>JARBWK010000005.1:48992900-49592900 GCA_030556195.1 Anolis apletophallus
GACCCGTCTAAATGCCTTTTACCATCACGTCGGGTCACCAAATGAAGCAGCCAAATCAAGGAGTTATGGAACTCCGAGTATCAAGTTAACTTTACCAAAGCTACCTGAACGTGCGGGTACAAGGATGAGGGAAAACTCACGACAACTGTGAAGTAGGTGAAAATCAAACAGGTTTATTTCTGGCACCAGCTGGTGGGCTTCTGCCAGCAGAACACGCTGCAATCAGGGGCAAAAGACCCCGTCACTCTCAATACAAAAACATTTATACCCCAATGGAGGCATTTCAGTTAAGCCCACCCCCTTCTTCATGGATCTTGTACAATCATAATTGGCTGGTGCTTTCTGGTGTTTACATGACATCTCATTAATCCAATAAACATTGCATTTCCATTTGCATCACATCCCAAAGTTCCACCTATGCATGAAAACAATAGTCATTTCTTATGTTAGTCTTTCTCACAGTACAGCTATCAGTGCTAAGTCTCTCGTGTCCCCAGTTTGAAACATTTTGCTTCCAGGCTCCGTGCCAGCAACGGAGGGGGCTAAACTCTTCACTCATGCGCAGTTCTTTCCCTTTTAGCACTAAGGTTTTTCATAGCACATTCTGTACTGTTCATCAATCTAAGCCTATGTTATCTCACATTAGGCACAGAGTGCCTCAAATAGCATGAATCACAGTGTTATTTTCACAGTGCAAGTGCCTGCCTGATTCTTGGCACAGGAACCCACTTTTCAAAGCTCTACACGTGTACAGCATCACTCTCTGACTGTACTCCTGCACGGAAAGTACCAAAACCCGCTTTAATACAACGAAATAAAATACTAAATGCAGACAACAAAAACCTCTTCTGCGCCTCAAAAGGGCCTCTTGCTTCCCCCTCACAAAATATCCTTCAGCTAAACCTTAATGCAGTGTTTCTCCACTTTCCTAATGCCACGACCCCTTAATAATAATAACAATAAACTTTATTTATACCTCACCACCATCTCCCCAAAGGCCAAGCCCAAAGACACAATACAACGAAATAATATACAAAATGCAGACAACAAAAACCTCTTCTGCCCCTCAAAAGAAGGGCCTCTTGCTTCCCCCCTCACAAAATATCCCTCAGCTAAACCTGAATGCAGTGTTTCTCCACCTTCCTAATGCCAAGACCCGTAATAATAGTAATCATAATAATAATAATATATTTTTTATACCCCACCACCATCTCCCCAAAGGCTAACATGAGGCCAAGTTGCCCAAAGACACAATACAACGAAATAAAATACAAAAGACAACAAAAACTCTTCTGCACCTCAAAAGAAGGGCCTCTTGCTTCCCCCCTCACAAAATATCCCTCAGCTAAACCTTAATGCAGTGTTTCTCCACCTTCCTAATGCCACGACCCCTTAATAATAATAATTGTAATAATAATAATCTTTATACCCCTCCACCATCTCCCCAAAGGCTAACATGAGGCCAAGTTGCTCAATGACACAATACAACGAAATAAAATACAAAATGCAGACAACAAAAACCTCTTCTGCGCCTCAAAAAAAGGGCCTCTTCCCCCCTCACAAAATATCCCTCAGTTAAACCTTAATACAGTGTTTCTCCACCTTCCTAATGCCATGACCCCTTAATTATTATAATAATTATTATTATTTATACCCCGCCACCATCTCCTCAAAGGGGACTCGGGGCGGCTAACATGAGGCCAAGCCCAAAGACACAATACAACGAAATAAAATACTAAATGCAGACAACAAAAACCTCTTCTGCACCTCAAATAAAGGGCCTCTTGCTTCCCCCTCACAAAATATCCTTCAGCTAAACCTTAATGCAGTGTTTCTCCACCTTTCTAATGCCACAACCCCTTAATAATAATAATTATTATTATTTATACCCCGCCACCATCTCCTCAAAGGGGACTCGGGGCGGCTAACATGAGGCCAAGCCCAAAGACACAATACAACGAAATAAAATACAAACTGCAGACAACAAAAACCTCTTCTGCGCCTCAAAAAAAGGGCCTCTACCCCCTCACAAAATATCCCTCAGCTAAACCTTAATGCAGTGTTTCTCCACCTTCCTAATTCCACGACCCCTTAATCTCTCGGCATTACTTCGCGAACGAAGATTCTTAGGAAGGACTCATCCCACGCTTTTTACAAGCGCGTTGATGACTAAAACGGCCAATCTGAGATAGGCAAGTTTGGTTGCAGAAAGCACAGCAGAAAGTCTCCTTGGGTGATGTTTCCAAGTTGCGGTTCTTTCTGCGTTGTCGTTTCTCTTCGAGACCCATTCGGCATGTCTTCTCGAAAGAGGCTGCAGCATTGCGGATAGTGCATCTCCATGCCTCCCGATATGAGGCCAGGGTGGACCATTGTTGGTGATCAATCTGGCCGAGCCTGAGATGTTGTTTCAGGGAGCCCTTATATATCTTTTGGGGGGCGCCTCTCTTGCGCTGACTCGTGGCGAGTTCACTGTAGAGTAGTATCTTTGGGAGGCGGTGGTCCTCCATCCTAGAGACATGCCCTGCCCAGCGCAGCTGTGTTCTCAATAGCATGGCCTCAATGCTGGTGATCCCTGTTTGCTTAAGGACAGCAATATTAGTCACATAGTCAGTCCAGTGTATATTTAGGATTGTGGAAAGACAGCGCTGATTAAAGCGTTCGAGGAGTCGTAGGTGTTGACGAAAGGTGACCCATGTTTCAGACCCATAGAGAAGAATAGACACAATACAATACAAGCTCAAAGACACAATACAACGAAATAAAATACAAAATGCAGACAACCAAAACCTCTTCTGTGCCTCAAAAAAGGGCCTCTTCCCCCCTCACAAAATATCTCTCAGCTAAACCTGAATGCAGTGTTTCTCCACCTTCCTAATGCCACGACCCCTTAATAATAATAATAATAATAATCTTTATTTATACCCTGCCACCATCTCCCCAAAGGCTAACATGAGACCAAGCCCAAAGACACAATACAACAAAATAAAATACTAAATGCAGACAACAAAACCCTATTCTGCGCCTCAAAAAAAGGGCCTCTTGCTTCCCCCTCACAAAATATCCCCCAGCTAAACCTTAATGCAGTGTTTCTCTACCTTCCTAATGCCACGACCCCTTAATAATTATAATAATAATCTTTATTTATACCCTGACACCATCTCCTCAAAGGGGACTCGGGGCGCCTAACATGAGGCCCAGCCCAAAGACACAATACAACGAAATAAAATACAAAACGCAGACAACAAAAACCTCTTCTGTGCCTCAAAAGAAGGGCCTCTTCCCCCCTCACAAAATATCCCTCAGCTAAACCTTAATGCAGTGTTTCTCCACCTTCCTAATGCCACGACCCCTTAATAATCATAATAATAATCTTTATTTATACCCCACCACCATCTCCCCAAAGGGGACTCGGGGCGGCTAACATGAGGCCCAGCCCAAAGACACAATACAACGAAATAAAATACAAAATGCAGACAACAAAAATACAGCAGAATAAAAAACACAGTAGCAAAATAAATAGGCCGACGGTGCTGGAGGTGAACGACGGATCCGATGCTCTAAAGAGCAACACACCATAGGTGTGCCATCGCTCCCAGGCTATAAATGCCCAGTAAAGGGCCAGTAGGGTCTCTCTATACTGGGGGATTGCTTCTTGCCTTCCTCTAAAGATTTGGGGCTCCCAAGGATCGAACTGGACTCTTAGATTAAGTTAAAGGTTTTATTGTTCATTACATTAGCTATTATCACTCAGGCACTCTGCGTGGTTCCCCAAAATGATGCAGGAAACATCTTACTTTACAGTTTCTTTGCAGCTTGATCCAAGAAGCTATAGCCGGATGGCTCTCCGAGTTCTTTCTCTCTCAATGGCATTGAGGTGTGGACACTCGCAGCCCCAGTCAGGTGGCCGAAATTGAAGACACAAAGCCTTCCTCTAGATGCCAAATGACTGGTATCAAGCCGCTTGAGACTCCAGTCCTCAGGGTCGCTCAGCCTTCCAATATGCTGAACATTCTGCTTGAGTCCCAAGGAAAATCAGTCTGGGATTGGAAGATGGCCTGACCAAGGCCTGGTCTGGCAAACCTTCAAACACATCTTTTTCAGGAGAAGTCCTGGTGGTCTACTGAATGTAAAATGGCATACTCCCCAGATTCCTGGGGAAAGGGCGGAACAAACTCAACTGGACTCTGCAAACGATGATTGGCAGGTGCTAGGGACCAATCAATGCAACTAAACCTTTAGCAAAGCTGTGCAGGATGCAAAAACACAATTCAACACTGTAAACCCTTTAGAACTCAAAGTTTTCCATGCAGGTGGCGCCCACCACGCCGTCACAATAGGAACCTGGAATGTAAGTTCGATGAGCCAGGGCAAACTGGATGTTGTTATTGGTGAGATGTCAAGACTAAAGATAGACATTCTGGGGGTCAGCGAACTGAAATGGACTGGAATGGGCCACTTCACATCAGATGACCACCAAAGAAATTGAGTAGCCTTCATAATTAATAAGAATGTCGCTAAAGCAGTGCTTGGATACAATTTTAAAAATGACAGAATGGTCTCAATTTGAGTGCAAGGAAAGCCTTTTAATATTACAGTGATCCAAATATACGCCCCAACCACAGTTGCGGAAGAACAGAAGTAGATCAATTCTATGAGGATCTGCAGCACCGACTGGATAATACACAAAAAAAAGACATTATTTTCATTACAGGAGACCGGAATGCTAAGGTGGGAAGTCAAATGACCACCGGGATCACAGGCAAGCATAGGCTGATAGAATTTTGCCAGGAGTAAAACAAACTGTGTATAACGAACACTCTCTTCCAACAACCTAAAAGATGGCTCTATACATGGACTTCACCATATGGGCGACACCAAAATCAGATTGACTACATCCTTTACAGCCAAAGGTGGCGGACATCTCTCCAGTCGGTGAAAGCAATGCCTGGGGCTGACTGTAGTTCAGATCACAAACTTCTTATTACTCAATTTTGAATCATACTAAAGAGATCAGGGAAAACACAAAGACCAGTTAGATATGATCACACTAACATTCCTAGTGAATATGCAGTGGAAGTGGAGAACAGATTTAAAGGACTAGATTTAATAAAGTCTCAGAAGAACTATGGACAGAAGTCCACGACATTGTTCAAGGAAGCGGCAACAAAGTACATCACAAAGAAAAAGAAAACCCAGAAGGCAAAATGGTTGTCTGCTGAGACACTTGTAGTAGCCCAAGAAAGGAGGGAAGCAAAAGGAAACAGTTATAAGGGGATATATGCCCAGTTAAATGCACAATTCCAGAGGTTATCCAGAAGAGATAAGGAACTATTTTTAAACAAACAATGCATGGAAGTGGAAGAAGACAACAGAATAGGAAGGACAAGACATCTCTTCCAGAAAATTAGAAACATTGGAGGTACATTTCAGGCAAAAATGGGCATGGTCAAAAACAAAGATGTCAGGGACCTAATAGAAGCTGAAGAGATCAAGAGAAGATGGCGAGACTATACAGAAGATCTGTATAGGAAGGATAATAATATTGAGGATAGTTTTGATGTGTGGTGAGTGAATTAGAACCAGATTGTCACAATGCAGGGTCTCGGCCCAGCCCCTTAATCACACACACAGAGACGGTAATCCGCTAACTATTTATTGAATAATAAGAAACAGGTGAAAAGGTAAATTGTCCATAAAAGTATCAAAAAATTCAATCAAAAAGGTAAAGCGTTCGTAGATAAATCCAAAGGCAAAACTTGGCAAAGGCTCCGCAAAGCAATGCGGATCAAGGAACTGGGTCCGTGGCAATTCAACAAGGCAAAGTTCATCAAACAAGGCCCAAGAAACTTCTTGGCAAGGCACGAGCCTAAATCCTGGCTCTGTGGATCTTCACTCGCTTCACTCCCTTCAAATCAGAAGTGGCCGAGCAACGGAGGATCCGTTCCCACGGATCCTATACTTAATTCCCTTGGTGAGACCCCCGACGCTCTAGGCTTCGGCGCCAATCTGTACTACGGGACCTAGCGCTCCTCTGGCGCTCTAGGCTTCGGTGCCATTCCCTCCTGCTGGACTCAATGCTCCGTCTCCTATCAAAGCTCCGTCCTTGCCTCCCAGCACCTGGGTCGCTATCTTCATGAGAGCCAGACTCCCCTTCGGCTTCCATGGGCTCATCCTCCGCTATCTCCCTAACCCTTTCCTGCGACCCGTAACCATCTGGTTTCTCATACTGATTATCTGAATCAGCACTTTCAGTGTCGGCCTGACTTTCCCAGCTTCCATAGCCGTCAGGCCAGCCATCATCCCAGGCCAAGATCTGTGGGAGATGAAGGCCCAACTACCTCATCATCCCCTTCCTCCATGTGCTCATCAGCTGCAACTGGCCCTAATGCAATCGGGACCCCCGGGGCCGCCCCCTGCCCCCCAGGCACGAAAGAGAACGGGGTTGCTACACAGATATCCTGAGGAGTGAGGTTGAATGGGCCTTAAGAAGCATTGCTAACAACAAGGCAACAGGAGACAACAAGATCCCAGCTGAACTGTTTAAAATCTTGAAATATGATGCTGTCAAGGTGATGCATGTCATATGCCAGCAAATATGGAAAACAAAAGAATGGCCATCAGACTGGAAAATATCAACTTATATCCCCATACCAAAAAAGGGAAATGCTAAAGAATGCTCAAACTTTCGTATAGTGGCTCTTATTTCTCATACTAGTAAGGTAATGCTCAAGATCCTGCAAGGAAGATTCCAGCAATACACGGAGAGAGAGAGTTGCCAGATGTACAAGTTTGGTTTAGATTCTTGGTCTGGCAAGAAAAGGCAGAGGAACGAGAAAAGGCAGAGGAACGAGAAACCAAATTGCCAATATCCGCTGGATAATGGAGAAAGGCAGGGAGTTTCAGAAAAACATCTATTTCTGCTTTATTGACTATACTAAAGCCTTTGGCTGCGTGGATCATAATAAATTGTGGCAAGTTCTTGGTGGTATGGGCATATCAAATCACCTTATAATGACCTTCATCAGAGAATGCAAGCTGTTTATGGTGATTGTGTTGATGTGAGTACTGTGTGTCATTGGGCGAATAAGTTTGAAGATATTGAGGTGGGAACATCTGACTTGCATGACAAACAAAGAGTTGGATGTCCTGTGTCAGCAACCACCAAGTTTCACAAACAAAAAGTTGACAGATTGATTCAGGATGATCGTAGTACTGGAAAGGTTGGTGACCATTGACCTTGAGTTGTGGAGTTGTAGTTTACCTACATCCAGATTACTTTATTTACTAATTCAGTTTTATCAAGCCTTTTTGTTTGGTTTGGCATTATGACATGGCCTAAGAGCTAATCAATAAAATTTGCTACTACTACATCCAGAGGGCACAGTGGACTCAAACAATGATGAATCTGGACCAAACTTGACATGAATACTCAGTATGCCCAAATGTGAACACTGATGGAGTTTGTGAAAAATAGACCTTGACATTTGGGAGTTGTAGTTGCTGGGATGTACAATCAAAGAGCATTCTGGTGGGAGAATTTGCCGTCTGTTTCCAAAAAGAAAGACAAGGACAGCCAGAGAGATCTTCAACCTTCTTTGCCAAAAGGGTTCCTAAGACCATCAGAAATATATGACCCCTCTGAAACCCCACCCACAACCCCCGGGGGTCCCAATCCCCAGGTTGAGAATCACTGCCTTAATGGAAGCACTTTTTGATTCTTCTCACTGGTTTCAGTTCTCATTTCATTCCTGACTTACTATTGTGCACATCTGAAATGCCACTTCAATACTGGTACTACCACACAGAGAGGGAAAGTACAGAATTTTACCTCAGAAATCGCATCCTTTTTTCCCTCCCTCACTAGTTTTAATATTATTTCACTCCTGATGTAGTTCTGTCTGCACCTGGAATGCCACTTCAATGAGACAGATTTCTAGGAGGGGAGAATAAAATTTTACCTCAGAAACCACCGAATTTCCCACATCCTCTCTCTCTCTCTCTCTCTCTCTCTCTCTCTCTCTCTCTCTCCAGTTTTAGTGGGATTTCGCTTGTGTATGCACCTAAAACACTGCTCAAAACTAGTTATATGACACGTATTTCTCAAAGGAACAGAATTTTACCTCAGAAACCACCATATTTCGCTTCCAACAGCCTTTCTCTCTCACACACTGGTTTTAGTGTGATTTCATTTGTTTGTGCACCTGAAACACAATTCCAAAACTAGTTATATGACACGTATTTCTCAAAGGAACAATTTTAACTCAGAGATCAATGGGTTCCCCTTCCAACATCTTTTTTCTCTCTCACTGATTTTAGTGTGATTTCACTTGTGTGCGCACCTGAAATACCACTCAAAAACTACCGGTAGTTATATGTCACGTATTTCTTGAAGGAACAAAAACACTGCATTCTCCTTCCCACATCCTTTCTCTCTTTCTCTCTCTCTCTCTCTCTCTCTCTCTCTCTCTCTCTCTTTCTGTCACTGGTTTTCACTTGTGTGTACACTTGAAACGCCACTCAAAAACTAGTTATATGACACATATGAAATCAAGCCATTTAGAGCATGTGCGGATAGTGAGATCTGGACTGCAGATAGCAAAACCCACACTGGATACCAAGACCCATTAAGTAGGTGGCCGAAACCAGCTGCGGCCCGCCTGTGGATCCATGCCTTGCCAGACCAAGAAGCTATAATCTCAGTGTTTCCCAATCAAAAGATCTCACCAGTCGGAGAAGAAAGCCACTGAGGTTTTTTTTTTAATCCAGCTGGAAAGGATGACAGCTCACAGTAAGCCACTAAAGCAGTGGTTCTCAACCTATGGGTCCCCAGGTGTTTTGGCCTACAACTCCCAGAAATCCCAGGCCGTTTACCAGCTGATAGGATTTCTGGCAGTTGAAGGCCAAAACCTCTGGAGACCCACAGGTTGAGAAGCACTGCGCTAAAGGAAGCTGAGATGTTTCATACAGGCAACACATAAATTTTTATAGTGTGAAATCCTTTGTATTTCCCGCTCACACCCCAGCTGGAGCTGGCTTCACACTGATTGGTGGAGCCAGCCTTGACGTCACAGCCAGCTGGGAGGATTCCCTCTGGGAGGTGGGACTGCAGAGCCCACCAGCCAATCAAAGAGCATTCCCACTTCCAATGCAGATTTCTGTTCTTCAATGGCTGATGGGGCAGGATGATCAGCTGGACAAAGGAATGAAAAGTGTCTTGAGAGGATTACCATTTCCCATCATTGGGACAAAGAAAGGAGGGCATCTGGGTCCCATGGGTTTTATTGTAATGGATCATGAGTCCTCAGTGACTGAGTCTAATACCTCAGGTGCTGGAGTTCATTGAATCCAACAGCAGAATATTGTACGTGATGACAGGATTATGTGGTCTGTTCCTGGGAAAGGGGAAATTACCTTGTGGATGACTGGGGCAGGTCCTCCTGGTGCAATGGGGGAGTGCTGGGTAATTAATGTTTCTTTTATGTCCAGGTGACTGTGACAAAGGGTAGGCACCCCAGCTTATGGATCTTGTTGTCCTCTGCACAGTCAGGCTATGGGGATCAATATAGATGGATTGATCCCAGTGATTATAGGTGGTTGGATCCTGTTGTTGTGATGATGCCCAGGAAACATTGATGGGGACTCCAAGGTCAAAGGGGTGCAGGTGAAAGTTTACCTGAGCTTGGCTTGATCTCCAAAAGGTTTTATATAAAACACAAAACATGACATTATATACACAGCTAGTTCCTATCTGTTAATCTATGTGGCTTCAAATTGATTTGGGTTTAAATCAGCCAGTTCCTATTCTGAAGGGGATAATTCTGACTTTTTTTCAGCCACTGGAAGTGCTCATTTACTTTTTTAAAGTTATGCATAACAAGAGATTGCCTTTTTGGTCTGTCTGCTTGACTCAAGTAAAACTCCCTGTCAAACTTCAAGAAACTAAATGCTATGGAATAGTGGGAGTTGTAGTTTTACAAGGTTTTTAACCTTCTCGGCCAAAGAGTGAAGGTGCCTGAATTACAACTCCCAGGATTAAATAATTGAGCCATGGCTATTAAAGTTGTGTCAAGACTGCCTTCATTCTACCGTGTGTAGAATGTAGATGCATCCAATGACGAATCTTTGGCAACAGTGTAGTAGAAGTAGAGGGCTTGCAGTATCAAAAATCATTGGTTCTTTCTGATTGACAGCTGCAGTTACAGTCTCTGTTCCTTTCATCTTAGCTGCACTTATCACAATTACTTTGGAACAGTTGAATGGAATTTCCTAGGAACAATATATTTGCTGTGAGCTATTCCTGAAGTACAGCTATATTCTTGTGTTGGCACTTTAATATGCAGCAGCTTTCTAAGAGACCTGGTCATTTAAATCTCATTGTTAGACCCAATTAGCACAAATACACTGAATCAATCAAATTGTCACAAGTGTTGATTTATAACATTCTCATTTATTCTATGGGTCTACTATAGTTGAAACAAACAGATATACTGTAAGGTAGAAAATGCTAAAGGTTGTTTTGTGACCTCTTTGGATTAAAAAAAATTCCCTTGTGCTGGAAAAAAACTTTTCTGAAAACTCTTGTAATGGTAATTTTATGCAGTCTGGAGATGTGTTGCCTACTCTTTTCATTTCTCTTTCTCGTGGAATAATAGATTTGGGAGGGACCACATGGACCATCTCGTCCAACTCCCTGCCATGCAGGAAAAGCACAATCTTTTCAACCAAAATCCAACAGAATATCCACTATACTTCTCATTGCATCCTTCTATTCTATTCTAATTCTATCAGCTCACCCTAATGAACTAGACATTATGTTAATCATATATAATACTGCTTATCATATAGAGATATGGATCAACACAGCTGTCTGCATTTTTTGCTTGTGGGTGTGGCTGTGTAACCTGTCACAATGAACACCAGTGTTCAAAATTTATTAGTGAGTTGCTCAAGGAACAACTTTATTAACAACAGCTGGAGATTATCTACAATACCACAAACTGCAAATTTTATTATTAAAGCTGCTCATATAGATTTAGTTGTCTGTCTGCAACTAAACAAAAATAAAACAAAGTAGCAATCTTAGGGTTTTGTAAAAAGCCAAAACAACAATAAATAAAGTAAATATCCCTGAAACTGACACTGCCTTTAGCATGTTTCATCATTGGGCAATTTTTAACAGCTGTGCTGTAAAAAATTAAAAATATTACTCTGCAATATATGTTAATCCAGCACTTGCATCTAAACTGGATCAATCATACTGTTGTTGCTCAGACAGTAAAAGCAACCATAACTTCTGACAAAATAACAAAATAACATATAACTTCTGACAAGTTATATGAGCTATTCTTCTGTATTATTAGCAGTACAATAGAAATAAGGCACCACAGAATTTCTCCTGTGGGGGGTGGGGAACTAGTTATAGAAAATTTAATTTAATTGGTAAGCTTAACCCTATAGATCTTTTCCTGGCTGACAACTTCCCACTTCCAATAAGAACTGGATGCTTCAATTTATTGCAGAGTAGGGGTCCTATTGATAAAAGCAATAAAACTAGTGTCCTACAGTCGATTGTTCTGGACATGATCAAGTCCCACATCCAGGGTTATTCAGCACACAATACTTGCATTCAGATGTCACAGTATTTTTCAGTTTTCTTTGTAATGTCATGCCTTTTAGATGGACCATCTATATTTCTTAAAAATAATCATTTCCCTTACTTTCTGTCATAAGAGAGGAAAATGAAATGTTACTTTTGATACCTATCCCACAAAATATGTGGACATTTTCTAAAGAATTGTCAAAATTTAAGCCTTGTTTTCTAAAAAATGTCAAAGGTAACACCTCTACACCTACTTGGAGAAAAGAAGATTGGCCAGTATGCATCATTCAAAAGGGAAGACCTACAGTAGTTTGCATACAATTTCCATGCACAAATAAATTATAATGCAAAAATAATTAATGCAAATGGAAAAAGTGGCCAATATCCCACATTACTGGAGGAACATAAAGTTCTGCCAGGCATAGCATTGTTTCCTACCCCCACGCCACCCCTTCACATATCCAATGCAACCTATCTCTCTACTGCTAGGGTGGCCCACCACACTATTTAGTGACTGGGGGAGTTTGGGATGGCAGGACAGATGGGTGCATAAAGAAAAAGGAATCCTCCTTAACAACTGCCTTTTTTCTGTTGCTGTGAAACCTAGTTCATATGTTTCTTTTTCCAGCAAATGTAATGAGATTCTCAGCTTAAAAATGCCAGCAGTATATGTGCAGGCTCATATTTGTTATGATATGTATTTTACCACATAATTATGAGTTGTCCTTGTAAATTTATACTTAGACTTATTTTTATGTTTTATATACACCCTGAAGAGGTCCATAAAATATACATATAGATTGAAATGCATTGCGCTTTTCCCATAAAGAAGCAGCCATAGATCGAGCACTTTGAGATGTGTCTCAGTTTTTCCCCCTGTGGATTCCATTGGGTACTCTCCAGTTTTTGTCTTTTGTGACTCCTCATTGGCCATTTAATGGCATGGGGATGGCAGGGATAGCCACCTACCAGCTAGGTGTGGACAAACAAATCCAACACCATACTCCTAGACCTCTGATAAAATCTCTGGAAGTTCCAGAAAGATGCCTTCTTCATCTTCCATCCAGTTGCAGAAACATATCTGGGTGCTGCCTAGACACTGGTTGTATCCATAGACCACTAGACAGCAAGGGGGTTGCATCTCATCATCCGAGCAGTAGGTTGAATGAACATTGCAGAAACAAAATTAATTAAGTAATAACCGCTGTGCTGGCAATCTGAAGATCTGAAGATTGCAGGTTCAAATCCCGGGCTGGGTTGGACACCAGCTGTGAGCCCTGTCCACTGTTTACCCAACAGTTTGAAAACAGCTGAGCTGTGATTAGATAAACTGGGAACCACCAAGCGGGGAAGGACTTTTTCGGCTGGAATGCGGAAAAACAGAGGCTATCCGTCATGAGGATGAAGTAACAGCACCACCTTGTGACGTAAAGACGCAATCACAACCTGTGAAGCACCGTGATGCAGCTCTGTGACACAACTGTGATGCAGCCAAAGAAAAGCCCTTCTAAAATTGTACTGTTATATGTTGTATGTAATTGTATGTGGAACTGGCAAGGACTGTCTGCCGTATGTGTAATGTAATCCGCTCTGAGTCCCCTTCGGGGTGAGAAGAGCGGAATATAAATAAAGTGTATTATTATTCCCACCTATCAAATCTATCAATCTTTAGAATGTTTAGCATTCTTAGAGAGTGTGATATTAACAGGGTCAAACTGTGGCACGATACTGCACACTAGAAGTAGGATATAGCCCTCAAATGAATTTGGCCTAGGGCTCGTCAGCTTTGCTTTCTATTGCAGACCATCTTAAGCCTTCAAATAAAAAGGGAAAGAGAGAAGAACAAGTTGCTCAATAAGAGCAGGAAGAATGAACAGAGGGAAACGCTGAGCAACCACCCATGTGGACATAGAGAAAGAACTATGAGAAAGAAAAACAAAGTTAGGATAAGAGAGAAAGTGGAGGGAAAGGACACTGGGCTGAAGAAACTGGGCATGCAATAAAGCTCAGGTACATGCACAAGCTCGGACCCACAGTTACTTAAAGTGAGTCCAAGCGCTTGGGTTTGGGACTTGATTTTGTCACAATTTCCATAAAGAGGTAAGAGGTGTACATTTTGTCCAAAGAAACACAAACCCTATGCCTTCTTGCATGTATGGAACCTGCTGTAGGTTTCTTTGGTATTATGCTCCAGGACAAGAATGTTATAACTTAAAGAGGCTCGTATTAGTAGAACGTTTACATACATAGTTTAGTTTAGTTTATAGTTTATTGCATTAGCCACAAGGCCATATCAAGCAGAACAAACCATGCAAAAGAAATACATGTATCAAGCGTTGAACAGTGGTTCCGTAATGTGCAACAGTACATTAAACAACCGTTCTGTAATAAAATAACAAATACTCTCCTGGCACCTCTGCCTTTCTGCTTCATTTTCGTCAAAATTCCTAGTCTATATACCCATCTATTTGTTCCTCAAGTATCCTCATCCCCTCTGCAATCAATTCCAATTGAGGCAATATATCATTGTCTACTTTTACTAGCTTTGTAGATGAATGTTGCTACTTTGGTAATTAATAACTGATTGGGATTAGAGAGGAGGAATATAGTTCTATTAGTCGGAGTCCAGTGGGATTTATTGAGTAAGAAAACTTCAAGTAGAAATTTTCTTTCTTTTTCATATATTACACACTGGTGGAGGATATGATTTAGATCAGGGGTGCTCAGAATGGTGATCGGGATCACCAGGGTGATCTTCAGGCCTCATCCTGGTGATCTTCAGGCCCCTGACCAGGTTTTTTGCTGTTGATCCTCTTCACGCGCCCCTGCATGCTGCAAAGAAGTCCTCCGTCGGTGCTCCCCTGCTCGCGCGCCACCTCCAAAAGCTCCAGAGTCCAAGAGGCAGAATGGGCCCCCTCTTTTGGATTCCTCCTCCTCCCTCCGTCCTTCTCCAGCCACTCAGAGTCGTAGGAGACCAAAGGGAGCGGGCCTGGATGACGCGATGCATGGCTGGCCCCGCGCGCATGCACAGAAGCGCCCATTCTGCCTCTCGGACTTCTCGTGAGCTCTTGGAGGCGGCACGCATGCTGGCGGCGTAGAAATAGGAGCAACGAAGGAGGAGGAGAAGAAGGACGCTTTGGGGTCATTTCCTTACCGCATCTCAAAGGTCGGTCTTTTCACTTGGGGGTGGGTGCTTGAATGTTCTGTGGCATGTCTCTTTGTTTATTTTTAATGTTTAAAAATGGCCTTTTAGCTCCAAAGCTAAAAGGCCATTTTGCTTTGCTTGCTTTGTTCCTTGAGAAATATATGTTGGGGAATATGGAAATGTGGGAGAAATGGGATGGTTGGATGTATTTTTGCATGCCCCTTTGTTTACCTTGTTGAGTATTAAATGGCCTTGCAGTTCAAAAGCCTCTCTTCTTAATTTCTGGCTGATAATATGTGTGGTAATATGGCAGTGTGGGAGAAATGGGGTGGTTGGATGTATTTTTATGCTCCGTTTTATATTGTTGTTATTAAATTGAAATGTTGATGTTTTATAACTTCATTTTATGTAAACTGCCCCGAGCCTGCTGGAAGGAGTGGTACATAAAAATGAATAATAAATATAAATAAATAAATAAGAAAATAGTTATACGTTTTACATTTATGGGTAGGTGATCTTTGGGACTTGGTTTTTTAATCAGTAGCTCCCATGCTGAAAAAGTGTGAGCACCCCTGATTTAGATCTTCTACCTCCTGGGCCCCACAGACACATATTCTCTCTGTGTAAGAGATGGAATCTACCATATCTAACCATTGATTCATTCTGTTCAAACCTTGTCCTTGTCAGAGCCACTCTTAGGTGTCTTGGTAGATTGGCCGTCAGATAGTGGGCACGACTGTAGATGGGATTCAGTGCCGCTAGCCATTTCAAAGAGCCTGCACTAGCGAGGCACGCAAGGTCTTCTTGGGCTTGAATGTCTCTGTTTCACCTCTGCTCTAACTTTGATGGTATTATTGCTCAAGGAGTCTAGGGGTAGCCCACATGATCTTAGTGAGTGGATTAATTTATTTGCCCAAGTAGATTGGGCAGTGTTTTTGAGTTGTTCTTCTAGACAGCAGCGGGGGAGTCTGTGAACTTCAAGGTTTTTGATTTTGCTACCGTAGTTACATACATAGGCTGTTCTGGTTTTTTTTTTTATGCTAATACTTTCTGAGGATGCTGCTACTTTCTAAAAGGAAAAGACAGGATCTTCTCAGTCTATGCGAACCAAGGGAACAATACTTAATATATATGTTTGTTAATATGGCTTGAAAATGTAAAAATAATGTGCTGTTGTTTTTCAACAGAATGTTACATTCAGCAGAAAAAATTGATAACTGTATTCCTAGATTACTTAGGCAGACAGGCTGTTGGTATGAAGTCTGGTTTTATCTATGTATAGCTCTGAGTTCATTTTAGGTGCTTTATATATATATAAAAAAACTAGCTGTACCCGGCACGCGTTGCTGTGCCCTATTTAGGAGATGCGAGAAAGTCTGAGTATGTAAGGGTTGGAATTGATGTTACTTATGGTCTTGGTGGGGTCATGGCTGTGTCGTTGTGGGTTGTTCTGGTGGGTGGGATGTTGAAGTCCTGGGGAGTTGTCGGTGTGTGGTGTTGCTGGCATTCTGCAGAGCTTGTGGATATACAATGTTTTTTGTCTTTCCATCTGCTGTGTTGATGTAGAGGTTGATGCTTGTGTGGATGGGGTATTTTGGGTGTTTGTGTGTGTTTGTAGAGTATCAGTGCAGTGTTGGGTTGTGGTTTGGAGTATAGGTGGAGTTGGTTTTGTTTGTGGTGGTGGTAGGTGTTGTGTGTGCGGGGTCCCGTAAGGTTGGGGGGATGGGTTGTGATAGGAAGTTGTGTTGTGTTGTATGGGTAGGAATTGCTGGAGTATTGGGCCTGGGACATGTGTGTATTTGGAGGTGTGTGTGGTGGTGAGTAGTGAGTGCAGTCCTGGGTTTTGTGTTGGGGAAGTTGTCAGGTATTTGTGGGGTGTATTTTGTGTGTGTTGTGGTGACATAGTTGTCTCAGCCTGGCTGTGTGCTGGTTGTGATGTGGAGGGGGTGTTGCTTTTGCCAATGGTGTTTGTTGTGAATTTTGGTTGGGGTAGGTTTTTGTGTTGCAGGATTGGGTTTTTTTGTGGGTTTTGCAAGTTTGTGTTATTCTGGCGGTATGTGTTTGTCAGTGGTGCCTGTGTCCCTGGTGCCCTATTTGTGTTAGTGTTATGTCCTCCTGGTAGTTGTTATGTCCTCCTGTGTTAGTTGGTTGTACTGTGTAGGTTTCTGTGTAGCAGTGGTATGTATGTGTTGTGTGTGTTGTGTGTCTGTTGTGTTGTGGGTCTGTAGAGGTAGGCATCGCGAGTTGTGTGGCTGTCATGTTGTGGGTGTGGTGTTTGTAAAGTGGGTGTCTTTTGTTGTGGGTGTCTTTTGTCCTGTGAGTGGTATGTATGTGTTCTGTGCACATAGTTGTGTATCTTCTGCATATCGGCGTTGTGTGGTATTTTTTGCTGGCTTGGTCTTTTGGATTGTGTTTCTTGAGTGTGGGAACCTGCTCCCTTCTAGAGCTTGGCCTTGGCAGTTTAACCCACAAACACCAACTAACTAAACTCAAATCACTCAGCATTCTAATCTAGCCTTGGCTGTCTCCGCCCACCATTACTATGGGAAGTCAGCCTCCCTGCATTTTGTGTGGGCCGATGTTGGCCAATGGGATTCGCTGGCAGCCGCAGAGGATGCTGGGAAATGTAGTTTTTTATTGTTGTTTTGGGGGCCTTCTAGGTTTTGGGGGGAAAGTTTCTTTGCTAAAACCCTTCCTTGCCTGAGGCCTATTTTTGTTGGCAAGTTTGGTGTCTCTGCCTTGTAAGGTTTCTCTGCCTAGGACGGTCGTTCGATGATGGGTCTTCCTTTTTATATATAAGATGGGTATGGTAACAATTATGGCAAGCACTTTGATAAATGAGCTTCCACTGGCAGTTATAAAGGGTGAAAATATTAACAGTCTTATTGATTTTTTTATTCTCATGAATAAACTTCGAGTATAACATAATTTCAGACGTCTATTGGTTATTTAAACAACCAAGATGTGGTGTTTCACATACTTGTTATCATACTGGTAAGTCAGACCATGACACAATTTATGAAGTCTAAATTCCTTGGTATGAAATTGATAAACAACCCCAAATGCCACTGCAGTAGTGGCAGCCTGGTTTCATTGAAGATGTATGTGCTATAGGTCATCCCCAATATGTGCAGTCTCCATTACGGGCAGCTAGTGACATCAATATAAGTGAATCCATGTTAAATCTCAATTTTAGGATCAGCGACTTGGACAGCTCCTGTAAAGTTTGGATTAAAACCTGGAGCAGTTATCCCACACCCTAAAATGATATTTGAGAAACCACTGACCTGCAGCCCAGCTCGGCCTTCAGGGTGATTTTTAACCTTAAACAGCACAACAGCACTGGAGAAGGAAACAAAATGAAAGGGGGGAAAGTGCTGTATCTAGGTCCAAAGCCATTTTCTCTTATGCCACTTGTGGCAACTATGTGGCAAGTAGAACATATTTTTCACAAGATTCAGACCTCACAGAACAACACAGAACTGTTATTTATTCATTTTTGTAGAAATAATATTTTAATTGTATCTGATTGTACCTTGGATCTTGCATAAGGCGATATAAATGAAACAACCAGATAAATAAATACAGATTATTTGCCTATGCTCTTAGTCAGCATTGGGATTTGACATTTAATTAGAATAGTTCTTAGTAGCCTGTATAACATTCTTTTGATAAATAAGCAAACATATCATGCACATAGTTTCCAATTTGGTTTTGTCTTTAGAATGGTACTGTCCCTACACATATTATAAAAGACATGAAAACTGGATTGAGTTTATCATTTTGAGTGTTGACAGAAGCTTCCCACCCCCAGCTCCCCATCCCTGAATTAATGCAGTATTCATCATTCACCAGTAGACTGCTGGGAAATAACAAATGCAATGCTCGTTTGGGCAAGAACTCTGGGGACTTGAGATATGAAATTAATATTCATCATACATATTTTTCTGAAGTCGGTACAGATGTCTAAAGCTTCCCTCTCAATATGCACCCCTGCCTGATTTTATGGCCTTATTTGTGTCTCTTGCTCTGCATACCACGCATGCAAGAATTGCAGCAGCCTCCAGAAAGGCTGTATATAGCAATTCCATTTTGCTTCACTGGTAAGGAGGAATTCTCAAATGGTGCTGTGGCAACCCGTGTCCTCAACGTTAAACAAAAAGGGAGTTCAGGTTGCCATTGTAAGCAGAGAAAACTTTGATGTTGTTCACCAAGATAATTTTTGGGCAAAATTTTCCTCCAATTTATATATATCAATGACATATTATAATGGACAGTTATGTTGCATGCCAGCTGAAATTCAGACTTACATACTTACTTATTACTTACTTAACAGCATGTTTTATTAGACTGGTGGCCCTGCTGATGACCAGTGTGGTCTCTTCCAATTCTATGATTCTATGAATACAACTGAGTATTCTTCTGAATACGTACATGGAGATCCTACTGAAAATGTGAGCAAGTGGTTCACTATTGTATTGCATTGAACTACTGGCGTAATAAATCTGAATAAATCTAAATTCCTCAAGACATGGTAGGTTTTAAATTCCCTTCAACTCCAAGCAGTCTTGGATGACACACACTTCCTTGACTCACTTCATACCGTCTTCAGAACAGGATATGGAGTTGAGACTGCTATGGTCACTTTAGTGGATGATCTCAGACTTAGCACAGAAAAGGGATGAATGTTCCTGTTAGTGCTTTCAGTTCTTGAAGCAGCTTTCGATATCATTGACCATGGCATCCTTCTGGAATACCTGGAGGAGCTGGGAATTGGAGGCACTGTGCTGCAATGGTTCTGGTCATACCTTTCAGGCAGGTTCCAGGCAGTGGTCCTTGGGGGGTAGGTTTCTCAAAGAAAGAGCTGTTATGGCATCCCACAAAGTGTCATTCTATCCCCAATGCTTTTAAACATTTATATTAAACTGCTGGGAGATATCATCCAGAGGCATGGAGTGAGGTTCTATCAGTACACTGATGACACCCAAATATATTTCTCCATACCTTCCAAAACAGCTCTAGATAAGGCGAGTGTGTCTTCTTTGAATGAATGCCTGAAAGAGGTAATGGGCTGGATGAGGAAAAACAATTTGAACCTACTCCAGACAAAATTGTTTTTATGTTTTAACCACTGGCGCTGTGCCATTGGCTCTGTGAGCCGCCGCGAGCCCCCGGGAGTCGGCGGCGAAGAAGCCCCAATAAATAAATAATAAATAAATAAATAAATAAATAAATAAATAAAAACAGAACTGCTTGCCATTAAGAGTCTTAATTTGGGGGTGGAGGTAGTGTCAACCAGTTGTTGATGGTTGACATACCTCCATCAGTTCTGGATGGTTACACTCCCCGAGTGTGCTCCTGGATACATCTCTCCAAATGTCAGCCCAGGCAGATGGGACAGTCAGAAGTGCTTACTACCAACTTCGGCCGATATGCCAACTGTGCCTTTCCTAGATTTGAAGGATCTAAAGATGGTAGTGCATGCGCTGGTAACCTTAAGATTAGACTTCTGCAATTAGTTTAAATGCAGCAGCCAGATTGGTCACAGTAACATCCAGGAGTGGGCATCTTACACCTATCCTAAAGTCATTCCACTGATTGCCAATTAGTTTGCAAGCAAAATACAAGGTTTTGGTTTTGACCTTTACATTGGAAATTACAACCTTCTTCAAGCTTTCTCTAGTAACGTTTATCTAAGATCCTGTTGCTTACTATTTCTTCCATGTATGTTCTGGTATGCAGCTTCCTTTACTCTAGGGTTCCTCAGAAGTTGTAAAAGGAACTCTCTTCCTCTCTCTGTTGATAGCTGTTTTGTTATAAAAGAAATGCCCTGGTCGGATGGCACAGAGAAATATCTCAAATATATCTGAAACTGGACTGATAAGTTTAGTACCTGTGTATGCTGAACACATTAAAGTTTTGAGTATACCAGATATGTTATTTTTACCCAAGTCTACTTCATTTTTGTCTTTTGAGTACATTATATAAAACAAGTTGTTTTATGGGAGAGTACCGTATATCCTGAATACAAGGCGACTGGGGGTATAAGACGACCCCCCAACTTTTAAAGATAAAATACAGAATTAGGGATATACTGGGCATTTAAGACTACCCCCCCTTTCAAGACTATGCCCCCATGGACCCCATTGCTCTCCGTTTAAGGACCTCCTCACCCTCGCCGCTTACCTCCTCCGAAGGCCACTGGGCTTGCCTAAGCCCAAGGAAGCATCTCCGGATGACTCCTAGCAGCGCTGGACGACTGTGTGCCTTGGATGTGCTCCCAGTGGCAATGTGGCCTGCTACTCCTCCCCCATGCCCTCCCTCCACCTTCCTCCTCTTCCCTCCCTCCTCAAGCCGCGCCACTAAGTGCAATTTTAGTTCTTCTTTAACTTATTTTAATTTATATCTGATGTACTAGACGACCCCCAACTTTTCATAAGATTTTCCAGGCATAAAAAGTAGTCTAGTACGCCAGAATATACGGTATATGTATATGTGTGTATGTACACACACACACACACAGGTATACTAGGCACTGAAAAACACTTCTGAAGCTCTGTTGTTTTTATGCACTGGCAAATCTCTGTTTTCCTAACAGATCAGAGATAACAAATTATTTAGTCTAACAACTGAAACCATTGACTTGCATAATTACATCTGGTTATATACCACAAGGGAAGATTCTACTCTAAAGGGTTTTGGCTCTTCTTTGAAAGGCCATGCTTTTATAAAAGGTTTATGATCTCCAAAACGTTATGAATGCCATTTTTTCAAACTTTAAAACCCTACATGATTTGGGTCCATGTTACCTACAGTTTCGACTTTTCCTGTACAATCCACCCCACACACTTAGGTCCTATAAGGGGGGCATCTACTGTAGCCTGCCAGTGTCACAATGCACGGACTTGGCAGGCCCCTTTAATCACACACACAGAGACGTACTGAAGGCTAACTACTTTATTGAATATAAAAACAGTTTCAAAGAATATAGTCCAATATGAAGTGAGTAACCAAAAGGCTTGAAGTAACAATGTCCAAGATAACGTAGCAAAGAAGCAAGGGACTTGGCAGGGCTCCGCAGCCAATGCGGATCAGGAACAGAGCAAGGCTTCGCAAAACGCTGCGAATCAGGAACAAAAGCAAGGCTTCGCAAAACGATGCGAATCAGGAACCAAGGCAAGGCAAAACAAGGCAAGGCTTGATGACCACGGCTTGTGGTCCTACTCCGCTTCACGCCTGTTCAGGTAAGACGTGGCCGGAGAACTGAGGATACGTTCCCACGGATCCTATACTTAATCCTTCGGTCGAGGTCCTCGACGCTCTAGGCTTCTTCGTCTCCAATCCCTGCTGACGGACCTCGGCCGGTCTAGGGCCCGGGACCAATCCCTCCTCCTAGACTCGATGTTCCGTCTCCTATCGAAAGTTCGACCTTGTCTCTCTGCAGCTGTGTCACTATCTCCCTGAGAGCTTTCCTCCCTATCCATTTCCCATTCGCCTTCTGCCATATCTTCGTCCAAGGGCTCTTGGGAAGATCTCCCCCCCGGGTGCTCATAACTCCCTGGGTCGCTATCAGACTGCACCTGGTGATCTGAATCATCCCTTGGACCAAAACACATTTCTTCCCATGCCAAGCTCTCTGTAGGCGAAAGAGGCTCAGCAGGGGAAAGCTGCCCTTCGCCCCAGTCATCTAGCTCATCCTCTGAATCCAATTCTGGCCCTGCTGGTTCTAATGCTAGTGGGACCCCAGGCCCTGGTCCTTGCCCCCCAGGCACAAACGAGAACTGCTGTGCTACAGCCAGAAACTAACCGGTGACTGTCACCCAGATAATCTTTTCATCAATTGCCCCTAGACCAGTGGTTCTCAACTTTTTTTTCTTTTTTTTCTTTACCGGGGACCACTTTGACCAGGGACTGCTCTCCAACATTAGTAGCAAAAGGGTTACAAATCTGGTTTTGGTCAACTTTAGATTTGGTTTGTTTATTGGGGGTGCTGATTCATAAAATTGCATTGGCTAGACCACACCAGCTCTAGTTTTTGCTACAGAACATATGCCATCCAATAGTCGCCACCTGCTTGCCAACAGAAAACCATATTTAATAATCTAGAGCTGATGTGGTTTATCCAATGCAATTTTCTGAATCAACACCCCCAAATAACCCCAGGAACAGGCCTAAAAACAATGACACCAAGGCACCCCTGCTTCCAGGCACCACAACAGCTCCGCTCAGGGGGAGGGAGGAGGAGGAAAAGCAGCAGTCAGGGGGCTTGTTGTCATGCCTTTCATGGGTAGTCAGCCTCTCCCCTCCCAACATCCCCATTGCCCCGACACTATAAGAGGGTTTCGTGAGAAGAGTCACTCTTGCTGCAACAGTGAGGCCGCGGACCATGTTATAGTTCTTGGGAACTACTGGTGATCCATGGACCACAGGTTGGGAACCACTGCCCTAGACTGTGGAATGACCTGCTGGAAGAGCTCCAACAGCTAGATCAGCTGTCAAAATTTAAGGCACAATTGAAGACTCATCTCTTCTGGCAGGCCTACCCAGTCAATTTTAAGTTGTGAATTTTAATCTGCACTTTATCAGTGGATTTTAATTTGTTGTTTTTTTTACTCTGTGTATTTTGTTGTATGTCTCTTAAATAGTGTTTTATCTCTTGTTGTATGTCTCTTAATAGTGTTTTATCAATGATGTTGCAACCCGCCTCTAGCTGCAGGAAGAGGTGGGTAATACATTTATTATTGTTATTATTATTATTATGCTCAAGAAAACTGGGGAGGAATAGACATTAATGACTTTTAAGCATAGGCACATAGATACCCAAACTATGCTGAATCAGAGGGTTCAGCTATCCCAGTATTGGCAGAAGAGATTCTCCAGAGTTTCAGGTATATTTTTTTCCTAACCTTACCAGGAGATCCCTGGGGTTCTTTCACACTACACAATTATAGTGCCATCAGTCCATTTTAAGTTGTTTTTTTTAATTAATTAAAAATTATGGAGCAGCAGAAGTGCCAGTTTATGAAGGTATACGAAATTAAAAGTGTAGAACAGTGGTTAGGTAAATTGGTACAGTTGTGTTAATGGAGAGAGGTTCAATAACAAGGATGCTCATGTTGGTATGTTGCCACTAGCAGTTAATGCACAACTGCTATTGAATACAGTTTAATGAAATAAAGTCCTGAAATATTACAGCCACAATCATGCCTAGCTTTGCATTGTATCAGTCTGGTTGCAAATGAAGAAGTAATGTTTTATGTTTCATTTGTTTGTCAAAATGAAAAATTAGTACAGATAAAACACTGAGTTATAATGTTAAAACACAATCAAACAACTTCTGCTATTCAAACACAAATTGTTTTTTTTAAACTTAAATAGTCATACATTAAAATCCATTCAGCCATTCTCAGCAGCCAGTCAGGCATCAGACTGGAGTAAAACAACAAGGAAGGGGGCTTGCCTTGCTTCCTTTGGAAAGAAGTCCTAAACAGTACAAGGAGTCACCAGAAAGGCAATATGTACTGTATATTGTGACTTGTCATAAGTAGGTGTATTTTCCATTCATTTGCATAATCTCATTTTAAAACTGTCTAAACTTCTGATCAATTAACCATCTTCTGGCAGCAAAGTTTATTCATTAATTATCTCCTATATTGAAGAAGCACATCTTTAGTCTTTCTTTAATCAATTGACAATCAATTAATTGCAAAGCCCCCCCCCCCCAATTTAAATATATGAGAGAAGAAAAAGTTTTTCCAAGCTCTTTTTCCACATCATGTCCGCCAATACTGTTTTTGTCTTTTTTTTCCATAGCATTGCCGTATTTTGTAGGGAAACGGGATTGTTTCAGTCCCTCAGTCAGTTAGGCATCTCTTGTCTACATTTTTTACAGTGCTACAATACAATTTTTGAGCAGGGATGGTGGTGATTACAGTTATACAAAAGATTTATCCAAAAGCAGTCACTCTACAATTCTGCACTTTTATTTTTGCGCCCTTTTCTAATTCTCCATTGCATGATATTAACCAATTCCACAGCTGCTGCAAACTGGGATTCTTCCAGACAAAGCTTTTGTTGTACAATTGCTCTACCTGATTCATGGGATGTTATGGTGGATCCAGGAGAGATCTTCTTCCAATTGTAACTTTTGTGTGTTTCCCCATAGCTTCTCCCCTCATTTTTTTGTAGAACACAAAATGTGTTGAAATGGAAAAGACAGAATAGCTGCACAATATCTTTTGATTAAGACTTTCTCGAGTTGCACCTGGTTCAGATTCCCAGTGAACTACCTCTAATGTCTTTTCCCCTATCAGTCATATCTGTATTTGTCACATATGATGGGATAATGCCTATAATTGCCATCGAAGGAATTGCATTAGGTAGGAAATATATGTGCTCTGTATCCATCAACATTTTGTTTTGCCTGAGCTGGGGTTGGGAATCCCCTACTCCATCTTTGTGAGAACATTTTTAATGATTTCTAAAATTTAAACAAGAGGGAGGAAGAAGATTTATATATGCAGCAGATGCACAATCCCATCATCACATTATTACAAAATAAAATAATTTTTTGGGGAGGTAAAACACAGGAAATATATATAATAAAATAGTAAAATGGCACATAGTATCTCACTCTGTACAAAATAATCACCTTGTCAATGTAGTCATGTTGATTATCATTTCATTTACTCCTGTTAACATTTGTGACAACTAGACTGTTTTCTGCAGCTAGCTGTCTTTAGACAGGAGATTCAGGGTCTTGTAGCCACCTAGGGAGGACAAAGCCACATGCAAGCATTGACATTTCTTCAGCAGCCAACAACAGCAGCTGCCTCCCTGCGCATTCCCTGCTAGAGAGATTTTTGGTGGAAATTGCGGGAGGGCAAGAACATTTTACCTCCTCTTTTTATTCTCTGCTGATCTCAGAGTCCAGATGTTCCTTTGTTAAAAACAGACAGGTACCTTTGTACACTGAGTAATTACTGCTAAAAGGGGGGGAACAAAACATCACAAGAGTATCAATTTGCACCTGCTTGTAGTTGAACTCAGGGCTAACACAAAGGGAACAAACCTGTTTAACCTTTACCTAGACTGGCTTGGTTATGGTGAAAAGGTACTTTCTTATATGTATGAGAGAAAGAGACAATGGCATAATAAGGCTTCTTACTGATGGGATGAGATGATGCTCCACTTGAAAATAAGGCAGTAGAAGTAGAATTCAAGGTTCGCTTAAGTACACTCAGTCACAAAGGTTCAAGCAAACAAAGACTATTGAATTAAAAGGGAGATGGGGGAGAAACATGAGGGAGTGAATACTACAGAAAACAGGATATATGTTATGTTGTTTATTGGAAAAGTCAATCACAGTTTCATAAAATGGTGAATCTGGGGGATATGACAGGACAGATTAAGCTTCTGTTATGTCTAGTCTGTGCAGTGATTGTGTATATGTGCAATGTACCCTGGAGAAAAGCATTTGCTGTGTTTAATTATAGGTTTTATGCCCCCCCCCCTTCCAAAAGAACTGATTTCCTCATAGGAAATAAAGTCAGGGATCCACTAAAAACCCATTGGCAGTTCTTCATCCATAAGTGTTAAATTACATTACATTAAGACATTTGCCGTAACTGCAATCCCAATTTTAGCCATCTATCTAACATTACTATTACTACAGATATTTCCACCCTGCTTCTAACTATACTGAAAACATGCATGAGTCAGTATTTACAGAGTCAAACAGCAGATCCATGCAGTCTAGTATATACTTCAACTAGCAGCAGCTCCCAAGAATTAAGAAGGGGCTAGTCCAGTCCTACTGTCTGAGAGCGTTATTAAAGCAGAGATTGGGGAATGAAACCAGATACCATCTACATGCCAAGCTAGCATTTTTATATTGAACTATATGCCCCCACAAAGTCTTATCAGAGCAAGTTCAACTGATCTTTGAACATACCTCTACATTTCCTTAAGTGTACTAATCCTACCTTGTAGTTAATATTAAAATACCTTGTAGGTCATGACTATCTTAGGCTCTGAGATTTCAGGGCGCAAACTGAAATGCAAGGGCGAATCCTTGTGAATCCGTTGCAAGGGTGATGCACAAGTGGCAGCACCTCATGGTGTCGTTATGATGCCTTAAGCATCAAGTACAGTTGCACAGATTACCCAGACTTTCCCTACCTTTTTTATTCTGAAGGAACATTTTCAATAATTTTCAGGGATCTGGGAACCCCTGAATAAAGAAAATGATATCTACAAATTAAATAAAAAATTTATTTGTTTGATCACACTCTCTCTTGGAATTTATAGTGATTTCATGCAGAA
Source organism: Anolis apletophallus (assembly GCA_030556195.1). Lineage (NCBI taxonomy): Eukaryota > Metazoa > Chordata > Lepidosauria > Squamata > Anolidae > Anolis > Anolis apletophallus. The sequence continues at coordinate 49,019,969 of JARBWK010000005.1, forward strand.
TCGTTAGCTTAGAGCAGGCATGGGCAAACTAATGCCCGGGGTTCAGATGCAGCCCCCTGGGTGCTTACCTCAGGCCCTCCTCATTTTCCCTGTCCTCTTGGCAGAAAGACACAGTGGCCTGCTGTGTCCTTATGCCAAAAATAAAGGGGATGGATGCACATAGCAGATGAGAGCCCTCTGGAGCACTCTCAGCCACCACCTGTCTTGCCCTCCTCCTGGCAAAATGCCAAAAGGACTGCCTGAGGATTGGGGAGGAGGATTGGAGCAGTCACTGTGTGTCCTGCCTTCCTCCAGACATAAGGATGGGGCTGCTTGCCCCATCCTTATACTGGAAGGACAACCTGAGAATGAGCAGGGTCCTGCCCTGCCCCCTCCTGACCCCACCCTCTCCCGGGCCTTCCTCACCCAGCATGTGCCCAGCCCCTCTCCTTCCTGGCCCAGCTCTCCCAGACGGGCCCAAAATGCGGCCCCAAGACAAAAGAGTTTGCCCATGCCTGGCTTAGAGGGAATGATAAACCTTGGATTACACTATTCAGATAAAAAGCACCAAGTCTAAAAAATGAAGATAATTATTCACACATTTTCACATTCTGAACCTAGAGGAATCAACAAAGCTGAACTGTTGTTTTGTACACAGTAACAGTCAAATTAGTGTTTGTGATGTGTTTTGCTGCTAGTGCAAAACATTAAGGACCTGTTTTGTAGATATAAATAAGATACATATGAGTATAGAGATTTGTTGTGGTGAAGTCTCATTCCTCTAGCATGCATTTGAGATGCAAAGGTGAAATAGCACCTGTTATATTCATGAAACAAAACAAAAATGGGAAAGATGGCTGTGGTTGTGGTTGTTTGAACCTCTGATTTAACAGTTGGTCTTCCATGGTTGGAGTCCTTGCTGATAGAAGACAAGAACATCTGCTAAAAACAGTACTGAATCTGATAAAACAATCCCCCAGTAGCCTAGGCATTGGAGAAGCAATGGCCCTCCACAGGTTGGTGGGCTACAGTTTCTGCCTGCAAAGGGATCTTACAGCACCTTAGAGGTTACTGAGACAAAAGTTTGTAGCATAAACTTTTGTAGATTTCAGTCTACTTCCTCAGAAACAGGTTTTGCCATCCTTGATCATTGCCAATGCAGTTTGGAAATGTTGGGGCTGGAACCCAACAACACCTGGAGGACCACAAATTCTCCATTCTTGAAGGAAGCACTTGTAAATGTTGAATCTGGAGTCAATTTAGTATAAGAAGACATAGACCCATTTCTATCTTAGTTCATGATACTAATTTTTAAAATGCCCTAGATAGAGAGGCAGATAACCTGAACTGCCTATATACTCAGGTAAAATAATTTCTTGTCTCTGTGGTAAAATTAATTGGCTTTAAGGAAAGGTATGCCCTGGGATTGTAGGTAGCTGGGAAACTACAATGTCTCCGCTCTAGAACATCTGGTCTTAGCATTAGGGGATAACAGGACGCCCTGGCCCAACCTCAAGGCTGATTACTTATGGAGATCTTGGAAATTTCAGCTAGTCACAAGGTGCTGCTTGTGATATAAGCATGACCCACTGTGGATGGAATATGCACCTGGCAACACAGTTGATGGAAGATGCCTGAATCTGAAAAGAGAAGCAGGTGCTGGAGCAAGAAGACCTGCTGTTTGGTCATTTGCATCTAATTGTCTGCCAGGATACTGTATCAACCTGGTGACGGGCCTGATTGGATAAACTACAGTCTTGCTTTAGAGCAGCAGGTGCTGAAGAAAAAAAAGCTTTCTTGCTAGCCATCTGGATTATAAATTGGTTGCTGAATATAGCGTTCCCTGAAATGTTAGGTTTAAAGATGGGGAAAATGCTATTTAGGAGCTCACAAGCATTCAGGTGGCCTAAAGGGAATTGTTTAATTTCCATATTTGAGTTAGAGATTTTTCGTGTCATTATTTTATTGGCAGAAACAGACACAGGAAAATTAAAGCATGTACCATGGGATATTTCCAGATCCTTGAAAAAATTTTAAGTGTATTTTATATAGATTAGAGATTATGCATCTTTTAACATCTCCAATAGTTATTTAGAGCTTTTTTATGACAACATGGCTGACATTTTAAAAGATAAGTACACAAGCTGGTTTTAGTTTGGATATTAGTCATATTTAGAAAAGGTATTGAAGTGGAGGGGATGATTTAGACTTCACTAATTATAAGACGTATGATATGCACTCGCCTTACCTCACGAAAAGAAAAGCAAGCAAGAGTGAAAAATATTGGAAATGAAATTCTACTTAAAACAAAGCTGATTATAAAAAAAGAAAATATTGACAATGAGAATCTGTTTCACTCAGGATTTTCTAAAGCTGTTCATCAACAAAATTCAGCTTTGTTGGTTTTTACAGAATATTAAAGGGAAGATAGCACTGTTTTCTTAAAATAAGTCTTTCAGATTAGTCATGGTCTGAGCTGAGCAGAGATTCTGTACATAAAAATTGGACCTCATTTTCTAATTATTTTTTAGAAATCAAGATGTAGAGTTGTATCTGAAGATGGTGTTGCACGACTGCAAAGTTCTTCTCATACAAGGCATTTTTTCTTCATTTACCCTGCCTACTGTGGCTTACGGTTTGGGACAGTTCCCCAACCTAGGAGCTGTTTCTCCAGCAAGGGATTTAGTAGGTGTGTAGTCTTAGCTCTGCCTTTTTCTCTCATCTGCTTCAGTTCCCCCTGTTTAGGTTTTACCAATAGTGTAGATACCTTTATTTGTATTAGATTTGGGTGGAGCTTAAAATCCCCCCAGAGGCCAACCTTAGTTGGTCTATTCCATCTCCCTGTATGCTCTCTTGCTGGACTCCTCTTTCTACAGAAGAGCTACTGTGACTTTGAGCTTTTGGTATTGTCTGGTAACCCTAGGCCTAGCAATCCAAAAACAGACATCCTTAGCACCTGCAGTCAGCAGAATTTTTTAAAGCAGTAATCCAAAGGACAACAGAAGCTTATGACCAGCTTATGCTTCACAAGAAAGAAGATTGAGACCGTTTATAACCATTGCTTTGAACCAGAAGCAGAAGACTCCAGAGAGAGGACTGCAGCCAGCAAAGGCTCCTTTTGTAATGTATTGTTTTAAGTTACCTTAGGTAGTCCTGGGTGGAGTTAAACCTTAATTCATCTTGTTTGCAGTAAACTCATTTTGGTTATATTTTCACGTTGCCTAAAGTGCCTCTGTGTGTTAAGGGTCTTAATCTTAGCAGAAGGTATACAGATAGCCCCCAAGTAAAGCCAGACACTGTAGTTTTCCCTTGTGTCACCAGACACATTTTCTATTCAGACAAATTCACCACTAGATAGAAACCACTCTACTTTAAATCTAAATCAATATTTATCATTTTACCATGTCTGAGTATATGGGTGTGAAGAGGTGCCTAGAGTAGTTTGACCCACAGTCACTTGTGAAATGTGATAGCCTTCTAGGCACTTTCTTTCATAGGGAGACTTCTAAAATCTTTCTTGCCTTAAAACAATCTTCACAAAAACTATGGTGCTATCTACTGGCAATGCTCAATACTGCATAATACAATGAAATTCTACATTCTAATAGTGGTGTTACTACCAGCTGATTCTCTTAATGCACCAGGAAAATGATACAAAGCATACATAATCCTCCCTGTTCTAGCTGCTTCAGGCTGAATAATATTGACAGGCAACTTTCGGAACAACAAAGCGAATTCCCTCCAACATTTTGAAACATGTATGAGCAATTCTTTGTGTATTGGATCACATTAATTTATTTATGCTACCAATAGGCTCTCTTTATGCTATCATAGGCTCCCTTTGAAACTTAAGACAAAAACCTTTCCAATGTAATTTCTTCCTGACAATGTGCTATGTCCACAATAGTACTGTAACATTCCTATTAAAAAGTTAAAACACTTAAAGCCAGTAGGAAATGAAATCTGCAGTGTATACTAGTATATCTTGCTTTACAAAAGCTCTGAGTAAGGCTGGATCAACACTGCCTTATATCCCAGGATCTGATCCCAGATTTTCTGCTTGTCCCTGATTATCTGGCAGTGTAGAGACACATATAATTCAATTCAAAGCAGATAATCTAGGATCAGATCCTGGGATACAGGGCAGTGTACAGCCAGCCAAAGAAGCTCCTTTTTACAAAGGGTACCTCTATATACTGTGGAATTAAGGCAGTTTTAATACCACTCAGTGCTATTAAAACATAGGGTTTGTAGTTTGGTGAGACACCAGCACTCTTTAGTAGAGAAGGCTAAACACCTTATAAAACTACAACTCTCTTTATTCCATCGCATAGAGCCTTGGCAGCTTGAAGTGGTGTCAAACTGCATTAATTCTCCAGCAAATATATACTAAAAGTATTTCTATTCACCCTGCTCCTCCTTACTTACTTGTCCTCCACCTAGCTGGGTGTTTTTTTAACAGCATTTGCATTGGTAGTGTGGTGAATGAATGGAGAAACACACTGAATTTCAAGGCTTCATGAGCGTATTTACAGTAACGGCAATAAAGTTTGATCTGGAAAATAATGGGATATTTCTCAGCCAATCCTACTCGCTGTGCTTCTCTACAACAGACAAAGTAACAGTAGCTGCTTCTAGAGTCCGTTTCTGAGTGTAAGTAAACAGGAAAACAGAATAAAAGGAGGAAAGTGAATTAGTCTGCTTCACCAGCTATCCCCTAGCATATTTTTAAAAAACTATGGACCTATGAGTTTGGCAATGAAAATTAAAATCACAAACCAGTGGGGGCTGGAGAAAGTAAAAGTAATCTCTAGCTGCAATTTGGATGAAGCTGTGAAGTGATCTGTAGAAGAGTCAAATTGTTTTTGTTTATTTATAGGATGCTTCCCTGACTTTGTTGTTTCATTTCACGTGTGTTAGAGCCCCCAGTGATACAAAGGGTTAAACCCTTGTGTCGGCAGGACTGCTGACCAAAAGGTCTGCGGTTCGAATCCAGGGAGCGGGGTGAGCTCCTATCTGTCAGCTCCAGCATCTCATGCAAGGACATGAGAGAAGGATCCCACAGGATGGTAAAACATCCGGGCATCCCCTGGGCAATTTCCTTGCAGGCAGCCAATTCTCTCACACCACAAATGACTTGCAGTTTCTCAAGGCATTCCTAATGTAGTTGGAGGTTAACCCCCCATCCAATAAAAGATAGTTCATAATCAGAGAATTAATAATTTTACTAAGGACACAAGGCTGGCCATGAGTTAATTACAGTCCTAGTCCCCCCCCCCCCAATACCAGTCAATGATCTACAAAGGAGTTCCAAGGCCTTTTATAAGGCTAACAAAAGGGAATACCAAGTAAATAATATTTTATAACCATGCCATTTGTTTCTGAAATCCCATCTTCCCTGCTCATTCTTGCTTTCTGTATAATCTTTGGCTCATCTTTGCTGATACTAGACTTTTCACATCTCAAGCCCTGTTTTGTTTCCTTTTTGTCTCTTCCATCCCTTTCTACTCCCTCTCCCATCCTATAACTTCCAGCCCAGAATACCCCATCTCTCCCCAAAAATCCTGGTCCCAACTGTGCTGTTTTATCCTAGGCTGGGCACTCACAGACCCACCAATCCTCTGTGTATGTTTCCCCACGACCCCAGGGATCCATCCAGGACACCTGGGACCTTATGTGAAGGTCTTGCCAGGTTTCCCTTACTATTTGCTTATTTCCCTTCCCCATAAGATGACCTAGGGAGATAGGAGCCCCTTGGAAGCCTTATGGACCCCAATCTGTGTGTGATCCCCAGATCTCCATGAGGGAAGGCCTCCGCGCAAAGACAGGTCCCCCCTAGCCCTCATGGACCCTAATGTGTGCCTATCTGTAAGCATATATTAATGATTATATATTATTTATATGTGTGTCTATCAAAAACCAATGCAAATGTGACCTTTTTATGAACTCTGGCCAGCTCTTTCTGAGTCAGGTGCCACAAGCCACCCTGGGTCTGCATTTTGTTGAATGGACTCTCAAGCATTTCACAATATAGACAATAGCTTGATGGCCCTTTTTCTTAAGCCTCGGATTATCAGGCCACTTAAGAATTAGGTAACCTTTTGAACACTCTGATCACTCTTCACAAAGGATATTTCCCTACCAGCAAGGAGAAGGGGATGTTCAATGTTTTGACGAAGGCTTTCATGGCCGGAATCACTGCGTTGTTGTAGGTTTTTTCAGGCTAAATGGCCATATTCTACAACAACAAAGGGGGTGTTGCCGTTCCTCCAACAATGACGTTCCCCTTCCCAGAAGAATGGATCTCCAGATCCTATCAAGAAACCAGTATCACTGCACTTTTTGACAATGGGCTGGCTCTGAGAAACCAGACAGAAATGTTATTTCAATTGCCAGGTCGGGCTTGAGGACTTACAGCAATCGCCTAGATCGCCTATCAGTAGGGTCCAGTATGGGTCACTCATAATCCCACCATCAAGCAACTACTTTTCTTTGTTTCTATTGTTGCTGCGCCTCCTTGCACACCATTGGCTGAGCCCCAGGCTGCTCCTCCCGGCTTTCTGATGACAGAACCAAGCCAGCTCAGGCAGAGGGCACAGGACGTTTGAATGGAAAACCTGTATATAATGTCTTGCTCTCTGTAACTGGGCAAGATTACTGCAGCCATCATCTTTTTCCAGCTGGAACAGAAATAAATACCTCAGTGGCTTCTGCTTCAACTTGGTGAGATTTATTCTGGAATATTGGCTTCTTTTTTCTCACCAGGCTAAACCCACAGTGGCTTGGATCTCCCTATCCACAGCCATTCTAAATTGCTCGACAACACTGCCAGGGGGAAAAAAATCCACATGTGTTAATTCTGAATAAAAACTTTGATGGAAAGTACTGAATTTGCAGCACAGAAATCTATCCCTAATCATTCCTTTGGTACCAAATTTTCTGTTAAATATGGTACCAAATTATCCCTATTGCTTCCTTTGCTACCAAATTTGCGGTTAAAGAAGTACAATACTGTCCATGAACACATCTGCTTTATATATTTCTTTTTATATATTTCTCTTAAGCCAGTGAGAAAATATGCCTTTCGAAGAAAGGAAGCCCCCTCAGTACTGGTCTACATTTCATTATCACCCATCCACCCAAACAACAGACGAGGCAGAATTCCTGATTAATAATGTAAGCAAGGGGGCTTCCCAAAATTAGCACTGCCATGTACAGTATTGTTACCAATAGTCACTTCAATGGTCACAGTCTTTTCTGATATGTGCGTGAGAGATGGTGGCAAAAGGGAGGAGGGAGAAAGAGAGAGAAACATGCAGCATTCTGGTGCTCTGTTTCCTCTGCTATTTTTAGACACGGCCCTCAGTATTGTAGACAAGTCAATTCACTAGAGGTCCAGCAATCTCAGCATATCTGCCTCCCAGTATGTGCTGTGTTCATTTCTTGTACGTTGTTTTTGCACAAGGCCTGCCTCATTAAAAACCAAGAATACGGTATCTCTTGCCAAGTGAGTATCTTATGCGTCCAGCTTGGCTGCGTAACACCTTAGTATCAATCAGTCCATTGTCTAATTTGTTCTTTCCAGCTGCCTCCCATAGTTGTATGTAGCTACTTAGTGTGCAAAGGCAGCTCAGAAGAAAATATGGTTGATATCCTAGGAATAACAATTCCTGGTCATGGATTCTGCTTTGATTTCCAAATACTGTATATACTCAAGTATAAGCCTAGTTTTTCAGCCCCATTTTTAGGCTGAAAAAGTTCCCCTCGGCTTTTACTTGAGTCAAGATTATTTATTATTTTACTCTGTTATTAGTATTATTTTTATTACATTTATTATTCTATTCTATTATTACATTTACATTATTTTACTGTACTATTATTTTTATTACATTTATTATTTTAATCTATTTGTTATTAGTTTTATTACATTTATTATTTTACTCTAATTATTATTAATATTGCATTTATTATTTTACTTTATTATTACTGTTATTATTAAATTTCCATTATTTTCTCTATTATTATTTTATTAATTTATTGTTACCCTTTTTATTATTATTGAAATGATATATAAGCATGTTTACATTGAAGATTAGAATAATGGTTTAATCAGAGTTGGAAAGTCTTACCTTAAATTACAGTTTGATGTAAATACTCAGAAATATTTAATCTACTGATGATGACCTGTAGCAGCTGCATTTTTCACCCTCGGCTTATACTCAAGTCAATAAGTCTTCCCAGTTTTTTGTGGTTAAATTAAGTGCCTCGGCTTATATTTGGGTCGGCTTATACTTGAGTATATATGGTAGTTACAAAATCCCATGTTTATGCACTTTCTCCGTAATTTCTTTAGATTGATAAGTACAGAAAGGTGTTGCTACAATAATAGTAGCAAATGTTTTTGCATTTTTAAAAGTAACGTCATATTGTAATGATATTTTGTAGTGGTACAATGTAAGCAGTATTCCATTCATTAATTTATTCATTCATAAACAATTATGAGAAATCAGTGTACAACAGTGAAACAAAATAAATGTGTTTCTGGGCATTACTTCTTTAACAGAAAATGTGGTACCAGAGGCAGAAATAACACAGAAAGAATAGCATAGGTTCCACACTACATAAAAATAAAAGAAAAGGGTTATTCAACATAACTAACATTTTGCATATGTAAAATGAAACAACCTAGTTGGGTATGGTTTGCTTAAGTAATGAAAAATATCTTGAATTTTCTAGAGACAAACTGAGGCTCTTCCAAAATGCACCAGTTTTCACTTTCCTTTAAAATTCCACTTCACTGACCACACTTTAGATCAGGCATGGACAAACTTTCTAACTTGGGGGCCACATGCTAGCACTTCCTGCGAGGAGGATTGACTGCCCGGTGATGGATGGATGGAAGGAAGCAAGGAAAGATGAAAGGTAGGGAGGAAAGGATGGAAGGAGAAAGAGGGAGGGGGGAAGGAGAGAGGAAAGAGGGAAAGGAAGGAAAGACAGAAGGGAGGAAGTAAAGAAGGAAGGAATAATACGAAGGAAGAAAGGGAGGAAGAGAAGGATGAAAGGGAGGAAAGGATAAAGGAAAAAAGAGAAGGAAGGAAAGACAAAAGGGAAGGAAGGAGAAAGAGGGAGAGGGACAGAAGGAAGGAAGGAAGGAAGGAAGGAAGGAAGGAAGGAAGGAAGGAAGGAAGGAAGGAAGGAAGGAAAAGAGATTTATTTGGGAAAATTAGGGGAAATTTTCTTTTGGTGTTTTCTTGTCGCCAGGGTTAAAATGGATCGTCTTTGGAAGGTCTGATTGGTCTCTGTCTTCAAGGCAAGACCCCCAAATTCATGTTCGACATCAAAAGTGTGAAAGGAAAGGAAGGAGGAAGGGAGAAAGAAGGAGGGAAGAAGGAAGGAAAGAAGGAAGCAAGGAGAAGGAGGAAGGAAAGAGAGAAAGAAGAGAAGGAAGGAAGGATAGAATGGTGTGAGAGAGGAGGGCCGGAGAAAAGAGCCCAAGCTGCCGTATCCGGCCCCTGAGTCTGGGTTTGTCCATATCTGCTTTAGATCTATGCTCTTTAACTTGCTAAAAGTAACAGGTGAAGCAGGTTTGTCTACTCTCTAAGATCAGGCACTGTACCCGAGGACTGGAGGGAGGCAAATGTAACTCCGATCTTCAAGAAAGGATCCAGGGGTGATCCAGGAAATTATAGGCCAGTTAGTCTAACCTCAGTTCCAGGCAAAGTGATGGAAACCATTATTAAAGAAAAAATTACTAAGCACATAGAAGAACAGGCATTGCTGAAGGAAAATCAACATGGTTTCTGCAAAGGCAAATCATGTCTTACTAACTTGTTAGAATTCTTTGAGGGTGTAAATAAACACATAGATAAAGGGGACCCAGTCGATATTGTTTACCTTGACTTTCAAAAGGCTTTTGACAAAGTCCCTCACCAAAGGCTCCTAAATAAGCTCTTCAGCCATGGAATCAGAGGACAGGTCTTGGAACCTGGCTAAACTGTAGGAAACAAAGGGTGGTAATAAACGGACATTTCTCTGGGTGGAAAGAGGTGAGAAGTGGCGTACCCCAAGGTTCAGTTTTGGGTCCGTTACTTTTTAATTTATTCATTAATGACCTGGATGTAGGAGTAAATTCTGAGGTAGCAAAGTTTGCAGACGACACTAAATTGTTCAGGGTAGTTAAAAATGAAACTGACTGTAAAGAGCTCCAGAAAGATCTCTCGAAATTGAGTGAATGGGCAACAAAGTGGCAAATGCATTTTAACCTAAACAAGTGTAAAGTCATGCACATCGGGGCAAAGAACCCCAACTACACCTACCAATTGATGGGGCCAAAGCTTTCCGAGACAAACCAGGAAAGGGATCTTGGGGTTTTGGTGGACAGCTCAATGAAGATGTCAACCCAGTGCGCAGCAGCAGTGAAAAAAGCAAATTCTATGCTTGGCATGATCAGGAAGGGAATCGAAAATAGGTCGTCAAATGTTGTATTGCCTCTCTACAAATCTATGGTGAGGCCACATCTGGAGTACTGTGTACAATTCTGGTCACCGCACCTCAAGAAGGATATAACGGAACTGGAAAAGGTACAGAAAAGGGCAACAAGAATGATCCAAGGGATGGAGCAGCTCCCTTACGAAATCAGGTTGCAACGCCTTGGTCTTTTCAGCCTTGAAAGACGGCGTTTAAGAGGTGACTTGATCAAAGTGTATAAAATCATGCATGGGATAGAAAAGGTGAATAGAGAAAAATATTTTCTCTGTCACACAACACTAGGACTAGGGGGCACTCCCTAAAGCTCCAAGGTAGGAAAGTTCGGACTAATAAAGGAAATATTTCTTCACCCAGAGGGTCATTGGGTTATGGAACTCACTTCCAGAGGAGGTTGTGACAGCTGTCAGCCTGGACAGCTTCAAGGCAGGATTAGACAGATTCATGGATACCAAGGGAATCAGTAGCTACTGAAATGGACATCCAAGTGCCACCTCTGTGTTGATGGAGGCAGGCAGGATTTCCCAGATACTGGTTGTGGGGGTCGGGAGCAGGTGAGGGTTTTGCCCTCCTTTCTGCTAGAGATCCCTGTGTACAACTAGTGGGCCACTGTGTGACACAGAATGCTGGACTAGATGGGCTGAGGCCCGATTCAGCATGGCTCTTCTTATGTTCTTATGTTCTTACTCTCCCTTTTCCTCTCTGTTCTGCTTTTTATATCAGTAAAGGATTCTGGAGGCATACTGGCACAGTAGAAATGGTTGCAGGAGAACTCTTGTGGTATCTTCCCCAGCTTTGTTGATTCTGTTGTTTACACTGTGGACATGCTGCTGCAAAATCTGTGCATGAAAAATCTGTGCTTCTCCAGCCCTTCTTCAGCATACTTCTAATTGTGATGCTTCTGAAAGGTATACCAACTAAACAGAGGATGAGAAGGAAGGGGACTTTTGCTCTCAGAAGCTATGTTTAACAAGGTATGGCTGTTTTTTTTTTTTTAAAATCAACTTTTAAATACAATTAAAATATTAAGTTTACTGATGTTAGTCAATAACTATTTACTTTGCAAAAACAACTTCGTAAGCTCTTGGCTTAAAACCACACCAAACCTCACTGCCAGGGCAACAGCGACACATGAGGGCGTGTTTGCCCGATAGAGTAGAGAGAAAATATTAAATACACCTTCCCACATGTAACAGACCTGATCATCCCGGGAATGTGGTGCAGCTGGCTAAGTGTCAGCTGCATAAGATCTCTCTGACCAGTAGGTCATGAGTTCGAGGCCTGCCCGGATCGAGGTGGGTGCTCGACCTTTAAGTGTAGCCTGCTGTTGACCTTTGCAGCCCAAAAGACAGTTGCATCTGTCAAGTAGGAGTTAAAGGTACCACATTAAGTGGGAAGGCAAATTTTGACTGAATTATGAGGCCATTAAGAACTCCAGGAACGCTGAGGAATGTGGAAGGAACAACAAGGGACGCTGGTAACTCTGAGAGATGAGGAGTGCGTCAGCTCCCCCTGGTGGCCAGAGTTTGCCTCTGTTCGTCTATATGTTGTGTATGTTGGAAAATGGCAGGGATTGTCTGCTAAGTATGTGTACCTGTAATCTGCTCTGAGTCCCCTTCGGGGTGAGAAGAGCAGAATATAAATAAAGTGTATTATTATATTATTATTATCCCTTCCATCTGTCTCAAAACATTTTGTGAAATCTTGGTTTGAATTCCAAAAGAGCCCCTCAAATTTTTAGACTTGATTTACTTTTGCTATTCTCAGAACTATCATTTCCTTGTTTCACTTGAAATATGCATCCCAAAGAAATACAGTATTTCACATTACAATTGAGGTTTCTTAATGCAATTTTCTCCATCTGGGAAATCTGTATTAATATGAGTAAGCCTTGAGCAGCTGAACTGCTATTATTTATAGTGAGTAATAGAACTACCACTTAATTACAAGAAATCGGATTACTGAGCAAGAGCAATTTTAGTCAAGCAATTAAATTTGAATTGCTGACATTAATAAAATTACTCTTCGCAGCCAATATCTAGCAGGTTGGTTCTATTGTAACTGGGACACATTCTGATCCTATGATCGCCCGAATGACTGGATGGCAGAATGCCCATTGAAAGGAATGAACGTTGTATTGACATAGTGCTTTGAATACTGAGGAAGTTATTCCTTTACGTTGCAATTAGATGTTTATGGTGTCACATAATCGGTATGTGCCTGCCTATCTGTCTGTCAGTCTATCTAAAAAAAGTCAAAGTATTTATTTATTATTTAGCACATTTATACCCCATCCTTCTCGAGGAAACTCAGGACGACTTCCAAACTGGCAACAATTTGATGGCAACACAATATTAAACACATAATAAAATACAGCCATATACATTCAAATAATTATAAATATACATTAAAACAATTCACCAGGTTAAAATCGTCATCCAAATCAGTCCAAAAAGTAGTCCAATAAAACCTTGTCTTCGCCAGTGAAACAGTCTATTCTGTGAACGCTTGTTCCATAACCAGAATTTAAATTTCTTCTGGAATGTCAGGAGGGAGGGGGCAAATCTAACTTCAATAGGGAGGGAGTTACAGAGTCAAGGAGCCACCACTGAGAAGGCCCTGTCTCTCGTCCTCACCAAACGCGACTGTGATAGCGGTGAGACTGAGAGCAGGGCCTCCCTGGTTGATCTTAAGGTCCTTGATGCCTATCTGTCCAGTTATCTGTTTCACAAAAACTAGGCAACAATACAGTGTGACATGTGTATGAGAGGGAGGAAGGAAGGTTGGAAAGAACCACTACAAGAGCCATGTTGACATGGAGACATTGTGAAGAGTTGGAGAAAGGAGAGTGGGGAAGGGAAGGGAAAGAAAGAGGAAAGGAAAGGCAAAAGAGAGGGAAAGGGAGCGAGAAGAAAAAAAGGGGGAAGGAAGAGAAAGGAAAGGGGGCAGGTGTGAGGGGAAGGAAAAAGAGAATGAAGTGATGAAAGTAGGGGGACAACTTTTGAAATGTCCCATTTACTCTTTCCTCCTTACACTTTCTGCCTTAACAGTCCTATAGTTATTGCAAAGTGCAGAATCTTGCCTTGTTCTCTAGACCCAAGCAAAGGCAAATTGGTACAGCCTCTTCTGTCTTGGGGATTCCTCCTCATCAGCATCTTACAGCATTTTAGCTACATTCTGATGCTGTTAGACCACAATGATCCCAATTTTCATCTATGAAACATCAGAGTTTCTGCCAAAGGAGTCTGCCCAAGGTGGCCTTCCAATGCCTTTCCGTTGGCCATCCCATCCTATAGTACATTGGATTGGGCACTTCAGAGTATTCTATAAAACTACATTGTCAACTCCAAGGCTCACTTAGGTTGTTTCTACCCCTCTTGCCAAACAAACCTAAAGGGATCCCACACCAAAGCGAGAGTTCATCAGGAAGCACTTCCTCAAATCTTGAGCTGCCTTTGATGGCAAGAATAAAGCCAATATTTGCAAATATATAACTTGATTTGAAGAGTGCTATTCTGAAATTATTGCATAGAAGCAACTTTTACATGTGGGTAATTAATACTATTTATTTATTTATTTGATTTTATATCTCCACTCCCAGAGGCTCGGGCGGTTTACAAGGAAGAATACAAAACAGCAAGCGATAAAACAATGGTTAAAATTTCAAACATCAGTCAAAAGCCTGCCTGAACAAGTGGGTCTTGCATGCTTTGTGAAAAGAGCTCAGATCTTGCAGAGACTGAATCTCAGGCGGCAGAGAGTTCCATAACACCGGGCCTATGATGGAGAATGCCCTTCACCGGGTTGCCGTTAGGCGAAAAGATCTAATACTGGGGATGCAAAGAAGATTCAAGTCTTCTGACCATAATGATCTCGGGGGATTGTATGGGAACAGGCGATCCTTTAGATACACTGGCCCCAGATCATACAAGGCCTCAAAAGTAAGGACTAACACCTTGAAAGTGATCCGGAATTCAATTGGTAACCAATGCAGGTCCTGCAGTATAGGTGTTACATGACAACTCACAGGCTTCCCTGCGAGGAGCCGGGGAGCGGCGTTCTGCACTAGTTTAAGTCTCCGGGTCACAGTCAAGGGAAGGCCAATGTAAAGAGCGTTACAGTAGTCAAGTCTTGAGATGACCGTGGCCTAGATCACCAAGGCCAGGTCATTCCAGGACAGCTAGGGAGCCAGCCGCTTCGCCTGGCACAGGTGGAAAAATGTGGTCCTGCTGACAGTGGAGATTTGAGCCTCCATTGACAGCAGGGGGTCCAAGAGGACTCCAAGCCTTTTTACTGATGATGACGGGCGTAATGTCTCGCCATCCAGGGTTGGCCGCTGGATATCCCTATCGCCCGGACGGCCCAGCCATAGGATGTCCATCTTCGCTGCATTCACCTTCAACCTGCTGGCTCGCAACCATCCAGTGATGGCCTCAAGGCACAGATGGAAATTATCGGGTACGGAGTCCGGCCGGCCCTCCATCCTCAGAATGAACTGGGTGTCATCAGCGTACTGGTGACACTCCAGCCCAAAGCTACGTACCAGTTGAGCGAGTGGTCGCATATAGATGTTGAATAACAAGGGAGAGAGTATAGCTCCCTGAGGAACCCTGCACGGTAGCTGGAATCCCTCTGGGGCCAACTCCCCCCTTTGTACTCGCTGCTTCCGATTGCGGAGGAAAGAGGACAGCCAATTTAAGGGTGTCCCCCTCACTCCGGCCAAAAGATTGTAATTGACTGTATCAAACGCTGCTGTGAGGTCCAATAACACAAACAGTGCCGATCCGCCTTGATCAAGCTGGCAATGTAGCTGGTCTGTGATGGAGACTAAGACCGTCTCTGTCCCGTGCCCCATACGGAAGCCGGACTGGAAGGGATATACACACTTATTGCACTTATAATTCGCTTTAGCTACCATGGCTACATGTTATGGGATCCTGGGATTTGAAGTTTCATGCATAATTAATAATTATCTGCTAGACGCTTTAGTAGCTCACCAAACTATAAAACCTATATTTCCATATGATAGAACCATGGCAGTTAAAGTGGTACTATTACTGTGTAGTGTGATAGAACTCTTGGTAACATATACTATTTAAAAGCCTTCGTTTCCAGATATCACATATTTTGGGTGCATATGAGTCATTTATAAAGGCTCTCCAAATGCAAATAATAATAATTATCATAATGCCATAACTGCAGCAGAGTGTTTCAAAACCGTATTCCTCTTCTCTGTGGGGGCTGTCAAAACAAGATGTAAAAATAAACACTTATGACTGATAATGTATTAAATCAGCAGTTTGATTCCACACATGCAAAGACGGGATGCTGTATGAATGTGTCATCTGTTAACATGAGATCAGTTACCATATCTATAATGAAAGGTGCATTATTACAAATGAGGAGTGTTTTTGTTTGCTTTTCTTGTCATCACAAACATTCTTCTGCTTCTCTGCATGGTACAGTTCTTTAAAAGAGACAACCAATAATCACATCTCTTTTGAAAGCTGCAGCTTGGTAAGCTCCGCAAAGCATTAATTCAGCCTAGCAACATCCCCCACTGGGAATGAAAGACCACACATACTGTGGAAATGCAGCAAGGAGAAACTAGCTGTCTTGGAATTGCTCCAGCGCTTAGCTGGAACAACAGCATATAGAGGAGGGGGAGTACTTCAAATCTATCAGGGATACTTTGTGCATTTCCTGTATGGCAGGAGGTTGGACTAGATGGCCCATGTGGTCTCTTCCAACTCTATGATTCTATGAAATGTGGCCAAAATGCCTGCATTCAGAGTCTCTCCCTGTAAGTAATATTAAGCACTGAACCTTGCATGCAGAGTGCCACATGGGTCAGGATAGGGGCCGGGTCTGGCACCCTTCAGCAGCAGGAAGGGCCCCAAGACCCTGGCAAGTCTTATTCATTCACACTTGCCCCAGAGCACCTCTCCGATGTCCACACACCCCATTAGACAGTATGCCAGACTTTTGCTACCTGCTGTCCTCCAGATGTTTTGATTATTGCATAGCTAATCACCATGGATGATAAAGCTGCTTTATCCCCACCCTTAATGAAGGTCTAACCCCATTGTTCGTTCCTTTTGAGCTCCTCCCTCAGAAACACATTTTCCCACCATTTATCTCATCCAGGGTTTTATCAATTTTATCCTAGTGCGTTCGGCCCGCCCATTGTGTTCTATTTCTCATTCATGTTACTTTGTAATTGTTTATTTTATTTTATGTATTTATTTTGATGGTATTTTCTGCTTCTTTGTATTTTATTTTGCTCAGAAATGCGAAGGAACCGCTAGACTAAGCTGGCCCATTTTATTTTGCTGTACTGTAATTTTGGGCATGGCCTCATGTTAGCCGCCCTGAGTCCCCTTTGAGGAGATGGTGGCGGGGTACAATAATAATAATAATTATTATTATTATTTGTATCATTATTAAACATCTGGAAGTCAAAGGAAGGATGGTAATGCCAGATGGCTGAATCGACCACAGCACCCCCAACTAAGCATCCTTATTTATTTTTATTTATTTATTTATTATTCGATCTTGTATGCCGCCACTCCCCGAGGGCTCGAAGCGGCTCACAAACATAACAGACTAAAACTCCATAGCAATATAAAACATCATAAAAGTAACAATGTAGAATGATTAATACACAGAATTTAAAATTCGAAAGTCAGCCGGAACAAATGAGTTTTACATGCCCTGCGGAAGGTCAACAGGTCTCGCAGGGCATGGACTTCAGCTGGCAAAGCATTCCAGAGAGATGGCGCCAGAGAGATGTGTGAGGCATTTAGAGGAAACAAAAGGATGACTAGATCCAGAAAACATTAACTGCTTAGAAATCTACTCTTGGACTGGACATATGACTACAGGCACACTTTTTTCATCCATCTTTAACTGAAAGGGTACATCTGTCTCAATGACTCAATATATAAAATGTCAGCTCCAACTTGTAGTTAAAATCAAATCTCTCAAAACTGAAATAGTCTCCTCTCCCTGCTTTCTTATAGCATTTATTGTGGCAACTAAGAAGTTATACTAAGTTCATTTTATTTTGTTGGGGGACACGGAAAGAGCCTCTTCGAAGACTGAGTAAATACTGAGTAAATACAGTCAGGCGTCCCGTAGGCAACCGGCTAATCTTTCCAACCCAAAAGCATCGCTTTACAACATTTTATGCAATGCTTTTGACACAAAATAAATAATAATTTTACTTTGTTGTCATCTTTATTTATATTATTATATCTGCATAAGTAGATGGAGAGATATTATATCTATTTGTATTTGTATTCCCCAGTTCGGGACTCAAGATGGCTTACAACAGTTGAAACAATAATAGTTAAAATTAAGAGCATACAAAAGTTAAAAAGCAATTAAACCATCATAACATTTGAAACTAATTAAAACAACAACAGCCCAGGGAGGCAAGAAATGGATTGCAAATGCAGTTATCTGGCCTTAAACAAAAGATCCTAGCCCTATATCTATTTTTAATTGAAAATTGGCTACAGGTGACATACTGGTGTAGCCAGTGGTTCGGACATGGTAAGGAGAAAATTGGCTCATTTCCCCAGCCCTATGGCTTATCCCTGAACTACATGGTGCACACAATGCGGATAATTATTCCATAAATTTCATGGGGTTTTCTTATGCAAGGAATACTTAGAGGTGGTTTTACCAGTTCCTTCCTCATTTGGAAGAGATACCAGAAAGCGGAGATGTTACAGTCAAAGTGGAGAAACCATTTCCTGTGTCTGCACAAGGCCTTCTATAGTTGAGAATTAATCCAGCAGGGAATTTTTGGCTGCTGTAACATACTAATGTAAATCACCTGGAAAGGGTTCAGAGGAGAGAATGAAGAAGGCAAGCTGTTAAAAGCAAAACCCTATGAGGAAGGTACCAGATCTTGATTTATGTTAGAGTTATTTTTCCAGGCAAAAATGCAAATGGAGACTGATGTAAATGAAGAGAGTCACATCCAAAGGGAATAATTGGAGGTACGTTCCAACATTCTGTACCTCAGATAGCCAAAAAATTAGAAGTTTTACTCTATTTACCATTTAAAAGAGGCTTAAAGCATAAAATCTGAGTGTACCTTTTCCAGGTTAGAGAAATGTGCAGATGCTGATCCCAAGGGGGCTGGGTTGGGTGTTAGATTACAGTTCCTCTCCAGATAGACAGAAAGCAAATGCCAAACTGTGTTTTTCCCATTCTCTCTCCATCAGGTTTGCATGCAAAGGGAAGAAAGAAGGCTGCAACTGCTCTTCTGCCATGTAAGCAAACACTTTCCTGTCATAGAAAATGTCAAGATTTTAATTTTTTCCCACCTAACACTCCAACCTCTAAGCAGGTAAAGGAAATTCCTTTCTTCCAGCCACATCTGGGATGTAGCTGCTTTTACTGCTTCCCCATTCCCCCAAAATAAGCAGGTAAAAGAAACCCAATACAATAACCCTTGTACCTCATAGTCCCACGCCAAAGCTTCAAACACTCAGGCTTCACCTTCATCACTCTCCATATCTCGCTTTTCCTTCCTTCTTTTCCCACCTTGTTCAACTGTACACGTGGTCTAGGAGAACTATGTATTATGGGTTAGATTTTAATTTTATTTAACTATCACATGCATATATTGTTCTAAATTTGAAATGTCAGCTGGGGCTATGTAAATCAGGACTCATCTTGATCTACTTAAAAACCACTTATGTTTCTAGGTTCATATGAGAGTACCTAAAATCTTAGATTTTCAGCAGGTATTTTGTTGTTTGTTCCAGCATCGTAAGAGGCTCATCTAGTAAGTAAGCAAGACATGGCTTTATTTTTCTCATTCCCTAAATTGTAGAATTCCCATTTGTAAGAAATCAACATCTCTCAATTCCTGCTAATTTTTTGGTAGAAGGTCAAAACTATATTATTCTGTATGGATTTTTAAACTGATTTTCATTTTTAACTATTAAAATAAATATTCTAAAGTCAGTCCCCAAGTTATGAACAAGATAGGGTATGTAGATTTGTTACTAAGTTGAATTTGTATATAAGTTGGAACAGGTACATTTTTGTACCTGTAACTCCAGTCTGTATGTCTGTCTGTCTGTCTGTCTATCTATATGTCTGTCTGTCTGTCTGTCTATCTATCTATCTATCTATCTATCTATCTATCTATCTGTCTATCTAAGATTTGGATAGCATAGGGAATGGTTAATACCCCTGTGGTGTTTGTTGTGCTGTCTGTGCCTCTGTTCAGAAGATTTCACCTCACTTTTCCCTGTGAAAATTGAATTTTCAAAAAATGTATTTGTTGTGGAAACAAGAATTGGTAATAAAGCTTCAGTGGAGACATCTTTTCCCCATGATAACTCTTTAAGGAGTGAATTTCCGTTCTGATGGGTAGATTGCTTTCACTTCCTGTTGTCTCCCATTCGTAACTATGAGTTGTTTGTAAGTCAAATGTTTGTAACTTGGGAACTGCCTGTACATTGTTTTGAAAAGCAGAAGTGATCAACCATATGATAGATAGATAGATAGTGTTCCTCATAAGCTCTAATGTTATAAGTAATGGCAGATCAAATAGAACAATAAAAGGCTACTTTAATTAATTTAGCTCAGGTATTAACTACTCATTCTTGGTTATATATTTTCAGTTTTATGGAATGAGTTTAATTTAGATTAATCATTGCTATTATTGCATCACTTTTTTGCAGCCAATGTTTTGTTTTTAAATTGAGGGAAAAAATCTTTGCTATGTTAACAGGAGCATTAATTAATAAAATCATATTTAGAACGATCATAATATTTCTTTATTTGCATAGAAAAATGGCACAATAAAGGATAATTAGCAGCATGTGCCCCAGCTCAACTACTCAATTTCCTCAGCTTAGATAATTAATTATTGTAGTGAAATGCATCATTATGGCTAATTTTAGAAAATCCAGCAGCTGCAGGGTCATAGTGGTAACAATTTCAATGTGTAATTGGGGGGAAGAACATGAAAGCAAGTCATAAAATCTTTTATTAGATAATAATAATAATGAATCAAGCCAACATATGTAGTGAGTAGTCTAATGAGAAAGAAAATTAATTGCATAAATTAACAATGTTAGTAAATATATCTTATCCACAGAACAGTTTATTCTTTACAGTAATTCTCTTCTGGGATAAATTTACCACTTTTGGTTTAAATCATAACTTTTTCACATTACAGCTTGCAGAACTACCCAGCGAATTATGCAGTTGGCTGGTGGGTTTTGAGATCTGAACTCTGAAAAGGTATATTTACAAAGTTCAGTTGAGAACAATAAGAACTTGGATATAGTGTTTGTAGGTTTACACATCAGTTCTCAGGGCTCAGTTCTGTTTCCCTGTTGCCAACCACATATTTCTTCCTTTGATACTGAGCAGTTACTAAGTGTTTTTTTTTCTAGAAATGTATTTTATCATTGAAATCGAACACATTTCAATGTTGTTATATACTATATATACTAAAGTCTCCCCAAAGGACTGAAACCAAGGTTCTATGCTTTTCTGCAAAGAGGGGGGCCACATGGGGACAATGCCTTGGTTTATAATCTAAAATCTCTTCCCCCCCCCCCCTCTAGTTACTCGTGCCAGGTGTGCTGCTGGTTCAGGGTTCTTTGCCTCTGAGACTTTTCTATTTCATCTTGTATGGTATCCACCATCTCACAATTGGGGTCTCTGGTTCCACACTGATGCCCAGCAGTAGCAGTGGGTGACTTCTATACCAGTAAGGTGATGGGTTTGCTCAGGGTTTTGTTGTTGTTTATTCGTTCAGTCGCTTCCGACTCTTTGTGACCACATGGACCAGCCCATGCCAGAGCTCCCTGTTGGCTGTGGCCACCCCAAGCTCCTTCAAGGTTAAGCCTGTCACTTCAAGGATATAATCCATCCATCTTGCCGTTGGTCGGCCCTTCTTACTTTTTCCTTCCATTTTCTCCAGAATCATTGTCTTCCCTAAGCTTTCCCGTCTTCTCATTATGTAGCCAGAGTACTTCATCTTTGCCTCTAATATCCTTCCCTTCAATGAGGAGTTGGGCTTTTATTTCCTGAAGTATGGACTGGTTGGATCTTCTCGCGGTCCAAGGCACTCTCAGAATTTTCCTCCAGCACCATAGTTCAAAACCATCTATCTTTCTTTGCTCAGCCTTCCTTATAGACCAGCTCTCGCATCCATAGGTTACTACGGGGAATATCTTGTTGCCAATGTGATGTCTCTATTCTTAATTATTTTATCGAGATTGGTCATTGCTCTCCTCCCAAGAAGTGCAGACTTAAAAGAAGATGCGCAGCTAAACTTTCTCACATCTAGCACCTTGGACAGATCCTTGGACTGAAATTCAGAACAAGTTCCTCTCCCCACTCTATGGGAGACAGCAGGTGCCATGGGTGCATAATCCCAACGCTTCTTGAATTGTCACTACTAGCCTTTGAACGTATGTCCAGGTAAACATTGGGGTCATGACAAATTCAACAAAAGGAAGGGTGGGGATTGCTCTGAGCTAACAACAAACAAAAAGAGAACCACACAAGTAGTGCTACAGGCTCAGTGACGATACAAACATCCTATCAGCTGGTATAAATCCATATAAATGAAGTCACGTGTATCAGCAACAATGTTACTTACAAATGTATTGAAAAAACCATTGGCATATGCCACAAAACATACGTTATACAATTGCAAAAGCATGCACGCCTCTCTGGTACATACAAGGCTAGAAATGGTTATAAACTTTCATTGAATACAGGGTACATATCATTACAATGGTTGACACAATTGGAAAAAGTAAAGGTCCATAAGGAGGGGAGGTGATTCCACCGTAAATAATAATTCAAAAAATGTTCTCTGAGGCGACACGGATGAAAAGGTCCCCCCGCAATGTTGCGCGGCGAGGAGACTCAAGCCGCGGCGCTGGGTTGAGGCAGCCGCGTTCAGGGGAGAGCCTGCCGGAGATGCCGGAAAGAAGGCAGCAAAGCAACAGCAGATAACGTAAGAGACCTGTCGTGCTGTGGGGGCTCTGGTCCCGGCTCTCCTTCCCATTGGTGGGTCCTACTGCGCTCTTACCAGAGCCCCCACAGCACGACAGGTCGCTACGTTATCTGCTGTTGCTTTGCTGCCTTCTTTCCAGCATCTCCGGCAGGCTCTCCCCCGAACGCGGCTGCCTCAACCCAGCGCCGCGGCTTGAGTCTCCTCGCTTTTGCAATTGTATAACGTACGTTTTGTGGCATATGCCAATGGTTTTTTCAATACATTTGTAAGTAACATTGTTGCTGATACACGTGACTTCATTTATATGGATTTATACCAGCTGATAGGATGTTTGTATCATCACTGAGCCTGTAGCACTACTTGTGTGGTTCTCTTTTTGTTTGTTGTCATGACAAACTTGACAACACAATGCTTTGGTGATCCCTGTAATGAACAAATGTCTGCAAAAACAAAACCTCACCCCACCTTTTGAGTTAGTTAAATGCGATGGCACTATAAAAATTTGCCTTATATCATGATCTTAAGACTCTATCTATCTATCTACATGTTGTTTTCATTCTAAGTAAAAATAAAATGAAGCAAAGTCTCTTATGCCTGACTATTTTTTTTCCTTCCAGTTGAAACCATGGCCTATTTATTTATGTATTATTTCAAACAGTAGGTATCTGGATACTGCTAGTAAGATGGTGACCACCTCCTAAGTGTCTTTTCTGAGTTTTGTGCTCTCAGAGATAGACTATCTCATTATTATTATTATTATTATTTCCACCATTTCTACCCCGCTTCTTTTCAACCCCTGAGGGGGGACTCAGAGCAGCCTAACAACAGCAACAATTCGATGCCAAAAACACAGTATACTTTACATATAATAGAAAACCAAAAACAGTCAAAATTAAAATACATTAAAATACAGTTAGCATTAAAATACATCATATACATTCACATAAGTTAAAAACAGTATTCTGTCCATAATAGAAGCATTGGGTCATGTCCACCAGTTTGCCATTTCAATCCAATCTAAAGTGCTGTATCGTGCTAATGTGCAAACGCCTGGTCCCATAGCCAGGATTTCACTTTTTTCCTGAATGCCAGGAGGGATGGGGTTGATCATATATCAATTGGGAGTGTGTTCCACAGACAGGGAGCCACCACCGAGAAGGCCTTCTCTCTCGTCCCCACCAACTGCATTTGAGAAGTAGGCGGGAGCGAGAGCAGGGCCTCCCCAGATGATCTTTAATTATGAGGTGGGACGTAGCAGCTGATGCGTTCGGACAAGTAAGCTGGGCCAGAACCGTATAGAGCTTTAAAAGTCAAAACCAGCACTTTGAATTGAGCTCGGAATTGGACAGGCAGCCAGTGGAGCTGACACAACAGGGGGGTGGTATGCTCCCTGTATGTAGCTCCCATTAGTAGTCTGGCTGCTGCCCGCTGGACTAATTGCAGTTTCTGAACTGTCTTCAAAGGCAGCCCCACATAGAGTGCGTTGCAGTAATCTATTCGGGATGTGACCCCGCGTAGAGTGCGTTGCAGTAATCTATTCGGGATGTTCTGTATGAATTTATAAAACAGGTGAAATCGAGCAAACATTTTGATCAGCAGGTATATTCTACTACTGTCAAGGTGTGTGAATCCACTATTAATATGGCATGTCTAGAGCAGAGTTTAGAAAAATCACCTGTGAATTACAGATCCTGGAGTCTAGCTATGGGGATATTTTTAAAGCGATTTTGCAGGCTGTGCTCTAGAGAAAATCCTCATTAATAAAGGAAGAAAGATAATCAACATTTTCGTCCAGAAATGACCATGTGGCAGACATATGGTTACTTGGCATTCGCAAATGTCCAGATATTTGGATGCTTCATCATTGTTTATCTAGACAAAAGTTGAAAAGAGGAAGTCTTTATATGTTTGTCTTTTTTTCCTTCTTGCATTTGCCTCGGGCAAAAGCTTCTGATCTAAAAAAGCAGTTTGTGCTCCACTCCTCTCTCATTCCGAATTAATAAATGTGTTCCTTAAGCATTTATTAGATCTAAGGAAGTACAGTGAAGGAAAGAACAACATTTAGACTCTATGAAGGTCTTTGATTTTAATATTAGACAAGACGGCTTCCCTCCATACAACATTAAGAAGAATCATTGAGTCATAGAGTGGAGAGAAACCACAAGGGCCATTTAGTCCAACCCCCTGCTATGGGGGGGAGAGCATAATCAAAGCACCTCCAACAGATGGCCACCCAGCCTCAGCTTAAAGACCTCCAGAGAAGGCATGCATAAGGAGATAATTGTCTTGATCTCTAAGGTTGTATAGATAAGTGTATTGAATGCTGTGAAAACTCATAGACTTGATCATTAAATGCATTTTAAACAATTAATGCCATCACATAATGCTTTCATTTGAGACTTATTCCTGTCAGTCCTTTGTTTCCATATTTTGTTTTCAAAAATAGCTGAATGAATTTTGCAAGAGTTAAAATCTTAACTCAGTGGATGTGCTATAAAGTTCTGGATAGGAATGACACATCATCTCCCCTCCAAATACATCAGGAGTTTATTTATTTATTTACTTACTTACTTATGACATTTATATACCGCCTTTCTCAACCCAGAGGTGACTCAGGGCGGTTCACAAGTGGCAACAATTCAATGCCACAACAATTATAACAATTAAAACAACAATAAATGCTAAAAACATTTAACATACAATATAATATTTTAAAAACCGTACAAAGCCTTGAAAACATTATCGTGAGTGTCTCCATGTCACAATTACAACAATTTATAACAAATCAAATTTGCAGAATGATGTCCAATGGTTTATGGTGCTCTGTACCTCCTCGACCCCACTCTTCACTAATAAATAATGGGGAGGATGAAGCACTTAAAGTATGGGGGATTTTGTGATTGCCTTGCTAACAGAGAATTTTAACTTTTACACTAACCAACACAGTTAGTTGCATAGGTGTAACTTACACATTTGAAAGTGACCAACGGGATGTTGGCTAGAGATTGCTGTTGTGGACACTATTTCTATACAGCTACTTTGTGTAATCCTTTTGGTAATCCTTGAAGTGACTGGCTTGACCTTGAAGGAGCTGAAGGTGGTGACGGCCAACAGGGAGCTCTGGTGTGGGGTGGTTCATAAGGTCATGAAGAGTCAGAAGCAACTGAACGAATGAACAACAACAATTTTGTGTGAACTTAATGAAAGTGTTTGCTTAGCCACCAAAACACATTTGGATTTAGAGACCTATATTTGATGTTTAGTACCTGCTGTATAATCAAAATTCAGCTAACGACATATGCAGACTTCAATCTTCTATGGCTCAGCTTAGCATAGTGGATCCACATATGGACTTAATCTGGATTTAACCATATACCACTCTCAGCTTACTAAACATCCTCTGAAGCCGGACATAGGGGTGGTCTTTGCTTTGTGTAGAACAGGCAAAGTCTCAGACCCCACCCACACTGATCATTTAATGCAGTTTGAAGCTGCAAACTGCAGCAGCCAGACAACTAATTCCTACAAAAAGCATGCAAAAGAAAACCCTTCATACGCATCAGTGCTCTGGGGTTTGTGTAATCACCACTTGGGCCTCACACTGGTTCCAGGCTTTTCTATGTAATCATCATGGAAACAACTTTCTTCAATAGTGGTTTGCAAGTGCATTAAATAGTCAGTGTAGATCAGTGGTTCCCAACCTTTTTATTATTATCAGAGACCACTTTGATAAGTCGTACCGTACCCAATTCTTTCCATCTGTGCCTGGATGGCTATGGGCCAGCCGGTTGAGGGTGAACCCATCGAAACGGAGATTCTATGGCTGGGTCGCCCAGGTGGGGGGAGGAGTGCCAGGGGGGCTGCCTACCCCCCCCGAAATGTGTGGTCCACGGTGTTATGCTTATTCATATCATGATCACTGCTCATTATATCACCAAAAGGTTTGCTAGGGTAGATCCTCTTCCACCCAGTCTTCAGTAAAACAAAATCCCGGCTACGGTCCTGCTGGGGTCACTACACCTTAGTACCAAATTAGACCCGTTGCTGTCAATGGAGGCCCCGGTCTCTATGTCAGCAAAACCGCATTCTTCCATCTGCGGCAGGCTAGGCAGTTGGCACCTTACCTATCTAGGAGCGGCCTCGCTATGGTGATCCAGGTGACGGTCATTTCGAGATTAGACTACTGTAACGCCCTTTACATTGGCCTTTGACGGTGATCCGGATACTCAAGCTAGTGCAAAATGAGGCTGCAGAGTGCCAGCAAGATGTCATGTTACTCCAATCTTGCAGCAATTGCACTGGCTACCAGTGGAGTACCGGATCGTTTCAAGGTGTTGGTTCTAACCTTCAAGGCCTTATATGGTCTGGGGCCGGTGTACCTGAGGACCTGCCTTTCTCCATATGTTCCCCAGAGATCACTTCAGTCGGAAGAACAAAATCTCCTCGATGTTCCTACTGTCTGGAAGTACCATCTGACATCCACTAGACAGAGAGCCTTCTCTGTGGTAGCACCGACACTCTGGAATGCCTTGCCTGCTGAAGTTCGATCGATTAGAGAGTTGTCCTCCTTTCGGAGAGCCTGTAAAACTACTCTCTTTCGGCAAGCATTCAACTTGAGTGGTCCTTGATAACATTATTAACTTTTAAATTGTAACTTTTTATAACCTATTGTTATCTACGATGTTGTTGTTGTGTGGTTTTTAAATTGTGTAAACTGTCCCGAGCCTGCGGGAAGGAGCGGTATAGAAATTGAAATAATAAATAAATAAATATGGTAGTAGTAATATTTTGTGTGTAGTCAGCCTCTCCGCTCCTGACATCCTCAATGCCTCAGCACTATAAGAGGGTTTCATGAGACTAGTCACTCTTGTTGCCATGTGGTTTTGAGGCAACAATGTAGTAATGGTGAGGCCACGGACCATATTTTCATTCTTGAGGACCACTGGTGGTCCACAGACTACAGACCACAGGTTAGGAACCACTGGTGTAGATGGTGCTTCAGACACATCTGGTTACATCCCCATAGCCACATGGGAAATATATAGTATTGTATTCATATGCCCTGATTTCATACCAAGTGCAAAGAACTTCATATAGGAAAGATGTTTACAGTATATTTCCTAAGATTTATTTAGTCTTTAATATAAGCTATAAATCATTTCAAAAACTGGAAATCTTGGTGGGAAAAAAGCCAATATGTTTTATTTACACTAAATAAAACCTTCTCTAAAACTACTAATTACATGTATGTTGCAAAAAAGACATTTATTATTATGTTAATTATAGCTTAACGTTTCAATTTAAGTTATATTACTACGCCAACAAAAGTACAGGAATGAACATGAACAGCCACATTAATTAATCTGTCTCACTCCTTTCCCCCCTGTAATGAGCTTGAAAGAGAAGAAAATAATTGCATGGATTCTTCAGAACTTCACTTTAACCTACCTACTGAAAGGGAATGAGTGAGGTTAAGAAATACACCCACTTAGGAACGAGTCAGAAAACAAATATTTTTTTCAATACGTATAAACAAAAAGCTAGCCCACCGCACACCACATCAATAATACCTCACAATAGGGAACAGTCTTACAACATGATTGATACTATTTTTCAGAAATAGCAAAACCAATAAATAACAATTCTGATATTCTCAGTCTGAACTCAGCTGTGATACTGCTAAGTATCTACTGCTTCAAGGGGTGAGATCATCTCTCTGCTATTGTTAGGCTCCCCTTTTCTGTCACCATCTTCTTTCAATTAATTCCATGATTTCCTTCCAGTTTGGAGAATGCGCTCTCTGAAACATCAAAGATTTTTTTTAAAAAAACAACAAATTCTTTGGCAAGATAGAAAAGAAAAGCACTCCACATTCACAAGACATTGAGAACTTGCATAGATACTCTTATGTTTAAAGCCAGAAGCAAACTAGGGAGAGCACCACTCCAATACCTGAACTTAAAATGAGTGATTTTGGATATAGCATTTAAATATTTAGGCGATCAGTGGATTAGTTATTAGTTATTATAACTAATAATTAATACTACAGTTAAACACATCTTAACTCCCACAAAAACAGGACTCAAACCACCAACAGAGTTCTATGCCTTAAACATAAAAACAAAATATATAAAATTAGCGTATTTATCTGAAACTAGAACAATGAATAAATAAATAAATGTTAATACAGTATACTATTTCTGGTGAGGTTTACTTTCTCACCAAAAGTAAACCTGCTAAAATTGAGTGAAAATGAATTAATTACCTGCAAAATCTCTCTGATCGTGTGACTTTTGTTGCTTTCTGTATAATGTATTATTTTTACTACTGTTCATCCCTTTTAGTTTTTTAAGAAATAAAAGAGTATTATATTAATACTAATAGTAATAATACATTTCTGTCATGATGCCTTTGCCCCCAGATTCTTAGGATACATCTATACTGTAGAATTAATGCAGCTTGACACCACTTTTAACAGCTATGGAGCAATGCCATGGAATCTTGGGATTTGTAGTTGGATGAGGCCCAGTATTCTTTTGCAGAGCTAAAGGCTTTGTAAAATTAGAACTCCAGCAATTCCATAGCATTGAGAAATAGCAATTAAAGTTGTATCAAACTGCATTAATTCCACAGTGTAGATGTACCTGTTGATTGTGGCCTTTTCAGCACAAAGAGAGACAGCAAAAATATACATATACTCGGACTATACAGGCAGTATGCATGTACTCCTCCCCCGACACACACACACACACAAACATGCAAATTATACATACAATAATAAAACAGCATGATTTGGTTTGTCCCTATGACACATTTTTTAAGGCAAAGCGCATACTGAGCAGACCTGAGGAAACCTTATGAAGTGCTGTGCTGTCTGTGGTAGTCAGCTGGAAATTACATTAAGTGTTAGTGACAGGCCTTTCAGAGCAGAGAGGGATGCCATTAGACAGAGCCAGCAGCCGAGCTACTATCTGCCTGCCTGCCTGCCTTCCTGCCTCTCTATCTATCTATCTATCTATCTATCTATCTATCTATCTATCTATCTATCTAAGCATACAAGAAGCTTAGCCTGTCATTGAACATCGAGAAAATCAAAGTGCTCTTCCAGCAGTCACCAGCCAATCCCTCTGCAAAGCCAGAAATACAGCTTAATATTGACCATTTCCGCTACCTTGGCAGCCACCTCTCCACAAAAGTCAACATTGACACTGAAATGCAACAACACCTGAGCTCTGCAAGTGCAGCATTTATCCAAACGAAGCAGAGAGTGTTTGAGGATTGGAAATCCGTAGAGAGACCAAGGTGCTTGTTTATAAAGCTATTGTCCTCCCAACCCTGTTATATGCTGTGAAACATGGACTGTCTACAGACGTCACACTCAACTCCTGAAACTCAACTCCTTTCAGCTCTGCCGCCGAAAAATCCTGCAAATCTCTTGGGAAGATAGGCAGACAAATGTCAGTGTGCTAGAAGAAGCAAAGACAACCAGCATTGAAGCGATGGTCCTACGCCATCAACTCCACTTGACTGGCCGCTTTGTCCGAATACCCAATCACCGTCTCCCAAAGCAGTTACTATACTTCCAACTCAAGAAAGGAAATCGGAATGTTGGTGGACAGGAAAAGAGATTTAAAGATGAGCTTAAAGCTAACCTTAAAAACTGTGGCATAGACACCGAGAACTGGGAAGCCCTGGCCCTTGAGCGCTCTAGCTGGAGGTCAGCTGTGACCAGCAGGGCTGTGAAATTAGAAGAGGCACGAATGGAAGGCGAAAGAGAGAAATGTGCCAAGAGAAAGGCTCATGAAACTAACCCTTCCCTTCCACCTGAACACACGTCCTCACTATGGAAGAACATGCATGTTAAGAATAGGGCTCTACAATCGCCTACGTATCCACTGCCAAGACACTACACATGGAAGGTCACCATACTTGGACAATGAAAAATAACCTAAGTAAGTAAGTTAAGTAAGTACTGTCCAGCTAGCTAGCTAGCTAGTTAGCTAGCTTAAGCGGCTGAGGGGGGAAAGGAAGGGGCCTGAGGCTGATGGGAATTATGGGAGCTCCCTGAAGGGAAGGCCCAAGTTTGCCAAGGACTGCTCTAAATACATTTCTGAATGGTCAGCCATGAATTAGTTCTAACCCCATCGTTCCCCCAAATGCTTTCTTTCGTCTTTCACATTTTAGGCTAATAGTTTATTCCATGTCCGTAACTCACGATACATACTATTTTTTAAAAAATCTCTAGAAATGAAGATATTAAAAGAGGAACCCAGTATTTAAACCTGGCTAGAAACACGCCACTCTGATGGCTGCAAAATGCGCACACAGCAAAGGTTTCTTTCTCAACTCCATTGTGTAACCCTTTGAATAATTCCAGTGTTAATACAGTTCTGCAGGAAATAATAAATTAGCATGTCTGCTTGGGATTGGATTGTTTGAGGGGTATTTTCTTTTTGAAGGGTTTACCAAAAACAAAAAAAAGCAGAACGAAAAAGGTTTCCTATTCAACCATTGCCAATTTTTTTAAAAAAAAGGCAGCCACAGAAAAACAAACACGCAAGTGAGCAGAGAAGTTCAGAGATCCTTTCTCTGATTGTAGTTGCCAGGCAACAACTTTCTTGGTTTCCATGTGTTCCTGTCACATGACCCCCCTGTTGCCATGGAAACGACTCCCTTGATATCCATGTGCTCAGCATGTGTATTCATTCCACTTTGCCGCTGGCTCTTGGAGGAAAGGAGGCAGCGATGCGGCAGGGAGAGCCAGACAGACAAGACAGTGGGGAAAAAGAGAGCCATTTTCTCGGAAACTGGCTAGACGAGCGCCATTTCAACAGGTCTTGTCCGCATCCAAAGGGACTTCTCATTGTCCTTTGAATGGGATCGTGTATCATAAAACCAACTGTAGGTAAAGGTTTCCCCTGACATTAAGTCGAGCCATGTCCGACTCTGGCGGTTGGTGCTCATTTCCATATCGAGACCGAAGAACCGGCATTGTCCGTAGACACTTCATGTGGCCAGCATGACTGCATGGAGCACCATTACTTTCCCACCTATTGATCTACACACATTTGCATGTTTTCTAAACTGCTAGGTTGGCAGAAGCTGGGGCTAACAGTGGGAGCTCACCCCGTTCCCGGGATTGGAACCACTTACCTTTTGATCAGCAAGTTCAGCAGCTCAGCGGTTTAACCTGTTGCACCACGAGGGGCCTTCAACCAACTGTACACAAGGTACTTTAAGACTTCAGTACTGGAGGATGCATCTACACTAGGCACGAGCAAACTTTGCACCCCAGGTGTTTTGGACTCCAGTACTAAAGTTTTAAGAGTTTTAAAGTTTTAAATCTCTTGACCCTTAGACCTGATTTGTTTGTGCGGGACTGTGTCCCTCTTCTCATGAGCTGGTCATTGACCATAATAAAGTGAACTTGAACTTGATGCACCCTCCAAGTATTAACACCTTGTGTACGGTTGGTGGAAGGCCCCGGGTGAGTGGCTAAAAGGCAAGTATTACATAGACAGATATAGCATAGTTTCTGAATGTGGAATCATTATACTGTCCCAAGATGCTATATGTTGTGCCATATAGGATCTTGACAAAGTTGTATTTATTTATCAAGGTGTCCTCCCTCCCCAAATACAGAATGCAAACCAGATATTTCTGTGGTTAAAATATTATAGTTTGTGAGTTTTTCCTCATCAACTACTCCCTTTCGATCATGTCACACAACCACATGACTTAAACATTCACATGGGTGTCTTTATATTCTCCTGTGAAATGTCAGAGTGTATGCTATTCTGTGTGACTGAAGGAACTAAAATGCCCTGTACTGATGTAGTAGAGTTAAAAGATGCAAACCCTACACAACTGTATCAACCAGAATATTGTTCATAATACATAGTTCCTCAGAGCTCTTAATGCCACAGCCACCTGAATTCCTTCCACCAAGGATAATATTCAGATTTTGCTTCAGCCAAACAAACATCAAAATGTTATTAAGTGAATTAGTACAGGCGTTGCTCGATTAAATCTTCCAATTATATTACCAGCATGTTGGCTGCGTCTAAATTAAATATGATTCAAAGGAGCCAGATAGTAGCACTCTAGGCATTCCTGAAGCCCAGATACTAGCCTGGGTGGAAATCTTAGAGGTATATCACCAGACATTCCTAATGTTTATTTTTTAACATAATGATATTTATCTGCTTTGACACAGAATGGGATTGACTATGGTGAAAAAAAAAGAAGCAAAAGTTACCATATTTTCCAGCATATAAGACAACTGGGTGTATAAGATGACCCTCAACATTCCCGGTTAAAATATAGATTTTGGGATATACTTGCTGTATAAGACTACCCCTCTTCCAACGCACACCAAATAAAAAATTAAAAAACATCCGATTTGATTTTTATATCGTTATTTTCCTATGACCATACCTCCTTCTCTACCTCTCAGATATCGCTCATGCATGGCTACGCTGCTTCACTGCAGTCCTCAAAAGCGAGATCTGAGAGGCAGAGGAGGAGGTACATTCATAGGATACAATGGCGGGCCAGACAAGTGAAAGATGTGTGTTTTTCTGGGCACAGCGCTGCTCTATCTATTTTCTCCATACCCCGGGCGTCCTGGACACCTGCAGCTTGCTCTGCCCTTCACTTACACCTTCCCGGTGAGGCGCCCATTCACCTTGTCATCGGGACCATGTTAAATCACTGCTTTCCACAAATCCTGGTGAGTAGATTTTCTTCTACTGTACTCGTACAGCGCCGCCCTTGCTGCTTTCATAGTTACCTCATGCAGCAGGAATGTGGCTGCAGCCGTTTTTGAGCTCCCTCCACCATATTTGACGACTACAGATTCTCCAGTCCGGCTTGAAAGTTTCAGCACATGACCTATAAGACGACACCCAGCTTTTGAGATTATTTTCCTGGGTTAAAAAGTAGTCTTATACACCGGAAAATACACTAATTAAAATTGTATTTTCTTGAGCGGTGGCATGAAAATATAGCTCCAAGGTATAGCACTTGTGATATATTAAAAAATCTTCAGTCCCAGGTATCTCCACATAAGGCTAGGAAAGTTTCCTGTTTTAAAACTTGCTGTGTCGTTTCCACTTAATGCAAATAAAATGGAAATTTAGGCCGGTTTCTTGGAGCCATTTTCTCGTTACATATGCAAGGAAGCATTTGTGCCAGCCACCTGAGCTTTCAACTTTTTCATGGGCTCGGTGGTCTTGCTTCCTCCTCTCCCAACAGGTCTGGGGGGCTTTGGCTGATCCTCAAGATTAATTGGGGGATGACTGGGCTGCTTATGAGGAATCTGCTCAGATGGGTATCCTTCATCCTTGGATGATGAAATCTCAAGTTGGGGTGTATAAAGCCTGGGTAAAATGCCACTTCTTAGCATTAGACCTGGCCTTGAAATGAGGTAGCGTATTGTAACAGGAGCACCAAAACCAAGAAAAATATCAATTACTTTTCTGTGTAATTGATAGCTTCCAGCAATAGAACATGGAAGTCAACACTACTATGAAGCACAGTGAAGCAGCTGCTTCAAGTGGTAGATTATGGTGTACAGCAGTGCCTCTTAGACCATTCCTCCCGAATCTATCATTTATTCCCTATATCAGTGTTTTTCAACCTCTTTTGAACTGCAGCACATTTTTTACATTTACAAAATCCTAGGGCACACCACCAACCAAAATGACACAAAATGGCACTAACACAGTAATACATATAGTTAATATGTTTTTAAATGTATTTATACACTCACT
Organism: Anolis apletophallus; assembly: GCA_030556195.1. Classification (NCBI taxonomy): domain Eukaryota; kingdom Metazoa; phylum Chordata; class Lepidosauria; order Squamata; family Anolidae; genus Anolis; species Anolis apletophallus. The sequence continues at coordinate 49,054,217 of JARBWK010000005.1, forward strand.
TAGTGTGAAACCTGGGCCTGTTTTGATTAACACAAAATATGTAGTTATAGTATATTATTATTAGTATTATATTGCATTACATTACAACATTATCAATATTATATGTATACACAATATATGTATACCATACTATATTATATTATAATATCAAATACAACATACTATGTCATTGTCACAGTACAACAATTACATACCACATTGTATTATAATTATATCGCAATATTATTCGCAATATTACATGTAACATAAATATACAATTATAATATCTTAATTTTAAATTGTGGTGCCCAGAACAGGACACAGTGTTGGAGTTGAAGTCCAAAACACCTGGAGGAAGGCCCAAGTTTGACCATATCTAGTCTAAATCTTCTTCCAAGCCCTTAATAAAGATGGTGTCTGCCTTAATCTATAGCCAGTCTCCCGTTAGCTGGCTGCCTGCCTGCCTGCCTGCCTGCCTGCCCCTCCGGCTGCTTGCCTGCCTGCCTGCCTGCCTTCAGCGCTCGGGCTCTGCTGCTCTCTGACTCACACCTCGCACAGCGCCGATAGGGCTGGGCTGGACCGGAAGTGCTCCCCGCCGGAGCGGAATGGACTCAGATAGGTCCGCCCTACTGCGCGGCCCTCCCAAAAACAGGGACCCGTGCGCTGAGGTTCCGGAGACAGAGTAGCAAACTTTATACATGACATCAGATAGATTATAATATAATTTCCCACGGCCCACCTGATGATTGCTCACAGCACACTAGTGTGCCGTGGAACACTGGTTTGGAAACACTGCTCTATATTGACAAATCTATATTTGTTCTCCAGCTGCCCAACTGCGGTGTGCCTCCTAAGTTAGCCTGCTGTCTTTAAATGTATCTACTAGTCAAGTTATTTTTTGTAAATTGAACTAAGCATCTTGCCTTTTTCTACAGGGTGATAAATATATTGAGCCAATCGTGATAAGGCTCAGATATGACCTGTCTCGGTAAATATTAATACTTATACATAAGTATATGAGCATTTCCACAGATACTCCATGGGTTCTTTGATCAAGGCACTGAAATAAATGGAACATAATACTGTTCTTTATATTATGAGTAGAGTAGGAAAAAGTGGTAGATAGGATAATTCAAGAAGAAATAGCATCCATTAAGTAAGGTACTTTTACTCTGTCTGTTGTTGCCTGCAATAGAGAATAGCTGACAAATTACATATAAATATGAGGATGACAGACATTTAACAGATATACTGCACAATAGGCATGCCCTTTCTGGACAACCTTCTCTTCAAATCCCAGCCAGATCTAGATCAGCTTAGCTTCAGATAGGCTGTTGCACCATGTCTTCTTCAGTTCGAACACAAGAAAATACATTATCTGTGGTTTCTTATGCAGTAAATATGCAAGCTTCTATAGATTTGCTGGGCTTGAAACGAATGCTGAGAAAACCCTCCAATAGCAATCTGTCCAGAAATATCTTTTGCTCCATTATGCCATGCATCATTCCATGATAAATATCCTATCTTCACAAGTGGTTTGAAAAGCCTTTGGCCTTATCCAAGCATTGCCATCAATGAACAAGAGATTCAGAAACAACCGAGGGTTTCTCAGCTGTCGCATAACAACAAAATCCAACACTGGAAAAAGCTGCTTTCATGAACATGGGGTTAGGAGCATGCTGAGAATTCAAATGCAGAACTGCTGCATCTTGGCACGAAGGAAAAATGAAGGAAAAACGGGTGGGCTATAGGCAGCATGGGAAACCATGTTATCATTTGTGCTCCTAAGGCAACAACATCTGTACTGCAAATCTGTGTTCTTAATGGCTTTGGCTATACGAAGAACTAAAAAGCAGCACTGCACAGTCAGCCTCTCACTAGTTATCCTTTCATGTGATACATATTATTCTCACTTCTAACACCTGGTAGAATTTAATTACACCTGTCTCTGTTTAGAGTGGATCACAACAGTTGTAAATGTAGGCGGAAAGTGTTAAATAAACAAGCAGCAGAGAATTGCAGATAGCCAGCCAAATGTCAACAGAATCATACAGATATTTACAGAGTGGGATACAAGTCTGGCTGTGCCTGTCCATCTGCAGAAGAGAGGAATGTCCTGAAAAGTTCAGTGCTGGTAATTATAAATGTTGGTCATGGACTATTCAAATGTAAGTATCTATAATGCAGTAAAATGGCAATGGGTACGTAGGTGACTGTGGAGCCCTATTCTTGACCCGCATATTCTCCTGCAAGTGAGGGCATTGGTTTCCAGATGGAAGGCGGTTCCGGCTGGGGTTGGCTTGATGCGCCTTCCTCTTGGCACGTTTCTCTCTTTCATCCTCCATTCGTGCCTCTTCAAATTCTACAGCATTGCTGGTCACAGCTGACCTCTAGCTAGAGCTCTCAAGGGCCAGAGCTTCCCTATTCTCTGTGTCTGTGCCACAGTTTTTAAGGATGGCTTTGAGCCCATCTTTAAATCTCTTTTCCTGTCCTCCAATGTTCTGTTTTCCGTTATTGAGTTTGGAGTAGAGCAACTCCTTTGGAAAATGGTCAACACTTTCTAATGTTACACCCTTAAGATGTATTTCTGGCATTGGAGAGCATCAATCAAACTGCTGTTCTGATAAGGGTTGTGAATACAAAATTCTTCCGACTCTTGATTTTTGAATGAGCATATGGACTCTTGCCATTGATTCTTCAGGAAGATATCGACTTCCAGGAGAATGTCAGAGCCCATGGAACCTGGACTGTTTTTGGATAGTTTTCCAAAATATTACACTCCAAAATGAATTCTTTGCCAATTAAGGGAAAGGTGAGTTTGAAATATGCTATTGTTGAAATAACAAAATATCAAAAAAGACAGAATTTAATGAAATGCATCCCTAAAACAAGGGCCTACAGACAGAATATTGGCCTACTGTGTTGAAGAGGATTTGCATATCAAAGCCTTCTTTTCCTCTAGAACGGGCCTGTCCAATAGGCGGCCCGTGGCCCGCCCACGGCCCGCCAGCCCCTTGGATCCGACCCTCCTACCCTCCTGCAAGAAATCAGCTGTTTTAAAAAAAGTTCCGAAAAAAATCCCCCCAAAAAGTGCGCATGCGTGCGGCAGCGCAAACACCATCCACGGCCACAGCCCCCTTTGCTCTGCTCCCCATGGCTCCGCCCTCCCTCCTAAAGCGTCATGCCGGGCGGCAGAAGCGGGCGAAATCGCAGCTTCTGAGGCTGGCGTGAAGCTTTAGGAGGCAGAAGCCAAGGGGAGCCCCCCATGCCTCCGCCCTCCCTCCTAAAGCATCACGCCAGCCTCAGAAGCGATTTCACCCGCTTCTGCCGCCCGGCATGACGCTTTAGGAGGGAGGGCGGAGGCATGGGGGGCTCCCCTTGGCTCCTCCTCCCTCCCTAAAGCATCATGCCAGCCTCAGAAGCGGCGATTTCGCTCGCTTCTGTGGCCGCCCAGCATGTTGCTTTAGGAGGGAGGAGGAGCCAAGGGAAGGCCCCACCCTTTGGGCCACTGCCGCGCGTGCGCGGCATCGGCTCCGGGCATGGGGCTTTCCTTCCTTCTCCTCGCGCTGGCGCCCCACCAGGTGATCAGTGACCGGAATTCTGGCCCTTGGGCCGGTAGAAGTTGGACAGCCCTGCTCTAGAACAAATGGAAAGAAAATTCACAAAGTCTAAAGCTAAACAGCAACTAAATGTTTCAAAAGGGCAACTTTTAAGAAAACAGCTTAATACTCTGAGCACAAATCTCCTACTGATGTTAACATTGGCCTGATTAATTAAAAAAAACTGATCCAGATTGAAATTAGCATGACCATGCCTCTTTACTTCAGGTAAGACAGGCAGATCTGTTAAAAGTTTTGAAGAAAAATATAATCTAAAGCAGTGGTTCCCAATTTTTTTAAACCAGGAAACACTCTCCAACATTAGTACCGAAAGGATTATGAATCAGTTTTTGGTGAGCTTTAGATTCGGTTTGGTTATTTAGGGTGCTGATTCAGAAAACTCTGCTGTTTCAGCAGGCTTTCGGAGTCTGATTAGCGGCAGTTCCCCTCTGTGTAATGCCACCTTGCATCTTGTATTATTTGGGTGATTGCGATGCTTTCAATGTATTGCTCACTGTGACATTTTAATTTCTTTTCTTAATTGTAGTTTTGTTTTAACTGTATTCTAATTGTTTTTCTTTGATTATGTGTAAGCCGCCCCGAGCCACCGGGAGTGGGGACAGATAAATGAGAATGAATAAAACTGCATTGAATAGATCACATCAGCTTTAGTTTCCGATACAGAACATATACCATCCAGTAGTCACTATTTGCTCACCCACAGAAAACATATTAAATAAGTTTCGCGAGACTAGTCGCTCTCATTGCAACGATGCAGTAACAGTGAGGCCATAAACCATATTTTAGTTTTTGGGAACCACTGGTGAGCCACAGGGCACAGGTTGGGAACCACTGATCTAAAGTAATTGTATAGAATATTTTGCTAGGTAGCTATGCCAGCAGGGGTGGCGATAGCAATGCTGAAACAGGTGAGTGCTGCAGTAAGGAGGGCAACTGAGAGCAAAAACCTTGTTCTGCCTAGGGAGAAAGATGAACTTTTGGCTCCTGAGATGTTTGAGAAAAAACCAGGTAGATTTCTGTGCTGTCTCCCTTCTGCTGCTACCTACTGCTTCAAAAATGCCAGAACGGAACAACAGAAGTAGTGGATTCTTGCCACAGATCCCGAATGCATAATGTAGCAGAGCAAAATGTGAGAGGTTGCAGGTATTTGCCTCATCGGGCTGGGGGAGTGGGGGAATAATGTGAATATAAATACACAGAGAATTCTGATTTTAAAAATTTGATAGATCTATTCTCCATTTGCTCAGTCTTTATCTCTCCAGCATGCCTTCCTCGGTGAGCTCACTATTCCTGTATTTAATTGTCCTTAGTTTAGCCTTAGTGTACATGCATAGCAAAATGAAAGATACTGTAATAGGCATTGAGTGGTTCCGCCTTTTAATTATGATTTGTTAGCATTTTACCATGCTTGAGGAGTGCAGTCCCACCACTTTGTTCATCTTTCTCTTGCTTCAAACATATCTGGGGAAAAAACAACTCTTTTCATCGATCCTTGTTTTCCTAGCCAATCTTGGCTCATACCTGTATGAGCTCATAAACCGAGCACCAACAGTTCAATATATAAGAATATCTTTAAAATCTATTTGACTAGTTGTGTTGTGTTACATTCATTATCTGATGTGTTTTTTCAGGGCAAAGGGTTGACATAATAACAAACAAGACTTTGTGCCTTCCCTAAATGAGAGATAAAGTACTAGAGACAGAGGAAGGTAGCTTCACATCTTTGTATTTACAGTCTGCCTTTACAATTTAGTGCTAGGAATATTTACAGAAAATACAGTAAGAACAAAAAGATCATGTCTTGGCAACATACAGAACTTTATACACAATTGTACATGATTTCAAGCACATGGTATACAGCCACCCCCTTCTAAGCACACCTGCAGAATCCAGTTGTCCTTCAAAGAGAGTTTCTTTGAAATGTGCAACCATCACTGAGCCAGTTGTATTTTTGTTCATTTATTCATGTTGAATTAGTCCTGTAATCCTCCTTGGCTAATTATTCTGGACCCTGAAGGACAGCTGTATACCTCCCTGCCAGGAAGTGATTATGAATAATGGGGGGCACAATCCTTAAGGCCTTCCTATCCGTTCCTCCTGAAATAAATAGGGTTCGTACTGAGGACTGGAAGTCAGCTTTGTTTCTTTCAATTGCTTTATACAGCTCTGCATACAAAACAACTACTTTTCCTTACATGATTGCCTTAATCTCCTTTTTCATTCAATTTTTTTTGGTTTACATGTATATTATCCGTGAAGGATTTGCTTAAGAAAGGTGCTTTATATTTCTTAAATGGAAACTCTTTATTATAAAGATACTAAAATGGACACTTGTCATATCATAGTGCTGAAAAAGATGGCATTTTACTTCCTCTGATTTATTATCAGCATAATGCTCTCTTTTAAAGAGGACTGCAAACATAACAATATTGATGATAGAAAGAGACCGGGTAAGTGTTCATAGCCCTATTGTCTCTCTTCAAGAGACTAAACGACAACAAACCATACATAGTAATTATAATAGCCAGACAAAATAATCAGAGGAACTACGTATCAATGTAAATGGTATGATGCAAGTATGTTCTAGAAACTTGATTCTTTTAATTATCCTGCAGCATGCTATTCAAAACAAGAGTTGGAAATGTATAGAGTCCCCTGATGCTTCCTCTATGCCAGTCTTCTCCAGCCTGGTGTCCTCTACAACTATCCTGATCCCTAGGCTGAATGCCAGTGACCATTTGGTCTTGAGAAGTAGGGACTTAACTGTGCAACACATTTGGAAGACACCAGGCCAAGGACTGCTTTTTGTCTTATGAGTCTCATTTAACGTAGTAAGAATCAATATTTCAAATGCAACTGTGCTTACAGAGGCCTAGACAAAACATTTTATTGCAGTCAAGTTGGTCAACAGCTCTGCACACGTGAGACGAAATTATCAGTGCATTTGGAAGCCTTCTCTTTTACATATGTATAAAACAGACAACCAGCATCTGTACAGAAAAATCACATCATATACAACATCTGGGAGAACACAGTGAAAGCGAGCCCTTACACGTTTCCATTACTCAGTGCTGTTTGGAGAGATCACCGCTCAATTCTCCTCCTCCGCATTTTTTTGACAAGAGTCAAAAGTAGTAACAAATACAAATTTAGGATTCAATTCTGAATCCACCTGTGTGGTGAATATGTAAATATGAAAATACATATTTGAAGTTAGGACAACGTGGATTTAGAACATCATGCCTAATTGAGAACTTATTGAAATATAGACGAAATTAAGGCTATTTCAAGCGAAGTATGAAGTGTAGTCAAGTCCTGGAGAAACAGACGTGCATAATGGAAAGGAACACCTGGAGGAAAAGAATACTACACAAGTAATCTTTGAGGTCCTATCACAATTAGACAAATGGCATTTCTTCTTGAAGGCCAGATAATTAAATTTGAAAGGGTATGCTAAATGACAATATATTTCAAGTCTTGAATAACAAATTTGGCCATGCCTGTAGACCAGTTCAAAAAGTCAGTGTAGATTTAAGAAACTCCCTTCCCACCTGTTTTAAGTTTAGTTAGTTTGGCAGATCATTAGTCATTATACAAACGAATGGCTTTGCAGTTACAACTATGCTGGCAATTAATTTTGTATGCAAACACCCAACTGCTCAACTATGTTCATTACACTGTCTTTGTGATAAATACGCATTCATCATGCCATTTAATCCTGAGACTAAATGTCAACTTATAGAGCAGAATGCTCTACACTCATCTGATCTACAGAGAAGTCATCTTATAGATTTGAATGATCCTTAGGAGAGAGCATAGGTATGTTTATTACTGCAAAAGTCCAGTCGCAATTAGAAGATGCTATGCAAATCTCTGTGTACTCTGGATTCTCAGGGGCAGCACTAATCCTAGTGCTGCCCCTGAGAATCCAGAGTGCACACAAATCTGTTTAAGCACAACAATCAATAATTGAATGCTTTTATGAAAGCCTCATATTTCCAAAACAGTAACATTTGGACCTTCACCTTATGCTGACAGTCACTAACATGGCTATATCAGTATCAAGTAACACTATCGGGACTTGGATCTCTTTTTTTAAACTTGAGGCATTTAGGATGTTTTTAATGGCTATTTCTGCTTTTTTTAAAGGTCATCATGGCAACTTTTATGAATAAAAGGTTAGAAAAAAGGTGTGTAGTGAGACTCTCTCAAGGTAAGTATTAGTGCAAAGATTGGCAGATACTAAGATCCATGTTGTTGTTAAATTTCCACTTCTTCATGGCTCTAGATTGCCCTATTTTTAAGAATCCAGCAATCCAGATGCATATAATGAAATACTGCTAGTGTAGATCAGTTTCAAAAGATTTTTCCTTATGATATTGGTTCAAAAAAACAACTCACTATTGCATTTTCTGTTGAGGTTTATTAGGTTGTTTCCTTCCTTCAAATACCTTTATGCGTATCAAAATGTAGAAAGATAATGGTATAAGCCAGTGCGTCTTAACTTGTGGGTCCCCAGGTGTTTTGGCCTATAACTCCCAGAAATCCCAGGCAGTTTACCAGCTGTTAGGATTTCTGGGAGTTGAAGGCCAAAACATCTGGGGGCCTACAGGTTGAGAACCACTGTTCTAAGCCAACACCTCTGCGTTTTGTGTGTGTTATCTATACAGCTAGCACACACATACAAGTCTTTTATAGTGTACACAGGATAGACTGGATTTAACAGAAGGCAAAGGCCAAAGACTTTAAATGTTGTCAATTAGAGCAAGAGAGCAGGCATTCACACTGTGATGCTATAAAGGCTATTTGGGCATAGAAACTTAAAATGCCATATTTATTAATTTTAGATATATAGAAAACAAAACACCACTCTCATTGGGAGAGGGATTCTTTCTGCTTTAGAATACTGGCCATTTGCCCCTCAAGGAAAGACGGACAGTTTGTGCTACTTTAGAAGAGATTACAACATTAAAACAGAAACACTAACTAGTTACCTGCATATGTATCAATTCTGTCCAATATTAAAAGTTAATTATTCTCACCCATTTATCAGATTTGTTCCAGATGCAGATTATGTATATAGCTCTTTTTGAATCCTCTCCACACATCTCCACATGTAAAACATGCAGCTTGATCTTATCAACTTTTGCTAAATGTTGTTAAAATGATATTTTTCTCTATGTGTAAATAACACTAAGAAAAAACTCAAGTCATCTAATAATTTATTAAAAACCAGAAGTAGATGTTAAGGTGACTGTCACCATCAAAAACTTGCCGCTCTGTATTTATTGCTATTCTGCTCTCTTAGAATACGGCAATACAGAACAGAGTAGCCAAAGAAACAGAAATTGTGGAAATGTAAAGAAATGTGACCATATTTTGTATTACTTAAGTGCTGCTGGGGGAGAGGGACCACAAAGTTTCCAGATGTTTTGACCAAGAAATGGCAACTCTTTTAACATCTACCTCCGGCTGATATATTGTCAACTAACGAAAGAACAAACAAGGGATAAAACAATTTCACTGACAGGGCACAGACTCAGCAGATAATTTCAAGTAAAAACCTCATGGCCTGACATTACTTAACTATATTCTTCCAAGATTTAAGATTTTTAAATAAGTCCACCACTTTACTTACAGCGAATGGATGAAATGTGGGACCAGTAAGGGAAGTTCTGTTCAGTTCTTCAATGAGTATTTCCCATCTCAATTATTTTTTGTTCAAGTTTCATAGTGGATGTTTGCAGCTAGACTGCCATCACTACATGCAAAGATGGGACCTATTCCTACTTTATGATAAGTGCTCTTGCTCCTCTTTCTAAGATAGGTGAATAAGATGGAATACTGCTAGACAGCCTCGCACCTGTCCCAAACCAAGATTAACCTTGGTCCAAAGGTGCAGTCTACTCCTCTGCATCCTTTGCCAACAGCTCAGGGCAAGTAGAGTGTGGCAGCATTTTCAAAAGTAAACCAACTTTGAGTAACAGGCTTATTGGACATACATCTTGGGTCAGCAGACAGAGGGAAGAAAGAGCAAAATGGAAACCGCTGTCTTAAAACTTAACAAAATTATACCAGGCTTGTTTACAAGTAAGAAATAAAAATAGACAAACAGTCACACAATGTATCTCGGTTTCACGAGATGTGAAGGATTTTGCTCCTGAATCATCTACAGATACCAAGTACAGACCTTCAGGTGTTAATTCTCTGCTCAAACTCAGAGACCCCATAGAAACACTGAAAACTACAAGGTGTGCAGTTAACCCTCTCTCTCCGCTACATATTCCTCTGATCATTACTATATAATAAATGCTGACGAAAGCTTGTTTCTGCAGCAGTGATGGTGTGAAGCTGTAGTCAAAGGGCTTGCAGGGCAGGAGACTATAGTGTGTCTTCTTGGCTCCCTTGCAACAGAAGCAGAACTCATGCTTAGGTTGTGGTAACTTTATACAGGAGATCCAAGATAAGGAAGGTATTCTCAATACTGTAGATACCAAGTTCTGATCTAATTGTTCGGGGTCGACATGGTCTAAGGATTGCAGTTGTTAAGTCCAACCTCCTGGAAAAGTGAAGTATAAAACTCTGGCTCCAGCTGTTTGTTCCTGTATTTATTGACAATGTCAGCTATTTTCTGTTTTCGACGGACATGAGGGGGATTGTATGAATCGCTTTCAAGCCTTTTTCTTCGACAAATATTTATTACTGTTTGTCTCACTAAGAAACCTTAAATGGGAAAAAAGAATGAGGTTAATACGGGTTATTCCTTCCAGGGCATTTGTTAAAGGCTACTTGAGGTCACCATTCATCCACTTGCACACCAACCATGGTCTCTTCTTGACACTGGTACAGTAGTTATGGAGCCCCAAGGAAAGCCACCCAGGTCACCTACCTCACTGGAAAGTTTCCTGACAAAGATTTCTTTCAGAAAGGGAAATAAAGCCACTTTGCTTTTCAGGCAGATAGAATAGATATGTGCTGAAATTTTAAAAAGTAAGCATTTTGGGTGACCCTCCAGAATCTTCCAGCTATCACGGCCAATTGCACAGGACCTGTGTCATTCAGCACACTGCATTCACACCTAATTGTGGTAAGTTAATGATCACCTGCTAATTTTAAAGACGTACCTAAAGCTCTCCTACTAACGATCATCCCATCCACCAGTGGGATGACCATGCTGAATTTCCCAGTAGCTCCTTGCACTTTTACCCTGAATAATCCCGTGTTTAGAGGATGGATAAAAATCACTGCAACTTCTTTTTCAGGAGTAGCAGACCTTCAAATATACAAAAAAGTCAACAAAGTCAATGAATATTTAAAGACAACAATACAGTATAAATTTTGGCCAGGTTTCAATTTTTTAAAACGTATCATCTTGAATTGTTACATTTCTAACCACCAACAGAAATAGACAAGACTATGGCAATATCACAAAAATGGTAGTGGTGATACAAAAGATATATTTAATTACTCCAAACATCAATAAACAATTTCGGTAATGACCGAAAGTGAGGTGAGTGCTCGTGATGTGACCACAAATTACTGAGTCGTTACACATAAAATAATCTCAAAGTAACATTAACTGCAACAGGTCATGAATATCAGGATAATGGCACACATTTACTGTTGTAACTGTTTCCTGAGTTTACTCCATGAATAAAGCATCCCTGTAATACTTGAAAGAAAGTGGTTCACTGCTGTACTCCATGGTTATCATTCTCTTCCACAGAAATTTCCACCATCCCTGAAGTGCCAATACACTCTCACAGCTGCTGAAGCTAAAATCCACAAGCAAGTAAGCTTACATGTAGTGTGTCAGTGTATTACTTCCAGGAGTGAAGGAAATAATGAAAGGTAATGTGTAATCCACATTTAGAAGTGACCTACAAACAGTACAATGAAGAGAAAAAAACAGGGAAAGCCATACCTTAATGAAGTGCTGCTATTTGTTGTAGTTTCTACACCAGTACTTGTCTCTGAAACCAAGTCAGAGAGAGGGAAGTTCTCTGCAACATAATGACATTCAACATAGGTTTAATTGCCAAGTATGTTTCCTTTTGAGATGCCAAGAACACTTATGTAGAAAACGTACATAACTAGAAACAAATTAAATTACTGATATTTAAGTCTAAGAATTGGGCACAAAGTCACTTGATTTCATCCAATCTATCCAACAGCAAAAGTGCTTCACATACCTATATCATCATAACGTTCAACCCAAACCACATACACCTTGGTTTCAGGTCCCAGAGGAGGAACAGCTCGGCCCTGCGGCAACTTCTTCGATCTGGAAGTTGGGCTGAGCTGTTGACAAAAAATCCCAAGAACAAGCATTTGCTAAATGATAAAGTAACAGTGTGCATTCAGTCTGCACTGCACAAACATTGCAAAGCAAATCAACAATTCACTGTAGAAAAAAATTAAATATTGCATTGTGACAGGCCCAAGCTCGAACATTTCCCATAGAATTAGATTTCTTTATTTTTGTTCCACATGCATAATAAAAGTAAAGACCGGGCTCTTGAGCAAGCTTTTGAGAATGCAGCGGAATGGATAACATGGAACTATGAATGATGAACATGAAATGGCCAGACAATGTTACTGGATAACGTTTTTAACAGGATGACACCGATGATTATATGTTTTAACAGTTTTTATGTACGTATATTGTAATGTTGATTGTTTTAATTGCACTTTTATGAATGCCTGGCATCAAACTGTGTTACTCTGTAACCCATCTTGAGTTGCTGTATGGCTGAGAAAGGCAGGCTATAAATATCATACATAATAACAACAACACAAATAAACATGCAATCATTACATTTACAATGTTCTGATCTCCCTTTGTTAAAGAAGGTTCTTCAAAGCCTAAATTGTTTACTTTCAACTCAAATCTAAAATGGTATGCAAGGCTAATGTGGTAGAGCATGCTGTTATTCTCCTCCTCCACTACAGCCATTAGAATGAAAACAGGCTCCAAAGCATTTCTCAGCCTTCTGGATAAAGTCTTTTTGAGGGGTAAACAGGGCACAGTGCTGGGAAGAGGGAGCTTCCTCTCTTCCTAAATCTGCTGGAGCTTCCTATTGCCCCAGGGAAAAATCTGGCATTGGATTGCAAATGAGACAATTTTATCATAAAACCTCAGAGAAACAACCTTGGGTGAAGGACATGAACAGCATGTCTGTGTTGGGGCTTAAAAATCTCACAAGAAAGTCCTTTAGTTACTGCAGATAATCAAATTATGTGCTCCTAAAAAGCATTCTGAATTCTGAGTTAAATATTTTCACAATTAGTCTGCCACACAATCTATATTATTTAATTGCAGTGGCTGGCTATTCTGATTTATTTTTTTTACTGTAAGCAGCTCAGATAATTTTATGCATAGGGCAGCATACAAATGTTGGAAATAAGATGGATACATAAGACCACTACTTGCATATAAACTACAGCCCTCCCTTTATAAATGGAGGATACACTTGCCCTCTGAGAAGAGCTAAGATTGTCTGTATGATTTGGGAAGAGCTCAAGTGTCAGTGCTGGCTGCTTTAGTATTCCAGGTAGGAGATCCATACTGGTATCACTTTCCTGGTCTGAGGCATTGCTTTCCAGAGAATCTGCTAAAAGACAAAAGGAAGATGTTTCTGTCAGGAAATTCTTGCAACACTTGCTTTGCAGGCAGAAGGTCTCACATTCAATCGCTGGCATTTCCAGTACTACTGGCTAAACTTTTGCCTGAAACCTCAAAAAGCTGTGGACATTTAGGCATCTATAATAATCAACTAGATGGTCCACCTCAATAGGACACTTGCTATGTTCTTACGCCAACATATTTCTACCAGCAGGAACTAATCAACAGGTAAAGCCCCCTAAAATATAATCATTGCAGTGAGGATCCTTCAGTCTTCACAGTTCCATACCAAATATATATTTCCAGTCACATCTGGTTGCACTGTATTAATACAATTTTAATGTCTATACAAAACATATACACAAAATTTACTATACTACAGTTAGTATCTATTTTCATTACATCAACCATAATCAGCAGTGGGTATTTAGATTCTTTCTTTTTCTCCATCTTCCTTTTAACTAAAAATGTTAGGGATTCAATGTTTCTCCAGGTACCCTAAAAGTTTATACCTGCATTTGCTTGAGCCTAATGCACCATCAAATCTAATGTGCAGCTCAATTTTCAAAACTTTGAAACCAAATTTTCTGACAAAGGTGCACTCTTTGACATTTGGCCATTACAGTTGCTGCCTGCTTAGAATTCCTTCTTTAAAAACAAAATGTTATAGCACCAAAGCTTTCAGCAATGGAAAAGTAAACCTTGGGATGCATCTATGCCATAGAATGAATACACTTCAACTGCCTTGGTTCAAAACTATGGAGTCATGGGGGCTGTAGTTTTACAAGGCTTTGAGTCTTCCCTTCCAAAGAATATGGATACCAAGTGTATCGGTAGTTACTGAAAAGGACATTCAAGTGCCACCTCGGAGTTGGTTGAGGTAGGCAGGATTTCCCTGGGTACTGGTTGTGGGGGGTCGGGAGCAGGTCAGGGTTTTGCCCTCCCTTCTGCTCGAGATCCCCGTGTACAACTGGTGGGCCACTGTGTGATACAGAATGCTGGACTAGATGGGCTGAGGTCCGATTCAGCATGGCTCTTCTTATGTTCTTATGTTCTTATATGAATGCCTTGCCGAACTACAAATCCTAGGATTGAGCTATGACAATATTATGGGTTACATCCCCCAAATAGGAGCTCAAAGTGCTCCTGAAGCTGCTTCCCTTATTGCTTTGGCTTAGCACTAAGATTACTGTATTATACACATCTAATGTGCACCCTAATTTTGGCGAGGTAATTTATCCAAAAAGGGAGAGCATTAGATTCGAGTAAATACAGGATTTGAAATCTCTCCAGGACCTCGGACAATCCTTATAGGGTCATGTCACTTTAAAGTAAAAGTGGATAAATATTAAGTACATAACAGGCAATCACTTAACATGAGAGACAAATGCAAACTATTTCAATAAAGCATTGTCAGCAGAAACATGCAGAGAAAGCGGAAACCAATTCTGGTTCTCTACAACACATCTCTGAAGATTTAGTGTGGATCTAATTCTGTTTTACAGTATATTACCTTTCCCACACATATATGTATATATGGGAAGGGGAATATACTGCAAAACAGAATTAGATACACACTAAATTGTACACAAACTGTTGCAATGCATGATATTTTCCTAAGGTAAACACTGAAATCTTTATATTGGTCATAGAATCAACAGACACAAACACAGCATACTTACTTAAGGACTCCACAGGGGAAGGAACTACAAAAGCTATCTCTGTAAGAGCATCTGCATAATAGAGTGCTTTCTTCTGCCCATTATAGAGACTGGCCCCAACATCTTCTGAAGAGATGATTTCATCTAAGAATGAAGGAAACAAAAATGAAAGGGAAGACGTTCATGACGTTCAGGCAAACGTGTGGAAAGTTATGGTTTACAAGAATTACACTGTGTAACTTATGAAATCCACCTGCTGCAAAATAACTTTATTACTGTTTTAAAAAGCAATGTACTTTTGTGTGTGTCCCTTACTTCTCATAGTCCCTTTTCAGGAAACAGACGATCTAAAATTTGAAAACATCCCCTCAAAATGCCTATTATGTTTTTGCCTCCACCAAAAATAATGAAAAAGTAGTAAGAAAATATTATTCATGGCACGAGATAAAAATATTTGCAAAACACACGGTCATAACAAACTCATCTTCTTTTATGAGCCAACAAGATCTTTAAGATTGGCTGGTGGGGCCCTGCTCTTTGCAAGTGTGATTGGTCGGGACAAGAGACCGGGCCTTCTCAGTGATGGCCCCTTGGTTGTGAAACTCCCTCCTTAGTGACATCAGGCAGGCCCCGTCCCTCATGGTCTTTAGAAAAAAAACTTAAGACCTGGCTTTGTACGCAGGCATTGGCGAATCGGATATTATGGAATTAGACTTCAACAGCCTGAATAATGACTATGGACTTTGGAAAATGACTATGGATAATTATGAGATTTGCTTCAACTGTGTTATTGTTTTATTGTGTTGCTCTGTTTTTAACTGTTTTATTGCTCTGTATTTTATTGTGCCTTCGGCTCTTGTAAGCCGCCGCGAGCCTCCGGGAGTCGGCGGCATAGAAACCCGAAAAATAAAAATAAAAAAAAAAAAGACTCAACACTTTATATTGTTTTAATGTTTTATTGCTTATGTGTTTTAATTATTCATATGTTATTGAATTTTGCCAGAGTTTGTAAGCGGCCTTCGAGTCCTTTGCAGGGTGAGAAAAGTGGGATAACAATGAAGTAAATAAATAATAAATAAAATTATAATGCTATTGTCCTAAGAAGTACACTTGGAAACTGTCGAAGTAAAATGCGACAGGCAATGTTGTTATTTGTAAAACATTGCTTCCAAGGTCTGAAACAGGAGCTATATTTTTCTCATTTTTAAATTTACTATTAACTTCTAGGCCAGCAGCCCAAAACCATGATGAATCATAGAGATCAAAATCGAAGCAAAGCAAAGCATTAAAACAGGAATAGACAACAGCTGGAGACAAAGTGGCTACAAAAAGAAAATTAACCATGTTGGAGGAGGGATCTCTTTTACAACAGGCAGTGATCAAAACATCTCCAATGACTAAAATAGCCCAAGAATACTCCTCGCACTCCCACTTCACTTGTGGAGGAGTCTTCACTACAAGAAGAAAGCAACAAAATTACAAAATCCTTTCAAAATCACACTGAACTGATGGTAGCAGCACACATGCAGACTTCTCATCCCTTCCAATGCAGCAAGTGTTCGCTTCAAGGGGCATTTTAAACACTCAGATCTTGAACAGAGGATGTGCTCCAATACTGGAGGATCTGCATGAGCTAACTCTCAATTTTATCTTCCTCTGAAACATTTAAATCAAAAAGATGCTAATGTCAGAAAGTATTAAAGCAGAAAAAAACCCTCTGCAAAACAGTTTCGCACCTTGCTCAGATCCCTCATCATCGCAGAAGCTGTTAATAGACCAGCTGGTTGAAACATGCCCTGTCCAACCAGGGTGCTTTCCCACATCAACTGACCATCCAAGAGAGAGCAAGAACTCTAGGAAGTGCGGCTGAACATTTCTGGAAGACTCTACATTCTTCAAAATCTGAAAGGAAGGAAGAAAGAAAGGCAGCCAAGCAGGAAGAAGACAAGCATTGCAGAAAGAACAGGAAGTTATATTAGTAATTTTACACTACAACATTTCAAAAACCTTGAATGTGTTCATAAATGCTGTCCTGATGTACCAAGCTTTCTAGTTAACACAATAAAGAGGAAGAGAACTGTTTTATACGAAGAGTTTATAATGAATTCTTTCATGAGAGTAATAATGGACTTATCTCTTAAAAACAATGCCAGAAAGAGTTTTAACCACATCAAGCTGCAAGGACAGGAATGAAAAAAACTGATGATGAAGAGGAGTCATGCGATGCTGGACCATGGCTTATCCGACCAAAAATGAGCCTTTTGCTTTTTGCCTTGTTTCAGCATAGATATCATAATTTATTTAAATATTATCATAATCAAACTAGTAAACTATGATTTAAGCTCTACACACCAATAGGATCAGCTTCTGGTCTGCATCTGACAAAGTAGACTTCAGCCCACGTAAACATATGCTAAAAAATTATTGTAAACCTTAAAAATGCCACAGCCAAAGCAATTGGAAAAAATCCTAACATGGCATCATTTGTTTCCAAGTAGACTTAAACTACAGTTTTCCAATTTAGACACCATGTGAAACACTGGTTTAACAAGAACATAGTATTATTTTGCAAGTCAGGCACACGAAGGAAGAGGGAGTAAATGAACACAGAAATAGTTTCAACTGACCTGAATTAATGTGTTGCTTGGTTTAAATTTTTAAAAGCATTCTTATGAAAGAAAGGTCTGGCTGTTACTGTAATAAACATATAACTAGAAGAGAGCAGAACCTGGTGAAACTTTAGCAGCCAAGAGAGTTCTGGGACACCATCATTAACAAGTCTTGAGAGGGTTTTTTATATCTTGTTACTCTTAGCATAATTGGGAGAGAATAACTTAAGCAAGACTAATACAAATTGTGAATGAGCACACCACTTACCTCTTGGCTTGTTTTTTGGCCTGCCTTCATGTAGAAAATGAAAACTGTATCGAAAGGACGACATGGCAACAAATCCAAGTAACCAATGTCATCAAAAAAACCAGGCAAAGAAGAATCAAGTGCAATCAGGTGAGGAGGTAGTCGGCTGTTAGCAGGTTCCTAAGCAAACAAGGAAGACATAGAAATGTTACATTTGTATTCAAACATATTACATATTCTATACAATTGCTATTTCTAGTTTGATGAGGAGTTAGGTTTATTAATATACAATGAACTTAATAAATTAGATACATGTATTAACACTAGCTCATTGCAAGAGTATGATGTGGAAATCTTCCTGAAACTAAGTGGATCTGGGTCTGGTCAGTCCCTGAATGAGAAACTATGTGAGAATCCTGTCACTATATATTGTCTTGAATTGAATGATGGAAGAATAAAGAACAGAGCTGATAAGCAAGTAAATAAATCACAAAGAACATAAAGGTCAGTGTTTGTCTGGTTGCATTCCAGTCAGATTAGGCTAACATGTATGGGCTGTTTTGACCGTGCCTCTTTTTAACAGAGTTGTTTAATTAATAACCAACATTTGTAACATAAGATTTTAGCTGAAATTCATTTCAAATTATTGTAAGCTGCTTTCAGTCCCATGCTATAAAAAGATGGGAGGTACACTAAGTAGACAAACAAATAAATATAAATTAGGCTAGCAAGAACGTACAGGCCAAAGCACTGTGCAATTGGAGAGGAATTCATGTATCAGAAAAAGTATACTTTTAGAACTTGAGTATAATAGTTATACAAAATCAGTAACAACTGATAATTAATAATTAATAATAATAATTAGTTTATATGTGTGTAATATGTCAAAAATGTATGTACTGTACTGTGATAAACGGCAGGGATTGTCTGCTTGTGTGTGTACCTGTAATCCGCCCTGAGTCCCCTTCGGGGTGAGAAGGGCGGAATATAAATAAAGTAAATAAATAAATAAACCCAAAAAGGAGGGGTAAATGTTGCTGCTGCTGCAACATTTATTTGTGTCTGTTGTTGGAATTCCCCATACAGTCTGCAGTCCTCAATGAGGGACAGTTGGTTAGCTTAGGAATAGGCTGAGGGAATCCTCCGCCCCAGCTCCTGAATGACAGTTGGAATTTTTCTATTTGTTATTGTAAGTAAACCTTTTGTGATGTTTAAGATTGGACTCTGCATCTTTGCCTGCCTAAGGTCTGAATTCTTTACAGCCACATCACATGGCACTTCACACTCTGAATCTTGTGCGCTGATGCTCAACTCTTATGTCCTGTTTGATTTTTGGTTGCTCTGCTATATTTTAGGATAGTTTCCCCTAACATCTGTATCTTCAAGTCACCTGTTGAGTTATGGCAACTCCAAATTTTATAGGGTTTTCTTAGGCAAGGATTTATCACACACAACCTGAAATATAACTTGCAGCACCTTGTATTCTTTGGTAGTCTCTCAACCAAATTCTCATGCTTAGTTTTCAAGATCAGACCAGATCTGGTGCTTTTGTTATATTAGTGATGCTACACTAATTCTGTCATTGTATTATTATTATTATTATGTTTATTTATACCTTGCTTTCTCTCTCTTGAAGGAGACTTAAAGGAGCTTCCAATTAAAAGTATGACCACATAATTAAAAATATGCAAATATGCAAACACTAAAACAGAATTAAACATAACAGTATTAGAATTCACAGTTAAAATCCATTAAATCATATACAAAACTAAAACTAATTGTAGTGGATTCAAAAAAATGCATTTGCAGTTTTTATTAGTATTTTAGTAGTGTTGTTACTCCTTAATGTTCCCATCTGCCTGCTTACAAAGAAAAGAACCACTGAGCAAACAGTGGGTCAAAGCTGAAGGAACAAATAAGCTACAAGAAGAAGAGAATCAAGGCTTGCCAATGGTTAGCCTGCAGCAAGTGCCCAACTATGCCTACACAACTCTGTTCAAAAAAGTGATTTACCAAAACAGCTACTGCACTAACACAGTGAAAGTAAAAAAATCCACAACATTCAAAAAGAAAAAAACTTGTTATCAAATCTAATGTCTCTCCCCTCTGCCACATACGAATCCATTTTTCAGAAACCATCTATACTAAGATATATATTCACAAATGGCATCAAAATGGGCAAACTCTTTATGAAACTAACTTACAGAACACTGGTATTATTGTGTTTTTATCATAAAGCCCTGCCTACTGCAGACTGTAAGCATTGGAACTAATATTCAATAGCAAAAGCCCTGATTTTAGTCATGTGTGCAGTATCAAATGAAGCTGAGTCACCTTCAGTGCTTCTAGCGACAGAAAACCGAAGTGGGAGAGGAAGAGGCGGGCTGTCTGAAACTCCTGCGCAGGAGACGGCGGTTTACACTCCGTGACAGGATCGGGGAAGTTTTTCTTTCTCCAGTCTTCTTCCATCTGCTGATCTATAGACTTCTCATAAAGAACTTGCTGATCCATACCATTTCTCAGTTTCTCATGCTTCTCCTCCAGCTGAAACGTATATACAACAGCCTCATTTCAGACATGCTGAGTGCAATCCCAGCCTAAGAAGAATGGTAGCAGCAACTCTGATAAGCTAAATGGCACCAAATCTGAGTGCCAGAAAATGTTGCTGCTGTTTGTTCCAGCTTTTCACCTAATACAACTTCTAGATTACAAGAGATTGTGCCACCTGCTGTTTCACACCTGCACTGTGGCACTTCAAAATCAATGCCTGACACCAGTGAACAGCTGCAAGGAATGTTAACTGAACAGACCGACCAGCCGACCTTTCACCTACAGAGGATATGGCAGGAACAAGAACAATAGCATACTCCACTGCAATCTGGCATTAATTTCCTGCAAAACATCTGCTCCAGCAATGCTCAGCTTCATCTGTATGTTTAGCATGCAGGGAATGCCAATAGATGAGATTGCTCAGACACACACAGTGCATCAGGCGCCTTCTTTTTCTGAGATGCAAAAACAACAAGAGTTGCTAAAAATCAATGTCCCTATCCCTCATTGAAACGTCGTATTTTTTCTTGCATAAAACACAAATAATAGACCAAAATACCAGAAACCTCTTACCTCCTCAGTAACGATTTCGTGCAAGTCTGGGATGCTCAGGTCTGCTTTCACAAAAGGAATCTTGTCTACTTCCTCTGGAAAAGGACGGTGTTTCACACTATATTTCAGACCAACATCATTCTTAGGTGCAGGACGAGGCTCTGGAACAAATGTCTGTTGTAAGAAATTAAAAATAAGTATTGTGAATGGGAAATGTTACATAGTAATGCAAATGTAATAATTTAATGTTGAAGCAGATCCCAGGGTGGGGTAGAGTTGCAGTGATTGACTAAAGACACAGCAATTCCTCCAAACTATTACTGAACCAACACTTTAATAATAATTGATAGCCGTTTCCTCAATCGTTTATTTCATTCCAAATTAAAGATCTTACTTTTAATCTGGTTGTTAGTTTCTATCAACAACCAAACTGATGTGTTTTGTATCAACCTCAATCTCACAATGCTTTTTCAGGGCAGACACATACATGTATATGCTGTCAGAAATATTAAAAATTATCTAGGTATTTTTAATTACAAAAATGTGAGTCAAGCACTGAAAGGGTTAAATGTATGCAATGACTCAGCAAAAGTAGTTCAAAATAAGCAGATGTACCTGTAGCTTAGTAGCCTCAGTCTCTGAGAGGTCTCTGTGGTAGAAGGGCCTGAGTGTGTTAGTAGCGCTCAGTATGAGAAGGTCTCTGTCTTAGTTTGCCTCAGTATGAGAGAGGCATCAGTCTGAGAGAGCCCTCAGTGTGAGAAAGCCTCAGTGGGAGTAGGTCTGGTGTGAGAAGCTTCAGTGAGAGAAGCCCCAGGTTGAAGGCCATCGTGTGTGAAGGCTGCTGTGTGTAAAAAGCTCCTGTGTGAAGCTCCTGTGTAACTTCGGTCTGAGAGGAGGCTCTGTGAAAGCAAAGCCGTTTATCTGCATGAGAAAGAAGCCCAGCATGGAAGCAAAGAAGGACGTATAAATAACTGTATTTGTGTTATGGAAACCTTGTTCTTGTAAATAGTACAACTATATTATTTTGCTATAAAGAAAAGCCTCCTATGGAAGGGATAACATTGCCCTGTGTGTTTTTGTTCTTTTTATCACTTTGCGCTATTGGTGCTAGGTCACGCTGCTGCTAATAAGTTACCCTGCTGTACATTTATGAGGAGGGTCTTTTGTTAATAAGCCCACTCGTCCAAAATAGGCATGGGTATTCTTACGTTTGTATATATTTTCCAACACAGATGTTAACTTAAAAGGGTGCAACTTCTAATTCTAAACTAGATGAAAGGAACTTTGAAAAATCCTATGGCAGATATATGGCTTGTTTTACAGCAGTATACGATAAGCCTTCCTTCAGGCCTCCCATGCCAGACAGGTCACAACCGAAAGGTCTGACAAAGAGCATCAACGGGTAGGATGGGCTCTCTAGCCTTTTGGCAACCACCCTAAGAGAAGGAAAACTCTAATTTCAAACCCGGGCAGATGGTGCTCATCTAATCCTGTAAGGTCAACCATCTAGAGAAGGAAACTCAAATCAAACCTCCGACCTGAGGACCTCACTGCCACTGTCCTAAGCTTGCTAGGCCCCGGCAGATGAACCTTTGGTTTAAAGGGTGAGGCCAGTTCTGTGCACACTGCGCTCCACCAGAAAAATCCATTGCACAGGCTCGAAGGACACATCCAACCTCCTTGGCCATCAACGCGCTTGTAGAAAGCGTGGGATGAGTCCTTCCTAAGAATCTTCGTTCGTGAAGTATTGCCAGAGAGAGACAATAAGCCTTCCACTTTTACAGGGCATAAGGGCGCAGGTCCCCCGCAAAAGTAGAAAAGATAGAATTTAAAAACAACTTTTATTTTTCTTTTCTCTAGGGCCCTCCAGAGTGATTATTATCAACTCCCAGTAGAATTTGTCCACAAAATCACCTTGGAGGATGTAGAGAACATCTTAATCAAATCTGCAGCAAAAGTCAAACCCACAAATGTGGAGGTCCAACTGAAATTAGTTCTTCCAAAATAATATCAGCAACAAATATTGACAGATTTTACTGCATATTATGAAACCTTTTGGAACAAGGATGAGTGGTACTCCTATATGCATCTGAATAGTAGTAAGAGAAAAGCTATGCCAATTAAGAATATTTTGCTTTAGTCTGCACCCACGTGATGCTTTTTGGCATAACATGGCAATTATTACACAAAAATTCCAGTTCATGCTGTTAGTGGGGTTATTGTTGAACATCACTTGAGTGATGTTTGTAGAAAACCAGTATATAAAAAATGCAGCACCAGAAGAAGAAAAACACACAAAAGAAAAATAATATTTATTCAGTGAATAAAATTAGCCATCTTCATTGCCTATTATAGAAAAAAGCAGGACTGGAATTGTTAATGCTGTACTAAGTCTGCTTGGAAACAAAAATAAAAGTACCATAAGACATAAAGAAATAACTCATTGTGTCAAGGATAATGTAGTATTTCCACTACTCTGGACATCAGAGAGCAGTTTGGAGATGCATGTTTAACATTGCAAGTCATTTTCATACTGAGATAAAGACCTTTTGGTTTGCTTTGGCTCCTCTTGGCAAAAGGCAGAGCTGCTGGGCCCATGCATGCCTTCCTGACATCCCACGAATCAGAATTGTGACTGAAGGGAAAAAATCATCTGAAGAAGAAATACAACTGCATGAACCATATTTTAACATTTTGATACTGAGAAATTAAACATGAAACTGAATAAATGTAGGAAAAATGTATATTCTTTTACCAACAGGTCTGCAATGTCATTAAAGTAGTTGAAAGTGCAAATTAAGAGCATGAGCCTGCCCTTCATATTGGCCAGAATTAAGACATGGACTCCTTCCTTTTTAAACAGAGGCTGGATGGACATCTGTCAGAGCTACTTGGCCACGGTAGTCCATGCTCTGGTTACATCTCGAATAGACTACTGCAACACTCTCTACGTGGGGTTGCCTCTGAAGACTGCTCAGAAACTGCAATTAGTCCAACGCTCGGCAGCCAGTTTACTAACAGGAGAGGGTACAGGGAGCATACAACTTCCTTGTTGCGCCAGCTCCACTGGCTGCCAACTAGTTTCCGAGCACAATTCAAAGTGCTGGTTTTAACCTACAAAACCCTATACGGTTCCAGCCCAGTTTACTTGTCCGAACGAATTCTCCCCTATGAACCATCAAGGACATTAAGATCCTCCAGAGAGGCCCTGCTCTCGATCCCGCCATCTTCGCAAGCGCATATGGTGGGGACGAGAGACAGGGCCTCCTCTGTTGTGGCCCCTCGGCTGTGGAACTCCCTCCCAAGTAATGTTAGATCTTCCCCCTCCCTGTTGTCCTTCAGGAGGCGGGTGAAGACTTGGATGTGGAATGAGGCTTTCCCAGGATAAGATGAGATTGATTTCAATCTGAAATGAGTACCCACTTTTATTGACCGAGTTGAATATGGTTTTAATGGCAATGTGGTTTTTATGTATTTCTGTTTTTATATATTTTAATATGCGGTTTTAAGATGTTTTAAATTTGTATAGGATTGAATTTTGCTGTAAGCCGGTCTGAGTCCCTCCATGGAGGTGAGAAGGTCAGGGTACAAAAATTTTAACTAAATAAATACTTTTCCTGCATGGCAAAGGGTTGGACTGGATGACCCATGTGGCCTCTTCCAACTTTATGATTCTATGGTTTGTGACCAGAAGACCAAGAAGGGGTATGACTACAAAAGCTGCAGTCAGAGTAGTAACAAAACTTAGACCCTAGATGTATTTTATTTTTATTTATTTACAGTATTTATATTCTGCCCTTCTCATCCTGCAGGGGACTCAGGGCGGATTACAATGTACATATACATGGCAAACATTAAATGCCATAGACACACAACACATATAGACAGGACAGTCAGAGGCTATTTAACATTCCAACTTTTTCTGGCCACCAGGGGAGCTGTTGCTTCACCGCCCATCTGTGACACTGATGAAGTACTTCCTCATTCCCCGCATGCTTGCTGGAGATTTTTATGGCCTCGTAAATTAGTTAACTTAGCCTCCCCACATAAGTGGTACCTAATTTTCTTACTTGACAGATGCAATCGTCGGGCTGCAAAGGTGACAACAAGCTATAGAAATTGGCCGAAAGTTCACTCCAACCTGGGCTGGCTTCGAACTCATGACCTTTCGGTCAGTAGTGATCTTAATGCAGATGACTCCCAGCCAGCTGCGCTACTTTGAATACTTGGCATTGTAACTCACACACTGCATATTCAGATTTCTTTACATTTTAATTGAGGAATGCTCTTTCTAGAGACTCATTTTGTCCTATCAGGCTTTAATGATTTATTTGACTCATGAGTCATCATTGTATTTTGTTGGTCCTGAATTAAGTTTTAACTACTGCTTATTTCAACATTGGTATATACTATTTTAATTGAATATTTTAACATTTGTGTTGAAAACTGCCTTCTAGCTCCTGGGAAGTAAACATATACATATTTTAAACAAAATAAATCAAAAGAACAACCATCTAACTAGATATTAATCTACAGAGTTGCAATACTAAAGATTCCACTATCGACAGAATTCCATCTAGAAGCAACAGGAATGTTTTAACACACATTTTAGAAAATCCCATGCAGTATGGACAAATACCTGACAAGATTCTGTGTAACTAGTTCCTAGATAGATTCAGATAATGATATGATCATTTAATTATCTCTCCATTAAAAGACTAACTCTTTATATGATTTTAAATTCATTTTAATGTATATGTTTATTTTACGTCTGTTGTGCATATGGCATTGAATTGTTGCTTTTGTAAGGCCGCTCTAAATCCCCTTCAGGGTTGAGAAGGGTGAGGTATAAATACCGTAAATAAATAAACAAATACATTCAGAGAATCCCACTAATCAGGAAGTCAGGAAGTCCCTGGAATCAAAAGCTACAGTTGTCAGTTTGAGAACAAGTCAGGATATCAAACTAATCCAGATCAAGATAGGATTGTGTTCACTGGACCATTGTGTTTGAATGGTTTCTACAAAAGAGTTTTAAACCACTTGAAAATTCTGTAAAATGCAGCATATAAAAACTGCAGCTCTTCTCATGTCTGACACACAGAGACATCAGAGAAAACATAAAATGGATTTACTCACTTTGCTCATTCCCGAGAGGCTGCTCCAACATTGCAAGGATGACACTGTTGTCCAGGACAAAGTAGCGAAAGCTGAATTTGTTTATGGAAGGCAGACGGGAATATTTGATTAAGGTGATCTCATTCACTAAACTACAAGGGGAGGCAGGACCACTGGGCGAAGGAAAAGCTCCCAGTATTTGCATGATGCTACAAATCAAAATAATATTGGCTTAGTCAAAATACGCATAGCAGAAAAATCCATTATTACAATGCTGAAGATAGAGTTAGCTCTAGGGCAACTTGTCACATAAGCTAGGATTGTAAGTAGTTATACAGTCTACAGTTCCTAATATATACACACACAATATTCTAGTGGAAATTGTACAGACAAACACAGACGGAAGCAATGGGATACCAAATATCAAAATTTCATATAATACACTCTTACAGATAGATTATATCAACAAAATGCCCAAATACACAAATGAGGCAACCCTCATGCCGCACAAGCCATTTACAATATCAAGAGACAGGGTATGTGGGAAAACAGTCCTGGGAAAGGGGAGAAGTCGACGGAAAGGTGAGTCTTTTTAGGGAATTATAACATTGTCCATCCCTTTTCCATTCGCAATGGGTAAATACTCATCCAGGTTTACCACATGAGTCACAATCCTGTATGGCGTGCGTAGATAGCCAGCTTGTGGAGCAGGTCTCGGCAATTTAGCTAAGGAGAATCTGAACTGCTAGATTAGGCCTGCAAAACTTGTGAGTAGGAAGATGCTAAAATGCCATAGGCTATGCCTCTTGGGGTCACAAATAGGTTTTTAGCACCTCACTTTCCAAAAGTAAGATATAATTAATGATTAATTAGGATTGTTGTTATTGTTGCGTGCCTTCATTTCAGACAAAGGGGAACCCTAAGGTCACCCTATAGAGTTTTATTGTGAGGATTTGCCTTTGTTTTTCTCTGAAGCTGAGAGTGTGTGACTTGGTTAGTTTCCCAGTGTGTTCAGAGTCACCGTCCAAGGTTCAAAGCATTACATCACGCTTTCTGAATGCTGAATTCATTCCCTCTTTTACCTACCAACATTTTTTTTCTTCTTTTTCTCCCTCCCTCCTTCCTTCCCTCTCTTTTTCCCCTTCCTTACTTTCTTCCTTTCCTTTCTCCTCTTCCTTCTGTTCTCCCCTTCCTTCCTTTCTAGGGACAGCTAGGGTTACAAGGGAAAGTTGCTGGGGCAGGGGGCAGAGGCACTTGGTTGACCACACCAGTTGCTTTGCGGGCTGCACACAGCATGCGGGCTGTATGTTGTGCAGGCCTGTGCTAGAGTAACAAAGGCTGGCTAACAGCTATCACTGCTCTGACCTAAACATTTTACCATCTATTCACTACCAGACAGCTGAATTATTTTCAGTAACTTTCCATACCATGTGAGGGTAGCTTCAGCTGCATCCTTTACCCTCATGGAAGCAGGATTTGGCTCCTTGTCTCCTTTGTACTTGATCTCTTGTTCACTATTTCTGGATTTACTTCCTGAGATGCCCAATTCCACAATCTCCAACACTTCTTTTAAACAGTCCTAGAGATAAGGAATCATACCAATCAGCTGTTAATTCCCTGCAACTACTTACAAGTACAGCATAAAGCAATTAAACTAAAAAGACTAAAGTCTCTGTGTGGAACTTTTGTGCAAGCTTCACCAGTTATGCTTCCATATTGTAACCAGCCTCTATCACTAATAACCAAACCAAACCAAAAACTTTATTACGGTCACTGACCAGCACAAAGCAGGCACAAGCGCCCTAAGAGGAGAAGGACAACTCCCCAGTAAACAGTTATTTAAAATCAGACTAGAAATCAGTATAAAAATATATTTTAAAAGACAGGATATTGTTGCCTTACGGCAGGGGTGCCCACACTTTTTCATTTTTGTGAGCTACTATATGAACAATCAAGTTGAAAAGATCACCTGTTGTGCATGTGAGCGTGCGTGCGCACGCGCGCACCCTCCTACTGCAGCCTTCTGTTTGTGCGGGGCTTCTTTCTTGCCTGCCCATGAATTCACCGCCGCGCGCACCCGGGAAGGGGATCCTCCTTGCCTGCGCACACGCTCTCTCTTAATGTCTTCGTTGCCTTCCTCCTTCCTGCTGCGTGCTTTCGCGAAGCAGGAAGTCCCCATCCCGTCCTGCTTCTTGCATGCACAGCAGGCCCCTCCCACGCACGCAGCAGGAGGGTATTTATAGGCGCAAAGGACGCCCAAGTGGACGGCTGGCAGGAAGGAGGACCCCTCCCACTGGTGGCAGTCCATGCCCACAGGGGGAGAGGGTGGCTCATCCTAGCCGGCTCTGAAGAGCCACCCTCTCTTTCTCTCTTCCGTGGGCCCTCGCCGCCTTTCTCCTTCAAGGGCGAGGCGGAGAAAGGCGGCGAGGGCACAAGCAGCAGCAGCAAGTGGAGTCTCCATCCCCATAGCCCCCTCCTCCTCGGGTTCAGCCCCAGGAACACGGCGGAGCCCTCCCTCCTCGCCCCCAACCAAGGAAAGAAAGCAGCCCCACACAGCTCGCTCGCCCAGGTCTCGGCTTGGAATGGGAGTCCCGAGGGCAGCAGCAGGGTTGGCGGCGGGGCTTGCTTGGCTTTGCCCCACTTTGCCCGGCCTCCTTCGCCTCTTTCTCTCTCCCTCTCCCTCTCGCCTTCCAGCGCCTGCCTGCCAAAAGGATCCAGAAAACCAATGGGCGGTCATGTCACCACACCGTGCGTGGCAAGACGAGAGCCAGGGCCCGCCCACTAAAGCCTCATTTTGGCAAAAGAAGCCCTGCAAAGGCGGCGGGAGGCACACGTCTTGTAGCGCATGGCAAGAGCGCGCCATCCGGCTGGTGAGGCCCAAAGATCACCTGGAAGAGGACCGAAGATCACCTAGGTGCTCCCGATCACCGTAATGAGCACCCCTGCCTTACGGTGTCAATCATCACCCACAATTCCCCCAGACCATCTTTCCACTGAAAACTTAACATTTATTTGGGATATACCTCTTCTTATTAACTTAAAAGGGTAGAACCATTGTTTTATAAAGGGCTGAGACAACTGGTTCACTAACATCACTTCTAATAGAACATGAACATCCAAAGAAATGATCCTTTCCAATTGTCTTATCTTTTCCAATTGGAAACCATTCTGCTTCTCCATATCCCGTCCAAAGAGTGTGGTCTCCTGACCTCAGTACAGGTTATTTATTCATTCATTCATTCATTCATTCAGTTTTATATGCCGTCCTTCCCCGAGGGCTCAGGACAGCTTATAGAGAATATAAAAACACACTTTAAAACAACAGAAAAAATTAAACTCTTAACTAAAAACTATAAAACTGTTTACAGCTGATTAACCAGATCAGACCCTGAAAGCCTGCTGGAATAAAAACGTCTTGCACGCTCTGCGGAACTTGTTAGATCTCTCAAAGCTCACACATCTTCTGGCAGAGTGTTCCAAAGAGTTGGAGCTATGAGCTCACCGTCTTATATATTAGGATAACCAAAGAATGAGGGCACACTCATTTCTTTAAAATGAATCAATCCATAGCTTTTTGTCATCTACACAATCAAAGGCTCCTTACAAACTCCTTTGAGAGCCAATGCCTGCAGATTTTTTTTTTATTCATAAAAAGCCATCTTGTTAGATGTTAGTTGAGCCCATTTGAACACATTTTATATAGTTTTGGGGGTTATTTTTTAATTTTAATTTTATTTTAATGTTGTTCAGGTTTCAAAATGTGAGAACGCCTTACAATCTAATGGAATTGCTTGTCACAGTACATCTTTAAAGTTTTAATGGGAAAATAATTCAGTTTCTAAGAGGCAGAGAACGGTGCTTCACTCACCTTTTCATCAAGCATGTCTGGATGTTCAGTAAGCCAGACACAGAGGCACTGAAATGCTGCCACTATCATGGAGTGAAGATCCCTGGAATGGAGAGGGGCTGGGCGGCTACACTGGTACACAATGTAAGAGCAGACAGAACTAATTGCTCTCTTCCTGTCAGAAGAATCAACACCAACCTTGACCTGAAATGAATATTACAGACAGATGTCCAGCTTGAGCCTCTTCAGAAAGTCACACCATCCGCATTAACTTTGTTGTCAGCTAAGCTTAAGAAAAAAGAATGTAAATTATGGGAATGTTGCATGATATACAACATAAAGAAATTTTATGTATCATAGTCCCGATACATAAAAAAGGTAACAAAAAAGATCCTAAGAACTACCGTCCTATCAGCCTCATTGATATCACTGCAAAAATATTCTCCCGAATTCTTTTGGACAGGATTGAGACCTGGGTCCTTACTAACAACCTACTTCCGGAAGAGCTTGCAGGGTTCAGGGAAGGAAGATCCCCCATGGACAACTGTTTAGCCCTAAATCACCTAGTGACTCAATCCTTACATAAGGGCAGACCACTCTTCGCAGCCTTTATTGACTTCTCAGCTGCGTTTGACAGCATTAACAGAGACATTCTCTGGGAAAAATTGGAATCCCGGGGGATCAATCGCAGACTACTAGCCCTGATTCAGAACCTCCACTCCGATAATGTCATCCAGATTAGAACAGGCGCAAAAGGCGTGCTCACCAACAAAGTTAAAATAGCTAAGGGAGTCAGACAAGGTTGCATTTTAGCACCTATACTGTTTAACTTATTTATTAGTGACCTTCCTGACTTCCTAAATGAGAATTCCCTCCATAGGCCCAAAATAGGCCCTCGCCCTCTCAATACCCTTCTTTACGCGGATGATCTTGTCATCATTGCTTTCTCCCAGGTAGGTTTGAGAAGGGCGTTGAGGAAACTCAACACATACGCCAGTGCAAATGACCTGACAATCAACAAAAACAAATCAAAAGTGATGAGATTTGCTAGGAGAGACAGGAAGCACAAGTGGTCTCTTGGACAGGAGGCAATCGAACAAGTTAAAAGTATACTTACCTTGGGGTCACCTTCTCTGCTAACGGGTCATGGGTGGATCATATGCATGCACTTTCCATCAGGTTAACCTCAGGCTTTCTCAGCTTACCAGGTTAATTACCCGGGATCCCTTCTGCCAATTCTCAAAGTCTATGCCGCCAAGGTTTTGCCTCTCTTGTTGTATGGCGCAGAAATTTGGGGCCTGACCAATGTCACCCCTATTGAGCGCACCCAGACTAACTTTTTTTAGGCGGATTCTGGGGGTGAATAATCGCACTCCCGCAGCGGCAGTCAGGTCCGAGTTAGGCAGACACCAAATCTCAGGCTTAGCAAAAATTAGAGCCATTAACTACTGGTGCAAGGTAAACAATCTAGAAGACGCGAGACTGCCCAAGTTGTGCCTGATGGAGCAATTCAGAGTTCCCTCTCAGAAAACATGGGGGGGGGGCTCCATAATGACATATCTCATCCTACAGGGGCTCCAGGTGGATCCGTCGAACATCAAAGTGACTTCAATGATGAACCGGGTGAAGCAGAGGGTACTCGATGTATGTGCCCAAGATGACCTAGCCCATTTGGCTAGGGTCAAATCCATGCACTGGTTAGCCCAACAACCCAACCACTTTGTTACTGCCCCGTATCTGGCTTGCCCGCTCCTACCTCACCTTAGGATTGCCCTAACTAGAGCTAGGTTCGAGCAATTCGAGTCTATGGTGAGGGCCGGCAGATATGCTGCCACACCCTATAGGGACAGAGTCTGTGTTTGCGGCCTACCAGAAGTCGAGGATCTAGTCCACATTTTGTTGATCTGTCCCATATATGCAGAGGAGAGGGGGAAATACCTTAGCCATTTACTATCCAAAAGGACATTCTGGCCCCCTACCTTTAAAATTAACTTCCTCCTCTCAGACTCAAACCTTCAAACGGTGTATAAGGTAGCTGCTTACCTATTTAGAGCATATAAAAAGAGACAGCGGTACATGGAGTCTATTGGAGTCAACTGTGCGGGGGATGAGTTCCAGTAGGCGGCATGGAACAGCCCGCGGTACAGCGGTAATAAGCGTCACATCAACTGATCACCGGGCTTCTTAAGTATCCTATGCTAATAGTTCCTATGTGTTGACGCAAGACAATTGCAATAAGTTTCATTTTTAATGTGTTACATTGTTTGCCTTGTACATTAGGTACTGATTTTATCCTTATCTTGTATACTGCTGTTGGAGCTTTTATTTGAAATGACCTGATGGTTACTCAATAAACATGACTGACTGACTGACATAAAGAAATTATTAATTTTGGTCCTCTTATTTACTTTTACCTATTTGGTATGAAAAGTTTTCTTGGCTTTTATCCATTTATGTTGCCTCTGTAAATATGCTACTCCATATGTATTGTTTAACCAATATAATTTCCTTTCTGTCGGAGAAGGAAATATGTCTTTACATGAAGGGGGGAATATAATACTTCTTAGGGGACTGATGTTCCCTTAGCATGAAACAAATTATTTTTCTGGCTGAGTCAGATATTCCCTGGGAAAGTAGGAATAAAAACTCTACATGATATCATCAGGCATGACATTCTGGCTAAAAAGGACTAAAAGCATGAGCCCAAATCCCACAATCTAACAGAAACAGTCTCTGGAAGGGAACCTAGCTGATACTCACCTTTGCCAAACCAGACAGAAGCTCTAATGCAGCCAGTGATATGCTCATTTCCTGTCTCCACTGATTGTTGAGTCTTTGTGTTACCAAATGAATGCTGCGGATCAGGAGCCCAGCTGCTGTATCTGTATGAAGAGCTAGGATATAAACCCCAATACCACACACCAAGGGGGAGGGAAAACAACTAAGCATTAGTAACAATCAGCAAAGCAGTCCATCAGGCAGAAGCTAAAGCAGCCACAGTACACACAGAAAACAAAATACGCATGTTTGGGAAGCAACATGTTCAATGCCTCACAAGTGCCAAGTAAATAATAAAAGACTGTGGGGGTTTGAGAGCCTGCATCGTAAAGTGGCTTGAGTATGGGACTAGTGTTGGCCATCATATAGTGGTTTTAGTATTAAAGTATGGATATATCTGCATTGAAAAATTAAAGTAATTTGACACATTAACTGTTATGGCTAATGGAATCATGGGAGTTACAGGTTTACAGAGTCTTTAGGATTCTCTGCCCGAGTGCTGGTGCATCACCAAATTACACACCCTAGAATTCCATAGCATTGAGTCGTGGCAATTAAGGTGGGGTCAGACTGCATTAATTCTACAGAGTAGAATGCACTGCAGACCAGGGTTCAAATCACCACTCACGCATAAGAATCCAGTGTTTGAGCTTGAGCAATCCACACATTCTCAACCACTGGAAGGTAATAACAACGACCTTCTGAACAAATGTTGTAAAGAAATTCTATGACAGGATTGCCTTAGAGCAGCTAAACATTGGAAACAAATCAATGGCACATTGATATCTGAAAATTGATGTACTGATCAAAATGATTTCAGTAGAACTTAGTATGAATGCACGAGGAAATGTTTTCCAAATGTTGATTTTCAGATGTTCCAATCACTTTTAGTTGTGTGTTTTAGACTGTATGCTTTGAGAAGTGGCTATTCCACTGTTTACAACCGTAATGTACACCAAGGCCACTTCCACACAGCTGAATAAAATCCCACATTGTCTGCTTTGAACTGGAATATATGACAGTGTGGACTCAGATAACCCAGTTCAAAGCAGATATTGTGAGATTTTCTGCCTTGATATTCTGGGTTATATGGCTGTGTGGAAGGGCCCCAAGTTTTTACTTGAGGAACTATATTTTCCTGGTCCCACCATAGTCAAAATCATATCTAGGAGAATCTTCTTAATGGCCTTTGGCTGTTAATGAGTTGAAGCAGAATGGTTTTTTATGGAGTCCACTGTCCTTTTTCTCTTCTGACTACGTTCTAAATATTTTAATCCTTTCAAATTAATACTTTAATAAGCCTATTGAATGATTTTTAAACTCTGTCATTAGTGTTTTTAAAAAGTACTTTCTTCTTATCCATATGATTAGTCACCTTGGGTCTCATGGTGGGAAAGAGAGCGAACATAGTAAAAGAGATCATAGTTGTCCTTAAAGAGACAATGTGATCTCTCCTAACACATCCTACTTTGTACCCCAGAATCCTTGTTAGTGTCTACTTGCACACATTCCTTTTTCAAGGTTACTGTGAGAAATGTAACAATGCCACCGCAAACACTTTTGCATTATTAAATCAATACTGATTTATCTGGACCCATACTTTTTTCGTGCCAGAAGCAAATTGAGAAACTGCAAACTCAAACTAAAAGTAATGATCTAGAGACCAGTGCCAGCCTCTGAACCATATCCTGCTGGTCCCAGGAGAGCTTCAAAAAAGAAAGATCTACAGCCAAAGAGTGCATATATGGCAGAAGTCACAGGTATATTTTGGGAAAATTGCCTGTCAAATAGCATAAGAAAAACTGGATACAATCCTTTCAGTCTAAGTTCTGGTGTGGTTTCATAATGGGTCTGGCTATAACCAGTCTGATTACATTTGTTGAAAGAGAGACTGGGGAGCACAACTATTTCTCTTGTTGATCTTTCAACAGCTTTTGATGCCATCAACTATGGTAACAGGATAATAAATGGGGCTAAATCATGGAAAGACAGTAGCTTGAAAGTGAGTGAACCCCATTTCTGAGGGGCAGAATCCCTCTTCTGGGCAGAGTGATACTCCATTTAAATGATAAATCTGCACCCAAAGAGATGTCAGTAGCTTGAAGAGACTCAAGTTTTGCTAGTATGCCTGTTATGACTTCAATGGACAATGGCAACTTGACTATAGTCTTCCAAGAAATGAGTAAAGGCAAGGCTGAACTATTTACAGAACACTCTATGTAGGGCTGGTCCAGGAACTGGAATGGGTGCAGAATGCTTCCTTAAGTTTGAGAACATACCACCAGCACATAACCTCTGTTGACAGAACCTCACTGTCGGCCTGCTTGATAGCAAGACAAGTTTAAATTCTGATTATCTGAGACACTTTCTCCTTATAGTCCCATTTAGCCTTTAGGGTCATTTGGAAAGCACCACTGGGTACTATCCTAAGATCTCCACTGTAGACTTATAGAGATGGGCAGGGAAGTCAAACTAAGATCTCTACTGACCAGAAGGTCAAGAGTTTGAGGCCTGCCCGGGTCGGGGTGAGCTCTCGACCAATCTGAGTAGCTCGTTGTCGACCTTTGCAACCCGAAAGACCGTTGCATCTGTCAAGTAGGAAATTTAGGTACCACTTTGTGGGGAGGCTAAATTTAACTGATTTATGAGGCCATAAAAATCTCCAGGAAGTACACAAAAAGAATGAAGGAATGCTACAGCTCCCCCTGGTGGCCAGAAGCCAGAATGTTAAATTGCCTCTATGTTTGTCTATATATGTTGTATGTCAATGGCATTGAATGTTTGCCTGTATATGTGCATTGTGATCCGCCCTAAGTCCCCTGCGGGGTGAGAAGGGTGGAATATAAATGATGTAAATAAATAAATTTTCTTCGAGGGCCATGTCAGCTTTATGGCTGCCTTCAAAGGACCACTGAATCCATGACAGGGAATCCGTGGAAACAGATTTTAATTTTTTTACATATTGGTCGGTGCTCTTTAGTTCTGACCCAATTTGGGGAAAGGTTAAAGGACATTTTAAAGTCAGCCATCAGAGATCCACAACAGATATTGTATCTAGATACAAATTTGAATTATAAATTAGTTCTGCCCACTCACATCTGCAAACATTCTGATCTTTCAAAGCTGACACTTTTAAAATGTTATGAATATCTTTAAGAGCTTCCTCCCCCATTTAACTGTTTTGCAGAAACAGCATGATACCTAGTTAAGGCTATTTAATCTTTTCAGTTAGAAAAACTTATTTTTAGTTGCTGATATTCATGTTCTCATAGAAGCTGGGAACACAGAAGTTTTCCATGCCTCAGGCTGACCTCTGCACATAAGACATGGACCTGTT
Organism: Anolis apletophallus; assembly: GCA_030556195.1. Taxonomy (NCBI): domain Eukaryota; kingdom Metazoa; phylum Chordata; class Lepidosauria; order Squamata; family Anolidae; genus Anolis; species Anolis apletophallus. The sequence continues at coordinate 49,090,140 of JARBWK010000005.1, forward strand.
GTCCCCCAAAATTGTTTTTGATGTTAATCAGGCAGGTTTTTCCAGTTAAACTACTGTAAGACTTTTGCGGTTTGTGAGTAGAGGAAACACTTTTCAGTGTGGAAGAAAGAATTTCATACTTGGTTACTAGCAATCTTCTTTAGTTTTAAGAAAATGCCTCTGTACTCAGTTTGGTAACTCAGATTTCTTATGAAAACCTCTTTTTGTGAACTCAAATGCATTTAGCTCCTAAAATGTGTACATGAATATTTATAGAAAAGTAATTATTTTCCTTAACTTTCCAAGATATATTGAAGCAGCATTCTAATTGTGCACTGAACTGCACTGTTCATCAGATGAGAAGTAAAATGGTGGCAAATATTTGCTTGCTTTCAGGAGATATTTTAAGTTATAAACTTTAAATATAGGCTTGTATTATGTTTTATCTCCCTTATTGTGTCAAATTATCATTTGGGGCATCCAATCTTTGTTCAATTAAAGTACTTCTAATTCTCATGTTCTGTGTTCTTTGGTTTAATAGAATCAGAGGTCTACAAGAGAATAGTCATGATGCACCCCAGACAATATATGAGATACCATAAAGCAATAACAACTCAGTACACATTCGAAAAGTACAGAAAACAAAAGCATTTCTAGTGAACAAGGACATTCCATGTTAAATTTAGATGCTAAAATTATTATTATTATTATTAAAGAAATATATATATTGCTGCAAAAGAAACAATACATTCGCCAGCTCCTGAAGGTAATTCTAAATATTCTAATACTCATGCAGGACATTGCTTTTTAAACATATTTGCAGCACATAAAACACACCCAGCTTCAGGAACATTAGATTAATATCAGTTAATGTTGGCAACAGAATGACAGTTTACAAAATGTTGAATTTCTCAGACCAAAACTAGAACATGGAACAGATTCAGTTAATACTCTATTAGCCTCCATAAAAAAAATAAGCATGTGAAACAAAGAACGGGAAAAAAGCAAGAATATGATCCTCCCTCCCAGATGAAGCACATTATCTCAGATGAAATAGGGCCGAAGTACTCTGACACTGGAGCAGCTGAGAAGAGGATGAAAGTAATACCATCCCATGAAACCTAATTATATACTACTTAAAGGACAGCAGCTTTCCCAATAGAGCAACCACTACCCTAGATCCCCTCTCCTTCCCTTCCTCACCAATTTCTAGGCACTTCGGAGAGAGAACATAAACAACTCTTAGTTCAAGCACACAAATACAGGCCTCACTGGGGGGGGGGGTTACTGCTAGGGAAAAACTTAGGGGAAAAATAGAACATAGTAAACTTAAGTCCTTCCTAAAATGAGTCATTTACATGTACTTGATTTCACCCTTGAAGCTTGCTGGATGTTTGGCAAATAAACAGGTCCAGCAAGCTTCAAGAGTGAAATTAAGTATATGTAACCGCTTCACCTTTTATGAAAGACTACACCAAGGACAGTATCCGCTCAGAAATAAAGCCCTGGTAGCTAAACCAAGGACAATATCTTTCCTGCTCAGAAAGTAAACAATAGTGAGTAGCTGCTGTGCTCATCTTGTGAGAACTCGCAAGGCGCTAGAATGTTGAAGGCAGGGGTCTTGGCTGTATGCCTTGTGGTTGGTTGCTTTGGGGAAATGATGGGCTCTGCACAGACCTCTCTAAGAACACCATGTGACACTGGCAAGGTTTGGGGCACACCTCTGTCCTGCAGGTTGGACAGTGTCCACTTTTGCTGCCATCCATACTTCTCCTTAGTATTCCTCTACATTCATAGGATAGTGACTGTTCCCATTCTCTCATCTGAGCCAGCATGCCAGCTACTTTTCAGTCTCTCTTCTTCTTTGGATCATTTAAAACTACTTCCCGTATGTTCTCTGTATTTCAACACCATTGCCCATCCTTTTCCTCCCTGTCTCTTAATTGCTAGGTCTGATTAGCTACAAATTTTGTCATGTCCTGATCCAGTATCTGGCTGTTTTGGGGAATTGCAGAACTTGTGAGTGTGCTGGTTTTCCTATTTGTTCCAACTGATGCTTCCTATTCTTCACCAGCTTTGATCACTGCCAGGGTCTTCAACAGTCATCATAATCATAGTGATGATTCGATTCATTACAAAATGAAAACATTGCTCCTTCTTAATTTTTATACTAAGACCTACATATAATCCAAAGTCTTTCAGCTGAAATGTCTTTTGTTTAAAAAAATTGAGATTGTGACATAGGGCACCTCTGCAAATATTTAAGAAGTCCAATTGCTTACCATAATCCCTTAGGAGAGCCTGTGCTGGTCTCTCGCTGTCAGGCGTAGTGGGCTCAGTGCTGCCTCCACTTGCTGTACTAATGCCACTGTTGGTGCGGCTGTGGCTTTTTGAGACCACATTCTCCCCTCCGTTCTGTTAAGTCAGAGAAAAGGATTGAATGATGCTGGAAAGTGTGTTCTCTGACACCCCTGAGACAAGTATCCCTGGCATAATCTGCTATGATCGAAAATGACAACTAGCACGATTTCTCAAAACAAAGAAATAAACTTACTGTCTCCATCTGGCAACCAGTGACTTCTAGAAGTGCCGAGTCTTGCACAATGTTCAACATTGCACCTGCAGAATTAAAATACATAGACTTTCTATCTGAAATGTATTGTGTAAAAAATAGATGATAAACAATTCTCAGGAATATGTTTGAAGTGCAGATAGCAAAATTGGGATAAATATACTAGATATTTTATTCTAGATAAAATATACTTCAGCTGCTAAGAGAGACAAATTCATTTTATGCCTGAATGACCCTCATTTGAAGATGTGAAAGGGATGCTAAAAACAGTTTGTGATCATTAATGTACTGAATCCAATGCAAACTTTTACCAAGCTTACAGGAAAACCAGTGAGACTTGCAACACAAAATAGTATATTCCTGTTTAAAATTCCAGACAAACACATATCTTCTTTTAGGACATCTTTACTATCTTTGACTATCATTTCTCCCCAGTTTGTCACTTTAATCTACCAGCAACTGGCCAGCAATCCACTGCTACTTTTGCTATTTTGGTGATGATTATTGCAAACTTAACATACTTCCCCCATCCTTTTATGTTGATGCTTTGTTTTGCTTGAAAAGCATCAAACATTAGTACGTATGTAACAGAAGAGGGGCATACTATTTGTTCACTTCGGATTTAACAGAGTGGCATTTCTTACATGAAAATTTTACACTGAAAAATCCAACTTTCTTAATTGCCAGCCAAAATGTTTTCAGAAGTTTAAGAAAAAAACTTTTATTACAAATAGGAAAACAGATTAGCCTTAGAACAGGAAGCTGAGGTACATTTTTTTGCTTAGGAACTTTTTATCTTGTCACCATACCAAACATGTGTATGAAGAATAGCGGCAATGATCCAAACTGTTTCCTGACAGCTAGAATGTTTGTAAAGTTGTTTTACAAAATGCTAAGATACTACAGTATATTTTGCAAGAATGCAGAACCCCACCCCCTCTATAGCTCTTTACAGTTTCCTCTTCTCTAACATGTCAAATAGCAGCTCTATTGCTGAAATCCTTATTTGTCTCCAAATCTTTGGTCCTCCAGTGTTTTGGACTTCGGCTCCCAAAATTCTTAACAGCTGGCAAACTGGCAGGGGTTTCTAGGAGTTGCAGTCCAAAAAAAAGGGAGGACCAAGGGTTGAGAACCACTAGTTTAGGGAATAAGAACATCTTGATAAACAAATGGAATTAAGCTTATACCCAATGTATTATGCTTCAGAATTCCTTTTTGTTAATAATGACCAGTTTGAAAAGATAGAATAAAAACAAAAACAGGCCATTGCATAAATTTACTCATTACCAATGACTGGGGGAGAATGCAGAGAGACTTTCAAACTGCACAGCACAGTGTTAATGTTGCTACAGCCATGAGAGGAGGCATGATAGTCAAGTATAAATATGTAAAAAGATGTCATAAGGAAGAGGGAGCAGGCTTGCTTTCTGCTGCCCTGGAAACTAGGACTCAGAACAATGGGTTCAAATTACAGGAAAGGAGGTTCCAGCTGAACATTAGGAAGAACTTCCTGACATAGTTCCAGAGCTGTTCAGCAGTGGAACTCTCTGCCTTGGAATGTGGTGGAAACTTCTTCCTTGGAAGCTTTTAAACAGAAGCTGGATGGCCATCTGTTGGGCTTGCTTTGATTTTCCTGCATGACAGAGGGTTTGACTAGATGGCCCACGTGGTCTCTTCTAAATCTATTGTTCTATTATTCTCTCTCACACACACACACACACACACACAGAGTTTATAGCATGGATGGGACCCCCAGATGTTGCTGGATTGTAACTTCCATGAGACGTAATTCGTTTAGATAATGAGAACAGCACTTCAACTATATCTGGAGGGCCACATTGTGCCTACTCCTCTTGCAAAGAGTCATCATATCGTGAAATTTGACTCACAACAATATGCTAAGTGTATCACACAGCACTCTCTCAATCTGGGTAACTCCTCTGATACAGATAAGCAATCAACTGCCTGCCTGCATCAAAACTATTCATTGACTTCCTTCTAGCTGCCTGCTGCATCCCATATCTGCTTCTTCATCAGGTCCATGGTCTGCCCATTAAGCTATTTCTCTGGTACTTATAGCTTCAGGTTTGTTTGTGCCATAACCCCCATCTACAGCCACCTGCAATCTGTTCTAATCTGGGAAATAGAGCTGCCACAATTTAGGTACTTCTTCAAGTTATTGTGAACCCTGAATTACCAAGGGCAAGCAGTTTCAAAAGTGAGATAAACAGAAAATGCAACCTAGTATCATCTGTGTGTTGTTGGGATCCGTTTCTGTTTGCAGCGCCCCTATTAGTACATTCACAAGCCTCAGCTTCAAGGAGAGGAAAGTTACTGGCTTATCATATGATGAACTGTCATCATTGCTGAATTTTCCTTCCAGAACAATCTGAAAAATAAACAGCTTTCATCATCTATGGTAACAGAAGAAGAAACTAGTAGGACCAGCATTTTTTCCCCCGCAAGTGTAACTTGAAATATGTTTGTACCATTTTTCTAGTTTATTAACCCTTACTGACTTAAGAAACAAATTGACACAGAAAAAGAACTAAATGATGTCAACAAACAGAACATAAAACTGCCCTTCATGCAACCCCGGCTAAATAAAAACAGCAATTCAATGATGTTTAACTATCTTCCCACTTAATATATAGCAAACCAATTGATACAATGCATAAGAGATATTTAGGCTTTACAAAGTCTGCACTGCCACTTTCCACACAAGAGAAATACACAAATGATCTAGTCTTATGAAGGACACAAACTGTATGGCAGGTGATTTTTCCATTATTGGTATGTTCTATCTTAAGTATGTGAAAACTGGTGTAGCAATATAAACTGATTGTTAGCAATATAAAACTGATTTGTTAGCAGTATTCAAATAATAGAATCAGTAATAATATGTTCTACGAATCAAAGTTCCTCTTTGCTATGCTGACTCGTTAAAATTGTACAAAAGGTCTCTGAAAACATTGATGTCAATTACCTCTGATTTTATTATTCCAAAATGATGAGGAAGAGGCAACAAGGAGAGTAAAATATTGATGGAGGCCCTTCTTAGTTCTGTGGGATTTACATATGTTTTAAATTTTGAGAGTTCCCTGCAAGTAAAAACCAGATTTTAAGTCATTATTTTGCAATCAACTATTTCTATTTTTTAAAAAACACTCTCTATTTTTAAAAGAAATCTACTTTTGCCAAGCCTGGTTTCCAATGTGAATGAATGAATTGTTTATTGTACTAGCCATAGGCCATGACATAAAATATACAACTTCCAAAAGTACAACAAGCACTTTCCAATATAAACATTAAAACATGTTCCATATACTGGCTTTTAAAAAATACAGCAGTAGTGACATGACAACCATTACAATGTCTGATTCGCATAATCCCAATATATCTCCATTTCCTTTTCTGCAGTGGAGTTTACTATTTTGGCTCACATTTTTTGAGCTGCAACTGCAAATGTGGCAACCTTTAATGTAATCTTTCTGGAATAATCTGCTAACAAGTCACAGATAACTGCTGACTGTTGCCATGCTGCCCTTTCTTCCAAAAGTGTTCCCAGGAGATTGTTTCGAGGGTCATTATACAATGGGCAATATAACAGATAGTGTGTTAAATCCTTCCTTTCCCCAGACCCACAGATACAAAGACGTTGGGCATGAGGGATCCCTCTATATCTTCCCTCTAACCAGCCTGATGGCATTGCTTGAAAGTGCAGGGCTGTAAATGCTTTTCTAAGGGCTACAGATGTTAAATCTTGAAGATATTGTTGACAATATTGGTCACTCTTTAGTAGAGGATACCAAGTGGAGAAACCTTGCTGTTTACTAGTCCGCAAGTTGTCAATTACATCCACCTCAAAGATTTTGTCTCTAATCGCCTTCTTGTTCAGCTGCATTAGGGTTGTTGTTGACCCCTCAAAATACTGGTGGAGCAGGGCTAACCACTGTTGAGCCCAACCTCCTCACTTATATTGCTCCATCAAGCATTGTCTTGTTATACTCTTATCCTCCATTTCCAGAAGTCTCTTCCCATATGAAATGTTGAGCTTACCAATTCTGGCCTTAAGTGAGGGAAGATCCACTTCAAGCCTTAACAAGGAAGATGGTGTCCCAGGGGGAAGGGCCAAAAGGGGTCTTACAAACTTATTCTGGATGCATTCGATCTGCTTTGTGTTACTCTGTCCCCATATTTCTGCTCCATATAACAATTGTGGTAGGATTTTAGCAACAAAGATCTTAATTGTGGGACATTTCCCAAAGGAAAGAATTGATTTTGGTGACCTCCACGCTGATAGTTTTGCTGCCTCTATATGACATTTCCAGCTACCATTATATGAAAAGTGGATGCCCAGGTATTTCAAGCTGAGACACTGTTCTATTGGGTGGCCATCCAGTTGCCATTTATGTATCTGCTTCCTCTAGGAAAATACCATCACTTTGGTTTTGGAATGGTTAATGCTCAACTTCTCTTGGACACAAATTCTACCTAATGGTTTCCAATGTGCGTGCTAGGTTATTCTGATGCAAGAGTGTACCAAAGCATTAACTTCATGGTTGCAAGTAGACAACAATGGAATCATTATTCTGCTTTAACAAAGAGATTTATAATACATGTGTCTTTACACTGATAGCCAAAAAGTAAGACATTCAATGTGACAACACTAGGGGTGCCAGGATGGACATGACACATTTCTCCAGTAACTTTAATCCTGAACAGATTGTGGATCAAAACACAGCACCATAATGCTCTCTCAAGTCAGTCTAAGGTATCTATCTTCAATTCCCTTCCATACACATAAATCTAGGCTTCGGACAAGGATTCATACAATGAAAGTTGTACACTGCACGACATCTAGGAGACAAAGGGAGTTCAACACTCAAGAAGCATATTAGCAATTTTTTCCTTTCCTTCTTTCAAGCATAGTTTGCTGCTCCAGACCAATTATTTGTTATGTAAGTTGCCGCCCTGGTCTATATGTTTAATTTTGTAATCTTAAATATGGAGTAGAAAGTAGATTTCTAAAATATAAAATAAAATATAAACACACATATATTTACCTGTCAGGCAAAATAGTTTCAAGTGCTGAAATGAAATAAGGAACTAAGACATCAATCCCTTTCAAGTCACAGCAGAACAATGCAGGGGAGTTCAGAATAATACTAGCGAGAACCGGGTGGCAAATGGAATCTGCTATCTGCAAACCCTGAATTAAAAGCATGTAAAATCTGGCAAAGAAAAACAAATTGAATGAGTTGTGAGAAAGAAACATCAGAATCCAATATTTACCAGCATTTACATTTGAATACAATAGCCATGTAAGGGTCTACCATGTTTTTGACTTAATGAAAAAGCTATAGGTCAGATAGCATGGTCGTTTTTAATCCTGCAGCCACTTTGATTAGTTTTGTGAACAAAAAATGCCCACTCTATCCCAGAGGCAAGATATGAATCCTTCAAACAACTTTTTAAAACAATGTTTTAGAGCTTCAAACACAAAGGAATGTGCTCCATTAAGGCTGAGCACAAACAATTCACAAAACAGACTGTAATATTAAGCTCTCCGAGGGAGTGTTGTAGAATCACAGAACTCATTAGATCTCTTGATCTGCTTGTTTCGACTGAAGCTACAGTTTTATTTGCATGTACCCCACAACTAGCAAATACACTAGTTGAAAAAGCTTACAGACCAGTAGTAAGGAAGAGTGGACTAAATAAGCTAATGGCAATAGATCCTATGTGAGAATGGAAGCTAAGCAAGGTTAGTCCTATTTAGCAATTGGATGGGAGACTAGCAATGAATACTAGGGGCTGCAATGAATACTAGGTGCAGAGGAAAGAATTTGTACAACCACTTCTAAGTATTCCTTGCCTAACTAGATGTTCTAGGCCAGGGCCGCCAAACTGGCGGCCCGTGGGCCGTATATGGCCCCCCAACCCCTTCCCCACGGCCCCCTACCCTCCTGCAAGATAGCTGCTTTTTAAGATTTTTTTAAAAAAAATTTAAAATATTTTTTCTGAATATTTTTTATTTATTTTTTTCGCGGCGGGGGGGGGGTGAGGGGCAGAGGAGCAGGCTCCCTTCCTCCTCCTCCTACTTCCCTACTTCCCTCTCCCTCCTTCTCTCTCTCTTTCCCCCTTTCATTCCTTCCCTTTTTCACCACTTGAAAGAAAGAGGGAAGGAGAGAGTGCACCAAGCGAGAGGGGGCGTGGCCAGAGCAAAAAAGGGGTGGGGCCGAGTTCGGAGCGCGCGGGGGGGTGCTCATCCAGGCCCTTTCCGGCTTCCTCCTCTTCTGAGGAGTCCTGCCAAGTTTGGTCCTGATCCATCATTATTTGAGTCCACAGTGCTCTCTGGATGGAGAACTACAACTCCCAAACTCAAGGTTCAGTACTTTCTGTTGCTCTTATGAGAGTTTAGGTTTGATTCAACATGGCTGAGGAATGCTTTGATTGTATTTTCCCCTTATGGCAGAAGGAGGTAGGACTGGATGGCCCTTGGAGGTCTCCTATTCTAGGAACCCATTGTTATTATTATTATTATCATCATCATCATCATCATCAGAGGCTGAATGGCCATCTGTGAGGAATGCTTTTTTCAAATTTTCAGTACTTCTCTACTGTATGTGTATATATTCCTTCAAGTCACCTGAGCCTAGAGCAGTGGTTCTCAACCTGTGGGTGTTTTGGCCTTTAACTCCCAGAAATCCTAACAGCTGGTAAATTGGCTGGGATTTCTAGGAGTTGTAGGCCAAAATACCTGGGGACTCACCGATTAAGAATCACTGGCCTAGAGCAGGGCTGTCCAACTTCTACCGGACCTGTGGCCGGAATTCCGGTTACTGATGACCTGGGGGGCCGAAGGGTCTGCCTCCGCCCCCGGCTCCGCCCCCTCCCCTGCCCCACCCCCAGCTCCACCCCCTCCCCAGCTCCGCCCCCTCCCCGCCTTGGAGGTGTCTGTGGAGGACACCGGGGCTTTGACTTGGAGATAGAGATGAACACCAAAATCCCAGTCTCAAGTCCCAGTCCCTGCTTTGAACTGGATTACATTGCAGTGTGGACTCAGGGCCCTTCACACAGCCATATAACTCAGAATATCCAGGCAGGAAACCCCACAAAACCTGCTTTGAACTGGACTATATTGCAGTGTGGACTCAGGGCCCTTCCACACAGCCATATAACCCAGAATACCTGCTTTGAACTGGATTATCGGAGTCCACACTCATATAATCTGGTTTAAAGCAAATAACATGGGATTTTATTCAGATGTGTGGAAAGGAAGTCAAATAAGAAGCCAAGGCCCTTCCACGCAGGCCTATAACCCTGAATGATAAGGCATAATATTCATTCTGCCTCTGCTAATAATAATAATAACAACAACAACAACAGATTCCTGGAGTAGGAGACCTCCAAGGGCCATCCAGGGCCATCCAGTCCAATCTCCTTCTGCCAAGGAAGAATGAAAAAAGGAAGGAAGAATTGCAGAAAAGTTTGATTTGAAAGCTTGTGGTAGTTGTTAAATAGTTTCATGTGTGAAATGACACATTACAAGTAAGGCATATCCCACTAAAATAGTACAATAAAGCAGAGTTTCCCTCCTCTCTCAGTATCATGAAGCAATACCACAACGGTCAATAGGTAATCATGTTTCACATTATCCTAGCTATAGCAGACAACATTGTGAAATACGGGAACTTCACAATGTTATGTCAATGATACTGCATATTGGAGAACAGAGAGTCCCTTCTAACACAATACTATCTGCAAATCCTTCTAATATTACACCATTAAAAATCAAGTCAGTACCGGGATAAGTAGGCTGGCAATATATCTTCCCCAGTCTTCTTGCTACAAAATATCCTACAAAGGGTTCCACAGGCTTCTGCTCTGCCTGCTTCATAGTTGTCTGAAAATTCGCCTGCATCAAACATGGGATTGGAGGCCATAGTCTCAGCAGACATTTGCGATCCTTTCCGGCGAAACTCCACACTAGCTTGTGTTGCTATAGCTAAAATAAAGAATGAGAAGCACAGAGTTTCATTACGTTTGTCAACGTATTGAATAGGCTCATGGGATCCTAGACACAAAGATCAAGTCAAATTTAGTCATCATGAAAGCCATTAATTCATTACATTTGGATGGCTGCCTCTGTTTATAATGCATTTAGGGAATATAAGTATGTTTTGGAAGTAATGAGAAATTATATGTATTATCTACACACAAGTATATAATTGTCTCCCTCACAGCTCTATGCTGCAACATCCCACGCTGCTCAAGCAGAAGTCTCTGGTTCATTAAAATTTACAGTGGTGTGCATCAGCAAGAGGTTCCTCAATTAAATAACTAAAACCCTCTACCACGTCTTTCCTATTCCTAGCTATCCCTACAAATTTCTAATGAGCCTCAAAAACGGATTTCTGTCGTTTAAATCATACAAGTTTCTATTAATTCCACAATTATTGCCCTTTATCTTGTTACTGTTGTGAAGTCAGCCTATTACATCTATCCTGCTGAAGTTAAAATAGTTATACAAGCTCTGAAAACAGGAAAATATCACATGAAAATGAAAAGTGGGTTTAGGGGAAGAACCGAGTAGTACATAAGGTGATTAGAATTTCTTATGGGATGGTCTTTAGACTTTTTAAATTAACCCTGCTTCAAAAAATCTAAAAGGAACAACTTGGGATAAGGATTAAGCATTCTACAAGAAGAATGGTGGAGATCTATAGACAAATATTCAAGGCCTTCACATCTGTGAAGCCATTTCTTAGGCCTACCACCTGGAGAAGCATTTATAAGATATAAGAGTGATGGGAGGGAAGCTGGAAGGTAGAACCTCCTGTATGCATGTGGAATCTTGTCCTGTATCTCCTGGTTGTCATGGGTTAAAGACAAGATCTGATAATTTATTAAATACATCAAGAGGCTAACTGGGTTGGAGCTTTCTTTGTCTTTATTTCTCTCAACACCAGCCAAGTTGTATGTATTTATACAGATCGAATATTCCTTACCTAAAATGCTTGGTACTTAAAAGTGTTTTGGATTTTGAAACTGGGATGGGATTTAGGAGTATCTGTGAAAGGGCAGGAATTCAAGCACAGTGTTCAGCATAAGTTCTCATCTCTCACTGTTCCATCGGTCCTTTCTCAAACCTCACATCTTGTTTGTTCACTACTTGTTATGAGACACAAAGCTGGAGAGACTGAGGATATAAGGAGCCTGATTTGAAGTGGAAAATACAATACAGTCAGCCCCTGCACATTCGTGGGGGTCCCATCTACAGGTCCAGCCCATTTTGAACACATTTCCCTCTGTCCCACCTCCTTGCCCCACTCCATTTGTTGCAAATAGCACCAGCCTCTCATTCCCTTCCACACCACAAAGTGCCTCATCCAGGAAGGAAGGGGTTTCAAAATCTAGATGAGGCTTTGTGGTGACACACAGTAATAGAGGGGCAGCAAAGAGGGGGGGGGAGGAGGTCAAGTAGATTGGGCAGCAGTTACAAACTTGTAAATGATCAAATATGTGAAAGAGAAGAATGAGAATGTGTGTGTTGGGGGGCAGACTGTACATTTGGTACAGGAGATATCTGCAGAGCCCACTGGCCACTCATTTCTGCTTTGTGAGCAAATAAGCAAAAATGCCATTATCACCCCAAAGGTGAAAGAAGGCAGCTGGCAAAAAAAGATTCAGATTTGAGGGCATTTTGGATTTCCAGATTAGGGATGCTCTTCCTGTAATTCTGTATAATCACTCTGTACAAACATACATTTGCTTCATTTCTTCCATCTCTCTCAATCAGTAAAAGGATATTAACAATAGAAATGCAATTTCCCTAGAAGTTTTGGAAAATTTCCAAGAGAAAACACTGAGGTGATGTTACATTTCTAGAAAAGGTGAAGAGTTTAGGATTATAGTACAGAAAGATGTTCACAAAAAGGAGCACCTCTTTCCGTCAATACTAAATCAACTAAGGTCTGTGATATAACTCTGTAAACGAAGGGGAAAGATCATTTGTAGACTGATCCTAAGCATTCTTATTCAGGAGTCTTACCAAATTAAATAAAATTTACCCTAAATAAGTGCACACAAGATTGAAGTCTAAACAACTACAGTCTTACAAACAGAAGCTCTGTTTACGTTTTGAATGTTCTTTGCAAATTGGATGGTTTTACAATTTAGAAGAATTAAGTCATAGTCAATCATATTTTTAAAATAATTTCTTCACTGATTCTTTTTTCACAGCATAAGCAATTAAACCCAAATCTTTATGTGTTTTCCCATGAGCCATTTTTGTCCTGAATAAGCTATCCGGCAAAATTAGGAAATTAGGAAAAATACTACATGCAAAATGCATACAAATCAAAACACTAGTTTTGTATAAAATAAGCTTTAAGAAAAAAAACACGGTTAGTGCAAAGTCCTTAAATTCATGACATGATCACAGACTAGAGTACAGAAAATGATGGGATTGATTCAGGCAGATTAACTTGCTTTTGCCAACAATCTTCCCCATTAAAGAAGCCACACACAGTTACTTTTCCTTCCCATGTAAAGAGCAAAAGCTACAAAGGATGATGATGATACAAATTAAAAAATGGACTTATGCAAAAAAGAAAAAAACATGACTGCAATTAAAGAGAAGCTACTAGTTCCTACTTACAAGATTTATAAGAAAGAAGAATTTGGATAAAAGATGCTGCAAGATAATAGAAATAAAATGGAAACAAATCAAAGGACAGCAATAGTTATAAAATACTTCAAAGATGGTGAAACTGTAATAACAAGTTAAGCAGCTTTTAGGTTTTTGAAAACAGATTAAAAGCTTATGAACTAGCAGGTTTGCTAAACACACAGGAAACTGGCAGTAGGGTCCAAAAATTAGGATTTCATGCAGAACTATGAACAAAAGTTAGAAAAATATACTGCCATAGGGTTAGGTTTGAAAATATAGAATATTCAGAGTTCTAGAAATATTTGAGTAGAAATTTACTTCATTTAATGTACCACCAGTTGAGAGCCAGAAGAGTATAGTGATATGAACATTGGATTATGGCTCTGGAAACTGGGGTTCAAATCTTCGCTCAGCCATGGAAACTCACTGGGTGACCTTAAGCATGTCATACTCTGTCGATCTCAGAGGGAGGTAAAGGCAAAACCCACTACATTATAGGTTTAGCTTAGGGTTGCCATACATCAGAAATAACTTAAAGATGCATCAACAACCATCAGCTGTCATTCTAGGGGGTGGCTAAACATGAAATGCCCTAGTAACAATCTTATCACAACCTTATCATATATCCTATATTTGTCTATTTATTTGCAGTTTCTCTAAAAGAAAGTAAAAGATGGCCCAACCTTTCATTCTTAGTTAAGGAGATGCAGGTAGAAATGTAACCATTAGTGGACAAATCTTAACTCGGGTTTACCATTGTCTTGTTAAGAAGTGCAAAGTGGAAGAATGAAAATAATTTTGGAAACTAACACACCCAAAGAAGGAGCTGGATAAATAATTCTGCTGCAGTTAGAATACAGCTAGGTGTCCAGTTTGGCACCAAGGACTATCCCATTACATAGCAAATATTTTCACAGACATGAAAAATACCAACCTGTGCTGAAGTACAGGGGTAGTGTAGGTTTTAAATTTAAGTTCACCCCAGACATGAAGAGTTCACATGCACAGAACAGTTTCCACATGGATCAGGGAACTGCTCAAATCAACCACTGCGGTGTTAAAAATAACCCCAAACATTATGGGATCTACTACACAAAATTTCCCATGTAACTGCCTTCCGCAGGTTTTGTTACCATTGCAGCAACCACACCACTTGCATAATGTGTGAAATGGAAGTCCCTATTGTATTCTACCAAAAGAGTTACCTAAAATCCTCAAGGTAAGTAACTAAGAAACAAAAATAACTGAGGCAAGGATACTCTTCAAGGGTTCTGAAACCTGTAGCCGCATAGGAAGGTTATTCAGTACATTCCACATTTTCCTTAAAAGATCTTTTTTAAATGGCTTGCTACACATTTTACAGAAAACGATTAATTTTTCATTTACAGTCTTCTTTACAGATTGGCAAAACCTACATGTGTGTGTGAATGTGTGTGTGTGTGTGTGTGTGTGTATCTATCTGCTTGCCAAAACATAAAATAAGGCTGATATTTTTGTCATTGGTCCATTAAGGAAAGATGTTTCATTCCTTCTTTTTTTATATTTCTAAAAAGGACATGCAGACAATTAGACAACATAGCAAAGTGATGAAATACTGGACTCTTTCCTATAAACAGACTGCTGAAGTTTTCCTGTATAGTTTAGCAGGAGCAAAACTCAACTCTTATCACTAAGTTAAACTATTGGAACAACATACAGTTTCAGTTTTAAGAGAGAACAAAGATACTACTGCACACAAACTAATAAAGATTTTAACGTACTCCCAAGAAGAGAAAAGAGAATTCATAAAACGATTATGGTTAATACCAAAAGCTTTTAAGTCTTCCAGAACCCTTCGGCAAGTATAATAGCACAAAAATACAAGGTACAAAGAAATTAGGAATCCAAGCATCTGGCCTAATAGATTGGTCTTTGTGCATGTCCTACAGCTGCAATGCTGTTACTAGAACCTCAGTAAAGAGAAGAAAAATGAAAGATCAACCTTCATATTATGGAAATATAGAGCTAAATTACTTCTAACACTCCACAGTAATCCAGGAACTTGCTGATGTCCTATAATTGCTTCCAGACTCATAATGTGATCTATTTACTAGCTGTCTACTAATAAAAATAACCAACCAAAGTGAAAAAGTGTGTTCCACAGTAGTTTGTTCTGCATGCATTAAATGTTACACAGGTGAGCAAAGGGTGGCCCTCACATCAATCCCAGCTAGTATAGCAACATATTCCACCCATCCCTGTCACATATGAAAATTAATCCATAACATTCAAGTGAGATATCATCAACATGCTGATCTCAGCTCTGAAGCACGTTGCTACCTACTTCCAAGGAAGCAACTAGCATCCTTGAGTGTTGCCTGAGCTCAGCAATGGGTTGAATAAGGGTAAATACGCTAAAATAAAATGCAGAGAAAATGGAGATGATGTTAGTCCACAAAAAGTATGGTTTAGGTTGTGAACTTCAATGTGATCTTAATGGATCTGATAACAGTTACCCTTGTCATGGGACATCACAGAAGCTATTGCAATGTGTCCTACATTGGGTTTTCCTTGAAGAATGTCCAGAAGTTTCAACTGGTAGAAAATGCAGCAACTAGAATGCTAATCTATGACCAAATCACCATAATACAGACAGTCCCCAAGTTATGAACAAGATAGGTTTTGCAGGTTTGTTTTGCAGTTGAATGTACAGTATATGTAAGTCAGATCAGGTACATTTTAAAGTGCAACTCCAGTCAAACATATATAAGCTTTTGAGAGCATAGGGAAGAGTCAACACCCCTGTGATATTTGTTTTGCTGTCTGTGCCCCTGTTCAGAAGTTTTCACCTCACTTTCTGTCCCTGTGATTATTAGATTTGGAAAAATGTGGCTTGTTGTAGAAACAAGGATTTGTGATAAAGCTTCAGTTGAGACACCTTTCCCCAATGATAACTCTTCCAAGGGGTAGATTTTTCTCACTTTCTGTTGTCTCATCCCCGTTCTTAACTATAAGTTGAATGTTTCTAAATTGTAAGTCGAATGTATCTAATTTGCCTGTACAAAAAAATGTGGTGTTAGGCAACTATGTTCTGGGATCTATTCAAGTTTATGCCTGGCAATCTATCACTCTTTTTCTTAGCATGAATCTACTATGTTATTAAAAATTAGCAGGACAGTCCCTTATGAAGATACCCCCCTTTTCACAGTCATAAGAAAGGGACACTTCCCTGTGTTGCACCAGCTTGGGAATGCATTCCTTTTGGAGTTGGCACTCACTTCTCAACATTCATGAAGGGAAACAAAAGCCATACTTCTAAGTTGCCTTTTTAAACTGTTACTGTGGCTTTAAAAGTTGTTTTTGTATTACTATATTTGGCCAATTATTGTTATGAATTGTTTTAGCTGGTTTTAAAACGACAGCACAGGGTACAAAATATATTTTGCAAGGGTATAGTGAGGATACAGGAGTTTCTACTATACTTGAATCTATAACAGGGAAAAACTACTCTTTGAAAAAAAATTGCAACTCCAAGTTCTATCTTAAACATTTAAAGAAAGAGGGCTATATTATTGCAGTAACCTTTAGCATGAGACCAACATATTTTTTAAAGTTGAGAGAGAAGAACAGATAGAGGCAAATGTTGTGAGCTGCCAAACAAAGGAAAATGGAGTATGTTGAGGAAGTAGCCTGATAAAGGAATGTTGTAGATGTACAAGGTCAGGTCATGTAGAAGCCGAATAGAGATGTAGAGCAGCACAAGGAAAAAATACAGTCAGGGAGAGTTTATATAATGTTTTCAGAGGAACGGGAATATAAACAATTACAACTTAATTGGCCATGGTGAAATGGAAACTCCCAGGAGTACAAGCCTGGACTTCAAAGCTTTTGTGCAAAGTAGCATGGTATTGCTGGGAAGTTATTGAAAGGGCATGGGGATAAATCACCACATTTTTCCCTTCCCTTAGAATTGAGCTAGGCATTCTTTCACAACAGATAGATTATCTGTTCTTTTTTATTAAAATAAAACTCCACTTAAGCCTAAAACAAAGGAAAGAAATCTGGAGGAGTAGACCATCAGTTCCTGGAATGAACACATGTGTTTTTCAAGGTTTCTTTTAAAATATAGGCTGGTACATGAAGGATCTGGCCTTGCAGATCTAGTAAAGTCGTGTATCCTCCAGACCTGTAGAAATTGCCATCCCTGCGCGAGGTTCTCAGCTTTACCACTAAACATATAAACCATGGGGTTTAAGGAAGAGAATCTAAAGGTTATCTGGTATATAACTTCCAAAATTTCTAATTCTGGGTAATGGATTCTGGAACCTGTGTTCCCAAAATTAATTTTTTCCACACTCTCGATAAACATCAACAACTCAAGACACAATCTTCTGCAAGGTACAGGCTCTCAAGACTCCAAGGAACTGATAAAACATCAATGTCCAAAAGTAGAGGCTGCATAAACAGAATGGGGGCTCATGGCTGCCCTAGACATACAGAGCGATCTCATAGTATGGATTGTGCTGCAGAACAAAAGACACCTACAAGGCTTCAGTGAGTGCTCACAAGCAACAAAACCCAAGGACAAACAGAGTAACAAGGTCATTAAAGGCAGGAGAATAAAAAACACTTTAGTCCAGGAAACATGGGCTAGGGCTAGGAGTTCAATAAAACATTACAAGGAACAGGCTGAGTCAGGTAAACTCCTGCACATTCTTAGATCTGTGAGAATGTGTACATGCGAAGACTGATAATTCAGAAGATGTGGGAGAACAAAGGGATTCAATAGTTTGACTCTGAGAGATGAAAAGAAATTTTAAGGAGATTTCTGGCTAATTGACTGAATTAAACAAAGCTGACTAAGCATCTCAAAAGCCAATCTTTTGAGAGGTAAAGAAGTTGGCAAGCAAGCTTGTATTCCACAAATTCTTGTGCTGAAATAAATTGGCTTGTAAGGTGCCACAAGACTCATTTGCCCTTCTCTTTTATACTGAAACAGATTAACACAATTTTGAAAGTCTTCTGAGAGAGTTAAATTTAGGTATGCAGTATGAGAGCTTTAGGAACTTTTTCAGACTGATGTTCTATTTTATGGCAGCAAAAATAAAATACTGTAGCAACTTGAAGACTAATTTACTATAGTATAGGGTTTGGGAACACTTTATATATCAAATGAAATAAACTGCATCTTTTAAATGCCCACTATGCTGAGTCAGTCCCCTCAAACCCCTCCAGTAGGTTGGGTTAGTCATAGGGGTTCACTTTAACTACTTTTGTACTGCCCTGTCTGTTATCTGAAGACTGTGGTGACCTACACCCAATCACTAGAAGAGATCCAGTGGAGCAATAAAAACTATATAATTTATCATATTGCAATTGGGACAAGCAACAGGATTGAGGTCAATATATTTTGTATAGATAAATAAATTTAATATTATAAAATCTATAAAGGAAAAATATACTTTATACATATCCAGCACTAAAATCTTCTATGAATGTTCTGGGTTCATAAACACCATTTACCGGGACAGACAAGTATTTCTACATATATAGAAACAAGCTGGCCAAACAACTTGAACAGATACTCACTGGACTTGCTGATATAACAGACCCAGCTCTGCCATTAGCCCTTTCTGTCATATATTGTTTTATTCAAATACAAATAATGCATATATTCCTGCAGTCAGAAATCAACTCTGACATAATATGCTAAACCTGTCACCACAATGCAAACATACATATTTCCTGCAGTAAACTCATTTATCCGAAACAGGCATCATTTCTGCCATGTCTGCAATTTTAGCTCGAAATATAGAAGCAAGGAAAACAATTAAAAAGGGGAACATAACATTGGTGTGGCTATTAGGAAGATTACAAAGCTACAAGTTTACAGAACCCTTGAAGGAAGTTTGCTCTCAAAATTATTTTCAAAATACATAACAAATACATTCTACCATCTTACCACATTTTCCAGACCTAATATCAGCAATTATGCATCTTATCAGACAATTAAAAGAAAAAGCTGTTAGTCTGGATAAGTATGCAAAGAGATATTATAGGACATTTAAGACTAACTGAAGGTGTATCTGCATTGTAGAATTGATGCTTTTGACAGTACTTCAATGCTGTGGAACCCTGGGGTTTGTAGTTTGACACTCCTTTGAGACACTAGCAATCTTCAGAAGACAATGCAAAGGACCATGTAAAGCTACAATTCTCAAGTTTCCACAGAATTAATCCATGGTAATTAAAGTACTGTAGTGTCAAACATCATAATTTCAACAGTGCTGATGCACTCTGAGAGATAGAAATATGTAGCAGGAGTCTACTTTATCGGATGCATGGAGTGAAGTGCCTATGGATCAACATTTATACCCATGAATAAACATGGTGTTTATGTGAATAGTAATAGAAATTATAATTCGATGAGGTGACAAATTTATTTAAGGATGATAGTTGTGGGATAAAGTTAGGTGTTTGTAAAAGATTTGTCCTGGTTACAAGTTTTTCCCTGTTGATTTTTTAAAACTTCATATGGCAGATACTGTAGTTTAAGGAATGTCCAAACAAACAGGACAGGGATGCCGAACTCATGGAATTACAGCAAGCATTTCTCAAATACAGTACCCACCATAAAAAGGCAAGACTTGTACCCAGGACTAATCTATTGCAAAACAAATCAAACACATGAAATGGGAGAACCTCACAAGTCATCATATACAGCTTCTAGTTAAGACCACTCATATGAATCATCAATGAACTACACACTATCTGGACAATAATGTTGTCCTCTCAAGGGCTCTTAGTAGCAGACCTTTACTTCCCACAGATAACTTTTAAATCTCAAACAGTTATTTACCTACAAGAGGACACACAACCTGCATGGGGAGACAGGTACAAGACCTTGCCACAAAGTGGTGTCAAACTGCACCAATTCTACACTGTCACCCTAAGAAAAAGAAATGTCTAGCAAAAGCTTTTATAGATTGAATCTATTTTATCAAGACCTTGCCACAAACCCACACACCAAACTCCCCAACACATCTATTACAAAAAACTCATCAGAGGACCTGAACACTTCACCCACAACATACAAGTAATTTGACTTGCTCATCCTCTACCATGGTATATGCCATTCTCTGTCCATAATGCCCATCAGCCTTCTACTTTGGGCAAACGGGTCATTCTCTGTGCCAGAGGGCAAATTGACATAAACACCACATTGGGACTGGAAAAACACAAAAACCAATTGCAGAACACTTCATCTCAGGCTTCTTGAACAGAAAAACGTCAAAGAAGCTGAAGAATTGAGACATATCCACAAATTCCAGTCCATTAACTGTGGATTGATCAGAGACACTGGTGTGCCGGAACAATACCCCAGCCTCATGAGGGCCCACTTGAAAGAGTTTATCGCATTTTTCTGGTTCCCGGCTAGCATCATACTACATTCCAAGATCTCCACCCAACATTCATATGGTTATGTGCTCATCTGGCCTTTAGGCATTCTTTCCTCCCAACTTTGTTTCAGAACAAACCTTAAAACTGAACTTGCCGCCTCACCACCTTACCCACATATTTTTGCACTTTTCTTACTGTTCACACAAACATGTTTACATAGGCACTTCACTCCATATATCGGATTAAATACTCAATCCATGCTCATTTATGCTACAAAAGTCTTAAAATATCCCTTTGCATATGTCCCTCATGTGTGGGATAAAATCATGATGTTATTATATAATATTAACACAATTATGATTATTAATTAATTATTACGTAATCATTCTACATCATCAGATTTTTTATTTTTGTTAGCCACACATGTTAATCTTGCACTTAGAAAAAGCCAGCAAACAAAGAAGCGATAATACAAATTTGATAGGATATATTTACCAGTCATACTGCTGTCTCTGTTCAGTCCATTATGAAGCTTACAATGTACAAACGCTGCATCAAATAGCCATGATCCAAAGAGGTTCAAGATGCTGTTAACCTTTGGCCTGTGTGGAGCAGGGAGAGGTCGAGGCTCAGAACAGGTCTGGTTTGGGCTGGATAATGGAGAAGAGGAGGATGGTTGGTGTTGCACTTTGGAAGCATGGCCAGTGCTAGCCTGTGTGAGTAAGGAGAAAAGTTACTATCTGGTGATAACCAAAAACAAGTCTTGTATTTAATTGTATTCACTAATGTAAATTTAATCAGTATTATATTAAACTTCTAGTGTTTACTAAGCATAGAGGCTTACTGTGCTGTTTTTCACTGTTGCCTTATTCACAGTTACAGCACGATGTCTTCGGTTGTGAGGTGGTGTTGTGTTGACAGCAGTAGTTTGTGGCATGCTCAGTCTATTTACTGGTGTGGGTGGAGCGCTATCTGCTCGAGGCCGTGAGATACCTGGGGGAAAAAAAATGGAGTACCTCAGCATCAAGCCTTTTTCAGATCCCAACTGTGGATATTTGAACAAGATATTCACACAGCCATTCTCCCCATACCAGCACCAGTGTTAAAAAAATTTGCTTCAGAATTAGTTTTCTATTAAGATTGGAAAGTGATAAAGGAAAGCATTCAAAGTAACTACATATAAGATTACTTGTTACCTTTGAAAGGTGAGCAAAATGCATATTTGAATCTGAAAAATTGGGAGAGTAAGGGAAACATCAAAAGAATTTTGAAAATATTTTCTCTTAATCATATTAATACCAATTTTCCATTCACTTTGATGTAGCAAATATAGGCTGCAATCAAGATATATACTCAGTTCAATACTTGGTCGTGCATGTTAAGGGCATTAATAATTCTATTGTAAGCTAAGAAAAACATAGTACTGATTTCATTAGCTGATATTGTACATGTGGAAAAATACTGAAGGGAGCTAGGTGAAAATACTGAACCTTTGCAGATCCATGTGTGGAAGCAGTGGCCTCCCCCATCAGAGGGAAAAGGAGAGAGGAGCAATGAGATGCAAACTACATTACATGTCTCAGTTATATAACTTGTTTATAAATCTCTTATTAATAAAAATGGCCAGCCAACCGCTTCTGCCTTGAAAATAAATAAGCAGAAGAACTGCAACTGTTGCCTTGAAGTCAAAAGCAGGCCACTGGCGTGCTCCCTGAAGGCAGGGAAACCTGGAAAATGTGTGCCTGGCAGCTGGGACTTGCAACTGTCTCTGCTACTACCCAATACTATTTTATTAATAAGGATTCCAGCATCTGTTTTGTGTGCTCTTTGCATAGGATCCTGGAACCAATACCCCATGGATACCAAAGGACCATTGTAATGTAGAAATAGAAACACACAGCTCTTATAAAATAGATGAGAACAAGGTAAGAGCCACTTAAGTTTTGTGCTATTAATTCTGCAAACAGTACAAGCTAAGCCTCTTTGAAACAGAAATCTGAAATCACCCAAAAAAACGAAAACATTTTGCTGTCAGTCACCCATTTCTGCATTTGGGGAAAGAGGCCAGTTACATGTCCAGCGTCTAATGAGTTCTTCCTTAAAGAGCCCTTGCTCCACCAGTATTGGAAACGTGATGGGAGAAAACTTGTACTGTCAGGACAGTAGAAGAGAAGGTGTGACCATCAACAGGAGGAAGCACCTTCCACCAACAGAAATGGAAACATCTTTTTCCTGCCCCTTTCTCCATACATTTCTTTGGACACAATATCTAATGTGCTACATCTTCTTCAAAGGGAGTATTAAGCATGATTTATTAGGAATTCAACTTTTCAGTAAACCACCTACAATTTCAATTATCAGATGCATGCTGTAATTTAAAGAGTTATCAATTAACAGGCAAAACACCAGGAAGAAGAAAATCTTAACCAATTGATAATCAAAGGACAGAATCAGTATACAAGTGTGTGATTGGTAGGACTATTCCATCTAACATGTTAGCACAACTGAAAGGGAACAATTAGCACAATTGAAAAGGAACTGCACTATTTGTTTCATAAATATAAAGAAGCAGTATTCTGTTATAAGGAAACATCCTTGCAAGAATTCGTGTAATTTTAATGTTAATAATTTAATGTCTGATTTATTAAAAGTTCTCTCTTACTGCAACAAATGCAATATTAAACAGCAGCACAAATTGGCATCTATTTGAAATTATAAACAAGGTAGACATACTACATCTGGGATATATCTTGCTTTCTGCTTGTTAACAAACAAAATAGACATCTTTTAATCTTTATCTTGAAAATATTAAGAGATTCAAGTTTCAAGAGTATTGCTGTGATTTGTTTTTACTATACTTTTCTTTTGTGTCTGTTTAGTTTTTTCAGGCATAATGGCAGGACAAAAAAGGGAGTGCTAGTGTTATTGCAAGAAATTATGAGCTATACAAAAATGAGGCAAGGCCTGCATAGAGATGTATTATCAGAACCTTTATAGTTGTGTCATAGGTTTCTTAAATGAAGAAGTGCCTTTAAAAATATACAACCTGCAATTTTGCAAGCAAGCCCATTTCCTCCAGAAGTTTGAACGCTGAGAATTTAAAAAAAAAAACACAGAGGAGTCTAAATGCAGTGTTTTAATTCAAAGAAAAGGGATTGTTTTAATAGCTATTTTCATGACAGAATACTGCAGCTTTCCAAAATTTGTCTCTAACCCCAACCTCTTTCAAAATCATCACCCATCTCTCCAGATTCTTGTCACCCAGGAGAGTGAAACAAGCTTTAATACCATATCTGGGTAATCTTTCACACACACTGGTTGTAAAGACAGCAACTCCTGAAGAAGAAAAACATTATATTGCTACTATATTATGCAATTGAAAACACTATAGCAAAATGATGTGTGGTAGTTATTAAAACGTTTACAGTGTCACATAAAATATTAATTTAATTAAGAAACACAATTCTTGAAAGAAAATTCTGTTAGAAGTAATAAGCAGGAATTTGACTGCAATGCAATCTGATGACTGTAATTGTTCAACAGCAATCAGAAAGACTAGAGAGCTCTAGACATTGTTGGGTCATGAAAAAAGAGAATAGGGGAGGTTTATGGGCAACTTATTGTAAGTCTCATTGCCATTAAAACTCCATTACTGACACCCTTTTGACTCTGGAACCTGATATACAGGAGAGGCAAACAGCACCAAATCTGGGCAGTTAATTTGATCAAGAAACAACAGCTAACTGATGCAAACAAACACATATCAAAAACACAAAATGATAAAGAGAAAACCAAGAATACAACCAATTCTGCAAGTGGAAAATATACCAATATAGAAAGTTAACATCTGTTATTCTTTTATGATAATGCAAGTGTAAAGTGTTACCTAAGAATGCATCCACTAAGCAGCTGATCCCACGCATAGCACGAAAGAATATTTGAGGCAGATGTTTAAGGCAGGGATACTGATTCAATTCCTGAGCCATTCCACTCACATTTAGAAACTGTTCCTGAAATTTGGGGGTAGAACTTATAATTGCTGGATTGCTCAAATCCACAGGATTGCTATAGCAAAAAGAAAAAAATAAATAAAAATTGTAATGTATTTACATGTAAAATAATCAATGTATAATATACCAAACATTCCAAAGGAAAGGGTAAATTGGTACTGATGAAGGCTTCTTTTAAAAAAGTGCAGGCATCCAGGGGAATGAAGGACACTGGGATTCCCAGTGCACCAAAAGCAGGAAATATATATATGGAGATGAGAGTATTGATCCTGCTTTGTTAAATGAATACTAGTTAACTGAGATCATTATCTGAATTCATGACAACTTAAACCAGCAAGCTATGGCTCAAGAGAATACACATATTGCGGATAGAATCATAGAGTTGGAAGAAACCTCATGGGCCATCCAGTCCAGTATCTATGCATATAGAAGCTACCAACACTGTACGCCTTTTTCTTGTGCACTGTACCTCAACATATGTAAAAAGCGAAACCAGGTTTGGGCAACACATTCATTATCCATTTCAGGAGGTATCAGGCTTGCATCTTCATCAGGTATTTTAAAAGGTGGAAATGATGGTCCATATGTAAAACGTAACAATCTGGAGAACAAGTCAAATCATTAGCGGTTTGTAGTTTTATATGGTCTAACACATCTATATTTGATTGGAAGCATTTGCTAAACCATTCCCTTACAAATATGAAGTCATTCAAACTTTAGATATCACATTTACCCTTCCTTCTATTCCTCAAAAAATCAGTGTAAACTCTTGTATTTTTACACCAAGCATGTTCCTAAAGAGGATATTCCAAAAAAGATCCATACTTTTTTTTCTTGTCACAGATTGCACAGAGACTTTTGGTGAACAACAATTTTGAAGTCTTGCCACAGATTCTTAATAGGACAGAAGTCTGGACTTTGACTAAGAAGTCACTCAGTGCTGACCAGTTTCTTAATATTTGCTGAAAAAAGGCAGTCCTGACATATGCTATTGTCACAATGCTTGGAGATGTTCTCAGGACAATTAGCACTGCTTGTTTCTGCACTTTCTAGGAAGGCAAAGGGTTTTGGTGTCATTCAACCAAAGAAAATTATTACGCATTTGTGTTTCCTCTTTTGCAAAAGCTAAATAGGTTTATTGATATAGGTCTATTTCAACAATGGCATTCTTCCTGCAACTTTTCCATAAAACCCAGCTTCGTGGAATGTTTAGGTAATTATTGTGCCATGGATGTTGCTTCCCATCTAAACCAAGGTTCTCAACTGAGCTTCAGAGTTATGATTGGCCTCTTAGTTGCTCTCAGACTAGTGATTTCCTTCCCCAATCATTCAGTTTGAGCAGATGACCATCTTTAGCCATATTCTTTTCATTATGTAAGAATGATTTTAGTGGTAGTGGGAGAGGAGAGTTTACAGTTTGGATGTTTGCTATAAACTAGTTCTATTGTTTTTCCATAATATGATCCTGGATTTGTTTTCAATGAGCTTGGCCTTCACCATGCCTACACTCCTGAGACACTGCAGGACACTTATACAGTTTTCAAAGTAACTTGCAATGTTATCCCTTTATGCTGTCAAGCTGAAGCTAGGGGGAACGATACCTTTTAACCTACCTAGCAGTAAGGGCACAGATGACTTTGCTCCACTGCTCTACTACTGCAGAATGATGCCTCCAGTTTGCTACCATCTCTTTGGCAGTTTTCCAGTAGGGTGGTGTGGGGAAGCAACGGGAACAGGCCAGTAACCAAACTTCAAAGAGCACACCAATCAACTTCTCAGCCAGATTCTCAGCAATACCACCTAGAAAAGGAACAAAGCAGAGACACTGTTTCTTTAATCTTATATCCAAAATATAAATTTAACATATCCTTTGGAGAACCCTTTCAATTGCTCCAAATTGTTTTCTCATATTATAACACATGAACTATAAAATGCCTTCAATACATGTCTGGTTCTACAAGTATGGCATGTTTGCTGTATAGTAGTACCCAGGCAGGTATATACCATACAGCAGTGGTTCCAAACTCCCAGAAATCCCAGACAGCTTACCAGTTGTTAGGAATCCTAGGAGCTGAAGTCCAAAACACCTGGAGGACCAAATGTTGGGAACCATTGCCATACAGGATCTTGGTCTAATACAGTGGTTCTCAACCTGTGGGTCCCCAGGTATTATGGCCCACAACTCCCAGAAATCCCAGCCAGTTTACCAGCTGTTACGATTTCTGGGAGTTGAAGGCCAAAACATCTGGAGACCCACAGGTCGAGAACCACTGATCTAATACAACAGGGCTCTTTTATTCTGATCCGAAATTACTGCACTAATTATTGCTATAATACATATTATTCATAATTATAAGAAAAAGACCAGAAACCAAACATCTATAGTTTTTTCCTGGCCTTGCTGAGCTAGAAAAATATTGCAGCTCAGTCTCTTGCCTGTGAAATCCCTCAATCTCTTCATCATTATATAAACCCCTGTCCACCAGCCTTTCAAAATGTTACGGCAAGAAGACAAAAATGTGTTGGGTGGGTATTACTGCCAGATACCTTTATCCATCTATTTCCACTCCTCTATGCCCACCTTTTTGCTGCAGAGCAGAACTAGCCAATATAAAGCAGTGGCAATGTCTAATCCAGTTTGGTCTTGCAAGCTTTCCATGTTTCCCAGATTCAGTTACTCTCAAATTTTAGATGGGACCAAGCTGCTAGAGTAGTGACCAAACACTTCCCGACCTGTTCAACAAGTTCAAAGGTGGAAAGAAGACTGACCACACCTGTCACATTCCCCAAAGGACAATATACTTGCCACAGTGAGCAAAGGTTTGATGCCTGGAAATCACTGCCTAAGGTACTGTAGATTACTAAAACAAAGGGAGTAAGAGGAGTACCAAGACCTCTGCAAGCACATTGAAGATGAGAACACAAGCCCCTGCTTATATGAGTCTAAAAATAGAAATGCAATTCTGTCCCCAAGCAGAACAAAATTGGCAGGGTCGAATTAAAGGAAGAAGAGAGCTTATCACATTCTGCTGTCACACTTACAAACAATAAGAGGGGAAATGCTAAGAGACCAACCTGGTATTGTTGGAGCTGCCAGCAGAATATCATTAATTTGCAGCAGAAACAATAATAGCACCTCCCATGTTTCTCTGGCCATAGTGGTTGATTCACGAGCCAATTTCTGTACAGCTTTCAAAACTTGCAAACACAATTTAATTTGATTGGAGCTTTGATCCTGCCTGTTCACAAAAAAAGTACTAACATGTTCACAATTACAATCTTCAAAGAGTACTAGAAAATATTAGTTTAGAGGTATTCTTATAGACATTTTGCATCTACAAAGGAATTTCTTTCCCAATCAAGAATGAATTAATTAAAGAAAACATTTAATAGGTAGACCAAGCCTGGACAATCTATGATCCGCTGAGTAGAAAACAGCCTATCAGTCTCATGGTGGGTCCAGCATAAGTGTGGTATTTACCATCGGTATTCACTGTCCTTGACAGAAATACATAGATGTTTAGATAAGAATATAAATTCTTCAAATGCTATATAGAGTTTCCACTGTTTTGAAAAAAGGTTCTATTTCTTCAGGTGTTTATCAGGTTGCACAATTCTTAGTGATATTAAGAAAGCAGAATTGTATTAAATGATTGATTTTTTCAGGGGCTGTTCCAAGATATATACGACATACTATGTTTTTTAAAAAAATAAACACTCTAAACTGGGCCTCACAGCTTCTTCTTATGTTAGTGAACTCCTGCTAATAGTGGTAGACTGTTTAAGGGCTTTTTCTGTTAAAAAAAGCCCCCTGCTAAACGTTTTGTAAAATACGCAATCCACTAAGATATGAGCACATAACATTCAGATTCTTTCAATTTGTTCTTTTTCAACTTTAAAATCTTTGCAACATAGAATGAACACTTTAAACCCATTACCTTGCAATTTCAATTATATATACAACAATCTTAGTTTACACCTACCAAAATCTATATTCTCTAGAACAGATAATGATCTATATTCCATATTGATTCAACAGTGATATCTTAATAGCATTTCAAAATAACTAAATGAATTAGTTACAGTTAGTTACATACTACTTATGTCTGAAACTATTGGCTAAGAGTCAAACTGACCACGTGGAACTATTTACTTACCTTGGTACAAAAAGATTTTGTAGATGTTTGAGAATGCTCTGAACATAAAGATTTGGTTCGTTGATAACAGGTAGAGGAATGGAGTCCTTGGGTAAAACGAGAGCCATAATCCAGTCTGTATATACATCAACACAGTGCTTTACAGTCTCTCCGTCTAAAGGAAGGGTCAATCCATAACAAACCACCTCCATGGTCCATTTTACCTTTGAAATAAAAACCACCATATTAGCAAGTCTCTCATTTGGTCGCATCCTCCAAATTAACATCAGTAACACAGTATATATAATTGCAAGTTAAGACAAAGTTGCAGCTGATCCAGAATTGAGGGAAGAATACTCATTATCTATCAAAAGTTGACAGCTATGGATATACAGTGCAATAATGAATGATTTTATAGAATACAACAAAAGTAATATTTCACCAAAATAATATTCATTTACAGATACAAACAAACTGAATGCGATAAAATAAATCATTCAATCAGACGTATGAATATCAAGGAATAAGCCTCTCTTTTTGCCACAATTTAATCATGGAAGGCTTTTCTCCAGACCATAACGAAATGTATATATTGCACTACAGTATCCAAGAGTGCACCCTACACTGTAAAATTGATGGAGTTTGATATCACTTTAACAACAATGGAATTATGGGAACCATAGTTTAACAGGGTGAAGAATGCTGGTGTCGCACCAAATTGCAGCTTCTTGGATTCCATAGCAGGGAGCCTGGCAGTTAAAGTGGTGTCAAACTGTGTTCATTCAACATTGTAGGGACAACCAGTGTCCTTTAGTATCTTGTAAAGTAAAGATAAAGGTTTCCCTTGACATTAAGTCTAGTCATGTCCAACTCTGTGGGGGAATTTATTTATTATTTATTTATTTAAAATTTTTGTACCCCGACCTTCTAACCTCCATGGAGGGACTCAGACCGGCTTACAGCAAAATTCAATGCCATACAAATTTAAAACATCTTAAAACAGCAATATTAAAATACATAAAAACAGAAATACATAAAAACCACATTGCCATTAAAACCACATTCAACTCGGTCTATAAAAGTGGGCACTCATTTCAGATTGAAATAAATCTCAGCTTATTCTGGGAAGGCCTCATTCCACATCCAAGTCTTCACCCGCCTCCTGAAGAACAACAGGGAGGGGGCAGATCTAACATCGCTTGGGAGGGAGTTCTACAGCCGAGGGGCCACAACAGAGAAGGCCCTGTCTCTCGTCCCCACCAGACACGCTTGCGATGATGGCGGGATCAAGAGCAGGGCCTCTCCGGAGAATCTTAATGTCCTTGATGGTTCATAGGGGAGAATTCATAGTGCTCATCTCCATTTCTAAGCCGAAGAGTAGACACTTCCAAGGTCATGTGGCCAGCATGACTGCATGAAGTGCTGTTACCTTCCAGTAAAAGTGGTACCTATTGATGTACTCACATTTGCATGTTTTCAAACTGCTAGGTTGGCAGAAGCTGGGGCTAACAATGGGAGCTCACCCCACTCCTCGGATTTGAATCACCGACCTTTTGGTCAGTTTAACAGCGCAGCAATTTAACCTACTGCGCCACCAGGGGGCCCACTGGTATCTTATAGGGAAACATTATTTTTATACATAGTATAAATTGCATATCCCTCTATATTATCAAACTGCATTCATTCTACAGCATAGATCAGGCATGGGGAAACTTTGGCCCTCAAGGTGTTTTGGACTTGAACTCCAAAAATTGAGTTAAACCTGCTGTTAGGAATTGTGGGAGCTGACGCCCAAAACACCTGGAAAGCCGAAGTTTTCTTATGCCTGGCACATAGATTTATTTCTTATTTACTTCATTTATATTCCGCTCTTCTCACCCCGAAGGGGACTCAGAGCGGATTACAATACATATAATTGCAGACAATCCCTGCAGTTCAAAATATACATATATTGACGAACATAGACGAACTTCTAGGCAAACTTCTGGTAAACTTCTGGCCACCAGGGGGAGCTCACGCACTCATCTCTCTCAGCATTTTCCAGCTTTCCTTGTTCTTCCGCATTCCTTCAGTGATTCCTGGAGTTCTTTATGGCCTCATAAATCAGTCAAAATTCGCCTCCCCACTTAATGTGGTACCTTTATCTCCTACTTCAGTGTTTCCCAACCTTTTTTGAGCCGCGGCACACTTTTTACATTTGCAAAATCCTGGGGCACACCACCAACCAAAATGACACAAAATGACACTCCAACACAGTAATACATATAGTTAATATGTTTTTAAAATGTATTTATACACTCAGTGTGAAACCTGGGCCTGTTTCGATGATCACAACATAGATATCCTGGCAGGAATGGCAGAAAGACACAAACTTCCCACACAGAACTCCCATAACCAAGAGAAAATGCTATAAGAGTTTGGTGGGCATTGACCTTGGGTTTTGGAGTTGTAGTTCACCTATATCCAGAGAGCACTGTGGACTCAAACAATGTTGGATCAGGACCAAACTTGGCATGAATACTCAATATGCCCAAATGTGAATGCAGATGGAGTTCAGGGAAATAGACCTTGACATTTGGGAGTTGTAGTTGCTGGGATTTATAGTTCCCCTACAATCAAAGAGCATTCTGAACCCCACCAATGATAGAACTGGGCCAAACTTCCCACACAGAACCCCCAGGAGGGAAGAGGAGGTCTCTACTTGGGGAAAGGGAGGCGGGCCTTCCCAATGCATGGAGAGGGAGAGACCAAGTAGACAACGGGTGGGGAGGGGGGGTGTTTGTAATTTTGTGACTTTATCAAGGTAGGTTTCTTAGGGTTTTTATACTTCAACACACTAGATCCCCCGAGGTTCCAATTTCCCACGGCACACCTGATGATCGCTCACGGCACACTAGTGTGCCCCGGCACCAGGGCCGGCCCCTCCCATTCTGCCGACTACGCGGCCGCGTAGGGCGACGGGACCTGGGAGGGGCGTTGCCACCTGGGAGGGCCACCGCCGCGCCAGCCGCCCGCCCCTGCGCCTCCGCAACCAGCCGCGCCGCTGGGTGGAGGCGTGCTCAGGAGCTAGTGCTGCCCGTGCCGCGCCTCCGCCGCGGCACGGGCAGCACTAGATTTTCGCGCGCATGAGCTGTGTCTACGGAGCTCAAGTGAACTCCGTAGACACAGCGCATGCGCACGGAGATTTCCACGTGCATGCGCAATGCATACGGAGCTTACTTGAGCTCCGTAGACACAGCTCATGCGCGCGAAAATCTCCCCGCACATGCGCTGTGTCTACAGAGCTCAAGTGACTTCCGTAGACACAGCTCATGCGCACGGAGGTTTTGCGCGCATGCCCAGTGCCTACGGAACTCCACTTGAGCTCTGTAGACAGCGCATGCGCGCGAAAATCTCCACGCACATGCGCTGTGTCTACAGAGCTCAAGTGAACTCAGAGGTTTTGCACAGCGCATGCGCTCTGTAGACGCGCATGCGTGCGGTTTCACGCGCATGCGCAGTGCCTACGGGCTCCAAGTGGAACTCCGTAGGCACTGTGCATCCGCACTGGGCATCAAAACCTCCGCGCATGCCCAGAAGCGCCTGTAGGCGCAGCGCGGCGGCAGCATGGAGATACGGGCGGCGCGCTTGGGAGCCGCGGGGGGGGCGCCAAAATAATGTTCGCTTACCCCCCTGGGAGAGCTCGGACTGCCCCTGCCCGGCACACTGGTTGGGAAACACTGCCCTAAGCCATTGACAAACGCAATTGAATAAAGTCATAGAATCCAGTCCAATCCACTGCCACGCAGGGACACACAACGAAAGCCCTCCCGACAGATGGCCACCCAATATCCGGGTCGAATACGTACTTCTTTGTCGGTTTTCAACGAACTTTCACCTCCGGCGTTCAAGACTTGGCCGAGGGGCCGGACCACGGCGTTGGCCACCTCCCGGCCCACGCTCTCTGGGTAGCTGTGAAGTACGCTGGTGTGGCCCTTGTCATTTTGGATGACAAGGTGGAGGGACCTCCACTCCGAGTACATAATGCCTCTAGGCTGCAGGACAGCTGGAACCAGAAAGAAGCATAGAGGGACACAAAAGGAAGTGAGAAGGAGTGGTTAGACAGTAGGCTAGGCTGACTCAAGCGAGCACAACTCTGAAGCAACTGGCAAGGTGTTTTGGACTTCAACTCCCCCCAGTCCTAGCAGCCTCAGGCCCTTTCCTTTTCCCCTCAGCCGCTTAAGCGGCTGAGGGGGAAAAGGAAAGGGCCTGAGGCTGCTAGGAATGCTGGGAGTTGAAGTCCAAAACACCTGGAGGGAAGGCCCATGCATGCGCGAGCTCAACCTGCTATTTGCATATCGTTGCCTGATTGGCCAGCCTCAACGTTCTAACGCTCTCAAGCCGCTGAGGGGGGAAAAGGAAGCGGCCTGAGGCGCTGAGGGCCGAAAACGAAGCCCCGCGCTCGGGTTGCCAGGGACGCCCTGGAATCCCTCCCTCCCTCCCACGGGGAAGGCCTCCCGAAAGGGAGAGCGCCCTCCGGAGCCCTCCAGTTAGGCCTCCCCGCCCGAAGCTGTCGCACCCCCGCGCTCCGTTACCTCCTCGAGCGCTGCCTGGGCGAGCGCAGCCAGACGCCCGCTCTTCCTGCTCCGCCGCCTGACCTCGCGTAGGGCTGCGCTTGCGGGCCCGCCCTCGCGAGGCTTGGCGGAGGAGGTCTCGAGCTCCGCGAGGTTTTGGGGATCTCGCTGAGGCACTCCCGCGAGAGTATGAGCCCCCCCCTTTCCCTTCCCCCAAATCTCGCGGGGTGTGTGTGCTTTGTTGTGAGGCCTGTTGGAAACTAGGAAAATTGGGTTTATATATCTGTGGAAGGTCCAGTGTGGGAGAAAGAGCTCTTGCCTGTTGGAGCTAGGTGTGAAATGTTTCAATTGGCCACCTTGATTAGCATTTGATGGCCTAGCAGTTTCAAGGTCTGGCTTCTTACTTCCTGAGGGAATCCTTTGTTGAGAGATGATTATGAAATCATAAGAGTTGGAAGAGACCTCATGGGCCATCCAGTCCAACCCCATTCTGTCAAGAAAATTGCATTCAATTGCACCCTTGACAGCCCCAAAAGGAGGAGCCTCCACCACACTCCAGGGCAGGGAGTTCCACTGCTGAACAGCTCTCACAGTCAGGAGGTTCTTCCTCATGTTCAGGTGGAATCTCCTTTCTTGGAGTTTGAAGCTATTGTTCCGCATCCTACTCTCCATTGTGTTGGAAGCTCTTGGAAATGTGTATTTAGGAGCAGGTTCCTAGAGAGAAAGTGTAGTTTTCTACATGTTAGACAGCCTCACATTTTCTCTCTCTTCTACAGAATTGCATTCAAAGCATCCCTGACAGATGGCTATTCAGCCTCTGTTTAATAGCCTCCAAAGAAGGAGCCTCCACCACACTCTGGGGCAGCAGAGAGTTCCGCTGCTAAATGGCTCTCATAGTCAGGAAGTTCTTCCTAATGTTCAGGTGGAATCTCCTTTCTTGTAGTTTGAAGCCATTGTTCCGCGTCCTAGTCTCCACGGCAGCAGAAAACAAGCTTGCTCCTTCCTCCCTATGACCTCCCCTCACATATTTATGCATGGCTATCATGTCTCCTCTCAGCCTTCTCTTCTGCAGGCTAAACATGCCCAGCTCTTCAAGCCGCTCCTCATATGGCTTGTTCTCCAGACCCTTGATCATTTTAGTCGCCCCCCTCTGGACACATTCCAGCTTGTCAATATCTCTCTTCAATTGTGATGCCCAGAATTGGACACAGTATTCCAGGTGAGGTCTAACCAAGGCAGAATAGAGCTTGGGCAGCATGACTGTTGAAAGTTTTATGTTACAAAATTATATTTGTACCTTTAAGTGTTCTCAGTAATGTTAATTTTGGTTGTAACGAGTTGCAGCAGAGGTGCTCAACAATTAGATTCCTGGGGAAAGGTGGGGGTCTAATTGTTATGTCCTTAAATACTCCTTTCCATTTTGTATCTTACCTTTTGTGGCTTATTTTTGAGTTACCTTTGTGGCTTCCTTTTATGGCTCTCCTGTGTGGAGTTTTATTTGTGACTCTCCTGTATGGATATTTTATTTTACTTACAATAAAGTAAGTTGACTTTATGGTATGGAGTTTTTCTCAATGACCACATTACTTCTGGGCTAAGCTGAAGCTGCTGCATTTTGTTTTACTCTGCAAGATTAGGTTTGTGTTTTATATTTTGGAAAACCTAACACATAATCCCTGACAATGACTTCCCTGGATCTAGACCAGGGGTGCTCACACTTTTCCAGCATGCGAGCTACTTACAAAACAACCAAGTCCCAAAGATCTACCTACCCACTATTCAGAGAGCCATAAAAGCAAAATATTAGGAAATGTATTTCAGTGAGAGCCATATAATACATTTTAAGACTGAATTCAACTAAATGTGAGTATAATAAGCCCCTGAGCATTCCTCACAAATGGCATGGGAGCCATACACACTGTGCCTGTGATCTGCCTGCGATCTACCAGGACACCCTTCAAGATCTACCAGTAGATCACGATCTACCTAATGAGCACCCCTGATCTAGACACTATACTCCTGTTTATGAAGGCCCAAATCCCATTGGCTTTCATAAACATGACATTGTTGGCTCATGTTTAACTTGTTGTCCACAAGGACTCCAATATC
Source organism: Anolis apletophallus (assembly GCA_030556195.1). Taxonomy (NCBI): domain Eukaryota; kingdom Metazoa; phylum Chordata; class Lepidosauria; order Squamata; family Anolidae; genus Anolis; species Anolis apletophallus. The sequence continues at coordinate 49,125,557 of JARBWK010000005.1, forward strand.
TTTTTCACATGTGCTGCTATCCAACCAGGCATCCCCCATTCTGTGTCTTTGCATTTCATCTTTTCTGTTTAAGTGGAGTATTTTCTCTCTCCCTACATCTTCCCTCCTGAGAATCAAGATCAGGAGCAAAACAACTGGACACTAATATCTGCTGCAAAAAAATTATATTTGTGAATTATAATTTTTGCAGGAGATGTTCGTGTCCAGTCATTTTGCCAAAATGAGTACATATAGATAATTACCTCTCAGAGAGTGGACTCCTTGTAAGTGGAAATTTGTATAAATAGCCATAAGAGCAACTCTATGAGTGTACGATAAGCTTTTATCTGTCTCCACTAATGCTTGGGAGCCTCATGGTAAAAAGCACTCCATCCCATTACATCTTAACAAACCATTGATATACTATTTATGTATTTAGGAATAAAGCCCCTTCTCATGCCATTTATTTTCCAGGGGAGGGTGTACTGATCAAGGAAATATTAACTTCAATTGTGGGGCCCAGAAATGGACACAATATTCCAGGTGTGGTCTAACCAAGGCAGAATAGAGGGATGGCATACTTCCCTGGATCTAGACACTATACTCCTGTTGATGCAGGCCAAAATCACATTGGCTTTTTTTTTCGCCACATCACATTGTTGGCTCATGTTTAACTTGTTGTCCACGAGGACTCCAAGATCTTTTTCACACGTACTGCTCTTGAGCCACGTGTCCCCCATTCTGTATCTCTGCATTTCATTTTTGTCTGCCTAAGCGGAGTAATTTGCATTTGTCCGCACTGAACTTCATTGAACTTTGTTTGTTAATTTTGGCCCATCTCTCTAATCTGTTGAGATCATTTTGAATTCTGCTCCTGTCTCCTGGAGTATTGGCTATCCCTCCCAATTTCGTGTCGTCTGCAAACTTGATGATCATGCCTTCTAACCCTTCATCTGGGGAAATGTCCTTTATATTGGGCGACCCAGTATGTCCATAGACTCTATTATTCTGGATGGCTATCGGCCCACCGAGGTCCAGGCAAATAGATTCATTTACTTATTGTCCATGCAAATGGATCTGGTTGAGTCCTTTGTTAGGGGATTATCGGCTCAGGAGGTTTGGAAACTCTAAGAGCCATGAGTTGCTGGTTCATGAAAAGGTTGCTCTCCTTCATATTTTCTTATATAGACATATATACTTGTGAGGAATGGAGCAAGGAAGCATACACAGAGTATATAGGAAAAGGGGGAATCATGCAGGGTCTAAGGGGGAAGTCACGTCAGCCCCCCCAAAGTCCATAAATTTTTATAAAGTTTATAAAAGTTCCTATAAAGTTCATGAAAGTTCATACGAACTCATAAGAGTTTGTGGGTGGGTGTGTGCATGAGAGTTCAAGGGAGCACTGAGTAGTCTTGAGTCCATTCATAAAAACATGAGGATAGGGGATTATGGGATCATTCCAGCCTGGTGTCCTTGGCAAAACTATGAATTCCCTGATTTTGAACTATCTTTTACAGAGTCCTTGGAAGGGGGGGGGGGTCACCTCCGATCACAGCGGCAGAAAGCAAATTAGATCGAAGTTAGATCAGCGCCCTCCCTCTTGGCCTTCAGGAAAAAAGCAAAAACATGGCTGTGGAACCAAGCATTTGGGCAGTGAGCAGGAGAAAAAAATAAACACGGATTATGCACAATTATTATTTGATACAGGAACAGCCTGTACCATGCTTTTGGATCATGTGATTTTAATTTTATATTAATAAGTTTTTAATTCCTTGTTTTAATGTAATTACATTTTATGATTTAATTGATAGCTACTGTTGTTTAATGTTAGGTTTTCATGTTTTCATTAAAAATTTCCGTGAATATGCTGGAAATCGCTTTGACTCCCTCCAGGGGTGAGAAAAGCAGTATATAAATGAAGTAAATAAATAAGTAACCTGGGTGCAGTCACCAAGAAGACTCTTCTGACCTCACATATGTCTGTGGGACTCAGAGAAAGCATTGCCCAAACTTAAAGCTGAAGCAGCTTTGTATAGAAAGAGATGGCCTTTCAGATAGTCTGTACCAAAGCCCTATAAAGATTGAAAGGACATAGTCAGTACTTTTAATTCTGCCCAGGAGCCCCCGGTGGCGCAATGGGTTAAACCCTTGTGCCGGCAGAACTGAAGACTAACAGGTTGGAGGTTTGAATCTAGGGAGAGCTCCCTCTGTCAGCTCCAGATCCCCATGAGAAACATGAGAGAAGCCTCCCACAAGGATGGTAAAACATCCAAGCATCCCCTGGGCAGCATCCTTGCAGACAGCCAATTCTCTCACACCAGAAGTGACTTGCAGTTTCTCAAGTCACTCCTGACACAGAAAAAAATATTCTGCCTAGAAATGAACTATACCCAGTGGAGGAATTCTTCTGTCTAGTCTCATTCACCCTGTTTTGTCAACTGCCACGTCTGCTTCTTTCAGTGGTATGAATAATAATAATAACTGGAAATCCTGTTTAAGATCATTGGAGAGCTGGAAAATAAAATTTAAAAACCCTTTCCTAGATGTAATTCTGAGAGTTCACTTATTTCTCAGTATTAAATCTGAGTGTAGTGACTTTGGCAAAACCATGAAGCTCAGTATGTTATTGTGCATGGACACTTGAGCCCTTCAGGTGAGAGTAACAGGTTAGCACAATATAAGGCAGGAGACTGCCTTGCTTTCCTCTGAATAATATGTGCTTTTCACTAGACTGTACTATTCAGAGTAGTGACCAATCTTTTTCTATTTTAAACACTAGATGGCACTAGGAACCAAATGGTGGTTGGACTCCAACCGTTTTGTCCTTGCCCTCTTCCTTTTTAATCATGGCTTACCACTTGAAAGTGGAAAACAGGAAACAGAATGAAAAGATACATACAAATCCTGAACTTGTAACCCACATGCAAAGTTTTTATTTCCTGTGATTATCCCACAAAATAAAAACAACATTGGCTGGAAACCAATGTTGCAACTAGCACCCCAAAAAGTTAAACTGTTCCACAAATAGAATGTACATATGATGTAGCTTTATCAAATTCTCAGTTATTCACTTGGCTTACTGTAGTGGAAACTAACAATTGGATTTTGACCAGTGTTTCAGGTTCAAAACCTCTGCCTCCCCAAATCAGATGGTGGAGATTATACCTGCATGCAGGTTAAGCACCCACATGGATAAATAATATTGCGGATTTGGATTTCCTACTCTGTATTATTACTGATAATTATCAATCCATGAAAATCTATTCAAAGCTAAAAACCACAGCACCCCCTTCAAAACTTATCCATTTATCTACAGTTGGCCTGCCATATCAATGGGTTCTACACTTTGGTTATACTGGTATATTCTTACCTCTTCTGGCTATAGCAGGAATGGGCAAACTTCGGCCCTTCAGGTGTTTTGGACTTCAATCGGCTGTTAGGAATTGTGGGAGTTGAAGTCCAAAACACCCGAAGGAACGAAGTTTGTCCATTCCTGAGCTATAGGCATACATCTGTCAATTAAATAATTCTTTTAATGTATATTACAAAGTGAGCTCCAAGTTACTGCAGCTTATTTTAAGTACCTGTAGTAGTATTTAAAGTATCACCTGACTTTGATTTGTTTTGCTACTACAATATTAGTATGGATACCATTTTGGAATTTTTAAGTTGAAAGAGTTACTTGTAAACAGTCACTCGTCTCTTTTTTATGTCGTATCACAGTACGTTTAATATACGGTAAGCAGAACTAGAAGTTAGGATTCTGTTAAGAACATTCCCCATTGTATAACTATTTGGTGATAACTGACATTTTTTCTCCTCTCACTGTTTTGTTTTTAGAAGTGTTCGTGGTTCATTCAAATTATTTAATAAGCTTAAGTCCCTGAAATAATCCAGTATGCTCTAAGAGGTAACTATGGCCCTTTCTACAGTGTCATCTAACCCACATTATCAAAGCAGAAAATCCACATTGTCTGCTTTGAACTGGATTATCTTAGTCTACACTGCCATATAAGCCAGTTCAAAGCAGATAATGTGGATTTTACACAGCTGTGTAGAAGGGGTCTGGGACATTGCGATCTTATATGTGACTACTCTTAATCCTATTGCATTCATTTGTCTTCTGACAACATATTTCTTAATAGAAATGTAGACTATAGCATTGCAAATTATTTAACTGCATCATTCAGATTGAATTAAGTATCAGCTATTTAATGGAAAATGCAGATGATACAAGTTTGATGGCTGAAAGCGAGGAGGAGCTGAAGAGCCTTACAACGAAGGTGAAAGAATAAAGTGCAAAAGCTGGGTTGCAGTTAAACATTAAAAACCAAGATTATGGCAACCAGACTGATTGATAACTGGCAAATCGAGGGAGAAAACATGGAGGCATTGACAGACTTTGAGTTTCTAGGCGCAAAGATTACTGCAGATGCCGATTGCAGCCAGGAAATCAGAAGACATTTACTTCTTGGCAGGAGAGCAATGACCAATCTCGATAAAATAGTGAAGAGTAGAGACATCACACTGGCAACGAAGATCTGCATAGTTAAAGCAATGGTATTCTCTGTAGTAACCTATGGATGCGAGAGCTGGACCATAAGGAAGGCTGAGCAAAGGAAGATAGACACTTTTGAACTGTGGTGCTGGAGGAAAATTCTGAGAGTGCCTGGGACTGACTGTAAGAAGATCAAACCTGTCCATACTCCAGGAGATAATGCCTGACTTCTCACTGGAGGGAAGAGTATTAGAGGCAAAGGTTAAGTACTTTGGCCACATAATGAGAAGACAGGAAAGCTTGGAGAAGACAATGATGCTGGGGGGAAAGGAAGGAAAAAGGAAGAGGGGCCGACCAAGGGCAAGATGGATGGATGATATCCTTGAAGTTACTGGCTTGACTTTGTCGGGAGTGAATAAACAACAACAAATTATTAAACCAGAACCTTTTAAGGTAACTTTCTAAAGGCGCTAGCTTCTGAAACCCCTTAGTTCATACAGCTACTGAAGCTGTAGAATTCTACTCCCAAAAAGTAATATTTCCAAGCTCCTTTTGAGCTGAATCAAAGTGCTTTTAACATGAGAGTTTTAGCTTATTTTAGCCTCCAAGAGGTGCAGAGTGACACAGAAAGGTGAAACATGAAAAGGAAGATTCAACAACTATTTTTAGCGATGTGCTTCTTCTGTACTATCTCACTGGGGGAAAATCTTGGTATTGGCGATTAACAACTGACATGAAGGGAAATGTATGATTCCATAACATTGAGCTATTGCAGTTAAAGTGGTGTCAAACTGCATTAATTCTACAGTGTAGATGCACCCTATGAAAGTAGCAGGATGAACACTAAAAGCGGTCAGAGGGAGATGCTCAAGTTCTACTATTGGCAAAGAAACTGATTCTTTTCCCACATCCCCACTTACTGCTATTGTAGTCAACAACTGATGTTCTGGAAGTGTTCTGTAATTTTCCATTGATCAGTTGCTAGCTCTCGGAGATTTAAAAATCAATTGTGCACTGGACTGTAATAAACAAATTTCAACAATATGGAATGTGACAGCATGCAACTTTTACAAGTTTCCACATGATAAACAGATGCAAAAATATGCTTGAAAATTAGATAACTCTATAATGGTCCATCTTGAGTCTTCTAACAATATTTTGTGGTCTTGTAGATAGAACAGTACATCGAATACAATACCTATCAGCAAATGAAAAACTGAAGTGTTAAAAGTCTCATTAAGATTTTGGCTACCAGCAAAGCTGAAGTGGAAAACTTACGAAACCTTCAGAGATTTCTAACATAAACAAGTATAAGTCCACCAGTCTCCTTGTTTTATCTATACAGTATGTACTTGTTTTATTTATATTTGCCATCTCGAACTCTGTAACTATTTTGTACTAATAGAGGACTGGGAGGACATTTTAAATCAGTTTCTGCAGTGCTAATGTGTTTGTTCATAACAGTTCATAACATAACAATTAGTTGCAGTATATTGTCTCATTTTTAAAATCTATTTTCAAAATTACTTTTCTATCTTTCTAAAGGCAGTGTGTTAATTAGACAATAGGGCTAGCAAACTAGGTTAATGTGCGCATCACAAGCACTTCCCACTTCAGACAACTCTAGGAAGTGTTTTTCAGGATGGCTGAGATGGGTGTTACATTGCTTTTCTTGCTTCATCACGAGTTTCTCTGTTTTATTTCTTCTGCATGGAAGCAGACAAATCCTTAGCTTTATTTTTTTTCCAGAATCTAATCTGCAAAAATGTTAATGCATACACCACTGTTATTATTGTGAGCAAATACAGTTTGAGATTATAGCCTTTGCTACTAATTTGCATAATATCAAAACATCCAAAGCATATTTGTATTCTAGTTTATTTAAAGCTAAAATGATAACGCTTAAGATTTACATAGTAATTTTCAGAATGCCTTATTTCCTTCATTTGCCGAATGGAGGAAGTTGTAAGCCGCTCCAAGTCCCTCTGGGGAGATGGGGAGGGAAATAAATAAAGTTTATTGCTATTATCATTATTTTTTGTTGTGATGCTCCTAGAGTAGAATGAGATCTTGAGATCAGGTAGTTTCCCAGTTACCTGTTTGTTTGTCAAGGCATTTCTTGTTAGAGGGTCCGTTTTGGTACCTGGTTAATTACCTTATGGTAATTACTCTTATCAGTGATAATTTCATGACTTAATTTCTGCTTTATTCTCTAGAATCATAGAATCATTGAGTTGGAAGAGGCCTTGTGGGCCATGCAGTCCAACCCCCTGCCAAGCAGGAAAATTGCATTCAAAGCACTCCCGACAGATGGCCATCCAGCCTCTGCTAAAAAGCCTCCAAAGAAGGAGCCTCCACCACACTCTGAGGCAGAGAGTCCCACTGCTGAACAGCTCTCTGTTAGGAAGTTCTTCCTCATATGCAGGTAGAATCTCTTTTCCTGTAGTTTGAAGCCATTGTTCCGCACCCAAGTCTCTAAGGCAGCAGAAAACAAGCTTGCTTCCTCCTTCCTGTGACTTCACACATATTTATACATGGCCATGATGTCTCCTCTCAGCCTTCTCTTCTTCAGGCTAGACATGCCCAGCTCTTTAAGCAGCTCCTCATAGAACTTATTCTCTAGATCTGTGATAATTTTCGTCGCCCTCCTCTAGACACATTCAAGCTTGTCTATTACTGATTTTATTGTATTTTATTATTTCAACTTGCAATATCAAGGTGTTTTTTAAAAAAATATAATGAAAAGTAATACTATTATATCTCAAATCATTTCATGTATTAAATAATGTTCTGTGAATAGTCAGGCAAACAAAGCCAGTGCATTTGAGTCATTGCTAATGAGCTGTCACGATGCAGGGTCTCGGCCCGGCCCCTTAATCACACACACAGAGACGGTAATCAGCTAACTATTTATTGAATAATAAGAAACAGGTGAAAAGGTAAATTGTCCATAAAAAGTATCAAAAAGTTCGATCAAAAAAGGTAAAGAGTCAGTAAGTAAAATCCAAAGGCAACGTGGCAAAGGCTCCGCAAAACTATGCGGATCAAGGACTTGGTCCGTGGCAAAGAACAAGGCAAAGTTCATAAACAATCCCAAGAAACTTCTTGGCAAGGCTTGAGCCGGCAACTTGGCTCCCTGGAACTCCGCTCGCTTCACTCCTCTTAGAATAGAAGGGGCCGAGCTACTGAGGATCCTTTCCCACAGATCCTATACTTAATCCCCTTGGCGAGGTCCCCGACGCTCTAGGCTTCTGCGCCAATCTGTGCTACGGGATCTAGCGCTTCTCTGGCGCTCTAGGCTGCGGTGCCAATCCCTCCTGCTGGACTCAATGCTCCGTCTCCTATCAAAGCTCCGTCCTTGCCTCCCAGCACCTGGGTCGCTATCTTCATGAGAGCTGAACTCCCTTTCAGCTTCCATGGGCTCATCCTCCACTGTTTCCCTGATCCTTTCCTGCAACCCGTAACCACCTGGTTTCTCATAATGATCAGAATCATCACTTTCCGGGTCAGCCTGAACTTCCCAGCTAGCATAGCCGTCAGGCCATTCATCATCCCAGGCCAAGCTCTCTGTGGGAAAGGAAGGCCCAGCTAACTCATCAGCCCCTTCCTCCATATCCTCATCAACTGCAGCTGGCCCTAATGCAAGTGGGACCCCCGGTGCTGCCCCCTGCCCCCCAGGCACGAAAGGGAACTGGGTTGCTACATGAGCAGGCAGGCTAAGTATTAAAAGCAGGCTTTTCCATAAATCTGAATGTATTTGTTTGAATTAAGCTGTTGTTTTTCTTGGCACAGAATTTCTGCTAATTTTATTTAAAATTTAAATTGTGATCCTTCAGAAGTCAACTTTTAGTATTCATCGTGTGCAACAGCACATACAGTGCCTTATTCTAATTAAAAGCAACACTCCCCCTTTTGTATTCATGAACTGTTCAATAAGTCAGTTGAAACATGACTGGTTCCAAATTCAATATAATCACTGAACCAACAAATGTATCTCCTTAGGCAACCCCTGCCCTTGGTTTTGTTTTGCATTTAGTTGCTATGAGTTTGGGTGACCATCAATTTTTGCAGCAAAACATGTGGCGCAGCAGCTTTCTTTTGTAGTGCTGCTGGGCATGTTAATGTTTGTTCACTAATTTAACTGTTTGCATTCAAATTCGGGAGGGACTGAACTATTTTTCATACACCAACTATATCCCATATACTATTCTTCTGGTATCCAAATCCTATTGAGATGGGGAATTTCCCCTTCTTTTCTCATGTAGTTAATACCGTATATTATCTTGTAATAATGTAAAGCATGGAGTCAAAATATTTTAATGATAACATCAGACTTCTGACCTCTCCTGTATTGTCTCGGTTTAATGTTTTCATAATACTGTCCTGTTGTCTCTTTGCTTGTAAGTGAGCTCCAGTAGTCATGTTACTCTGTGCATGGTTTTAAATTTAAACATCTTTAATGGTAATCACTCGGAATAATACTGCAGCAGCTCAGCTTGTGACAGCAAAAGGCTCTGACCCACTAATCCTTTACAAACAATCTGGTTCTTTTTGTAGGTCAGGCAGTAACAGAGGCTTCCTCAGCACACTGTTGTTTCTGTAGTCTGCCTTCAAGTAGATTCCAATTTACAGCTAACCTTTGTCTCAGGGTTTCCTGGCAGGATTTCTTCAGAGGGTGTTTACTTTCATCTTCCTCTGAAACTAATGGCCCCTCCAGACACGCCCTGTATCCCAGGATCAGATCCCAGATGTTCTGCTTTAAACTGGTTTATATGAGTCCGCACTGCCAGATAATCTAGGATAAACAGAAAACCTGGGATCAGATCCTGGGCTATAAAGCCTGTCTGGAAGGGCCCTAAGAAAGTGTGATTGGCCCAAGGTCTACTGTTTGTTGTGTTTGTTATCTACCTTCAAGTGCACTTTGATTTTTGGGCAACCCTATGAATGTGAGGCCTCCAGCTCATCTGGTCCTCAACAGTCCTGACCAGGTCTTTCAGACTCAGGGCTGTGACTTCCTTGGCTGAGTCCTTCAATCTATTTTCTGTCTTTCCAAATGTTTTCCTTAGAAAGTAATATCTTTGCACAATATAATCTGAGCATCCTGTATTTGAAATGCTCGGAACCAGAATTCCAGATTTTGCAAGACCTGCATTTGCACTTATATTAACAATAACACTATGTAACAAGTAGTTTGTTCCTGGTTTATAAATGTAATTTCCTAATCGGTTCTATCATTAACACGTGGAAAAAGTTTATTAATCTGCAAAAACGTTGCTTTTGCGGGACATCCTGCAACACATTTTGCTATAGTTTTTCAATGAATATCTCAATAGAGTTTCAACCAATTCAACATAGTTTGTGACAGCCACAAAAATGAAGTTTCTGGAGTATAACAACTACTTTCAAAGTACTGCACAATTAAACCGGAAATAACACTTTCAAACCAGGAACAGAATTTGTTACAAAGTTTGTTACATAGTGTAACAATAACAACAATGAATTTATTACCTGCCTCTCCTTGTAGCTTGAAGCAAGATACAACATTAGATAAAACACTATTAAACAATATACAACAAGATACACAAGAGTTAAAATCTATTAAAATGCAGATTAAAATTAATACCTTGAAATTGGCCGAGTACTGTATATACACATAATGGAAATAGGTGCCAAGTTTTATTTATTTATTTATTTAATTTACAGTATTTATATTCCACCCTTCTCTCCTTGCCGGGCACTTAGGGCGGATTACAATTAACATATACATAGCAAACCTTCAATGCCACAGACATACAACATATATAGACAGACACAGAGGAAATTTAACATTCCACCTCTCTGGCTTCATGAGGGTATGCTCGATTCCGGCCATGGGGGAGCTACCGCTTCACCGTCCACTTGTGAAATCAAATCCTTGATGGAGTACTTTCTAATTCTTAGGCACGCTGCTGGAAGATTTTATGGTGTCGTAAATTAATTAAATTAGCCTCCCCTAAATTTCCTACTTGACAGATGCAACTGTCTTTCAGGCTGCATAGGTCAACAGCAAGCTAGGCTATTAATGGCCGGGAGCTCACTTCGACCCGGGCTGGTTTCAAACTCATGACCTCTTGGTCAGTAGTGATTTAATGCAGCTGGCTACTAACTAGCTGCACCACAGTCCGGTCCAGTTTTAATTAATTAATTAATTTTTATCCTGCCTTTCTGCTTATTGGGACTCAAGATGTATGTTTTATGCATAACTTTAAGGCAACTTTGTATAATATTATGATGAAGGGGCAAAGTAAGTATTTGTGTACATTAAATAATCAGAAAGCAAAAATGTCATTATCTTAGGTCAGTGTTTCCCAGCCTTTTTTGAGACGCGGCATATTTTTTACATTTACAAAATCCCGGGGCACATCACCAACCAAAATGACACCAAATGACACCCTAACACAGTAATACATATAGTTAATATGTTTTTAAATGTATTTATACACTCAGTGTGAAACCTGGGCCTGTTTCGATGAACACAACATAGATATCCTGGCAGGAATGGCAGAAAGACACACACGAAGGTCTTGCTCAACAGCTGGGAGTTATAGTTCACACGCAATCAAAGAGCATTCTGAACTCCACCAATGATGGAATGGAATCAAACTTCCCACACAGAACTCCCATAACCAAGAGAAAATACTATAAGAGTTTGGTGGGCATTGAGCTTGAGTTTTGGAGTTGTAGTTCAGCTATATCCAGAGAGCACTGTGGACTCAAACAATGTTGGATCAGGACCAAACTTTTCATGAATACTCAATATGCCCAAATGTGAACACAGATGGAGTTTGGGAAAAATAGACATTGACATTTGGGAGTTACAGTTTCTGGGATTTATAGTTAACACGCAATCAAAGAGCATCCTGAACTCTTGCAACAATGGAATTGAGCCAAACTTGGCATATTGAACTCTCAATTTCCCACGGCACACCTGATGATCGCTCACGGCACACTGGTTGGGAAACACTGTGATCAGTTTGGGATTTTGGAGTATTTTGGAGTTTGTAATTCTAGATAAGTGATGCTCAGTCTATATACACAAGGTATGGCAGCCTCTTCAGGAGCAGTCCACCCATTTAGGCTGGATCTACACTGCCAAATAATGCAGTTTGAACTGCATTAGATAGTCAGTGTAGACCAAACTTGGGCCCTCCCTCCAGGTGTTTTGCTCCAATAACACAGCTATCCCCTGGAGGCCCATTATTTCTCTCTCTCTCTCTCTCTCTATATATATATATATATATAATAAATAATAAAAAATATATATTACTCATTATTTCTCTCTCTCTCTATATATATAATAAATAATAATAAATATATATTATTACTATTTCTCCCTCTCTATATATATAATAAATAATAAAAAATATATATTACTCATTATTTCTCTCTATATATAATAATAATAAATATATATTACTCATTATTTCTCTCTCTATATATAATAAATAATAAAAAATATATATTACTCATTATTTCTCTCTCTATATAAAATAAATAATAATAAATAAAAATAAAAATATATAATAAATATATATTACTCATTATTTCTCTCTCTCTATATATATAATAAATAATAAAAAATATATATTACTCATTATTTCTCTCTATATATAATAAATAATAAATATATATTACTCATTATTTCTCTCTCTCTATATATAATAAAATAATAAATATATATTACTCATTATTTCTCTCTCTCTCTATATATATATAATAAATAATAATAAATATATATTACTCATTATTTCTCTCTCTCTCTATATATATATTAATAATAATAAATATATATTACTCATTATTTCTCTCTCTATATATATAATAATTATTATATATTACTCATTATTTCTCATTTCTCTCTCTCTCTATATATATATAATTATTATATATTACTCATTATTTCTCTCTCTATATATATTATAAATAATAAATATATATTACTCATTATTTCTCTCTCTCTATATATATATATTAATAATAATAAATTTATATTACTCATTATTTCTCTCTCTCTCTATATATATATTAATAATAATAAATATATATTACTCATTATTTCTCTCTCTATATATATATATAAATAATATAATAAAATAATATATATATACTCATTATTTCTCTCTCTATATATATTAATAATAATAAATATATATTACTCATTATTTCTCTCACTATATATATAATAATTATTATATATTACTCCTTATTTCTCTCTCTATATATATTATAAATAATAAATATATATTACTCATTATTTCTCTCTCTCTATATATATATATAATAAATAATAATAAATATATATTACTCATTATTTCTCTCTCTATATATATATAATAATAATAATAAATATATATTACTCATTATTTCTCTCTCTCTCTATATATAATAATTATTATATATTACTCATTATTTCTCTCTCTATATATATTATAAATAATAAATATATATTACTCATTATTTCTCTCTCTCTATATATATATATTAATAATAATAAATATATATTACTCATTATTTCTCTCTCTATATATATATATAAATAATAATAAATATATATTACTCATTATTTCTCTCTCTCTATATATATAATAAATAATAATAAATATATATTACTCATTATTTCTCTATATATATATATATATTACTCATTATTTCTCTCTCTCTCTATATATATATAATTATTATATATTACTCATTATTTCTCTCTCTATATATATTATAAATAATAAATATATATTACTCATTATTTCTCTCTCTCTCTCTATATATAATAATTATTATATATTACTCATTATTTCTCTCTCTCTCTATATATATATAATAAATAATAATAAATATATATTACTCATTATTTCTCTCTCTCTCTATATATATATTAATAATAATAAATATATATTACTCATTATTTCTCTCTCTATATATATAATAAATAATAATAAATATATATTACTCATTATCTCTCTCTCTCTCTCTCTCTCTCTCTCTATATATATATATATATATATATATATATATATATATCTTGGGTAACCACAAGATCCCATAACAGAAACCACCCTGTCCAGCCACCCACAGGTCGAGCTCTGTTTCCCAATCCTCCAAACTCACTTCCCAACCCAACCTCTCCATTAGTAGTCCTGGATGTTTGCGAGTCTCTGCGCGTGCGCGTGTGCAGAAGCAGCCTCCGCTGGGCTCGGCGCGCATGCGCAGCCCCTTCCCCGCACATGCTGGACGCTGCTCATCCAGAAAGCGGCGGTCGTGGTGGTGGTTCACCTGGGCGGCGGTGTCCTTGGATCAGGTACGTCCCGGGCCAGGATGCCCATTGAGGGCGGGCCCTCTCTCTGCCTTTTCTCCTTCTCTTCTGTCCCTCTGCCCTTCCTGATCGCCTTGTCGCAATGAGGTTGCTTTCCTGGGGCTTCCTTTGGCAAGGACTTGTATTTGCATGTATGCATATATCCCATATTAATTGTGATTGACCTCCATCAGCAATGTGTGTGTGTGTGTGTATAGTCGTGGGGAATTCCCACTCCTCCTTGCCAGAGAGCCCTGCAGGAGGGAAGGTCTCAAGCTGCATCTACACTGCAGAATTAACGCGGTTTGATACCACTTTATCTGGCATGGCTCAACTCTATGCAATCCTGGGAGTTGTAGTTTGCATTGCAATCCGCCACAGCAGTGCATTGGGCCACAACAGTTAAAGTGGTGTTAAAATGCATTAATTCTACAGTGTAGCTGCACCTTAAGGCTCATCCTATTTCCTTTACGCCCTTAAGAGATGCTTTCCAGCCTTCCTTCACCTTGACTAACCTGATGCCTTTGAGGGCTATCATATTATTGGAATGTAATACCTCTGGGTGCATCTACACTGTAGAATTAATGCAGTTCAGCACCCCTTTGAATGTCACAGCTCAATGGTATCGAATCCTGGGAGTTGTCATTTGGGCTAAAGACCCTTTGACAACCTCGTGATTCTATGGCCTTGAGCCATGGCAATCAAAGCCGTGCAAACCGAATTAATTCTGCAGTGTAGATGCACCCTCTTACCCCTCAAATTACTGTCAGGCAAAGGGGTATATGAAATATACATGAAGCTGTCCTCCATCAGCTTCTCTTTGTACGCAGCCTGAGAAATAGGAGAGAAAAACAATCCAGTGCAGGGAAAAGGCAACTTGCACATCAGATCGGTGGCTGGTTAATTAAAGCCTAGAGCAAATGGTGGGCGCAGAGATGCTCTCAATGGAAGGCTTACCTTGAGAGGACAGAGTGAGTCTGTGGCTGCAGAATAAATGCAGCTTGTCGCCACTTGAAATGCTGTGGTCAGTGCTGTGAAATCCTGGGATCTGTAGTTTAGTGAGGTACCAGAGGCAGAGGAAAGGTAAAGATCTTGTAAAATGACAACTACGGTTCTCCGGAATCGAAAGCAAGCATGGGCCAACTTGGGCCTTCCCTCCAGGTGATTTGGACTTCAGCTCCCACACTTCCTAACAGCCTCAGGCCCCTTCCTTTTGCCCCTCAGCCGCTTAAGTTTGCCCATGCCTGATCTGAAGTCATCCACATAGATGACTGGAACAAGGGCACCTTTGTAAACACAGGTAATCCAAAACGTAAAACACGTATGGTCCCAAGCATTTGGGACCCCATTTACACTGCCATATACAATGCGCTTTGAATCTGCATTATAGCGCCAGTGTGGACTCTGTTAAGTGATGTACCAATAGGTTGTTATTACAACTTGGACTTTTTGCATCCAATTCAGAGCAACCTGGTTAGCGTCAGAAATTAGTTCTCTAATCTGTTGTGACAGAGACCTCAGTTTTTAACTGGAAGCTTACAAAAGGACAGCTTCCAGTTGTCCTCCATCAGCCAATATAGTGCACCCATATTTATTGCAGTTGTCCTCCATCAGCAAATATAGTGTACATTTAGAAGACTGCTGCTCGGTGTGTGTGTGTGTAAGGAAGAGGTAATTTAACTATAAAGGAAGTGGAAGTTGTGGTTGTGGATTTTAAGAACGGCTTTCTTTGTGAACCCATAATTGAAACAACTTTTCAGTTCAAACCCCCCACCCACCCATTCCCAACCCACCCAAATAGCACATTCTATCAGTAGATATAATCTTGTTAACGAAGATATTTCATATTGTAGAAAGCTTTGTTTCCATATAGATAGCTGGAAAAAAAGAGATCATTGTTTTCCCTTGTCTTAAGTTAAATTAAAACCCACAATTTGCATTTTGGATTGGTATATCGTATTACTAAGCACTGTTTATGAGCTGAGCTTACTAATAACCAGTCAGAATGTATGGATTGGGGCTAAACCTGACTCCTGTCTTGCTCTCTGGAGGTGCACAGATGTCTATGCTCCACACCCTTGTATTAAATAGTGCTTAGCTTGCAAGAGCTACGGTAGTAATTCCGTTTCATCCTATGCTGCTCAGCCCAGTCCTGAAGTGCTGGGTCTTTTCTGAGTGACAAGATACTGATGAATTTTAGTACTTCCAGTGAAGAGTGACCAAAATGGAAACCATGTAACAGATGGCTGAAAATACCACATACAGTAGAGTCTCACTTATCCAATATAAACGGGTTGGCAGAAGGTTGGATAAGCGAAAATGTTGGATAATAAGGAGGGATTAAGGAAAAGCCTATTAAATATCAAAATACATTTTACAAATTAAGCACCAAAACATAATGTTTTACAACAAATTGATAGAAAGGGCTGTTCGATGTATGGAAATGTTATGTAGTAATTACTGTATTTACAAATTTAGCACCAAAATCTGACAATATATTGAAACAGCTGTGCATCCATGCGGGAAGCAGACTGCATTGAATAATACAGAAGGGTGGATAAGCGAGACTCTACTGTATATCTTAAGATAAGATTAAGGGAAACATGATAGTGGTTTTTTGAAATATGAAAGACTGTTGTTTCTTGCTTTAGAGCAAAGTCTCTTAAAGATGGGGTCGTGACCCCAAAGGGGTCATGGGACTGAGTGGTGGGGCTCACAAAGAAAGAGGAGGAATTGGGTTTCAGGTTGAGAAAAAGAATAAATGGTGCACCTTGATGAAGAAGAGAGAATTGGGCTTTATGTTTAGTAAATCAGTGTTTCTCAACCTATGGGTCCCAAGGTGTTTTGGCCTACAACTCCCAGATATCCCAGCCAGTTTACCAGCTGTTGGGATTTCTGGGAGTTGAAGGCCAAAACATTTGGGGACCCACAGGTTGAGAACCACTGCAGTAAATATTTGACTTGTATACCTATTTTATATATTTACAGTATATACCTGGTGCTGGAGTCACATAATGTTTTCTCAGGCAGAAAGGGGTTGTGAGCAGAAAATGTTTAAGCCCCGCTTTAGAGGGCAGAAGTAAATCCATAGGGTGGAAATCGTAGGGGATCAGGTTTAGGCTCAACATCTGTCCACCGTTCTCTCTATGGCACAGCAGATGGTGGACTGTCCTCTGCTGGCAGTGTCCCCGTAGTGGCTGGGCAGTTATCCATCCAGGATGTTGTAGTAGCATTTTATGTTGTTGTTTGTGTATTTAGCAGAAGGTTGGACTAGGTGATGACCATGCGCCTGTTTGATTGTAACATCCCTGCCACATGCATATTGTAAGTAAATTGACTTATAAATAGTTATCCTTGTTTGCATCACTATATAGCAGGCATGGGCAAACTTTAGCCCTCCATGTGTTTTGGACTTCAACTCCCACAATTCCTAACAGCCGGAATTGTGGGAGTTGAAGTCCAAAACACCTGGAGGACCTAAGTTTGCCCATGCCTGGCATAGAGGGTGCTAGGGAGCATTGGGGACTCAAAATGGGGAGAGGTTCTCTTCCAAAGTCCCCTTCGGGACCAATACGTCTGATAATTGCAAAAACACCTTTGAGATGCCACATAACTCCAACTCTGTTACATTTGCACTGGCTTCCAACGGAATTCCGGGCCCTGTTTAAGTTGTTGGTTCTGACCTTTAAGGCGCTTTATGGTCAAGGGCCAGCATATCTCAGAGACCGCCTCTTCGCCGCCAGTGGTCACCACGACTCCTCCAACTAAACTTACTGTATGTTCCAGGCCCCAGGGAAGTACGTCTCAAGAGCACAAGACGCAGGGCCTTCTCCATCTCTGCCCCTGTCTTGTGGAACTCCTTGCCTCCACACTTGAGGGCCATGTGTGACCTGCGAACCTTTGCTCAGGCACTCAAGACCTGGCTTTTTAGCAGAGCTTTTAATGTCTAATGCAGTCTATTTGGTATTGTGTATTTTTTTAATGCAATTGTTTTATGTAAATCGGCTGGAGCATTTTAATGGAGGGCGATTAACAAGTGAGAAACTGATGGTGATGATGATAATTGCCCAAATGTGGTATAAACAGTATTTCGGATCAGTGTATAAATTTCTCTCACTAATATTTAGTTTTTTGAAATTTACACAAGTTGTAACCCTCCTCAAGCCATAAGAAGAGGCAGGTAAGAAATAAAATTGTTGTTATTGTTATTATTACTAGTGAGTGCTCTGTTGTGGATGCTGATGGCTTGGTAGCAGAAAGAAATGCTAAAAATTAGTTAAGGATTTCTTAGGTACTGAGGTTCATGAAAACAGACAAAAATAATCCAGTGTTGTGATGATCAGCAGTTCATTTTTAGCACAAAATGTTCTTAGAGGTGTTAACAAATTGAGCGGAATGCTTGTCAAGAATGAGGGATGATGCCATGAGCTTTTAAAATGCAAATAACAAAGTCTAATGTATACCTGTTCAAAAATAAATCCAATTTGTGTTTATCATAGGTAAAAACAGCTATACAGTCTGTGTAAAGAAGCTAGAAATATAATACCTAGTTGAGAAAACTGTCCTATCTCTGGGCCTCTTATAAACATTTGCTACTACTAGCTAAGGAAAAATACAGAATGCTAATTTTAGATAGCAAAAAACAGATTCCTTTGGTAAAAATTGTTTGTTCTTGCATGCCAGCTTGTGTTTTTAGTGTAGGAAGTTGGGTTTCACTTCTGGACAGCAATGAAACCTTTCAATCTTATTTGACTGCTTGCATAGGACTTGGAACAGGTGCCATCTGGCTGCCGTTCAAGCAAAATTTTGTGGGAAATTAAAACAACAATTCATGAACATAATCACACTTCATTAGGTAATTGAGCTGGATTCTGTACAAATTAAGGAGCTTTTTCTTCCTACCTCTTGCTGAGTGGGGAATTTTCATAATTACTGTTGCACTGAACACTTAAAGCCCTGTTCCATAATCTCTTTATATTTGACTCTTTCTAGTAAGCTCAAGGATGTGTACAGATTATGGCTCTAAATTTTTTGAACTAGAAAGTTGCTATTCAGATGCTTTGCCGCAAAGATGATTCAATGTAAATAATTTAGCCCAAGTACACTTTCTTTATTGTGACAAGGATAATCTCATGACCAGTTTTTCCTTACACATCTCTTGCCTAGTATGACCTTGATTCTAGCCATAGTAGAAGCGTATTAGTCGTTTTCCCTTCTTTTCATGCTTTCTTCAGTTCTGAAACACTTTCTCATAGTTGCATTTTGCAACTTTATTTGTAGTTTTCTACCTTTAGAAGCAAATTTGACAACATTTAGTAGATTTCTGTAGAGATGTGCTAATCACAAATTCACCATATAACTATTTCTACTGTTCATTCACCAGATAGTGGCTACACAAGTAGACTTCGGGGGTATTTCCAAATAGATATTTAGGCATTTTCCTTCAGATATGGCTACCTGTGAGTATTTGTTTTCTAACAATATATTGCTTTTTAAAATGTATACAATTATTTAGTACTCTACCTCTGGTCCCCATCTCACAACATAACAATACCTACATAAAACAGTAAAACTCCAGTCAGGTATGCAGATCAGCAGCAAAACCACTTCTGGATAGTCTTCACCTAACGAAACTCTGAAATTAATGTATTCGCCATACATTGATAAGCAGCTTGAGTGCACATAAACAGTTGGCTATCCATATCAATGGATTCAAGCAACCAAGTCTTGAAAATATTTTATACTAGCTTGGGGACCCAGCGGTGCCCGGGTTATTTGAGGAAGGCATTGTGTGCCATAGTTCGTCATTGGTGTGGGCCACAGTGCTCTAAGGAAGTGAATTAAAGTACTACAAGTCCCATCATCCATGGTCCATCCTTCCTCAAACTGCACCAGGATGTAGGGTGCATCTTTGGGGGGTTAGTGTGCCAAGTTTGGTCTTGTTCTGTCATTGTTGGGGGCCTAGTCAGGAAAATCAAGTTGCGGAAGCCTTGTTGTCAATTTTGGGCTTGGTCTGTGATTTATAGGGGCTGCAGTGTTGTTTGCAAAGTGAATGAGGTGAAGGTACTGCAAATCCCATCATTCGTGGCCCATCCTGCCCTAAACCACACCAGGTTGTGAAGTGGGCCATTGGTCCCTTGTTTGCCATGTTTGGTCCTGATCCGTCATTGCTGTGGGCCGCAGTGGCTGACTGCCTGAGACCTTTTGCTTTCCCTCTGAGTCACCTTAGAAGTGTATTGGGTGAAGGTACTGAACATTCCATTTCCAACAGAAAAAACTGTCAACTGGCTAACTTCAACTCCAGCCATTTATGCCTGCCTCATCCCCTTTCCTTTCCTCTCTGTGCTGTGTTGGAATGTTGGGTGGCTGGCCAGTAACAGCCATTTATGCAAATAATCCTGGAGTGGCAGCCAATCAAAACGCTGCCACATATTCCTCCCACCG
Source organism: Anolis apletophallus (assembly GCA_030556195.1). Taxonomy (NCBI): domain Eukaryota; kingdom Metazoa; phylum Chordata; class Lepidosauria; order Squamata; family Anolidae; genus Anolis; species Anolis apletophallus. The sequence goes on from JARBWK010000005.1 coordinate 49,145,806, forward strand.
CTCTGCCGCAAACACTGACTTTTATTATATAGACTAGCTTGGGGACCCGGCGGTGCCCGGGTCATTTGAGAAGTGGAGCAGGATGTAGAATGGGTCATTGGGGGGGGTCCTGTGTGCCAAGTTTGGTCTTGCTCCTTCAGTATTGGGAGTTACAGTGGTATCATGAAATTACTGAAGGTACTGGAAGTCCCATCATCTGTTGTCCAACCTCCCCCAAATTGCAGTAGGATGTATATTGGGTCATGGGAGCTCTGTGCGCCAAGTTTGATCTGTATTGGTGAATGGATAAGGGTTGTATTGTTTTTAGGAAGTGAGTGAAGGTACTTCAAGTCCCATCATCCGTGGTCCATCTCACACAGAACTGCACCAGGATGTTGAGTGGGCCATGAGGGCTCTGTGTGCCAGGTTTGGTGTTGATCAGTGATTGGATTAGGTTTGCAGCAGTCTTGGAAAGTGAGGGAAGGTACTGCAAGTCCCATCATCCATGGTCTGCCCTCCTCCAAACTGCAGCAGGATGTAGAGTGGGTCATGGGGGCTCTGTGTGCCAAGTTTGATATTTATCGGTCTTTGTTAGGGGCCACGATGGTCTTTGGGAAGCAAAGCGCTTGGAAGTACTACAAATCCCATAATCCGTGGTCCATCTTTCCCAAACTGCACCAGGACGTAAAGGGCATCATGGGGGTTATGTGTGCCAAGCTTGGTTCAGGTCCGGCTGAGGCCTAGTCAGGAGAATCAAGTTAAGGGAGCCTTACTGTCAATTCAGGCTGAGGGCTAATTTTTAAAATCAGCTGAAGGAAGCGTTTTTGTAAAGAACTCTGTCTGGCACCTTTGAGATTTGGGATGTTGGAATGCTGGCCTATCCATGGTCCAGTGTAACGACTCTTCAATGCACGGTAGGGATCACACGTAGACGTCTTTTGGTCCAACACGATTTTATTGAAGGTACGGCACCCGTGAAGCTAAAGCGCCGGCCCGCCACCCAAACACACCGAATATACCCCAGTGCCCATCCCCTACCCCTAGCCAAGTCCAAGCACTGGGTCATCAGGGTCCGTTGAATCAGCAATCCCAGTAGTCCATAGGGGCCTGACCCCGGGGTCACAGGAGCGACGTCATGAGTCCAAATGTCCAATGTCCAAACCCGGAGGAGTTACTTCACTTCCCTCCCAGGCACCTGGAAGTTACTCCACTCCCAGGCTGACTCAGCAGTCCCATGCACACATGGCCAAGGTCACTCCAGGAACTGGGCCAAAGGTCGCTGCTGCCTCATGACAGATTGGGAACCTGACCTTCTCCAAAGCTCAGGTTCCCCAATCCTGACATAATGGTTTCCTCCACCTCGTCCTCCCCCTGAGGAAAACAAAACATCATTCAATTCTGTGGAGGAAATGGGCTTACATACTTCTTCAAAAAACTGCAATGGAAAGTCGGATGTACTTTCCCTAAACTCTTGGGCAACAGGAGGGTATATGACACCTTATTAACCACTTTCTCAACCTTAAAAGGCCCTATAAATTTTGGACTTAACTTCTTTGATTTGTACCCTAGTCTTAAGTTCTCCGTGGACAGCCATACCAAATCCCCCTCTGCATATTCCTCCCCCTCCTGCCGCTTGTGATCTCCGAACAGTTTATATGAGCGTTGCGCTTTCTTCAAAGCCTCCGTCACCTCCTTCCAAACCTCCTGGGCTCGCACTTTCCACTCCCCTTTGCCTCCTTCCCCCTCTATCTCCAACAGCTGCGGCAAAGGGGCTACTTCCTGCCCATAAACAATCTCAAAGGGCGATCGTCCGGTAGAAGAGTGGATAGAACTATTGTATGCCACCTCAGCATAAGGAAGGAGATCTGACCAATTATTCTGCTCCTGATTACTGAAAACCCTTAAATAAGTCCCCAACGATTTCTGCACTCTCTCCGCAGCACCATTACAACAAGGATGATAAGCAGATGTCAGTTTCCTCTGTGCCCCCAATCCTTCCAAAAACTTGCCCCAAAACTGAGCAGTAAACTGGACACCCCTATCACTCAACACCTGCTCCGGACAACCATGCAACCTATACACATGCTGCACATACAATTCTGCCAATCGTTCCGCAGACGGCAGCCCCTTCAATGGTATAAAATGAGCCTGCTTAGAAAACATATCTAGAACCGTCCAAATATACCGATAACCCCTACTCGACGGCAATTCTCCCACAAAATCGGTACTAACATGCGTCCATGGCCTTGTTGGATCAGCAACCACTTGTATCAACCCCTGCGGCCGGGCAGAGGGAACCTTATTCTTAGCACACACTTCACAACTCGCCACATGATGCCTAATTTCCACTTTCATACCTGGCCACCAGTACCTCTTCTTGATAGCCAATACAGTCTTAGTAATCCCCCAATGTCCAGCCGTCTTGTGATCATGATGCATTTCCAACACCTTCTACCTCAGCACCTGAGTTACATACACTTTACCACCTATCAACAAAAACCCTTTCAACAACACATTCTTTCTCATGTTCCCTCAACCACAAGTCCTCCGCACAACCCCTTTGCAATTCTAAACTCCATTCATCCACTATCTTCTCTTCCTTCTTATCCTCTAACTTCTTCTGAGACCGGGTTTGCACTGCACACCCCCACTGTTCCTTGGAAAAAACCTCTCCCTCCTTGTGCAGCCCATTCTCTCCTACACTAGGATATCTAGACAAGGCATCCGCCACCACATTCTCTTTTCCCTTGATATGCTGCAACTTAAAATTGAACCTATTGAAAAATTGCGACCACCTCACTAACTTTGGAGACAATTTCTGAGGGTTTCTTAAATAACCCAAATTTTGATGGTCCGTCATAACTACAAATGGGAACGCTGCTCCTTCCAAAAACTGACGCCATGTCACTAATGCACTCTTCACCGCAAATGCCTCCTTCTCCCATACAGGCCATTTACGTTCATGCTCACCAAATTTTTTAGAAAAGTAAGCACAAGGTCGCAATTTCCCCTGACCATCCTCCTGTAACAAAGCACCCCCATAAGCCCAAGCGGAGCGTCACATTGAACCACAAAAGGTCGATTCACATCTGGATGCAGCAATAAAGGGCCCTCAGTAAATGCCTTTTTTAACTTAACAAATGCTTCCTGACAATCCTGAGTCCAGTCAATCACCGCACCTGGCGACCTGACTTTCCTGGACTCCCCTTTACCCTTGGTTTTCAACAGCTCAGTGAGCGGGAGGGCTATCACTGCAAATCCTGGGATAAAAGTCCGGTAAAAATTTGCTAACCCTAGAAAGGCTTGCAACTGCCGGCGTGTGCGCGAGCCTCCCAGCTCAACACGTCCTCCACCTTCGCCGGGTCCATAGCCACCCCACTCTCGCCAATCCGGTATCCTAAAAAATCAATCCAATTTTTACTAAATTCACATTTACTCAACTTTGCAAATAAACTCGCTTGCCTCAACCGCTCCAACACCTCACGCACTAACTTCACATGCTCTTCTTTCGTACTGGTCGCTACCACAATGTCATCTAAATAAACAAACACCCCCTTATACAAAAGGGGGTGTAACACCTCGTTGATCAACTGCATAAACAGACCTGGAGACCCTGCTAAACCGAAGGGCATTACGAGCCATTCGTATAATCCGAGAGGGCATGAGAACGCTGTCTTCCATTGGTCACTTTCTTTCACACGAATCATATAGAATGCGTCAATCAAATCTAGTTTTGTGAAAAACTTACAACCTCCTAACAGTCCCAACAGATCCTTAATCAACGGTAAGGGGTAGCAGTTTGTTGTACTAACGGCATTCAACCCCCGATAGTCAATGCACAATCTCAGTTTCCCATCTTTCTTTTCCCTGAACAACACTGGTGCAGCCAAAGGGGATTCCGATCGTCTGATAAACCCTTTCTTCAAATAATCATCTATTTGCTCTCTTAATGCGACTTTTTTTCTTTGACTGTCATTGCGTAGATTTTTGGCTTGGGTAAAACTGCCCCTCTTTCACCTCTATACTACATTGTACGTTCCTAACAGGTGGAAGCTTTTGGGCTAACTTAGGGTTAAACACGTCAGCGTAATCCCAATATTCTTGGGGCACTCCTTTCACTTCTTTACTAACACCCTTCTCAACATTAGGGGGCACATTGAACCGTCCCAGCTTTCCAGTCGATCTTGGGGTTCACCTTTTCTAACCAGGGCATGCCCAACACCACCTCATGCCCTTTTATGGGAGCCATAACAAAATCAATCCCTCCTTCCCACGGCCCCACTCGCCCGGTTAACCCCCTTTCGTCCCCACAGAGAAAGGACCCCTTCAATCGTTGTCCCATCTAACTGTATAAATGTGACTGAGTTTCTAACGGTTTTGTGTCACCCCCCAACTCTTCTACTAATTGTGGAGACATGATATTCTCTGAACATCCACAATCTACTAAAGCTTCCTTTTTTACAACAAGATCACCCTTAACCAATCCCAAAATACATTGAATATTACTTCTCACCCCAACTTTTGGGTTTTCAACATTGTCCACCACCGCAGCCTTAGCGGCAGCCACTCTCACTGCCGGCTTCTGGGGGCATTGATAAGCATAATGTCCGGACTGGTTACAAGCATAACAGCGGACTCGGCTCAATGTGGGTTTCTTGCTGCCACTGGGACGGCTGTCGCTGACCCGCTTAGCTTCAACACCTTTGGGTCTGCTCTCACTCCATGCACGACCCATGCCTCGCGACCTTGTCGGTTGGGCTCGCCGCCTCTGCACCTGGGCCAAGATCCCTTCTACGTTGCCAGCTAGTTGAATCCATCTGTCGATGTCTCCCGGGTCATCTCGGTGAAGACACCACTCCAGGATCTCCTTGCGCAACCCATCTTTAAACAGCTCCAGCAGGGTAGCTTGCGACCACTCAGCTACTTTTCCGGCGAGACCCATAAATTCTTCAGCATACTCAGTTACTGACTTGGCACCTTGGGTCAAGCACCTTAACGCCTCCTTCGCTTTGATCCTTTCCAAAGGATCTCGAAATCTGTTCTTGATGGCAAGCAGGAACCTCCTCACCGACCCCAGGCAGGGATCTCGTCGATCGTGGCACTGTACATACCACTCGGCAGCTCGACCCTTAACACAGCACCAATAGCTCTAACTTGGCTGCTTTCGGCTGGGATACAAATGTCCATAATCTTCCATATGGTCTTGTACTGCTGCAATAAAGAAGGCAACTTTAGATGCCTCTCCCTCAAATTCCACACGTAATGGCTCCTTTTTCATTCGGCCTCCAAATTCTTGAGAAGCCATTCTCGGCCCCGGCAAACTTCCAGGCCTTGTAATACCTCTTCCCATCCCGGCTGATGGGACCCTCGGACCTCTCCTTGGACTTCTGGGACAGTCCTCCCCCATCATCCTCACTCTCGACGGAGATCTAGGATGTGCCGGGACAGGATTCTCTCGATCTCGGCTTTGGTTCCTCACCCCGAAGGAGATCTAGGATGCTCACCGGATGCTCCATCCATCCAGGTATAATAGGTAAAATCTCCACCTCCCGGGGCCTGCCACATCGACTCTCTCTGGTCCTTCTCATCCATCCTCTGGGACATCCGGCTTACCATCTGCACTACTGCCTCCAATTTGCAGTTCAACACATCAATCTCCGATGGTGACTCCGGCTCTGGGGTCTCACTAGCCCCTCCTGTTGCCAGGTTCAACAGTCCACTCCGAGACCGCTTCACACGATCTTCCTGGGTCCCTTCCAGACGAGCGCCCCTGCACTCCTCCGCCTGGTCTTCCAAGCGAGCCTCTCGGTGCTCCACTTGCCAAGCCTCACTCCTCTTCTTCGCTCGGCAAGCAACCATCTCCTCCACCCGAGCTTGCCACAGTTCCTCTCCTTCACGGAGTCTCCTCTCCCGGGCCGCCAACTCTCGGGATACATCTGGACTTCCTACTCGGTCAAGAGTGGTCCACTCCCACTCCTGAGTTCTCCGGATTTCTTCATTATCATCTAAAATCCAGCTGTCCAGATACTTCTCCTCGTTCCACGCCAACCTCGCCATCGCTGGGATAGTTGGTCAGGGGCTTTAGCTTCTGTAACGACTCTTCAATGCACGGTAGGGATCACACGTAGACGTCTTTTGGTCCAACACGATTTTATTGAAGGTACGGCACCCGTGAAGCTAAAGCGCCGCCCGCCACCCAAACACACCTTATATACCCCAGTGCCCTCCCTACCCATTGCAATGTCCAAGCAATGTGTCATCATGTTCGATGAATCAGCAATCCCAGTAGTCCATAGGGCATGACCCCGGGTCACAGGAGCGACGTCATGAGTCCAAATGTCCAATGTCCAAACCCGGAGGAGTTACTTCACTTCCTCCCAGGCACCTGGAAGTTACTCCACTCCCCGGCCGACTCAGCAGTCCCATACACACCTGGCCACGGTCACTCCAGGACCTGGGCCAAAGGTCGCTGCTGCCTCATGACAGATTGGGAACCTGACCTTCTCCAAAGCTCAGGTTCCCAATCCTGACAGTCCAGCCTCCCTCAAACTGCACCAAGACGTAAAGTGGGGCTTGGGGGTTCTGTGTGCCAAGTTTGGTTTTGTTGTCTCATTGTTGGGGGCTGCAAAGTGTTTTGGACTTAAACTCCCACCATGCCTGACTGGCTCAGGCCTTTTCCTTACTTCCCTCTGGCACTTTTGAGTCTCGGAATGTTCGCGTTGGCTGGCCAATGGGAGTTGTTTATGCAAATAACCCCACAGTGGGAGCCAATCCGAAAGCTGCCACATTTCCTTCCGCCCCTCCGCCCTCCGGACACACCGCCCTCCGGACACATACAAACATTCAGCTTTATTAAGGTATACAGATAGATAGATAGATAGATAGATAGATAGAATATAATGCATTTTACTGGACTATTATATCTAATGGGATTTGAGCAATCAAACTCAGTGGGTACCAAGGGCCCACTGTACACATATTTTTGGGATCACGTGTCATGATTCAAGGAATAAAACCAAATCTGTATTTGTGTGGTATTTATGTTATTTGCCATCTTACCTCTTGAATTGCCAGACGCAACAGCATAGTTTCAGAGCTACTGCCATCTGGTTTTCTTAAGGTACCAGTGAGAGGGACTCCTCTGCTTTCTTGTTTGGGGCTTGCTTATTACTGATGCAATAATAAGTTTTAGGATTTCTATGTATTATACCAGACAGAGAAGGTGAGAGAGATGAAGAAACAAAAACTTTCTGTCAAGTAAATTGGCAAACATCATGTATGTTGTGAGCTTGAAAAGAGCAAATACAAGAACAAAACTGTTGCCTTTTCAAGACAACTTTCATAGGTGGCATTTTCTAAGTTCATAGTATTAGCTGATCTTTTTACCAGCTTGTATTAAGTTTCAGCTTTGGTTATGTTACTTTCAGATTGGGAAGAGTACAGCCAGTCTCTAATGGGATTTTGCTTTTTTAGTGACATAACATGTTCCCTAGTATGCTGGCTTTGGCATTGCTGTACTAGACCACGTTGCGCTCCACCTTCATTGTGTTGGCAAAGATAATACAGGACACTAGAAATTTACTTTACATAATGAAACATATTACAATGGACAGAAACCGCTTTGGTTACCTTTCTGAATGGCCTATGTAAAGAACTGGATGGGGGTAGGTGTCCTGTTGATTTTGTTGGACTTTTCAGGGGCTTTCAAAACCATCAACCATTGTATTCTTCCAAGGTGTCTCTCTGGGATGCACTCAAGTGGACTTTGACATATAGTAGCTCTATGAGTGAGAGACCTCCAAGTCACCCTATCAGCACCCTGCTCAGTCTTGCAGACTCAGGGAGATGGGTGGTTTCCTTGACCGAGTCTATCCATCTGTGATGCAGTCGTTCCCTTTTGCTGCTGCCTTCTGCCTTACCAAGCATTATTGTCTCTGATTGAGCTGCATCTTCTCATGATATGCTGAAACAATATCATACGAAAGCTGACTGGCACAACCTGGGAATCACAACCAGACACAGTGAAGACATCTGCCCTTGCGCTTTGCTACTCTGCTGCTGAGTACGCATGCCCATTGTGGAACACATCTCACCACACTAAAACAGTGGATGTGACTCTTAATGAGACATGCCACATTATCACAGGATGTTTACGCTCTACACCACTGGAGAAATTATATTGTTTGCCGGTATTGCACCACCTGACATCCACCAGGAAATAGCAGCCAATAATGAAAGGACCAAGGCAGTGACACCTCTGGCCTATCCTCTGTTCGGATATCGGCCAGCACACCAACACCTTAAATCAAGAAATAATTTTCTAAGATCTTCAGAGATACTCGCAGAAACACCTCAGCAAGCGAGAGTCCAAAAGTGACAGGAAAAACCCCAGAACCTCAAGCCATGGCTGATACAGAATGAGAGACTCCTCCCTGGGCACAGAGAAGACTGGGTGACTTGGAAGGCGCTAAACAGGCTGTGTTCTGGCACTATGGGATGCAGAACCAACCTTAAGAAATGGGGCCACAAAGTGGAGTCCACGACATGCGAGTGTGGAAAAGAGCAAACAACAGACCACCTATTACAATGCAATCTGAGCCCTGCCACATGCACAATGGAGGACCTCCTTACACCAACACCAGAGGCACTCCCAAGTGGCCATCTACTGGTCAAAGGGCATTTAATATAATGCTACGTTTTTAAAGTTTGTGTGTTATTTTAAAAAATACATTACAACTGTATACATGATTTGCTTCTGATACGATAAATAAATAAATATTGGCCTTTAGGGAGAGTTCAGGCTTGCTTTGCTCTTGGAACCAGTTATTTGTCATGTTAGCAGTACTCAATATCTATAGAATTGTCTAAAAGACTGGTCTGACTGTGACTTTGCAGCTTCGTTTGGTAGAACATATCAAAATAGCACCCCTTGTTTACCTTATCTTTTGGCAGTTGGAGGGTTTGGGAGGTTCAGGATATTAATCCTGTTTCTTATTTACTACTGACACACAAAATGCATTTAGACCCTTGATTAGGTTAATCTCACAATGTCCATTATCTCAGATTATCTGCAGATAAACCTGTAACAAACCTTTCTGTTGCATAGATCCTCTTAAAAATTGGATAAGCTTTACCTTGGTTGAATTTCACTTACTAAAAAGAGGATTTCTAAATTGAAGGCAGGAAGAAAACAAGACCAGTTTTGTTGAAAAAGCCACCCACTTTAGATTAATGTTAAAACAATGTAAAGACAAGCATTATGTTACTGTCTGTGTTGTAGGTTGGATCTTTCTTCATTTTGTGCCTTTGATGTGAGCTGTCTGAACTGTTAACAACTGAGATAAAAACAATCTTGAAATAGTCTTTGAAAATGTTTCTGTTATATGGGACAGACATCACGTCACATGTATGCTTCCTGTTGAAACAATCTAAATGTTTCTAAAGCATAATCCTCAGTCTGAGGGGATTTTACTTGGAAGGGACTGCAGCCATGCATTTCCAATAAATGACCATCCAACCTCTGTTTAAAGACGTTTAAAGATGGAAAGCCTACTACCTTCTGGGGTAGCCTGTTCCACTATCAAACAATGTTTAGGTGGAGTCTCTTTTCATGTAATTTGACTCCATTGGTTCAAGTCTCTGGAGCCGTAGAAAACAAGATTATTGTGCTTTCTATATAACACTCCTTCAAATATTTAAAGATGACTGTCATATCATCTCTGCGCTCTCATATCCAAACACAAGTTATCCAGATGCCTAAGCTGTCTCTCATAGGACTTGGTTTCCAGACCTTTGACCATCTTGATTACCCCTTTTCTGAACACTTCCCAGCTTGTCTTTTTGAATGTTGGCACCCAAAATTGGGGCAGAGTATTTGAGGTGAGGTGTGACCAAGGCAAAATAGAATTGTCCTGTTTTCTTTAATTTGTATGATATATTCCTATTTGCCCTTCTCTCATCTGTTGGACATCTCCTGTTTTCCAAGAATTCTCAAAAAAATACTGACGGAGGTTCTGCAATTATATCTCCAATTTCTTTTAATATACAGTATCCTCGAGGGCAGTTTATCTGGCCCTGAAGACTTGGATTCATTTAGAATAGTTAAGTATACCTATACTATAGTATGAATTCTGAGGTGCAGCCCATCTAAAAATCCTTTTTATCTCCACCGTGATTGCTTCAGATGCATCACAATTTTTCCATCTTGGATTTCCCCCCACAATTTCACCTTCATTGCTGTTGCGTGTCTTCAAGTGATTTCTTATGGTGACCCTAAAGCTAACAGGGGTTTTATTGTTGTTGTTAAGAGTGGATTGACTTTGCCTTTCTCGGACGGATTGTGAGTTGCTCAAGGTTATTCAGTGAGTTTCTGTGGCCGAGAGGGAATTAAAATTCTAGTTTTCAGAGTCAAAGTCCAATGCTCAAGCCACTACATTACACTGACTCTCCTTTAAGAAACTCCTATGTATCGTGAACTCCCTTTCCCTTTGAGTGTTTCTGACCATGGGATCTGAACCAGTATTCCCTTAAGCCTTCTGAAATCAGCTTACTTAAAACTCTAGAGCCTGTGTCTAATTACATTTGGCACAGGAGAATGTTGTTACTCTGCCCAAGGATCCTATGACTTCCACTCTGTTGACCCACTCTTCCCTGCTGGTTAGGATTAAACCCAGAGTAGTTTATTATAGCCTCTTCCATCTTCTGAACAATAGGATTATCTTTAAGGCAATTGAGGAATTTATTGAACCTTACATTCTTGATAAAGTTCGATTTCCAATAAATATTAGTTCCCTGTTACTACTATATTTTCCTTCTTTGAATATTTTGTTATTTGTTCTAGGAAGGCACCATCAAATTCTTCAGCCTGGCTTTGGGTGCCTAGGTTGACCACTCGCAATGTCAATGTAATTTTATGCTCATTTTATTTGTACCCAAATGGTCCCCACCTGTTTTTTATGCTTCAAGGTATGGATCTCCTTACATAGGATAGGTATATATATCCTTGACAAATTATGTTTTGCCAAGATATAACACACAACAAGAATTCTGCTGGATTACACCAAAAGTCCACGCACGGGCAAACTTTGGCCCTCCAGGTGTTTTGAACTTCAGCTCCCACAATTCCTAACAGCCCCTCTATCAGCTGTTAGGAATTGTGGGAGTTGAAGTCCAAAACACCTGGAGTGCCGAAGTTTGCTCATGCCTAATCTAGTCCAACATTCTTTTGACACAAATTAGATACCCATGGAGTTCTTGTAAGCAGACAGGAACATGTGCACCCTCTTTCCTTCACTCCCAACAACTGATAGACAGTCATGTAGCTTCTGTGCTAGAGAGAATTATTGGATGAAATGCATTTTTCTATGGACAAGTATGTGAATATAGAGAGTAGACACAATTTGAGTTGTTGACTAGTTGTAGATATAAATTTCTGGAGCAGGAGTGTCAAGCTCATTAGGCCACATCAGCCGTATGGTTGCCTTGAAATGGCCATTGAATCTATGGACAGAGAATCTGCAGATATAGAGGGTCAACTAAAATTGTTTTACACAGTGGTTGGTGCTCTTTAGCTTTTACCCAGTTTTAGTCCCCAGGTGCTATTGAATGACAACTCCCATGACGTTAGCTTATCCACCATGCAGTCTGGGGGCGATGGGAATTGCAATCCAACAGTATTTGTGGCTCTGAGATTGAGGAAAGGTTAAAGGGCATTTTAAAGTCAGACATCATATCCACTGGCCTTGTATCTAAATTCAACCCCCACTATCCTGACTAAATAGAACAAACTTCAGACTTCCAGATGTTACTGTATCACAACTCCCATCATTTCTAGTCATGCTGTCTAATGATGAGGAATACAGGAGTTGTAGTCCAGCATCTGAACGGCCTCATAAAATGGCATGGCAGGCCAGAGTCAGCCTGCAGGCCTTGAGTTTGACACATGTGATCTAGCCCTTTGTGCTGTATCTTCTAAAAACAAAATTACAATCTCTGTTTTAAAATTGGATTCTCTATGTTTTTACTCAAAAGTTAGTCCACTAATCTCAGTGGGCCTTGTTCCTAAGTCAATTAGTATGGCATTGTGTTAAAAGGCCCACTTTAGAAAGAAAGTAATTATATGTCCTGTCTGTGTTGCTCTCAGGTGGTTTGTCCTGTTCCTGTCCATTAAAACGCGAAAGTCTGATGGTTGTTTGCCTAATCCAAAACATCACTGTTGTGACATTTCAAAATGACACTATACAATTATATAATCTCCACTGGAACACTTGCAATGGATTTAACATTAAAAGGATCAATAAAAGCCTGTAGGAAATACACAGAAATCCATGTACTGTAGTACATTTAATTAAAATGTAGCATTACGAAGTCCAGTCCAGCAGTTTTTCTAAGGAAAGGGAAACTTATCTCAGGACCTCATTATCTACATACACAAAAGGATTATATATTCCTAATAGCTTTTACCTAACTTGAAGAGTAGTTAGAATCTCCTTCCTCATCGCAATTTTGATCTACTTTATATATCCAAAACAGGACAATGTAAAACCCTTGGGTAGATCTGCTTTCCTTAAACAGCCATAGCAAGCAAGAATTATTATTTTATTGTATTTGTTTATATCCCACTTTTTCTCTCTATACGGAGACACAAAGCAACTCACAACTAAAAGCATTGCAATACAACGTCAAATATACAAATATTAATACAGTATTAAATGTCATTAAAAGCATTTAAAATCACAGCAGCCCCTGACAATCTTTAAAAGTTTCTTTTTTTAAAGCCTGCTTGAATAAAAATATTGTAACTTGATGCCTGAAGGAGAGCAGGGAGGGGGCCATTCTGGCTTCCCTAGGCAGTGAGTTCCAGAATGGAGGGGCATCCACTGAGAAGGCCCTCTCTCTCGTTCCCACCAGTTCAGATTAAGATAGAGGTGGGATCAAGAGAAGGGCCTCTCCTAAAGATCTCAGGACCCGGGCAGGCTAATTCAAGGGGATAACGGTTGGCCAAATAGCCTGGACCTGAACCATCTAGGGCAGAGTTTCTCAAACTGTGATCCTCCAGATCAGGGGTGCTCACACTTTTTCAGCATGCGAGCTACTTATAAAACAACCAAGTCAAAATTATCTACCTACCCACTACAAAAATGTGAAACATATAGCACAGTATCTGCTTTGAACTAGGTTTTCTGAGTCCACACTGCCATATAATCTGATTCAAAGCAGATAACATAGGATTTTATTCAACTGTGTGGAAAGGACCTCAGATAACCGAGGGCCGGCAGCACTTGGGTGGCGGCGGGAGCCTGCGGGGCGGGACTGAGCCTTCCTCCTGCCCTGCCTGCGATCTACCAGGACACTCTACGTGATCTACCAGTAGATCGCAATCTACCTAATGAGCACCCCTGCTCCAGATGTTTTGACTTCAGCTCCAACAATTTCTAACAGCTGGCAAGCTGGCTGGGATTTCAGGGTGTTTAAGTCCAAAACACCTGGAGGAGCACAGTTTGAGAAACAGTGGTCTATGGCTTTAAAGATCACAACCAACACTTTGAATTGTGTCCAGTAACAGACTGGCAGTCAGTGGAGCCGCTTCAACAGGGAAGTTGTCTGCTTCCTGTAGCCAGCCCCAGTGAGCAAAATATAAATACACATATCAGGTGTGTCGAATCATAGACTTTTTACTGAATTCTGTCAAGGTTCATGGAGCTTCCAATCAGATTTGTACTTGCTTCTCCCCTCTGCATTTTGTCTTACTTTGTCGATTTCAGGCTCACAAAAGTCACCCATTACTACACTTGTTGCTGTTATTATATTTGCTGACATCCTGACTTTTAACATTTCAATTTTGTTATAATTTTGCTTGATCCCTAGTTTGTTTCCTTGGAACCGTGGTCTGCAATATATATATTTTACCGACATTTCTTGGGGCTATTTTTCTGTCCCTGAGATTCTCCAAAACCATGGGAACTGCCAAAAATGGCAAAAGACAAAAACAAAAAGGATGGAGCCAAAATCACTTCTGGTTTTGAAAAACAAATATTTGTTGAATATAAACAGTGCAGGGAAGTTACAGAACCTCCTTGCTCTCCTTTTGTAGGCAGATGAAGTCCCTTTTGTTTTGGCAGGACCTCGAGGACTGACTGCTCAGGAGGGACTGTGTTCTTTAGGTTTCTTCTTTCAAGTGCTCTTAATTTTATTGATGCTTTAAATATATTTTATATGTTGTTTGATGAGTTTTTTAAAAGCTGTATCTTAATTTTATTGAAATGCTTTAAATATATTAAGATATGTTGTTTGACCCAACGAAGGTTTTTTTAAGCTGCTGCTGGAAGTGCAGGAAAGAACCAGGTACTTATCTCCACCAATGGTGGAAATGCAAGAAGGTCAAAAGATTCTGGTCAGCTATACATGGGGCAACACAAAAATCTTAAAACTAAATTCACCTTCGACCCACAACATTACCTATTGGGCATTTCCAACCCGAACCTTAAACAACACTACTGTTTCCTAGGGGCCTGTCAAGAATAGTACTGGCAACCACCTTAAGTCACTAAATGCAATTGAATTCAATGTTTTAGTCTTACAATTATAATCTAAATACATTAACCTTTTCTGTTAACATTTATGTCTATTGCTGTTGTTGTGTACCTTCAAGTCGCTTTTGACTTCCAGTGACCCTGAGGCAAACCTAACATGGGGTTTTCTTGGCAAGATTTCTTCAGAGGGAGATTGCCTTTGCCTTCGTCTGTGACTGAGAGTTACTTGCCCAAGGTCACCCAATGGCTTTCATGGTTGAGCGAGAAATCAAACTCTGGTCTCTAGAATCACTATCCCATGCTGACTTCCATGTAAAGAAATGCATGCAAAAGAAAATAAGAGAAATGTTGTTTTCTGTGTGTAGCAGACTGAGATAGTTATTTTCAGATGTTTTCCTAAACAAAGAAGTTTTAAATGTGTGTTTCCCATGGGTCATGCATGAGTTCACTGTCGGAAATTAACATAATCCTTGTTCTCCAGGGAGTGCATCACATGCACCCACTTGGGGAACAGACCTGTCTACTTAGCTCCCCTTCTGGAAGCAGGTCATCTCCCTGAGCTACATACTGTACTTGAAATTTCGATTCTAATGGAAGATTGCTTTCCATTTACTGTGGGTATTTTCAAATAGTCATGGGCTTCCCTCTTCACAGATTCATGGCATAAAATTAAGTTCCAATCATACTGTTTGGTCAGATAAATGTGTGTTAAACACTTTTTTTGCAGTAGAAACTAAGGATTCACACATACATATACACATGCACACATACATAATGCACTATTTTTTGCTACTGGCATGGCTGCAATAATAATAATAATAATAATAATAATAATAATGGTTTTCCTTTCTGGCAATTGAATGATTCGCCTTCTTTTGGAAATCGCCCTGAGTCCCCTTAGGAAATAAAATAGGCAGTATAGACAGTAAATAAGGTATTATTATTATTGCTACAGGCATCGCTGTAAATATGTGTGCCATTGACTAATTTATTTTATAGAGTTTAATTTTTGTTTATATAGCTCATCTATATATATATAAAGGAAGACCCGTCATCAAACGACTGCCAGAGGCAGAGAAACCTTCCAAGGTAGAGACACCAAACTTGCGAACAAAAATAGGCCTCAGGCAAGGAAGGTTTTTAGCAAATAAACTTTCCCCCCCAAAACCTAGAAGGCCCCCAAAACAACAATAAAAAACTACATTTCCCAGCGTCCTCTGCGGCTGCCAGAAAATCCCATTGGCCAACATCGGCCCACACAAAATGCAGGGAGGTTGAGTTCCCATAGTAACGGTGGGCGGAGCCAGCCAAGGCTAGGTTAGAATGCTGAGTGATTTGAGTTTAGTCAGTTGGTGTTTGTGGGTTAAACTGTCAAGGCCAAGCTCTAGGAGGGAGCAGGTTCCCACACTCGAGAAACACAATCCAAAAGACCAAGCCAGCACAAAATACCACACATGACAGCCACACAACTCGCGATGCCTACCTCTACAGACCCACAACACAACAGACACACAACACACACAACACATACATACCACTGCTAAACAGAAACCTACACAGTACAACCAACTAACACAGGAGGACATAACAACTACCAGGAGGACATAACACTAACACAAATAGGGCACCAGGGACACAGGCACCACTGACAAACACATACCGCCAGAATAACACAAACTTGCAAAACCCAAAAAAACCCAAATACTGCAACACAAAAACCCACCCCAACCAAAATTCACAACAAACACCAATGGCAAAAGCAACACCCCCTCCACATCACAACCAGTACAAAGCCAGACTGAGACAACTATGTCACCACAACACACACAAAATACACCCCACAAATACCTGACAACTTCCCCAACACAAAACCCAGGACTGCACTCACTACTCACCACCATACACACCTCCAAATACACACACGTCCCAGGCACAATACTCCAGCAATTCCTACCAACACAACACAACTTCCTATCACAACCCATCCCCCCAACCTTACGGGACCCTGCACACACACCTACCACCACCACAAACAAAAACCAACTCCACCTATACTCCAACCACAACACAACACTGCACTGAAACTCTACAAACACACACAAATACCCAAAACACCCCACCCACACAAGCATTCCACAACATACTACCACCCACAATGCCACCACACACCCACTAACTCATCAAAAAAGTAATACCTAGACACAACACAATAAGCACATAACACAACCTTGCGTCTACTGCTCAACCCATTTGTATGCCATTCCTTCCTTCAACACCACACACCGACAACTCCACAGGACTTCAACATCCCACCCACCAGAACAACCCACAACGACACAGCCATGACCCCACCAAGACCATAACTAACATCAATTCCAACCCTTACATACTCAGACTTTCTCGCATCTCCTAAATAGGGCACAGCAACGCGTGCCGGGTACAGCTAGTAAGTAATAAATGGCTGGGAATTTAATTTGCAAATTATAATTTCTCTTCCAACATGAAGAGGCCCAGATCCCATATTAAGTTGTGTTTCTTTTTTCTTTTAAAGTTTTGATTTCGCAGGTTTTATAAACAGAGGCAGACTAAAGTGCAACGTTAAATGTTGTTGGGCTGCACCTTCCCGCGTTCCTGACTATGCTGATTGGATAAGAGGTGTAGTCTAACAATATCTGAAGGAATGCACATTGCCCACTCAGATAATGGAATCACATTATATGACATAGTTAAATTTGTGTAAATTGACCTGTCCCTTCACTGAAGCAGTCTTGCGGTATTGGTGCTATTAAGTTTATTTAAATGGTAGCAATTTGAAAGAGGATGCCTTATTGTAGATTTCAAGGTTAAAGCTGAGTTTCAGATCTGGGTAGGATAAAGGCCACCGCTACAGCATTTTTCTGTAGCTGAACTATGTTGACAAATGGAATTTTCCATCCAGTGCTGTGCTCTCCATTCCCTTGTAAGGACTGTGTTTACACTCTATGAGTGGAACAGAGTAACAACTAGAGTTACTAAGTTTTTTAAATAGCTGTAATAGTCAAAATTGATTATGCATGACACGGGGTCAACGATCAGGAAGGGACTATTAACAATATTGCAAATAAACATTCTGACTTCCACTGCCCTCTGTGGACCCTGAAACAGAGAGGAGGACAGGAGACTGAGTCTACTAACCTGGTCTGGTAAACTTGGAGCACCAAGACTCCTCTGTAGTTTGAGGCGCTTCGGCAGGAATTATTACCCATAATAATAATAGTGTCCTAAATGATCGAGCACTAAGATGTATTAAGATACTTACTGTAGTTGAGCCTTCCCAGGAATAATGAAGGCTGCCTGCAATCTGTCCTATGCACCCCTATATGGAAGTGACACTGAACATGTAAGAGGGCACATGT
This sequence comes from Anolis apletophallus, assembly GCA_030556195.1. Taxonomy (NCBI): domain Eukaryota; kingdom Metazoa; phylum Chordata; class Lepidosauria; order Squamata; family Anolidae; genus Anolis; species Anolis apletophallus. The sequence continues at coordinate 49,163,711 of JARBWK010000005.1, forward strand.
TGTGCTTGATAAATCTTCACTTCTAACAGATAAATCTTCACTGAAAGTAGGCAAAATAACAGATAGGTGGTTCCCAGTTTGATTTTGAACTTCAGCTCCATCTGAACAGCTGAGGCAAAATTGAAGTTGAAGTCCAAAACATCAGGTGGACGAAAGGTTGAGAACCAGTGACCTAGATAAAGGGTCTGGGAAGTGGTTCACACAAGGCTAGAGTCATGCATTGACCATTTCAAAGCCCAGAATAGCAACTAAGCAGGCACTGGAAACTGAGCCAGTCTATGGGAATAACAAGCAGAACTTGTTGCAAACCCTTGGAAAGTAACCAATCAATAGTCGGTGCACTCAGGAGATCCCAAAGGAGAATGAGGAAGACCTCAGAAGCACACAAGGGGGATTCTCCTTCAAGCTCCCCCAATACATTCATTCCAGGAAAGTCCCCCCAAAGGAGAAAGCTAGCAAAGAAGAGGGGAGGCAAGCACATGAAACAGCAAAAGTAATTGCAGAGATACGAACAGATCTGTAACGATAGAGTCGTGCTCTTCCATGGATGAGTTGTCTTGCAAGAGGGAGATATACTGGGGAGCTGTTCAGCATGTCCCTAGGCTCTTAAGGGGCAAGCTTGAGGTGGGGGCAGTCTGCTTAATGACAAGCTCAATTCTGAGATTCAGGTGGTCCCCCTGGGGATTCACCTTTCCTGCAAAGAAGGGATTAGATATTAGATGGTTCTTACATGTGTTCCAGCTTCTGAAACCTTTGAAGCATGGAAGGCAGAAGATCTGCCTCAATTAGAGGAACTAGGGAGCAGGGGTGAAACGGATAACGAATTGTTCTTTTAGTAACTAGTTGGCTGGCTTCACTGTTTTCTTGGGCCTGGTCCAAACTGCCTATTCTGAGTGCGGATGGCATCTTACAAACCATATGGTGTATGTACTTTGTGCTCGGGTGCTGGCAGAGGCTGCGGCGGCCATCAATCGCAGTGTGGCTTTGAAAGAGGCAGTGACTCTTATTTCATATGATAAGGCACATATGGCAAAATGGAAGAAGCTGGTGGAGCCTTTGAAAGCCCTCCCAAGGCCAGGTTTTCCGTCATCCCCAAAAAGGCATCTCCAGAATGCCGACTTACATATCTTGAGTTGTTTTCAATTCCACATGCATTTTTGGCCATGCAGTAAACATTAGAACTTGTGACACTGGGGCCTTTATGACTAATAACATAAGGCTAAATGTAACATCCAGTCAACACTTAAAGTGTTATTCATTGACTCAAATGACCTTTGTTTGCTAGATTTGGCGACACATGTTATATAGATAATGAAATGCCAATGGGACCCCTAGTGAAGCTTTTGAAGGATTTATCTCTGAATGTATGTGAAAGTTGGAGCAGGTTCTGCTTTTGTGACCTGTTACCTAGATGTACATGAAAGAGATCTAAGCACCAAAATCCTAAAAAAAGAATAGGAACATGGTAAGGTGTTCATTTTGAATACACTTCAGTCCTGAGAACAGAATGTACTTTTAAAACCATTTACAGGTCATATTTATGACTTTCAATTATGCCCATATTTTGCAAAGGAATGTCACTAATGAGCTGGTGCAGGTGTGGAGAAAGCCGCGCTCTTACCTCTATGTGGCATTACTATCCAATTGTACATACATTTTAGAATGGGATTATGGAAAATGTTTGGCAATATCACACATCAAGTCTTTAGAAAAAGATACCTACTGCTCCTGCTGTTTAGTTATGGTATATGGAGGAAATGATCACCAATAGAGAAGCATCATATATTCTACCTGTTAACTGCAACTGAAAGGAAAGAATTGGAAATATGCGGAGGAGTGAGAAAATCAGATTACTGTATTGAACAATGGCAGTCTTTCATCAAAATCGAGGCTTAATGAGTGTCACATTGGAACAGCATAAATCCTGGAGGGAGATTTTAATGGAAATGTATAAGATCATGTATGTATTTATACAAGTTCAAAAGAAGGTTCAAAATCTTCTGCCAGTGATTACATCTGTAACAAAAATAGATCTGTGTTACTTTAATGAAGTGCAAATTTTTTCTGTTTTTGTGTGTTTGTTTTACATTGAAAATGCAATCAATTAAAACACCAAATAAAAGTATTGTTTTGATTTCTCATGAAAAGCCAGGAAAACAAAAAAGACTTACAAATTGTATGATCTCAATAGTTTGACTTTCAGATTATATTAGGCAATAAGGCATCTTTAATGCAAGCTTGTGCTGATCAACTATTCAATCCCATATTGTTTCATAAAATATAAATATTAATGCTACTAAAAGAAATGGCAATTTAATCTGAACACAGTGTTGCTATGAGAATAAACTGGAACTAGAGCAAGTAAGTGTGTGAATCAATTCCTTTTATCAGGAGATCAAAGCTCCATCTGCTTTTGCTGAAAATAATGCAAAGAAGAAATGATGGCTCTAAAAGCTGTTTTTCTGCCGACAAATCCTAAATATGTCAACTCAGAAGTACCCACACACAAGATTAGTGGAGCTTACTGGGTGTAAATAAACATACATCATGGTGGCAGAACATAATCTAGACAACATCCTAATTTCAAGATTGGCTGATGACCATATTTGTAGCCCTATGCATAATAGACAAATGATCATAAAAGTTCTGGGATATTGTCAGGGAAAAATCCAAAAAATACACTTTCTGTAGCAAAAAAAAGGTAGCGGGAGAAAGAATAAAGACAAAAAAAATCTATTGGATGACTGATAAATCTCTTCAAACAAATAGGCACCAAAAGGCACCCAAATACTGTTCATCAACTTATATGTTGGCACAAATTGAATTATTAAAGCAATCAGCTTAAATAAATAGAAAACAATCAGCATAAAAAGAAGATAACTCTTTCAGAAGTTCTGAAAAATTAAAGGGAATTTTAAACCAAGAGCTGGGATGACATGTGATTGCCAAGATGACACTTATAGAATTTGGACGAAATAAAAAGACAATGGGAACAATACATTGAAGAACTGTATAAAAGAAGAACCAGAAAACAGATTCTGTTGAGAAGGAACATTTTCAGAATAAACCCACAATTTTAAAAAGTGAAGGAGAAAAAGGCACTCAAAACTCTTGGAAGAAATAAACTATCAGAATCAGATGCCATACCAACTATAGCTGTTTCAAGCTATAGTGTCCCTTCAAATTCTGTCAGAAGTATGCCATTATATATATATATAAATATATATAAACCCCGTTTTCCTAGTTTCTAACAGACCTCATAACTTCTGGGGATGCCTGCCATAGATGCAGGCGAAACGTCAGAGAAGAATGCTTCTGGAACATAGCCATACAGCCCAGAAAACTCACAACAACCCAGTGATTCCGACCATGAAAGGCTTCAACAATACAAAAATGAAATTGATTATTGTTGCAGTAGTGGGCATTGATCTCTTTTCATCCTTGAACTTCTATTTCCAATCCATGGGTCTTAAATAGGCAGGCTTTTGATCGCCTGCGAATAACCTCCGCCATGCTCAATTGTGTTTTATTGAATTTTATTGTCTTACTGTCTTTTACTCTTTTATGTTTTATCCTTTTATGCTGTAAACCGCCCCGAGCCTTTGGGAGTGGCGGTGTACAAGTCAAATAAATAAATACAGAGAAAACTGTCTAAACTGTTAGCCACTTTTGCTTCAGATTCTGGGAGGAAAGCAGGATACAAACAAATATAATTACAGTAATAATCAAATTGATTGATTTGCTTTAAGAAATGGTTCTTTTAGTTCTTATAAGCATATACACACATTGTTTCCACCCAGTGCTGAAACCTGCATTCTGATTTGCAATCAAACACCCCAAAATTGGTGTATTGATGTCACTTAAATAGATATAAATATTTTGACTATTTATTTGAACCTGTATCCTGTTAATAATCCAGCGATAATAAAAATCTGACTAAAAATGTAGTACCAAACGAATTATTTCCAGTGGTGTCTGGATTTCTTTCAAATAAAAGTATATGCATTTCTTTCTATCAGTCCTAGTTTGAACCTAAATTGCAAGCTCATTGCATGTTTGTATGTGCCACCCAAGTCATCTTGTTGACTTATGATGATCCCATGAGTTTCATAGGGTTTTCTTAGGCAATGAACCCTCAGAGGTAGTTTATCCAGTTCCTTACTCTGAAGCAGTGCCTACAAGACCTCTAAGGTTTGCTAGCAGTCTCCCATTTGGGTATGATTGCAACCAATATGAGATGGGATCTGGTGTATTTAGGCTATTTAAGCCTTTCCTATTTATTATGCATACTTATAATCTGAACAGGTCTTGCCAAGAAAACCCTGTGTTAGGGTTATCTTGGATTGGAAACAACTTGAAGGCAAGTTTATATGCTTTAAGTGCTAACATGTACACATTGTTATGATTTTTAGTATTAGTTGCGTTGAGTCTCCTTTAGGAGAAAAAAGTGGGATATAAATACATTTGTAAATATAATACAGGCAGTCCCTGAGTTACAAAAATTCAATTTACAATTGACTCATAGTTAAGAGTGTGGGTTAGATAACAGGAAGTGAGATAAATCTAACCCCAAGAAGGGAAATTAACTCCTGAAAGTGTAATCATGAGAAAAAGGTGTCTCCACTGAAGCTTTATCACCAATCCTTATTTCCACTACAAACCAAACTTTTCAAAATCCAATTCTCACAGGGACAGAAAGTGAGGTGAATTTTTCTGATTTTTGCAGATAGCAAAACAAACACCTAAAGGTGTTAACCCTTCTCTATACTATCCAAACCGTGCATATCTATCCATCTATCTATTTATCTATTTGGTGTTATGCTTTTAAAATGTACCTGTTCCATGTTATATATAAATTCAATTTAAGAACAAACCTACACCCTACCTATTCAACTTGTATGCAGAAAACAACATGTGATGTGTGGGGCTTTATGAATCCAAAGCTGGAGTTAAAATTGCTGGAAGAAACATTAGCAACCTTAGATATGCAGATGATACCACTTTGATGGCCAAAAGCGAGGAGGAGGTGGGGAGCCTTAAAACCAAGGTGAAAGAAGAAAGTGCCAAAGCTGGGTTGCAGTTAAACATTTTAAAAAACCCAAGATTATGGTAACCAGACTGATTGATGACTGGTAAATCGAGGGAGAAAACGTGGAGGCAGTGACAGACTTTGTATTTCTAGGTGCAAAGATTACTGCAGTTGCAGCCAAAATCATTTTACTTCTTGGGAAAAACCAATCTTAATAAAATAATGAAGAGGAGAGACATCACACTGGCAACAAAGGTCCACATAGTTAAAGCAAATACATTCCTCATAGTAACATATGGATGTGAGAGCTGGACCATAAGGAAAGTTCAGGAAGGAAGATAGACGCTTTTGAACTGTGGTATTGGAGGAAAATTCTGAGAGTGCTTGGATCATGAGAAGACCAAACCAATCCATACTTCAGGAAATAATGCTCGACTGCTCACTGAAGGGAAGGATACTAGAGGCAAAGATGAAGTACTTTGGCCATGTAATGAGAAGACAGGATACCTTGGAGAAGATAATGATGCTGGGAAAATGGAAGGAAAAAGGAAGAAGGGCTGACTAAGGGCAAGATGGATGGATGGTATCCTTGAAGTGACTGGCCTGATCTTGAAGGAGCTGGGGGTGGCCATGGCCGGCAGAGAGCTCTGGCGTGGACTGGTCCATGAGGTCACAAAAAGTTGGAAGCTACTGAACAAATAAATAACTGAACCTATCTTGTTTGTAACTTGGAGACTGCCTGTAATAATAAAAATAATTTGTTCTGTAAAAACAAATGGAGTCAGTGGGGGTCTGGTATTATTTATTTACAAAATTTTAACCTCACTCTTTTCACCCCCGCAGGGGGACTCAGAGCGGCTAACAATGGTAACGAATCGATGCCGTGATAAATTACCATTACAATAACAAGATTAAAACATACAATAGAATTAAAACAACAATCATAAGCCTTTTCCATTACAACAATCATATGGTCTGATTCAATGTTCAGGTGCCGTTATATCCATTAGCCAAAAGCCTCGTTCCACAACCACGTCTTCAGTTTTCTTTTGAAAGAAAGGAGGGAGGTTGCCAATCTAATTTCGCTGGGGAGCGAATTCCACAGGCGGGGGGGGAGGGGGGTCACCACCGAGAAGACCCTGTCCCTCATCCACACCAGCCGTGTTTGCGAAGCTGGTGGGACCGAGAGCAGGGCCTCCACGGCGGATCTTAGACTACGAGGCGGAACGTAGAGGGAGATATGTTCGGACAAGTAAGCTGGGCCGGAATCGTATAGCACTTTGAATTGTGCTCGGAAACGGACCGGCACCCAGTGGAGTCGACGTAACAGAGGGGTTTAGCTCCTCATTTAGCCATTGAAACTCATGGTTGGATTTTGGGCAAGTCACTCTCAGAAGGAGGCAAAGATAACCCTTCTCTGAACAAATCTTGCCAAGAAAACTCTTAATAGGTTCATATTAAGGTCCCTCTCAGACAGGCCCTATATCCCAGGATTTCTGTTTATCCCAGATTATCTGGCAGTGCGGACTCATATAATCCATTTGAAAGCAGAAAACCTGGGATCAGATCATGGGATATAAAGCCTTTCTAGAAGGGCCCTAAGTTAGAAATTACTTGAAGGCACACAGCAGAGAGTACATCTACATTGTAGAATGAATGCAGTTTGGCACCACTTCCATGAAATCATGGAATTTGTAGTTTGGCATGGGCTTTTTCCTAAAACTCAAAACGCCCATGATGCAATAGCATTGAGCCATGGCAGTTGAAGTGGTGTCAAACTGCATTAATGTTAGTGTAGATCAGGCCTGGGCAAACTTGGGCCTTTCAGGTGTTTTGGACTTCAGCCTGAGGCTGTGAGGAATCGTGGGAGTTGAAGTCCAAAACACCTGAAAGGCAGACGTTTGCCCAGGCCTGGTGTAGATCAATTAGGAATTGTGGGAGTTGGAGTCCAAAACACCTGAAAGGCAGAAGTTTGCCCAGGCCTGGTGTAGATCAATTAGGAATTGTGGGAGTTGGAGTCCAAAACACCTGAAAGGCAGAAGTTTGCCCAGGCCTGATGTAGATCAATTAAGAATTGTGGGAGTTGGAGTCCAAAACACCTGAAAGGCAGAAGTTTGCCCAGGCCTGGTGTAGATCAATTAGGAATTGTGGGAGTTGGAGTCCAAAACACCTGAAAGGCAGAAGTTTGCCCAGGCCTGATGTAGATCAATTAAGAATTGTGGGAGTTGGAGTCCAAAACACCTGAAAGGCAGAAGTTTGCCCAGGCCTGGTGTAGATCAATTAGGAATTGTGGGAGTTGGAGTCCAAAACACCTGAAAGGCAGAAGTTTGCCCAGGCCTGGTGTAGATCAATTAGGAATTGTGGGAGTTGGAGTCCAAAACACCTGAAAGGCAGAAGTTTGCCCAGGCCTGGTGTAGATCAATTAGGAATTGTGGGAGTTGGAGTCCAAAACACCTGAAAGGCAGACGTTTGCCCAGGCCTGGTGTAGAACAATTAGGAATTGTGGGAGTTGGAGTCCAAAACACCTGAAAGGCAGAAGTTTGCCCATGCCTGGTGTAGAATTAGGAATTGTGGGAGTTGGAGTCCAAAACACCTGAAAGGCACAAGTTTGCCCAGGCCTGGTGTAGAACAATTAGGAATTGTGGGAGTTGGAGTCCAAAACACATGAAAGGCAACAAGTTTGCCCAGGCCTGGTGTAGTTCAATTAGGAATTGTGGGAGTTGGAGTCCAAAACACCTGAAAGGCACAAGTTTGCCCAGGCCTGGTGTAGATCAATTAGGAATTGTGGGAGTTGGAGTCCAAAACACCTGAAAGGCAGAAGTTTGCCCAGGCCTGGTGTAGATCAATTAGGAATTGTGGGAGTTGGAGTCCAAAACACCTGAAAGGCAGAAGTTTGCCTAGGCCTGGTGTGGATCAATTAGGAATTGTGGGAGTTGGAGTCCAAAACACCTGAAAGGCAGAAGTTTGCCCAGGCCTGGTGTAGATAAATTAGAAATTGTGGGAGTTGGAGTCCAAAACACCTGAAAGGCAGAAGTTTGCCCAGGCCTGGTGTGGATCAATTAGGAATTGTGGGAGTTGGAGTCCAAAACACCTGAAAGGCAGAAGTTTGCCTAGGCCTGGTGTAGATCAATTAGGAATTGTGGGAGTTGGAGTCCAAAACACCTGAAAGGCAGAAGTTTGCCCAGGCCTGGTGTGGATCAATTAGGAATTGTGGGAGTTGGAGTCCAAAACACCTGAAAGGCAGAAGTTTGCCCAGGCCTGGTGTAGATTAATTAGGAATTGTGGGAGTTGGAGTCCAAAACACCCGAAAGGCAGAAGTTTCCCCAGGCCTGGTGTAGATCAATTAGGAATTGTGGGAGTTGGAGTCCAAAACACCTGAAAGGCAGAAGTTTGCCCAGGCCTGGTGTAGATCAATTAGGAATTGTGGGAGTTGGAGTCCAAAACACCTGAAAGGCAGAAGTTTGCCCAGGCCTGGTGTAGATCAATTAGGAATTGTGGGAGTTGGAGTCCAAAACACCTGAAAGGCCCAAGTTTGCCCAGGCCTGGTGTAGATCAATTAGGAATTGTGGGAGTTGGAGTCCAAAACACCTGGAAGGCCCAAGTTTGCCCAGGCCTGGTGTGGATCAATTAGGAATTGTGGGAGTTGGAGTCCAAAACACCTGAAAGGCACAAGTTTGCCCAGGCCTGGTGTAGATCAATTAGGAATTGTGGGAGTTGGAGTCCAAAACACCTGGAGGGCCGAAGTTTGCCCAGGCCTGGTGTTGATCAATTAGGAATTGTGGGAGTTGGAGTCCAAAACACCTGAAAGGCAGAAGTTTGCCCAGGCCTGGTGTGGATCAATTAGGAATTGTGGGAGTTGGAGTCCAAAACACCTGAAAGGCAGAAGTTTGCCCAGGCCTGGTGTGGATCAATTAGGAATTGTGGGAGTTGGAGTCCAAAACACCTGAAAGGCAGAAGTTTGCCCAGGCCTGGTGTAGATCAATTAGGAATTGTGGGAGTTGGAGTCCAAAACACCTGGAGGGCCGAAGTTTGCCCAGGCCTGGTGTGGATCAATTAGGAATTGTGGGAGTTGGAGTCCAAAACACCTGAAAGGCAGAAGTTTGCCCAGGCCTGGTGTAGATCAATGAGGAATTGTGGGAGTTGGAGTCCAAAACACCTGAAAGGCAGAAGTTTGCCCAGGCCTGGTGTAGATCAATTAGGAATTGTGGGAGTTGGAGTCCCAAGTTTGCCCAGGCCTTACTTAGATGCTCCCAGTGGGTTAAAGCCACATAACCATAAAATTAATTTGCCTGAAGAGGAATAAATCTAGTGAACAGAATAGTGAATGCCTTGAATCCTCTTAAGTTCTTCTCCTGGTTGAATCTTTCCTATGTGTGAATAATGCCTGGCTTGACACAGGACAAACACCAACCACTCTAGCTCAAACCAAGGCCAAGACTGGCTTGGGGAAGACAATGAAAAAGACCTCTTTCTTCCCTGTTCTCGCGAGAACACCGGAAAAAGGGCGACACCTCGCGCTGGCAAATCGCAAGCTGCGGAAGCCAGCGAGCGAGCCCGCGAAGGGGGAAGCGCCTGTTGCGCGCGCACCGGCTAACGGACCCCCCCCCTCCGCCCGCGTGCATTTGGTATGTAACGAGGCCACCGTTGCCCTGGCAACCAAGGGTGCCTCTCTCTTGCTCAGGGCCTGTACAAAACCAGGCAGTTCTGAGGCCTGTACAAAACAAGAGCCCTGGCAAGAAAATAGTCTTTGGTGTTTAAACTCTGTTGTTATTATTATGCTGACATTTAGGTGGGGGGGGGGGGGGTTGTACACACTAGATTTACAGCAGTTTGACACCACTTCTAACTGCCATGGAATCCTGGGGTTTGTTTTGCAGTTTTGGTTTTAGCTTTCTCCTGAGGAAGAGGGCCGCTGCCCAGAGTGTAGTAGATGCAGCCTGAGGGTGTTGAAATAGTGTGAGCCTTGTTTGTTTGTTTGTTTATGGCATTTATATGTCATTCTTCTCACCCCAAAGGGGACTCAGAGCGGCTGACAAGTTATATGTACATACAATATATTATTAGCATAGCACAATATTAGTATCATGTATTATATTGTATTATATAATCCCGAATAGATTACTGCAACGCGCTGTACGTGGGGCTGCCTTTGAAGACAGTTCGGAAATTACAACTAGTCCAACGGGCGGCAGCCAGACTACTAACTGGAGCTATATTATTTATTATTTATTTATTTATTATTCGGTTTTATATTCCGCTCCTCCCAGCAGGCTCGGGGCGGGTTACAAGCAGTAAAAACATACAATAAAACATACCATAAAAACAGTAAAACACAATACATAACCCAGATGTTACAAGGCTACGATTCCTTAATTCAGACGAGACGAGCCAGTTGAGTTTGAGTTGAATTTACCCAAACGTAAGCTTGAAGAGGGCCGTCTTACATTCTCTTCGGAAAGGGAGGAGTTCCGAGACCATTCGGACATGGTCAGGGAGCAAATTCCAGAGTACTGGAGCCGCCGCAGAGAAAGCTCTCTGTCTTGTACTGGACAAGTGACAAGCGCAGCGATCTTGGGGGAACATACGGGGTAAGGCGGTCCCTCAGGTACACAGGCCCTAGACCGTGCAAGGCCTTAAAGGTTAAAACCAACACCTTGAAAACAATCCGGTACTCGATGGGAAGCCAGTGCAGTTGCCGGAGGATGGGAGTGATGTGCTCCCTCACTGGTGCTCCCACCAGCAAGCGAGCCGCGGCATTCTGCACCAGCTTGAGTTTCGGACTGTCACCAAGGGAGGCCAGCGTAGAGGCGTTACAGTAGTCTAGCCTCGAGATGACCGTCGCTTGGATCACCGTGGCCAGATCGTCCCTGGACAGGTAGGGGGCCAGTCGCCTGGCCTGACGTAGGTGGAAGAACGACGTCCTGCTGACCACGGAGACCATGGAGGGTCAGCAGGGAGTCCAACTTGACACTCAAGCTCTTAACCAAGGGTGACGGGCTAAGTGGCTCGCCATCCAGGGCAGGCAACCGGCACTCATCCAGCCCAGGTCGACCAGGCCACAAGATCTCCGTCTTCGACGGGTTCACCTTCAGCCGGCTGGCCCGCAGCCATCCAGTCACGGCTTCCAGGCATAGATGGAAACAATCGGGTACAGTATCCGGCCTGCCGTCCATTCTCAGCAGAAGCTGGGTGTCATCAGCGTACTGATAACACTCCAGACCAAAGTTGCGAGCCAGCTGGGCCAGGGGGCGCATGTAGATGTTGAATAATAAGGGTGAGAGGATGGCCCCCTGGGGGACCCCACAACTTAATGGGAGCCTCCCGGAGACCTCCTCACCCCTCTCCACACGCTGTCCCCAGTCCTGGAGGAAGGAGGCCACCCACTTAAGGGCAGTCCCCCTGACTCCAGCTACATACAGGGAGCATACCACCACCCTGTTGTGTCGGCTCCACTGGCTGCCGGTCCAATTCCGGGCTCAATTCAAAGTGCTGGTTTTGACCTTTAAAGCTCTATACGGTTCTGGCCCAGCTTACTTGTCCGAACGCATCTGCCGCTATGTCCCACCTCGTACTTTAAGATCATCCGGGGAGGCCCTGCTCTCGCTCCCGCCGGCTTCCCAGGTGCGGCTGGTGGGGACGAGGGAGAGGGCCTTCTCGGTGGTGGCTCCCCGTCTGTGGAATGCGCTCCCTAGCGACATACGATCAATTCCATCCTCCTGACATTCAGGAAAAGTGAAAGCCTGGATGTGGGACCAGGCGTTCACATAGTAGCACAGGACAGCACTTTAGTAGTTTAATGGAAAGTTGGTGAATAGGGCTCAATGCTTTTATGGACGGAACACTGTTTTTAACATAGGTGAATTCATAGGATGTGTGAATATAATTGTATGTTAATGTATTTTAGTGTCGAATGCTGGAGGGTTTTATATTGTGTTTTATACTGAGATTGTGATGTAGGCATCAAATTGTGCCTTTGAAGTCGCTCTGAGTCCCCTCGGGGTTGAGAAGAGCGGGGTAAAATGCCATAAATAAAATAAATAAATAAATAAATTATATTGTACTATACCACTATACTGTAATATTATTAGCAGTATTACATGTAATATGAAATATAAAAGTATTGTATTGACCTAAGTTGACCTAAGTATTATATTGTATCTACCTTCTATCTATCTATCTTCTATGTATATAATAAAAGTCAGTGTTTGCGGCGGTGCGGAGGGCAGGAGGTGCAGAGGAATATGTGCCAGCATTTCGATTGGTTGGCACTGTGGGATTATTTGCATAAAGGACACTGATTGGCCAGCCTTAGAACTCCGACACTCTAAGGCACCAGATTATTTGCATAAAGGACTCAGATTGGCCAGCCTCAGAACTCCCAACAATCTAAGGCACCAGACAGAGGACATTGGTTGCCACTGAGGAACTATTTGCATAAAGGACTCTGATTGGCCAGCAAAACAGAATGCAACTGAATGCTTGAGTTAGCCAAATGACTGTTTTTGTCCGTTGGAAATGGAATGTTCATTTTCTGGGAGGTGCAGCGGTGCCAAGGAATATGTGACAGCGTTTCGATAGGTTGCCACTATGGGATTATTTGCATAAAGGACTCTGATTGGCCAGCCTCAGAACTCCAACATTCTACGGCCCCAGACAGAGGAGATTGGTTGCCACTGAAATGGTATTTGCATAAAGGACTCCGATTGGCCATCCACATTCCAATATTCTAAGGTGACTCAGAGGGAAAAGGAAAGGCCTCAGGCAGTCAGATACTGCGGCCCACAGCAGTGACGGATCAGGACCAAACTTGGCACACAGGGGCCTAATGGCCCACTTCACAACGCAACCCTCACCCAATGACCAATACAGACCAAAATTAGCACACAGAGCCACCTTGACCCACTCAACACCCTGGTGCTGTTTCAAGGAGGATAGAACACAGATGATGGGACTTGAAATACCTTCACTCACCTTCCGAGACCGCTGCAACCCTCATCCAAAGAATGATCAAGACCAAATGTGACACACAGAGCCCCCATGACCCACTCTACATCCTGGTGCTGTTTGGAGGGGGATGGACCATGGCCAATGGGACTTGCAGTACCTTCACTAAGTTCCTGAGACCACTGCAAGCCACATAAACATCTAATAGGAACCAACCTTGGCACACAATGCCTTCCTCAAATAACCCGGGCACTGCCGGGTCCCCAAGCTAGTAATATTATAAAAGTATTATATTGACCCTGTTGACCTAAGCAGTCGAAAGCTAGCTGCAAGTAGAAAAATTAGGTACCGCATAAGCGGGGGAGGTATCCTAAAGAACTTTTTAACTTCAATAAATATTGAAGACGGCTCTTCGTCAAGAAGGAGGAGGTAGCAAGGAGGATGGAACAACAGTGCCCCCCTGTGACGAAATGGAGCGGCAGCACCCAGTGACGAATATAACAACAAATATAACAACAGCACCCGGTTGGAGGCCAGGAGGAGCAAGGCTCAGTCCAGGGGATCCTCCTGTTATAGGTTATCGTATGTCTTGTATGTCTAAAAATGGCAGGAATTATCTGCTGTATGTGTTCTGTGATCCGCACTGAGTCCCCTTCAGGGTGAGAAGTGCGGAATATAAATAAAGTGTATTATTATTATTATATTGAATTTTTATTAGTATATTGTATTACATTATAATATTATCAATATTATATGTGTATACAATATACTAAATTAGCACATATCATTAATATTATATACTTCTTTTTCTTGGCTTTTCTTCGCGAACGAAGATTCAGGAAGGACTCATCCCACGCTTTCTACAAGTGCGTTGATGACTAAAAAGGCCAATCCGAGATAGGCAAGTACTATTGCCTAAAGCACAGCAGAAAGACTCCTTGGGTGATGATGTTTCCAAGTTGCGGTTCTTTCTGCGTTGTCGTTTCTCTTCGAGACTCGTTCGGTGTGTCTTCTCGAAAGAGGCCGCAGCATTGTGGATAGTGCGCCTCCATGCCTCTTGATGTGAGGCTAGGGTGGACCATTGTTGGTGATCAATTTGGCTGAGCCTGAGATGTTGTTTCAGTGAGTCTTTATATCTCTTTTTTGGGGCGCCTCTCTTGCGCTGACCCGTGGCAAGTTCACCATAGAGTAGTATCTTTGGGAGGCAGTGGTCCTCCATCCTAGAGATGTGTCCTGCCCAGCGCAGCTGTGTTCTCAATAGCATGTCCTCAATGCTGATGATCCCTGCCTGCTCAAGGACAGCAATATTCGTCACATAGTCAGTCCAGTGAATATTTAGGATTGTGCAAAGACAGCGCTGATGAAAGCGTTCGAGGAGTCGTAGGTGTTGGCGATAGGTGACCCATGTTTTAGACCCATAAAGGAGAATAGACAGTACGATAGCGCTGTACACACTGATTTTTGTGCTTTGTCTCAGGTGTTTGTTATTCGAGACTCTTTTGTGAAGCACTCCGAATGCACTATATGCCTTTGCTAATCTGTGATCTATCTCTTTATAATCTTGGTGTCTGAAGAGGTGATGCTTCCCAGGTAGGTGAACTACTGAATACACTTAAGCATAGATTTCCCTATGCTGAAGTGGGGATGATGGTGTTCTCCCTGTGGTGCGGGCTGGTAGAGAACTTCCGTTTTCTTCAGACTGACTTCCAGCCCAAACAGCTCTGCAGCTGTTGCAAAGCAGAATGTTAGGTGCTGCAGAGCTGCTTCTGTATGGGTGACAATTATATATTACTATACTGTACTATACCACAATACTGTAATTGTATTAGTAATATCACATGCAATATAAAGTATATAATTATTTTATTGTATTATTAGCATTATGTTGTATTATATTATTATCAATATTATATATTTATACAATATATTATAATATTAGCACAGCTTGCTTACTTACGCGATCCCTCGTGTGAGGATGATGGTCCTCCAAGATCAGTGTACTGGCGGTGGGTATGTAGGTGACTGTGGAGCCCTATTTTTGATCTGCATCTTCTCCCACAGTGAGGGCATTGGGTTCCAGGTGGAAGGCGGTCCCGGTCGAGGTTGGCTTGACGCGCCTTCCTCTTGGCACATTTCCTTCGCCCTCCATTTGTGCCTCTTCAAATTCCACAGCAGTGCTGGTCCAGCTGGAGCGCACAAGAGCCAGGGCTTTCCAGTTCTCAGTGTCTATGCCAGAGTTTTTAAGGTTGGCTTTGAGCCCATCTTTAAATCTCTTTTCCTGTCCTCTAACATTCTGTTTTCTATTCTTGAGTTTGAAGTAGGGCAACTGCTTTGAGAGACAGTGGTCAGGCATCTGGACAACATGGCCAGTCCAGCAGAGTTGATAGCGGAGGACCATCGCTTCAATACTAGTGGTCTTTGCTTCTTCCAGCATGCTGACATTTTTCCGCTTGTCTTCCCAAGAGATTTGCAGGATTTTTCGGAGGCAGTGCTGATGGAATCGTTCCAGGAGTTGCATGTGACATCTATAGACAGTCCACTTCTCACAGGTGTATAGCAGGGTTGGGAGGACAATAGCTTTATAAACAAGCACCTTGGTATCCTTATGGATGTACCGGTCCTCAAACACTCTCTGCTTCATTTGGAAAAATGCTGCACTCACAGAACTCAAGCAGTGTTGTATTTCAGTGTCTATGTTGACTTTTGTGGAGAGGTGGCTGCCAAGATAGTGGAAGTGATCAACATTTTCTAATGTTCCACCATTAAGCTGTATTTCTGGCATTGGAGAGGGATTTGTTGGTGACTGCTGGAAGAGCACTTGGCTTTCTCGATGTTCAATGAGAGGCCGAGCTTCTCGTATGCTTCTGCGAAGGTGTTTAGAGTGGCTTGTAGGTCTTCTTCTGAATGCACACAGACGACATCAGCATATTTGAGTTCTATGACAGATGTTGTTGTAACCTTGGTTTTGGCTTTCAATCTGCTGAGTTTAAATACCTTGCCATCTGTCCAATAGATGATTTCTACTCCGGTGGGAAGCTTTCCATCAACAAGATAAAGTATTATAGCAATGAAGATGGAAAATAAAGTTGGGACAATAACACATCCCTGTTTGACACCTGATTCCACCTTAAATGGGTCACTCTGGGAGCCACTGCTGCCACAGGATGTTCACATATTTGTTAGGGCGCCCAATTTTTTTTGGAGGATGGTCCAGCGAGCACAGTGTCGAATGCCTTTGCAAGATCAATGAATGCCATGTACAGTAGTTAATTTTGTTCCCTGCATATTTCTTGGAACTGTTGTGCAGTGAAGATCATGTCCACTGTTCCTCTGGAGGGGCGGAAGCCGTTCTGGGATTCTGGGAGGGTGTCTTCTGAGAGGGGTAGAAGGTGGTTTGCAAGGATTCTTGTGAGGATTTTCCCAGCGGAGATTATAAGGGAGATACCTTGATAGTTTCAGCAGTCCATTCTTTTCCCTTTTTTGAAGAGGGTGATGATGGTGGCATCCTTGAAATCTGCTGGGATTTTCTTGGTCACCCACACTTTTTTTAATGAGCTGGTGGAATTGTGTCAGCTCAGGTCCTCCCTCCCTAAAGATTTCAGCAGGGATCCCATCAGGTCCGCTGGCTTTGTTGGGGTTTTTTTTGGAGGGGGGTTGGGGGGGCTGATGGCATTGCTGACTTTTTCCAAACTAGGCAGTGCTGCAAGCTCATCCCTGGTTTGTTGTTGTGGGATTTGTAAGAGAACCTCTTCGGCCACATTGGAGTATTAGTATCATATATTACTATATTATTGCTGGGGAGAGGGGCTCCCAACTGTTGATCCAGGAGACATGGTGTAACTCTGTCTTCCTGGCTCCCCTTCTGCACTCTGGCTCCAGAGCGTCAGGTTTTTTGGGGGGGCTCCAGCACCAACTGTTGGTTTTCTCATTTTGTATCTTGGTCATTGTTATAGTAATACTTGAAATATTTCTGTTTCATGCTTTTGCAAAAACATGCCAGCAAACCAGGAAAAAATGCTAGGTTTGTATTAACTTCCATTATACATTACTTTTTGAAATAGAAGATTTGTTACACTTACTGGAAATTATTTACATCATTATTCCAGCTTGTTAACTCAGTACTTTTTTCTCCTATGATTTTGAGAAATAAATACGCAGAGAAGTTCAGACAATTTTAGAAAGGGAACCTGAAAAAATTATCTCAATTCTTATATGGAAGCATCAATCAGATCTCATCCTGCCTACATTTTGCAGAATTGGTTACATATCAGCTGTGTCCATCTCGTTTGCAGAAATACCAATACTTTAGTTCAAGCATGGGCAAATTGAGCCCTCCGGGTGTTTTGAACTTCAACTCTCACCATTCCTAACTCCCTCAGGTCCCATCCTTTCCCCCCTCAGCCGCTTAAGGAAGGGGCCTGAGGCTGTTAGGAATGGTGGGAGTTGAAGTCCAAAACACCTGAAGGGAAGGCCCAAGTTTGCCCATGCCTACATTAGATCCAGCTCTTAGAATCACAATTTGGATTCATGCTAGTACTCTATGTGTGAAGATAAGTTATTTTAAAAATCCTTAAATGTTTCCTTCTCAAGAATAGTAGTTACAAATGGGAATGCTTCCCATTTTCTCAGACTTTGGTGTGTAATACGATAGTAATTGAATAGGTGACACATCAGTTTCCAATTCTTACGTTTTACATTTGTTCTCAGTTGTTTACGATCCTTGATAATGGGGCTTCAAGCTGAAAACAGGATTAACCTGGGCTGCTCCCACAAATCTTTTTAACAGATGCAGGCTTGTTCTCTGAAAAGAAGAAGCTTTTCAAACCTACTTCCAATATTATCCTCATCTTATCCAGTTCCTCAGTTGATGCTGTTTAAGAGCCACCTGCTCTTTTTAATTATTTGTTACACAAACCCCAATTACATAGCTGTGTGTTCTTTGCATACTTTCTCATAATCTTAACATCCAAAGAGTTCAGCTGCATTCCAAAAAATATTTGGACTTGTGTTATTCCCGCTACACTAGGACTACAACATAGCTTTCCTAATGTCAAAAAACCAATATATTTATTTAATTTCCTTGTAAAACTTGGAAGAGATTTATCACTATTTTTAAAATGTGTTGTGAGAGGTAGCAATACTGTCATGATAAAAAAAAGAAACCAAGATTTCGTTCCCTCCCTGAGAAGTAGGCTATAGCAATATTTTTAAAACAAAATAATTGTTGGTTTAGTACGAAATATGGGCTAGTCTGTAATTCTGCTAAAATTATGTAAAATAAAAATTCAAATTAAAAGAGAGAAATGCAAAGAAATGTACAAGGGGGCCCTTGTTATCCACTGGAGTTTGGTTCCAGAATGCTTTGTGGATATCAAACTCTGTGGGTGATCTATTCTAATTATATGCAATGACATAATAAAATGGTGACCCTTATAAAAATGGCAAAATAAAGGTTTATCGTTTGTATTTTTAAATATATATATTTAGCTAGTGGAATTTTTAAAATACATATTTAGCTATACTGGCTTTGGACAAACTTATGATTACAGAACTCGGACTATGTGCACTTTGAACTATTTGTATTTAATTGGTTTTTAATCTGTTTTAATGTATTTTTACGATATAATTGTTGTTTTGTTGATTATATGTGGCATTGAATCGCTGCCTTTTGTTAGCTGCCCTGAGTCCCCCTTCGGGGGTAGAGAAGGGCGGGTTATAAATAATTGAAATAAATAAATAAAATAAATTTGGTTAGACCTCACCTGGAATACTGTGTCCACTTCTGGGCACCACAGTTAACAAGAGATATTGACAAGCTGAAAAGTGTCCAGAGAAGGGCAACTAAAATTATCAAAGTTCTGGTGACCATGCCCTATGAGGAGCGTCTTAAAGAACTGGCCTGCAGAATAGAAGTTGGAGAGGAGACATGATAGACATGTATACATATGTCAAAGGATGTCAAAAATAAAAGGGAGCAGGCTTGTTTTCTGCTGCCCTAGAAACTAGGACTTGGAGCAATGGATTCAAATTATAAAAAGGGAGATTCCATTTGAACATTAGGAAGAATTTCCAGACTGTGAGAGCTGTTCAGCAGTGGAACTCTTTGTCTCAGAGTGTGGTGGAAGCTCCTTCCTTGGAAGCTTTTAAACAGAGGCTGAATGGCTATCTGTCGGCTTTTCCTGCATGACAGAGGTTTGGACTAGATGACCCATGTGGTCGCTTCCAACTCTATGATTCTATGAATCCATGGATACAGAGGGCCAACTGTGTTAGTAATTTGACATATAAATGTATTACTATGACTGACAATAACCTTATTAAATATAATGCTCATTTAAGTCTCAAAGTTTTGGAATTAAATTATTGCATTTTGGATTATATCTGTGCCATGAGTAGTGCTGTGTCAGTGACATCCAGTGTGTCTTGAAATCTGAAAGTTTTGATCAGTGGAGCTATTTTATGGCAATTCCTTCATGTACCATTAAGAGTAAACAACGCTTCTGTATGGAAGTGACAATTCTTCTGTTTTGCCAAGCAGCAACTAGAAAGTTTATACAATTCATTACACTGTACAAAAGAAACAACTAGAAAAGTTATACAAGGACTTACTGATCTCAGTAAGTGTGATATTTAGTTGCAGCCCAACTCCTTGTATCATTGCCCAGTTTGATATTTAATAGTAAATATTTTAAAAACCAGTGAATAATAAGGGATATTTAAGTTTTTGTTGAAGATCTTCTTTGTCATACGTATAGCAATTTCCCTTCTATGTCCAGAGAGCATGCATACAGTTGCCTTGGAAACATGAGCCGACTGTATTTACCAGTTGTGACAATTAAGGCTTGTATCCTTTTGGACACTGCTTTCTTCAATGCTGCTTGCTTTCCTTGATCCTTAAAGCAGTTAGACTGTGGAAGTATTAATCATACCTGTAAAGCCAAAGCAGTCTGTCATTCCTCATGTCTACGCATGAGAAGTATGGAGGATGTTGTTGATTTCTGGGAGAATTTACAGCTTTTATATGCTCCAGTATTAAAAGGGCTGACCCGAGACATTTTTGCTGCCTGGGACAGCCAAGGTAAAACACAGTGCTTGTAAAATTAGGATTAAAAACTTATTTGTTAGTGTTGAATATTAGAAGAGAGTGATTAATTAGTTGTCATTCTGACTGATAAGTGAAAGTGATTGTGAAAAATCTGTTAATAAATTACTTAAGCTGTTAGAACAGGATATGGAATTGAGAGAGAATGTGGAATCATCATTGTTGACCTTAAGAGCACATTTTGATTGGTTCTTTCAAACATGTTTTTAAAAGTAATTTTAAAGTTGACTTTCTCACTCTGATGCTTTTCCCATATGTACTGCAAATCCCATAATATTTCTTGGCTGGAGATGATTTGGTTGGAAAGTTCTCAGATTGAGAAAAGCTGTTTTAAAACATGGGATTTCACTTTATACCCTTACATGTTGACATTGATCTCCATCTTTCCACTCTACTCTCCCTATTATATAAACATTTCACTCATTCTTCTAGTGACTTATTTATGAA
Source organism: Anolis apletophallus (assembly GCA_030556195.1). Taxonomy (NCBI): domain Eukaryota; kingdom Metazoa; phylum Chordata; class Lepidosauria; order Squamata; family Anolidae; genus Anolis; species Anolis apletophallus. Next base: position 49,184,233 of record JARBWK010000005.1, read on the forward strand.
AGGTTAATAAACAATGCAACATCAGAGCTCCTCCCCAAGAAACAATGTGATATTATATAATACTAATATGAGTGATGTATTAATATTATGGTAATAATATAGTATGCTTTTATGTAGATATGACATGTAAACCACTCTGAGTCCCCCTTGGGGTGAGAAGGGCAGCATATAAATGTTACCAAACAATTTGGAGATGGCCTGGCCCAGAGGGGGCAGAGGCCCAGAAGTACCCCTAAAGCGAGGATTTCAGCAGAACATTTGACAAGTTAAAAAGATCCCTTTCCCAAATAATCTCACCAAAGAGGTCCGGAAGAAGATGCCACTGAAATTGTTATTCTCATCAGCTGAGGAGGATGACAACCACAATATCCTTGTCACAAAGCAATCATAAGGTTACATTCAAAATACATGCCATTTTATAAGGTTACAGATTCAAATTTCCCACTTCCCGCCTCCAGACCAGCTTTATGTTGATTGGATGGAATCTTGCTGGCTGGCTGGCTACATCTTCCTTTGGTTTCCAGCCAATGGGGGCGAAGAGGTGAGTGATGACAATGAAGGCAGAAAAACATTTTGATGGGATTAAATATGTAGATCAAGTGGCCAAGTGTTCAGCAAGAACCCTCCTGTTCTCAGGCTGAGCAATTCTATTGTCTTTTGGTTGATGATCAAATGTCCTCATCTGTGTTTTTCTCTGTTTGATAGACACAGATTGATATATTGCTGCAGGGTCTCAGTTCTTTGAATGGTAAACAAATGAAGAAGCTGTAGCCATGTACCAGTTTCCGAGGCTGATAGAGGTGGCCGTTTATGAAATATAGAAATAGTTTTGCCTATTAATCAATGGCACAAAGGTAGACGAAAACTCAGAGGCCTTTGTCTATTGATTAGCAGAAACCAGTTTTGGCCCAAGGGGAAAGACCCTTTTGGAAAGAGCTGACTCCTGCTATTTTCATGCAAATGAGGTTAGTGGAGAGGTGATTGAATCAAAAACTTGCATCTAGTAAGCCTCGCCTAAGGTAGCTGGCTAAAGGTAAACAGTGGCACTTTCATATTTTTTTAAAATTACATACATGGGGAATACATGAGGGGAGATACATTGGAGTTTATGGGGAAAATATACCATCCTGATCACCCCTGCCTACCCACCAGAAAGATACACAGTTTATTAGATTCATAAAAGATAGTCCAAGGGGTCCTAGACAGAAAGGAAAGAGTCTTTGGGAATGAGCAAAAGTCCATAAGAGTAATGCAAAAGGAAAATAACTGGATGTATTCATAAAGTGTGGGTTACAGAGACATTATCATGTGGGACCATGGGGCCATGGGAAGAGCCTTAGGTTCCCATGTGGGGAACAGATAGGGGATTATGGAATCACTTCCAGCCTGGTGTTCTTGAGAAAACTATGAATCCCTTGGTTTTAAACTGTCTTCCACAGAGCCTAAGGAAAAAAGGGGGGTCACCTCTGATATCATTAATGTTGTAAATAATAAATAACAGCAATAAATGTGTTTCTTCGGAGATCAATCAGTGAATCAGTAGGAAGCAATTCTTAATCAGAATGTTTTGAGTGCCTTTCTGTATATACAAAAAATATGCATTATTAAATCCCAGCATTCTCTCTGCCTCCTTGTTTATAGGCTCCTATAGTTTCAGGTGCCTGCAAAGATGCCCTTAGAGTATCATTACTACCAAAGCAACAAGAAGAGAAAGGAAAAATATTTTGGAGCTATGGCAGTATTTTCTGCAAAGCTACCAGAAACACATTTTCTAGAAAGGTGTACTTTATGCCTATGGTAGTCAGGGGAAAGGTAGATTATTTACTTCCCAATAAAATCCAACATGACACGGTATTGCCAAGAATGTTGTTCCCTTCCCTTCATCCCTACCTTCCCATAGTGTAACATGAGGGCTGGAGAGGACAATAGTGGAGGAAAAGAGATTTGGAAATTCTATTTTTTTAAATGTAAACAACTGAATCATTGAAAAAAATCCATAGTTCTCCCTTAATAAGAAACAGAAAAATATGCATCTTGTCCTTGCGATAGGATAAAGACAGTTAACAGTAATTAAAGGTAATCATCGTCATCATCATAGTAACTTTATTTATTGACTGCCCTCTCTCCCCAAGGGGGCTCAGAGCAGTTTAATTACAAAAAAGGCAAACATTCAATGTTGTAGTCAACAAAACACATAAATAACTTATAACTACAAGAGAAAATAGGAATAAAATGATAATGAAAAAAATTATATTTAAAGAAAACATAATTACATTAAAAACACATGTGTCCCAAAAAGTTAAATGACTAAAGGTAGTAATTAAAAACAGTAAAACTTTAATAAAACAACAATTTTTCACATAAATGAAGTATATTTGAACAACTTTTTCTTAGTATTGCTACACCATGAAACCACTAATCCTAATTCTGTGAAGCTTGTTTTGGAGGGATGTTTTTATTTGTAGTTTTATGATTCAGCCAGTTATAAATACTGTTGTGCTCAGTTCTGCACTGTGAGCTAAAGAAACTGGAACCTATCCTATGGCTAAACTTGAATACCTGGTCAGTCATCTCAATCTAGGCTGTAGATCTCTTGCAAAGTTGTGACGTTTCTTTTGCTTTCCAACAGGACGGTTGACTGTTAACTTCAGTGTTCCCAGCAGACATGGAAGAATTACAAGATGTCCAATTGACAGAGATCAAACCACTTCTGAATGATAAGGTAATAGCAGAAATCATTAGCAGAAATCTAGCCATTTTGTGCTCTCTGTTAGCTAGGCATAGTTCCTGATTATGTTCTGTATTTCTGTATGTCTTGCTTTTGGAAACAATATTCAGAAGCTCTGCTGATATTTTATAAAATAATATAAAATATATTCATTTTTTAAGATGACTCAGCAAAATCCGCCCCACCCTTCCTGTTCATACTTATCTCTGATGGTCCTCTCCTTCTCTTGACTCCTTTGTGAAATAATTTAAATTTCCAGTTTTTTAGAAAGGGCCCTGTTAATCTGTTATTTTTTTAACGTGTAATATGTAATAGTAAAAGAGTGATGCAGTATTTAAAAAACTGGCAAAATGGCATTCACTGTTTTTTACTAGAATCCATATAATAAATTCATTTAAAATGTTTGAATAAATAACAACAGAAAGGATTGTTTATAAAATGTCAAGCCAATGTCTAGTGATCATCAAAACCGAAGGGTGGGATTTCAGGTACAAAGCAATGAGTACAAGGCTTTGATCCCCCAGAGCTCCCAGTTCTAGGGGGAAAAGGTAAAATGACCACCCACCACAATTATCAGCTCCTTCAGTCAAATCCAGTTTTGTTTCATCTTTCTCTTCCTTTTAGTGGATCTTCCACTTTTTGCCATTTGTTGCCTTCCTGGAGATGTCAGGGATTGAATCTGAGCTCACTTGAATGCGTATAGTCCACTTCTGAAGAAACACATCACCAAATCCTTATGTGCACAAGATAAAATTTTACCCGTAAAATATGTTGGCTGGCTGTTTCAGTGTACATAGAAATGGCTGGATTTATGCATGAAATGCATTGTTCACAAATCATGGTGAAGACTAGAATGTTTATAGCTTTTTCAATGTCAGAGGATGCCTCCTCTCACCAATAACACCAACATGATTACCATATATTAGAAATGACTGTTTTCGGGGCCTACTTAGTTTGGAGGCTATCTATCTCTGTATGTCTAATTGCTGCTCTAGTCCCTCTTCTGTTCTTGGCAGTTCAAATCACTGGTTGAGGAAGGAGGGAGTTTATTCTGTTCTAATTACTCCTATGTGTATTGTTCCTTGTTCAGGATATAAAGTTTTAATTCAAACAGTACTTTCATAGGTAGTAAGCTAAAGCAGATTTTCAGTTAACTCAACTGCATAACACAGTTCATTAGACTGTTCTGTAAATGGGCTGTTAATTGGCTTCTATTCTTATTTTGGCAGAATTCAGCTCGGAATTTTCAGGACTTTGACTGTCAGGTAAGTGCTTGAAACCAGTGCTTGAAATAGGTATACATTGTGAGAGTGTTCATAAAAATCAGCAGTGGGCCTGTCTTAATTCATTAGAATTCGTTAAGAAGATCTCAAGAAGCTCTTGTGTCTGATTTTCCATATATTCAAAAACATGTGTCTATTCTGCCAGTTTCCTGATCACAAAATATTGTTTTGAGCAGACTTTTAAACTGAAATGCTACAGTTCTTACAGGTGGTGTTGTAGCTGTTAATTGCAAATTCACATTGAAGTTTTCAGAAATGAAATGTTCCAATTGTATAGAGCTGTATTCATTGTCATAAAATGTAATGCATTATAGGCCAGTTTTTCAGACTGTGGCATGGCCTAATATTCCATCTTGCTTCAGTTGCTTTTGCTTTAGAAATTAGAATTTCTGCCTTATCTGTGGTTAAGAATTTATATTCACATCTATCTTGCCACACACAAGAAGTAGAAATTGTGCAGTGTGCATTTAAAGTGTGATCCTTGGGAGCTCCTGTGTAGCCCTTTTAATCAGAACTGAATGTAGTAATCTGAAATGTCATTTAACAGTCATTGGTCACTTTGGGAGCCTGGCCTTCTAAGAATTTGGAAGCCATTCTGAATTTGGATGCTGCTCCAAGTACCCTTCGGGGTTGAGATAGAGTGAGGAAAAAATACAGTAAATAAAATAAATAAATAATAAACATGGCCCTGATTCTCAGCACAACTGAAATATGTAAGCTATCACACTTAATGAGCATGAGTAGAAGCGGAGTACCAGAGGTATTGAATCAAATCATGTTTTTCAAAAAGAAAGCTTGTGTATATTATGGGCATAAGGCATCGTATGCTGGTAGAGCCTGTCTTGTAGATTTCCTCACCCCTTTCCTAATGTGTGGCTCTGGTGTGCTGTTCAAAGTGATGCAAGAGGCTTTAATTTAAAATGGATTTGATAGGGCCTGTTTTACCTTTCTCTCTCCCCCCCCCCCCCTCACACACACATTTTATCTCTTGCAAAGGAGAGGCATTTGTCTTAGCATAGCTCAATATAAGCATCTACACTGACAAAAAGAGATTGAAAATTCATATTAGGATTGAAAGTATAGGTCACCTGCTCAAGGTAGATATATTTTAAGAAACACAAAAAAAAGTGTTTGGTGAAGTGAGCACAGACCAGATGATGTTTGCCATTTCATCTTCTCAGTAGTTTAGACTCAATAGTGAACATGTGTCCATAGCAACCAGTGAACAGGATGTTCCCGGATATAGCTTAATATTTTTTTTACTCTTAACACTGAATTCTGTGGCAATCTTTTGTGTTAATAAGAATTGTTTTGTGTCATTAAGAACCCTTGTAAAATACCTGTGGCAACTTTGGAAGACTATTCCATTCACCTGTAGGCATAGAAAAGCTTCCATAGCTCTAACTTCTTTCAGATTAGGATGCTTCTGAGAAGCTAAATAACATAAATTATAATATGTCTTACTCAAAAAACAGATATATCTGTCCTTTATAACACAATGTAATTGAATTAAAATGATTTTGCCATTATTTCAATCAAAGTGATTTTCACACTGTGCAGTTTGCTCTTATATACGCCACACTATCACTTTTAAAAATTATTTCCTGCTTCTTGGCAAGGGGGTTGGACTGGATGGCCCACAAGGTCTCTTAGGGCAGTTTTAGTTATGTACTAAATATGTATATTTAGTACATAACTAAAATGTTCAGCTTTCTGGAAGAAGCAAATACCACTAGCATCAAAGTGTTGATCCTCCACCATCAACTTTGCTGGACTGGCCATTTCCAAATGCCCAATCACCATCTCCCAAAGCAGATGCTTTACTCTCAGCTCAAGAACAGAAAACGGAATATCAGATTTAAAGACAGGCTTAAGGCTAACCTAAAAATGTGAAATTAATGCCAAGAACTGGGAAGCCACGGCCCTCGAATGTCCTAGCAGGAGATCAGCGGTTACCAACAGTGCTATGGACTTTGAAGAAGCACAAATAAAGGGCAAAAGGGAGAAATGTACCAAGATGAAAGAGCATCAAGCAAACCCTTGTAGGGACTGCCTTCCATCTGAAAATCAATGTCCTCATTGTAAAAGACTATGCAGATCCAGAATAGGTCTTCCCAGTCACTTACAGACCCTTGGAAGATAGTTATACTCAGTCATAAGCGATAACTGATTATCATGATGATGGTGGTGGTGATGTATATTTAGTACATAACATTTAAAAAGTACTAATTGACAAGTAAGCGTACTTTTATTAGAGAAAAGTAAGGCTCGCAGTCTGATTAGCAAGTGGGATGGAATGCAGGACAGTGGCTGGGAAACTCTGAAAGACTGATAGATTCCCTCAAGAATAATTTAGTAAAAACTAGAGTGAAAGGGAACTTGTTACTTCTCCTATGACTCCTTTTAGGTATTAGTACAGTGCTATTTAAAGATTTTTTGGGACCTCTTTTTAATGTCAATTTTATTGATGGACATAGAAGATGGATCTGCAGTGGGTAGTATTACTATTGAGTAAAAACTCCTATGACTAACATTGTTTACATGTAACTTACAAAGAAAGTAAGAAAAGACAGAAGAAGGTAGCTGAACCAAGCATTGAGACTATCTTAGAACACATTCCGCTATATAATACTAATCTGACTAGTCAATTCTCTTCCTCATACATATGAGTCAATAATCACAGCAAACATCTTAAAAGGACTTCGGTTTTATAGTTCCCATAAAACAAGCAGTAATATCTATGAATTTTGTGTAGAAATGTTTTAATAATATTGGCCCCCTCTTCGAAACAGCTGTTATATTTGCATCTGTTGAACATGTGTGCTTTGAATAAACTACTAAGTTTAGTTTGCAGAAAGCACTCTGAAGTTGCGTTTCTGCAACAAGTGAACATGGAAACAGGACAGAGTCCCAGAATGTGGTCTTGAAAACCCCGACGCAGTTGCAGCCTTGAAGATAAATGGTTCTGCATGTGGTCAGTACCTAGATGAATAACCACATGAGGGTACTATCTATCCTGTTCTGTATGGGTGAATGTATGTATATATATTGTGGGGTGGGGCAGTAGAGTTTATAGAATGATGCCTTTTCATTGATAATAGTACGTAACTATGGAACATATTATTATTCTGTACTGTAGTGGAGGGTTGTATTGGATTAAGGTCAGACATTATCTGTGCACCAAGATAGTACTGACCTGAGACTGGAAATATATTGTGATTTACAATATATTTGTGTTACATGAAAAACATCGGTAAAAGTGCTGCTTTCTGGATGTTAACGTAATATAGGTAGGGAAGGGCATCATAGCAAGGAAGATTTATGTACTGTTTCTACTGAAGCACCCTCTATCCAACCTCTGTTAAAAGATGTCCCATGAAGATGGTCTTTTATAGTCCATTCCACTGTCAGGTGACTTTTATTGTCAGGAAATTCTTCCCTTAAGTTTAGGTGGAATCTTTTTTCACATAATTTGAAGATCTTGGTGTAATGACGCTCCAATTTCGGTAAGGATCACACGTAGATAGAAGCACGGTCCAACACGATTTTATTGCAGGTACAGCACTTGTAAAGCTAAAGCACCGTCCCACCACCCAAACACACCTTATATACCCGAACCCCCTCCCCTTGCCCATGCAATGTCCAGGCAGGGTTGCACCATATCCAGGTGATTCAGCAAATCCCACAGTCCAAAGGGATGTGACCTCATTAGTCTCTGAGTCAGCACTAATAGTCCAATGTCCAATGTCCGAGTCCAGAAGAGGTTGCCTCACTTCCCCTGGAACACCTGGAAGTTACATCACTCCCAGACTGACTCAGCATAGTCCTTCAGTAACTAGAGCAAAGGTCACTTCACTCCCCGGAGAACTGGGACAAAGGTCAGCACCACCTCATGGCAGGCTGAAAACCTGAACTTCTTCCAAGCTCAGATTTCCCAGATCTGACATAACGTCCTTCTCCACCGCGTCCTCCCCCTGTAGGAATAAAACACCATTCAATCCTCAGGCGGAAGGGGCCCCACATATCTCTTTAAAAAACTACAGTGGAACGTAGGGTGGACTTTGCCCAAACTCTTTGGCAAAAGGAGGGTATAAGAGACCTTATTCGCTGCCTTCTCAACCCTGAATGGTCCAATATATTTCGGGCTTAATTTTTTGGATGGGTACCCCAGTTTTAAGTTCTGTGTAGACAACCATACCAGATCGCCCTCTACATACTCCTCCCCTTCCTGTCTTCGCCGATCCCCAAACAGCTTGTACGTTCGTTGCGCTTTTCTTAAAGCTTCCGTCACTTCCCTCCAATCATCTCGTGCTCTCATTCTCCACTCACTCTTCTCCTCCCCACCAACCTCCAACAATTGGGGCAAAGGAGCCACATCCTGACCGTAAACCACCTCGAAAGGGGACTTTCCCGTGGAAGAATGCACTGAGCTATTATATGCCATCTCGGCATAGGGCAACAAATCCGACCAATTACTCTGTTCCTCATTACTAAATATACGCAGATACCCTCCTAGGGATTTCTGCGCTCTCTCCACGGCCCCATTGCAGCAAGGATGATAAGCGGTCGTAAGACGCCTTTGGGCCCCCAACACCTCTAGAAACCTCTCCCAAAACCGGGCAGTAAACTGAACCCCACGATCACTAAGAACCTGTTCCGGGCACCCATGCAATCGATACACATGCTGCACATATAACTCAGCCAGCCTCTCCGCAGATGGCAACCCTTTCAAAGGGACAAAATGAGCCTGTTTCGAAAACAAGTCCACTCCGGTCCACATATCTCTGTACCCCCCTACTAGAGGGCAACTCCCCCACAAAATCAGTGCTGACATGCGTCCATGGCCGCACTGGAGAAGCCACCACTTGAATTAACCCTTGCTGTTTAGCAGCAGACTCCTTATTCCTAGCGCAATCTTCACAACGCTCTACATATTCCTTCACTTCCGCCCTCATACCTGGCCACCAATACCGCCTCTTTATGGCTAAAAGCGTCTTCGTGACTCCCCAATGACCAGCAGACTTATGATCGTGATTTAGCTGTAAAACCTTCCTCCTCACCCCTCGAGGAACATACACTTTATTTCCCATAACCCATAAACCATTCAACATCTTGCATTCCCCTTCATGGCCCTGCAACCACACGTCACCTTCATAACCTTTTTTTAACTCCAAACACCACTCATCTACCACTCCTTCCTTCTTCACCTCTCTCTCTCTCTGAGACCTCGTCTGCACCGCCAAACCCCAATGCTCCTTGGTAAACACCTCCTCTGATTTCTCCAAACAATTCTCTCCCACATCGGGATACCGGGACAACGCGTCTGCCACTACATTATCTTTTCCCTTTATATGTTGCAACGTGAAATTGAACCGGGCAAAAAACTGAGCCCATCTCACCAATTTGGGAGATAGCTTCTGAGGGTTCTTCAGATACTGGAGATTCTGGTGGTCGGTTAATACCACAAAAGGAAAAACAGCCCCCTCCAGAAACTGACGCCACATTTGTAAAGCACTCCTCACAGCGAAAGCCTCTTTCTCCCAAACGGGCCATTTCCTTTCCTGCTCCCGAACTTTTTAGAAAAATATGCACACGGCCTCAAATTCCCTGTTCATCTTTCTGCATAAAGCGCCCCTCCATATGCCCAAGCGGAAGCATCACATTGTACAACAAAAAGGCTTGTCTACATTCGGATGCATTAACAGAGGACCACGGGTGAAAGCTCTTTTCAATCTCTCAACGCCTCTTGACATTCCTTAGTCCACCCAGCTTAGCGCCCGGGGACTTGGTTCTCTTCGACTCCCCCTTCCCCTTAGTCTTCAACAACTCAGTGGCGGGAGAGTTATAACTGAAAATCAGGTATGAAAGTACGATAAAAGTTAGCCAGCCCCAAAGAAAGCCTGCAACTGCCTACGAGTTTGTGGAGCCTCCCAATTCAACACATCCTCCACTTTTAGCGGATCCATAGCCACTCCACTTTCACTAATCCTGTAGCCCAGAAAATCAATCTGACTTTTCCCAAACTCACACTTACTTAACTTCACATACAGGCTAGCTTGCCTCAACCTCTCCAACACCTCTCGAACCAACTGAACATGCTCCTCTCTAGTACGCGTCACAATCACGATATCATCCAAATATACAAAAAAAACCTTATACAAAAGGGGGTGTAGCACCTCATTTATAAGCTGCATGAAAATACCGGGAGCTCCCGCTAATCCAAATGGCATCACGGTCCATTCGAAAAGCCCGAGGGGGCAAGAGAAAGCAGTCTTCCATTGATCACTTTTTTTCACTCGCACCATATGAAACGCATCAATCAGGTCCAATTTAGTAAAAAATCTACCGCCCCCTAGCTGGCCCAACAAATCCTTGATCAAGGGCAAAGGATAACAATTCGTAGTGCTAATAGCATTCAATCCCCGATAATCAATGCACAATCGTAACCTCCCATCCTTTTTCTCACGAAACAAGACTGGTGCCGCAATAGGGGATTCAGATCTCTGGATAAACCCCTTCTCCAAATACCCATCAATCTGTTCTCTCAACGCCACCTTCTCCTGCACCGTCATAGCATATATTTTCGGCTTTGGCATGATAGCCCCCTCCTTAACTTCTATACTACATTGTACATTGCGAGGAAGGGGAAGACTTTGGGCCAATATAGGGTTAAACACATCTGCATAATCCCAATATTCTACAGGTACCCCCTGCACCTCGCCCAGGACTCCTTTCCCCACACTAGGATCACATTGTACCATCCCAGTTTTCCAATCAATTTTGAGGTTTACTTGCTCTAACCAAGGCAGTCCTAATACCACTTCATGACCCTTAATGGGGTCACTACAAAATCTATACCCCCTTCCCAAGGTCCCACCCGACCTTTTAAATCCTTAGTACCCAAAGAAAATGGTCCACCCTTAATAGATGACCTGTCTAACTGAGTAAAAGTTACAGATGTTGCCAGGGGTTTCGTTTCCCCCCCTAGATCCCCTACTAACTTTGGGGACATGATGTTTTCCGAACACCCACAATCAACCAATGCTTTTTTCTCAACGATCTCCTTCCCCTTAAATAAACCCAGGGTGCATTGTACACTTGGGGGACTCACCCCAACACTTTTTGAATCTGTATTGTCCACAAAAGCCGCCCTAGAGGATGCCTTTTTAACCGGATCAGAAACGGATCAGATCCGGCACTTGCTTCTGCCGGCACTGGGGCCGCAAAATGACCCGGCTGAGAACAGATGAAACAAAGGCCACGTCCCATTACGGGTTTCTTCTTAGCACTGGTTCTGCCATCGCCACCACCACGTCTGGGCTCTCTCCCGGAATCGTCCTTCAGCAAAACTGCGTCCCGAACCTCTGGACCTTGTTGACTGGAACCGTTGTCGCTGCACCTGGGCCAAGATCCCTCCACGCTGCCAGCCAATTGGATCCAACCATCCCACATCACCGGATCACCTCGATGCAGGCACCACTCTAAGATCTCCTTCCGCAGGCCATCTTTAAATAATTCAAGCAATGTAGCCTGTGACCACTCCGCAACCTTGCCAGCCAATCCCATGAATTCCTCTGCATATTCGGTAACTGAACGGGATCTCTGGGATAAACAGCGGCAGCGCTTTAGCCTTTATCCTCTCCAAAGGATCACGGAAACGATTTGAATGGCTTGCAAGAAGGCCCGGACCGATGTTAAACATGAATCTCTACGGTCATGGCACTGCACATACCATTCAGCGGCCCTTCCTTTAAACACTCCTCCAATGGCTCGAACTCTGCTACCATCACTGGGGTAGAGATGACCGTAATCTTCCATATGGTCCTTCACTGCAGCAATAAAGAAGGCCACTTTGCAAGCCTCCCTTGCTTCAAACTCCACCCGCAAAGGTTCTTTCTTCAACCGTCCTCAAACTCCTGGGATTGTACTCTCCCCCTGAGGAGCCTCAAGCCTTGGGATTCCCCTTCCCATTCCTGCCCGACTGCAGGGGGGCGACTCACCGGGACCGGATTACTTCTGGCGCAGGATGACCACCATCCGTCCACACTCTCATGGGAGATCTAGGACGTTCAGCTGCTGACGGTCCGCCATCCATCCAAGAATAAAAAGTGAAGTCTCCTCCTCCCGGTGCACTCCACGCCGAGTCCACTGGCTCTCTCTTGGACATAGCCCGAGACATCCTTCTCATGGTATGCTCCATTGCCTCCATTCTACACCTCATCACCGCCAATTCCGATAGCGATTCAGGTTCCGTGGTCTCACTACCACACTCCTCCAGGTCCACCTGAGCTGGGGCACTCTTCCCCACAGCTTCTCTGGTCCTGTCCTCCACTGGATCCACCTGAGCTGGCCCTTCTTTCAGCGCAGCTTCTCTGGTTCCTCCGGTTCTCCGGACATCCATTCCTCTGGATTCACCTCTCAAAGAGCTCACCTGAGCGTGCCACAATCTCTCCGCTTCTCTGAGCTCGTCCACCTGAGCTGACGCACCATACGCCGTCGCTTCTCTGGACCCGTCCGGGAACCCCACTTGGTCAATGGTATTCCACTCCCAGTCCATGGTTCTCCGGACCTCTTCAGGAGCAATATTCCACATATCGATATACTCCTCTTCCTTCCAAGCCAACCTCTCCATTGCTGGGAAAGTTGAATGGGGCTTTAGCTTCTGTAATGACGCTCCAATTTCGGTAAGGATCACGCGTAGGTAGAAGCACGGTCCAACACGATTTTATTGCAGGTACAGCACTGGTAAAGCTCAAGCACCGTCCGCCACCCAAACACACCTTATATGCCCGAACCCCTCCCCCTGCCCATGCAATGTCAGGCAGGGTTGCACCATATCCGGGTGATTCAGCAAATCCCACAGTCCAAAGGGATGTGACCTCATTAGTCTCTGAGTCAGCACTAATAGTCCAATGTCCAATGTCCGAGTCCAGAAGAGGTTGCCTCACTTCCCCTGGAACACCTGGAAGTTACATCACTTCCAGACTGACTCAGCATAGTCCTTCAGTAACTAGAGCAAAGGTCACTTCACTCCCCGGAGAATTGGGACAAAGTTCAGCACCACCTCATGGCAGGCTGGAAACCTGAACTTCTTCCAAGCTCAGATTTCCCAGATCTGACACTTGGTTCATGTCCTAGTTTCTGGAACAGCTGAAAATAAGCTTTCTCAATCTTTTTACTTAACATTCCTTGAAGTATTAAAGGATGACTGTCATGTAACCTCTTCTCCAAACTAAACAAACCAAGCTCCTTAAGCTGTTTGTCAGGGTGTGAGTGCCTCACTTTTTACCATCTTGGTTGTCTTCTTGTTACTGTTTCAGCTTGTCCATAGCCTTCTTGAACTGTAGACACAGTATTCTATATAAGGTCTTACCAAAACAGAATTGGTTGGTAATTTTATTTCCTTTGATATAAATGTTGATGCTGCCTTCAATTATGTTGACCGTTTTGGCTTCTGTTGAACAATATTGACTCATGTATAGCTTGTGATCTACTAAAACCATTACATTTTTTTCATATGTGCTCTTGTCAAGTCACGTGTCACCCATCCAATATCTAAGCATTTCATTGTTTTGGTCCAAATGTACTTTTGGATCCCTGTTGTAATCTTAGTTAGTTTGAGCTCACCTTTTCATCTTCAGGCATGGATCAGTTGTAGTACTTACTGCAGCAGCTTCCTGACCATGCATGTTCAGTTCTATACAGGAAGTATGAGATCACTCTTGACCTCCCCCTCAAACTGCCCTGTGAAACACTCAAAACATCTTTGTCTGTGTCCTGTTAGCTGAGTTTCTGATCATTCAGCTCCAGGGACTTTCGGAGTGGCTATGTAGAACTTGTTGATGCTAGCTCTGTACTTAGACTAAGTGTTCCAGGAGAACACACAGTATGAAAGACACAAATTGCGCTCCAGACAATCAACCTTAGCACAGATTATGTTAAGGTTGATTGTTTGGGTGACAATGTTCTCTGTCTTTCACCAAATAGCCTGCCTCTTATCCTTAGATTGTTGGCTGATCACCAGTTCCTGTAGACTCTTTTGAGATTTTAAAATACATTACATTTTCCAAAATGCAGAACTGCATTTGCAAAATGCAAAATGCAAAATGCAAAAACCATACTGATTCTTTGTATCTTATGGCCTACCAAGAACTATATCTCAATGCTTGTTGCCTGGCTGGAAAAGGAGCAGTTGCATTTTTGTTGCTGCCTAATCCAATTGAGTCTAGAGAAAATAACAAATATTATAGTCTCATTTGCCTGGGAGCTGCTTACTATGAAACCCTCAGTCTACTGCAAGGTTGAGACAGTTGCAGCCCACAGGGTACATGTGATATTTGAGCCACTTTTTGTGACCCCTAACAACCCTCTAACACCTCTTTAACACTTAGAAAAAATACAGAATTCCCAGTTGATTATCTGGCGATTTTGTACCTAAAGTCTACCAAATATGGTAGTTTATTTCTCTTGCTTTCACAGAGCCCCCTCAAAAAATTCAGCATTGGCTAAATCAGGCAAGGCAAACTTCAGCCTTCAAGGTGTTTTGGACTTCAACTCCCACAATTCCTAACAATTCCTAACAGCTGGTAAGCTGACTGACATTTCTGGTAGTTGAAGTCCAAAACACCTGGAGGGCCGAAGTTTACCCATGCCTGGGCTAAAATCTGACACGTATTGTCAGTAATGTGGTCATGAGCAGGTCATGATGGAGAAAGTTGGTTCCTCTCCCCCTACAGTTACTGAATTTTAATCTGTAGTAGAGCATATTTCAGTACAGATCTAACTTGGGTAGTTTGTTTTGATATAAGATACGAATTGTTAAGATCTTTTTGTATAATCTGAAGTAGCTGTTACTTTTAAGTGTTCTTAGGTTTTACACAGCATCATGCCCATTCTTCCACTGAACTTTCCTAAATTGAAGTCATTCCAAAAGTGCAACTTACAGATTTTATTGCAATATAAATATATGTTGCAACAAAATCGTTTAATGTATTTTAAAGCCAGTGTAGTGTGGTGGTTTGTGAATTGAACCTAGGACTAGGGTTCAAATCCCTGTTTAGCCATGGAAACCTACTGGTAACCTTGGACAAGTTAAAAAGAGAAAGGCTATGGCAAACCTCCTTTGATTAAATCATGCCAAGAAAACTGTGTTATAGGGTTGCCATGGGTCTGTGTCAGCTTGAAGATACACAACACCAAAAAGCATTTTTCCAAGTGCGGCATTCCATTCCCATGTACTGTTCTTCTGCCCAAAAAATTGCTTCATATTTTGATACTGCAGACCATGCGCAGTCCTCATTGTTCTGTTTTCTGCATGTGTGTGTTTTGCTGCAAATTTTAAGGTTATCAGTAACATTGGTGATGCCTCCTTCTAATTCATTGGCTCATTTTGACTGTAATCTTGATGGCATGTGCTACATGATCTAATTACTGAATGTGCTTTTGAGTATATCTGTATGATTTTAAACTTGATTCTAGTTAGCCTAATTCAGTTTACACTATGCATGCACATTTAAATATCATTTCTGTATCCTTTTTTACACTCAAAATATGAAAATATAGCAACTTGTCTTATCTCTTGAACAGATGGTCTCTAAACTATATCTTGGGCTTGTCTGTAGATGGCAGATGGTGTCTGTAACTGACAAAGTAGAGGGTCATAAGTGCATGTATATTATTGTCCTTTCACCCCTCAAAGAGTTTAATGTTACATTGGACTTCTGTATCTGTTTCATTATCGTGCCTGTCATGTATTTAATTGAATTCAATTTCCTTATGCTCTTTTAATCATTGCTATAAAAGTGACAGCATGGGGGTAGGGAGACTACGTAATAGACCCACAATGCTTTTGAAGTATGGTGTGTAGCATTTCTTATCAAAAGAATGTCCTAACAATTTTGGGCCAAGGAAGCCGTCCTCTCCCCTCTTATTATGTTCTTGAGTGATTTGTATGAAAATGGCATATGACAAGGAAGAATTCTCTGATCTGAAGTTTCAAAAGAGCAGATGCAGGAGCTGCAGGAGTCATGGTGGCTAAGCAAGTCTGAAGCCTTTAAAAATGTGATATTCCGGGAGACAGCAGTCAGAGCCAGTCCCCACCCATAATACGATAATTGGAGAGTTCCTTGTAAACCACACTGATAGATTATCAGATGAACCTGGCAACCTCCAAGTCCATCTGCTTGCATTCCAAAAAAAAGTGTAATTTTTGTGCAAGTATTCAAAATCAGAAGCTTCAGTAAAGCTGTGGATGACTCCAGGTCAGTTGTGCTGGCTTTGGGTGGCAGGATACTTTACCTTAAGAGGCCCCCAAACCTGTCTGAAGGGTACTAAATCCAGTACATGCCTTTTTCTTGAAATGCTTAGCAGTATTGTTAAACTTCTGTTAAATTGAATAGAATTTTAGTACCTTCTTGTTTGTGAGATTGTTGTGGATTTGCAGGGAAAGGAAACTCAATAAACAGGAGAACCTGATATATTTAAACACATGGATGCACAATTTTGGAGGCTCCAAATAAAGATGATAGCCCAATGATGTATCTGTCATATTTACTTCAAAGTCATAAACAAGGTTACAGTACCTGACAAAATTATACAGAGTGAAGAATTGGGCTTTTGTTGTTGTTTATATCAGTTGTAATGATGCTCTATATTCTCCAGACGCTGCTCAAACTGATGGGATTTTTTTAAACAAACATTAGTTATTTTTTCCTGCAGTGGCTTCTGAGACTGATACCTGTAATACCAGTCCTTTGACTGAAAGCAGTACTTTCTACATCTGACTTTGTAACCCTTCTAATGCGAAAGAGATTGTGTGAGTATATGTGGCAAATTGAGGAGAAGGGAGGATGTTATGGTCATACTAAAATAGCCCTGTCTTAGACTGATAAATTGAATTTCTGCCCAGTGTCCTTGTTATTGCAGAAATTGATTTTACGGGGAGAAATACATATCCAGGTGAAAAAAGAATATGTGAAAACTCTGCTATCATTTACACCAATTAATTAGGTTTCGAAACATTGTCCTCAGTGGTTCAAAATAATTACATTTTGTTATTGGTATTAGGTGATAACATTATGAGAACTGTTATTCAGAAACTGTTAGTTGAAAAACATGTCTGAAGCAACAAATTGGGGCAGGGTAATATGACTATTTCTAAATTACACTTGATATTTTTAGAGATTTACTGGGTTCTGTTTTTAGAAATTCAAGGACACTATGGTCATGTCTTTGGTAGCTGCTGTTCTATGAACATCTGTAGTCATTTGTTAAAGTGGAAAAGACATAGTCCTGTGTGGCTCATCTATCAGACTGAATGAACATCAAGGGTTGTGAAAGATTAGAGAGAGAGAGAGAGAGAGAGAGAGAGAGAGAGAGAGAGAGAATTCAGGGGAATTAGAAAAACAAGAACACACTTACGTGAAAAAGATAAAATGCTAATAGTTAACAAGGAGAAAGTAAAGCTATCAAGACCCAAATTTATATCCATCTTCTTCCAAAAGAAAAATAGTGGAAATGGAATACAATCAGCCCTCCATATTCACAGATTCAACCATCCATGCCTTAAAAATATCCCCCAAAATATCCAAAAAGCAATGCTGATTTTATATAGAGAATACAATTTTACTACCCCTTTGTATATAATTGGAATTGAGCATCTACTAGTTTTGCTATCCACAAAGGGGTCCACTGCTGAGTGGTAACATGAAATCCAGACAAGAACTGTGTTGTTTAATATCAACATTATGAAAGTTTGTAGGATCAATAAGAAGTCAGTTCATGTGCATTTAGACAACTATGTTCTGCTAACCAGAAGCCACAAGGAATTTCTCAAAAACAAATTATGCCAGATTAAAGTTACAACTTGTTTTGATAGTGTTGCAATCTTAATAAAAGTTATGAATGTAGTGAGGCTTGATTTCAGCAAAAAAATTAATGAAGTCCACATCATATTCTGTTGGAACTTCTAACTGGGCTAAGACTCAAAAGAGACATGCACAAGAAGTGGAAAAGGGGAGAAATCACCAAAGAAGAATTCAAACGAATAACCAACTCCTGTAGGGATAAGGTTCGCAAGGCTAAAGCACAAAATGAACTTAGGCTTGCCAGGAAGATTAAAAACAATAAAAGGCCTTCTTTTTGCTTACATGGGTAGAAAAAGAACAAGGAGGCGATAGGGTCTCTGTGAGGAGGAGATGGGGTGATGCTGACAGGAGATAAGGGAAAAAGCATAACTACTTAATGCCTTATTTTCCTCAGTCTTCTCACAAAAAGAAAGCTGTCCTCAACCATAGCAACATGGAGTGGATGAAAAATATGGGGAAATCGAACCCCAAATAGTGAAACTAGTCATCCAGGAATACATAGCTGCCCTAAACAATTCAAGTCCCCAGGGCCAGATCAACCACACCCAAGAGTATTGAAGGAACTAGCAGAAGTTATTTCAGAACCACTGGCAATCATCTTTGAGAGTTCTTGGAGAATGGGACAAGTCCCAGCAGATTGGCGGAGGGCAAATGTGGTCCCTATCTTCAAGAAAGAAAAAAAAGGAAGACACAAACAAATACCGTCCAGTCAGCCTCACGGCAATACCAGGGAAGATTCTGGAAAAGATAGTTAAGGAAGTGGTCTGCAAACAGCTAGAAACAAATGTGGTAATCACGAACAGTCAACACAGATTTATCAAGAACAAGTCATGGCAGACTAATCTGATGTCTTTTTTTGATAGAATTACAAGCTGGGTAGATGCAGGGAATGCCGTGGATGTAGCATATCTGGATTTCAGTAAGGCCTTCTGGCAAACAAACTATTTGAATGTGGGCTAGGCAAAACTACGTTTAGGTGGATCTGTAATTGGTTATGCAAATGAACCCAAAGGGTGCTCACCAATGCTTCCTCTTCATCCTGGAAAGAAGTGACAAGTGGAGTGCTGCAGGGTCCTGTCCTGGGCCTGGGCCTGTTTAACTTCTTTATTAATGACTCTTAGATGAAGGTTTAGAAGGCATGATCATCAAGTCTGCAGATGACACCGAATTGGGAGTGATAGCTAATACTCCAGAAAACAAGCAAAATTCAAAATGATATTAACAGATTGGAGAGATGGGACAAAACTAACAAAGTGAAGTGCAACAGACCACATCTGGAATACTGTATCCAATTATGGACACCACAAGGGAGATGTTGACGAGCTGGAATGTGTCCAGAGGAGGGCGAATAAAATGATCATAGGTCTAGAGAACAAGCCCTATGAGGAGTGGCTTAAAGAGCTGGGCATATTTAGCCTCCAGAAGAGAAGGTTGAGAGGAGGTATGATAGCCATGCATAAATATGTGAGGGGAAGTCATAGGGAGGAGGGAGCAAGCTTGTTTTCTGCTGCCCTGGAGACTAGGACGTGGAACAATGGCTTCAAACTCCAAGAAAGGAGATTCCACCTGAACATTAGGAAGAACTTCCTGACTGTGAGAGCTGTTCAGCAGTGGAACTCTGCCCTGGAGTGTGGTGGCGGCTCCTTCTTTGGAGGCTTTTAAACAGAAGCTGGATGGCCATCTGTCGAGGGTGCTTTGAATTCAATTTTTCTGCTTCTTGGCAAGGGGTTTGACTAGATGGCCCACGAGGTCTCTTCCAACTCTGATTCTAAGAAAATGTGCTATTGTTGGGTGGGTTTATTGGTAGTTGATGGACCATACCAAGAGAATTATGATCAGCGGCTTATTATTTCCTCATAATAACTATTCATTATTTTTACATTGCTTGGTTCTCATACCAGGCAGTATCTGAGTTACAAACATCCAACTTACGAACTACTCATAGTTTGTAAGAACGGGGATAACAGGAAGTGAGAGAAATTTACTGCTAGGAAGGGAAATTCACTCCTGAAAGTTATCATGGGGAAAAGGTGTCTGCACTGCAGCTTTATTATCAATCCTTGTTTCCACAACAAGCCAATTTTTTCTCCAGAATTCTTGAGATTCCCAATCAATTATACTTTGCAAATCTCTTCTTTGCCTGATCTTGAAATTATACAGCAGTGTTCTGTAATGTGTTTTTACCACTGCAATGTATATTTACTTACATTCAGTAAGTTCTACTGAACATGGGGAGGGATATTCTGAGTTGACCTATTTAGGATTGGAGTGTAAATAAGCAATGTTTGAGGTTCATCTTCTCTTCTCTTCTAATCAGTGCTTTTTCCAGAGAAAACAGATTCAGCTTTGATTTCCTGACTTTGATAAAAGTTAAAAAAAAAAGATGCATCCCTCCTAGTTGCCCTAGTTCTAGTTTATTCTTTTAGCTGCATTGTTTTCAACTTAACATGCTGATTCTTTTAATAACTTTGAAATTGATATTTATTGAAAGAATGCAGCATTTAAGATTCATTCAATTTACTTGATTACAGATCCCTTGATCCTTAGTAAAATCCCAATGTCAGACTACTCAAAGCAACTTCATTTAAGATGCAATTTCTTGATTTCATAAACCAATGTACCCATGTTGTATATTATGGGTTCATCTTTTCTATTTCGGCAGTCTACTGTGACAGTTAAAATGGATGTAAAATACAGTTTTGAGGACCGTGCAAAATTAAACCAGAAAGCAGGTTTACATGCTGACAAAACTGCTGACTTACTGTCCTTGAGTGCATGCTAGATCTTGAAAACATTACATCATTGGCTTGCATATTTATGTCCAGATAATTCTTGAATTTCACAAACCCTCACTCCTAATTTACACCTTATTCTATTTATACAGAGTACCATAGAAACCGGTTCCTGCTGGCATACCATGGTGTTCTTCTATTAATATGTCTGCACTGTGTGGGTTTGAATAAATTAGATCAGTGTGCTTGTTTATAAGCGAACAGATAGTTTCCCCAGTTTTTTTCTCTCAAAATATAATTTTTGGGACTGAAACCAACTATGAGAGTAATGGTATAATGAGCGGGGGGGGGGGGGGAGACAGGGTGAAGTGTTAACCTTCCATTCTTTTTATTATCAATAGAGATATGGTCTGCTATAGACACCTTGCTTAGAAAAAGGTTTACTGAAATATTACCATTGACATGGGAATGGCACTGGAAATGCTTTTGCATAGCAATTCCATCTGGAAGCAAAAATATTTGAAAAACCATAGACCATGTGAAGCAGTCTTGTTGCTTGGAAAGTGTCCACGTTCTGATGCCAGTTTACATGCTGAGCAGTGTTGAACATTATGGTCTCAGCTAGGAGCTGCAGCGATAAAAGTATATTTCCAAGAGCACCCACATTTAACAGTCTACACTGGGCAGGACATAATTGATGGGGTAAGATAGAAAGTAGGAAATTTGGAATATGAAAAGATCAAGAAAGACATAGAGGAAAAAACACAAAGCTGTGTTTGTTCAGAAAAGATTTAGGAGAAGGTATATTTTGCCCTATGAGAACTAGATTGCTACTGTAAAGCCTGGGATACTGATAGTGTGAGGCGATTCCTCCTTGTTCCTTAGGCGATCCCTCATAGCTCGAGGATGATGGTCTTCCAGATGTGGTGTCTTGGCAATGGGACCGTAGGTGGCTGTGGAGCCCTATTCTTGATTTGCATGTTCTCTGGCAGTGAGGACATCGGTTTCCAGATGGAAGGCGGTCCCAGTCAGGGTTGCCTTGATGCACCTTCCTCTTGATGCGTTTCTCCCTTTCACCCTTCATTTGTGCCTCTTCTAATTCCACAGTACTGTTGGTAACAGCTGACCTCCAGTTAGAGTGCTCAAGGGCCAGGGTTTCCCAGTTCTCAGTGACTCTGCTAGCTTTAAGCCCATCTTTAAATCTCTTTTCCTGAACACCAACTTTCTGTTTTCCATCCTTCAATTGGGAGTAGAATAACTGCTTTGAAAGACAGTAATAGTACTTTCAGACAACGTGGCCAGTCCAGTGGAGTTGATGGTGGAGGAGCATCGCTTCAGTGCTGGTGGTCTTTGCTTTTTCCAGCACACTGACATTTGTCTGCCTGTCTTCCCAAGAGATTTGCAGGATTTTTCAGAGGCAGCACTGATGGAATTGTTCCAGGAGTTGTGTATGATGTCTGTGTAGACAGTCCACGTTTTGCAGGCATATAACAGGATTAGGAGAACAATGGCTTTATAAACAAGCACCTTGGTCTCCCTATGGCTGTCCTGGTCCTCAAACACTCTCTGCTTCATTTTGAAAAATGTAAGGCGATATGGTGAATTTAACTAATGCCCTGTAATTTTTTTTGCCAATATTTAGAGGCCACCTAGGTTTTGAAAATTACCTCATTAACTGAATACATTGCCAAAATGGATTAGTATGCTGATCAAGAGACTGTACAATGTAACCATTTCTCCTTGAATTGTGGTTGATTTTAGTTGCATTAGAAACATTCATTTGCTGATGAGAAGGCAAAGATATATCAATCAATCAATCAATCAGTTTATTTGTATGCCGCTCTTCTCACCCCGAAGGGGACTCAGTGCGGCTCACAACACAATACATATACAAAACAGTGTAGACAGTGAAGCAAAGCTTCCAAAACAAATTTTACAGGGGAAGACAAGCTTCAAATTGTGTACAAATACACTTAACAATATTTCAAAGGCATATTATGCAAAAATATACATCCATACTAAAACATAAGTGGGCAATTAAACACAGTACAATACAATTATCATAATAATAAACTATACAGGTAACCTAAATACACAGGAGGGGTGTGACAGTGGCATGGCCCAGAGTCTTCCTCCTTCCTCCTCCCTGGAGTTCTTAAAGGCAGCAGCTGGGATGGCTGTTGCTGGGTCCCAGCGTCTGCAGCAGGGAGGGGTGTGGCAGTGGCATGGCCCAGAGTCTTCCTCCTCCCTCCTCCCTGGAGTTCTTAAAGGCAGCAGCTGGGATGGCTGTAGCTGAGTCCCAGCATCTGCAGCAGGGAGGGGTGTGGCAGTGGCATGGCCCAGAGTCTTCCTCCTCCCTCCTCCCTGGAGTTCTTAAAGGCAGCAGCTGGGATGGCTGTTGCTGGGTCCCAGCGTCTGCAGCAGGGAGGGGTGGCGTTGGCATGGCGCAGAGTCTTCCTCCTTCCTCCTCCCTGGAGTTCTTAAAGGCAGCAGCTGGGATGGCTGTTGCTGGGTCCCAGTGTCTGCAGCAGGGGAGGGTGTGGCGGTGGCATGGCCCAGAGTCTTCCTCCTTCCTCCTCCCTGGAGTTCTTAAAGCCAGCAGCTGCGATGGCTGTAGCTGAGTCCCAGCGTCTGCAGCAGGGAGGGTTGTGGCAGTGGCATGGCCCAGAGTCTTCCTCCTCCCTCCTCCCTGGAGTTCTTAAAGGCAGCAGCTGGGATGGCTGTTGCTGGGTCCCAGCGTCTGCAGCAGGGAGGGGTGTGGCGGTGGCATGGCCCAGAGTCTTCCTCCTTCCTCCTCCCTGGAGTTCTTAAAGCCAGCAGCTGCGATGGCTGTAGCTGAGTCCCAGCGTCTGCAGCAGGGAGGGTTGTGGCAGTGGCATGGCCCAGAGTCTTCCTCCTCCCTCCTCCCTGGGTTCTTAAAGGCAGCAGCTGCGATGGCTGTAGCTGGGTCCCAGCGTCTGCAGCAGGGAGGGTGTGGCGGTGGCATGGCCCAGAGTCTTCCTCCTCCCTCCTCCCTGGAGTTCTTAAAGGCAGCAGCTGGGATGGCTGTTGCTGGGTCCCAGCATCTGCAGCAGGGAGGGGTGTGGCGGTGGCATGGCCCAGAGTCTTCATGTTGACCACTTTCTCTTATATATCATATATCATGTTGACCACTTTCTCTTTGCATGGTTTTAAAGCCAAATGGGTGAAAGAGCTTTAGGACTACTGAAATCAAGTGAGGTACTGGACTGTAACTGTGTATACAGTACATACTAATGAAATTAATGAGCTCTTGGAAGATTTTGTAGAGAGAGAGTTGGCGTAGCACAAAAGAAAAACACCTTGGCTAGATGAGACATCATAAGAAAACATCTTAAAAATATGAATTTTGGTTCTGTGGTAGACACTATACAAAGGCAGCCATTCAGTGCAGCCATGAGTGAATTCGCTTGTCCTTGTATAGTACTGTAAGAAGCTGATTAAGGTCACACTTAAATTACCGTGCACAACATAACTAAACCCCACCTCTCCACTCCAGTGCTTTTCTATGGAAAGCTTATTAGCAGAGTCTTTACTATAGAAGGATGGAAGTTTGTAGGTTTCCTGTGTAGTCAAGATAGAATGCCTACCATTTGAATTCTCTTGTTCAATCCCCTCATATTTTTTTCACACCATTTCCAGCTTGCTCTAGTATATTTCCAGAAAGAAATATCAGTATGTCAGATATTTAGTATGTTTGTTGATCTTCTTTTTTAACTTTCTTAATTAAATCTTTTTTAAAAAGTTATACAAATGTGGCAAACTGCAAGTAATATCACTTCCTACAGAAAACTAAACTTCTTCCATCTTCCTCTTTCTAAGCAAGCACCCCTTTGCTTATCCTTTGGATGTGAAAGAAACACAGTCATCTCTTACAGACGTCAGAGGTGCCTCTCGCTGGCCTCACGTGGCAGGCATGTGAGGCATGGAAGGCAGGCTGATCTTGAAAATACAATCAGACTTCACACCATATTCACCTAATGAGTCTTCTAGGGCAGGGTTTTTGTCTCCCGACAGAGAGGGAGAGGGAGGCATTAAAAGGGAATTTGGTGCCATCTGCTGTTTTAAATACAGTCCCAATCTGATTAAGTTCCTGTTAACATATTTGTCATAAATATTTTGGTGACATCAGCGCAAATACTATGTTTTTGGGAAACACTATTTAATCTGCTCTGGTGTATTTCAATGACAAGTACATGTCAGAACTCATAAAGATGTTATCCTGTTGTATATTGTGCACTAATTTAATTAATTTGAGCTTGCAATAATTTACCTTAATTGAATGAAACTTTGTGAACTATGTTTATAGAGGCAATGGATTTTCATTGGTTTAAGTATATACATTTCTTTGGGTTTTTTTAACCCCTGGACTTCTTTAGATTTCATTTTCCAGAAAATGCATGCTGTTTCTCTATTGTTTAACTTCACTGCTCAGATGCTAGTAAACAAGTCAAAAGTTGCTTTATTTATATCCTTCCATTTTTCCAACATGGGATCCAAAGTGAATGACAATAAGGTTAAAAAAATAGCTAAAACCTGACAATAAAAACAAGTATCCTATTACAATACCATTGATTTTTAAAAGTCTGAAGTCACTTAAAGATATAACAATAACAAAATACAGCACACTCAGTCCATGAAGAAAAATTCCTTGTATCCAGTGTATCTGAAATCCCATGTTAAAGCAGCTATACAGTGAACGATAATGTACAATGTCCCCATGGTAATAGCCACAGCTGCTCTATGCCTTCCGCCTCATTCATTTAAGTCAAAAAAAGGCCTCCAGGGAAAGCACTGAGCGTGATAGCTATGTATTTCTTAAATCATTAGTATCATAGGATGAGCTGCACAAATCAGGAATCTGTTTGAATAGGGACTCCATTGTATAAAGCAACATGAAGCAAGCCAGTAAGGTTCTGAATACAATGTGGTCGCCATTATTGTGGCTATCTACAATACAGGCAACATGAGCTAATTTCATGGCCAAGCACAATTAACTGTGCATAGTGATTATTATATAGCTGTGCTAGTACTAACATATTAATAATAAGATACATAGGTATGGAAGAAAAGGTAAGTACCTTTGTAATGATCGTATTGGGATTCGGGGTGATTTATAATAGTTAAAACAAATAGTCAGAAATTAACAGTAAATTCAATAAAACTGCCCAAAAACTAAAAACACAGAATTGAAAACAATAAATAAATAACCCAGCACACTATGAAATGTTATTGTCATCATCACCACCATCATCATTATCAATATAATACAGTATGACCTTTGTGTCTGTGGGGGATATATATTGCAGGACCTTCCATAGTTAATGAAAATTGCAAATGGTGTGGAACTCTACTGTATGAACTTCTTCTGGCAAAAGCCTATAATGGGAATCGTGCTGGAGGACTTTAGAAATGCCTAGAATACCTCTCCTGGCATCACTACACCCTCTAGTGCAACTCTCTTGTCATCTTCTGGAGAAAGCATACCATAGAGTTGTGCAGGAGGACCTAAGAAATTCCTAGATAAGATATTTATTTTTTGATGCGAGTAAATGAAACCATTGCTACTGGTCCCATGGATAAGAATACCATGCTTTCATTTAATTTATCCCTTTTTAGCACCATTTTTTCTGGCTTTATCCCAAAGGAAGGCATTTTGTTCAACCAGTGTCTGTCATAATAGAAAGTCTTATATTGATATTGCATTGAACGCTATAACGCAAATTGCCTGTACATGGTTTTACTCATAAATTGCCGCTTGTACCTTTTCAGTACGTTTTCTTACAGTAGATACTTTGACTATTATGGTTGGGTAGATGAGGGTATATAATTAATTTGTATTGTATATCAATGGTCAATGTCAGTCTCCCCAATGTGCTTTGTATATCACCGAATGTCAGCTAAATTTCTATATATAATATAATTATTGTATGCATCTGCTCATGTTTTCATTTATTTACTACCAATATTGTATTGAATTACCTTTGGCAATCTTGAGTATTGCCATGGTTTATTATTTTTTTTGACAATATACCACTCATATGTGAATATTCATTGTATTATAATCTTTCGTGTATGCAACCATACTTACCTGGTTTTTTAATTGCATTTGCATACGATTGCGTTAATTTCATTAGTCCCCAGAGGCGGTCCATCATTATTTCTGTACTACCCCTTGTGTTCCTTCACCTATAAGTGTGCAGCAGCAGTCCCATTGTTCTTTGTTGAAGCCTTTACCTTTACCTTTTAATTTGATTTAATCACTATCAGATTCAAAAAAATAAGAGAATACGGAAGACTACTTTTGTTCACTGTTGTTTTCGATTTGTGTATTTGGTCTGTATGGCAAAATGACAATTTCCAGTATCGAGAGTCACAGGCTATACCTTCAGATGTAAGCTACTCCCTCCTTCCTCATCTCCACCCAAGAGTGACCAATTTAAGATAACTAAACACTATATGGGGGTTTTCCTCATGCATTAAGATATTGGTAATAGGTTTTCCTAAAGAGCAAGGTCCCTGTGAAAATTGGAAAAACTTACTGTGTGTCGATTATATATAATTCAAAGCTATGTTTTTTCCTACTTCCATGTGTAATTCTCTCTCTTAAGATTTTATGGTTTTTAAATAGTCATCCTTCATTTGTCATATTTGTTAATTAATACTTCTCCAATTGCTTGTTAATTAATACATCTGCTAATAGTGAGTGATAGCTGCCCTGCTAAAATGTCCCTTCAAAAATTGTTCCCTCTAACTGTCAGGTTGCATTTGGCTTTTCTAGGAACATGATATTGAGACGGCTTGTGGAGTTGTTCATGT
Organism: Anolis apletophallus; assembly: GCA_030556195.1. Taxonomy (NCBI): domain Eukaryota; kingdom Metazoa; phylum Chordata; class Lepidosauria; order Squamata; family Anolidae; genus Anolis; species Anolis apletophallus. The sequence goes on from JARBWK010000005.1 coordinate 49,211,678, forward strand.
CACTATGCGGGGCACGTCAAAGGGAAATAGACCTGTCATCCTCACATACCATGATATTGGCCTCAACCGTGAGTTTTCCTGTTTGCTTAAATCTATGTGTTTTTATGTATGTTTGCGTATTTAGTTCCCCCATTTTTGCATTAAATCGATGTTTAAGGCAGCTATCAATAAGAAAACACAGGTTAAAACAAACAAATTCCTCTCTTAGCTATGGGAATTAATGTTCAGGTGCTGGAATGGATCAATTGGTCATACTCTGCATTTCTCTTACAGATAAATCCTGTTTCAATGCTTTCTTTAACTTTGAAGATATGCAAGAGATCACTCAACACTTTGCTGTATGCCATGTTGATGCGCCAGGACAACAAGAGGGAGCTCCCCCTTTCCCTTCCGGGTATGTATAGTTTTGTACCTCTGATGAGCCAAAATGCCTTGCAGACAAGAGATCCTGTCAGGTGGTATTATTGTTATCATTATTGTTATTATCATCATATAACACCATAACTGTACACGACACTTAGTTAAAAAAAACAGCCCAACAGTTCCCTGTCTTCAGGTTTACAACCTTACAGTCTATGGTTTTGGAAGCTAAGCAGAGTCAGCCTTTGATAGTACTTGGATACCAGTATCTTGTACACCACATTTCAGAGAAAGGAACTGGCAAACCAGCACTAACTATTCCTTGCCTATGAAGTTTACGGGGTTACCATCAGTTGACAGTTGAATTGGGACCACGTAGACACACATCCCTCTGATGATGAAAAAATTACAGACTATTTGAATAGGAATGACATTCATTGTAGACATGGCATGATATGGTCTGGAATTTATAGGAATTATGCCTGGGTCCTTGCTCTCAGAATTCTGCTGTGATTTAGAAAAGGCAATTCTTGCCATATCTGCCTCTAAAGAGAGTCTCTAATGACCTAGGAAAGATGGGAATCCAAATAGGTACACGTTGTTGTTATTATTGCACTGCACAAATCTTTTGTGAGTCACTTTAACCCTGTAAATGGTATTCTTTCTGTTGTACAAGTACCTACTTTTTTGCCAAAATACAGTCAGTCCTCCATATCCACAGATTCTGTATGCACAGATTCAACCACCCATGATTATACATATGTCAGTCCTCCATGTCCACAGATTCTATATCCACAGATTCAACCACCCATATATCCAAAAATCAAACATTGATTTTCCTATTTTACCCAAGTGACAACATTTTACCACACTATTGTATATAATGGAACTTGGGCATCCATGGATTTTGACAGCAGATACCAAGGGCCTGCCATAATGAAATGGCTCTGGCTCTCATGATGGGAGAAAGGTGGGAAATAAAATAATATAAATATATACATTCATGATTATGATTTTGCTGACAACTTTGTGATTATTTGACATTGGAATAAAATATTTAGCTCTTGAGTTAGGGTTTGTGTATGCTAGCTGCTGGCAGCCTCAGTTTTAACTAACATTTCTTGCTTATTGTTTCAGGTACCAGTATCCCACCATTGATGAACTTGCTGAAATGCTTCCCGCTGTTCTTACACACCTCAGGTAAGTATGATGAGTGATCCAGGCTTCTCCTAAATTATTTGCTACCAATTCTAAATATCTTTCTGCTGTCTGTTGCCCAGAAGGAAGTGTGATTGGCCGGTTATGATTAGATTCCTTTTAATCTTTTGGTCTTTACCACAAAACATAGAGTGGTAAATGTGGTGATCAGGTTGTTAAAAGGGAACTGTCACATGGGTTGTAGTACTGTAAGATGTTTTCATTCGGAACCTTTTATCTTTCAGCCTGAAAAGTATAATTGGTATTGGAGTTGGAGCTGGTGCTTATATCCTTAGCAGGTTTGCTGTAAGTAGTGTTTGCCTTTGCTCTAAGAAATAAAGTCCTTCTGTGTAATAGGCCCCCAAAACATAGAGGAGTGTAATAGCGAGAAATACCCCAACAATAAAGAATGTCATTATAAATTGGTTAAAGGTATGATATTTAATAGAATTAGAGCTTTGTGGTTTCCATTTCTGGGAGTGAATGCACTCTGTTGAAATTAGCATATTCATTGTTAAGTACCAAATATGTCTGTTGATATGTCATTGCTATTCTGTCGACCAAGCAACATTAAGGAACTTGTCTCAGCCAAAAGCCAAATACACTGGCTTGTTTTTGGCCATTTTAAAATTACTGTAATCTTATACTAGTGAATTCTACTAATTTACCTTTTAAAATAACATATTTAGAAAAATCTGGGAATCTTTTCATAGTTTGTAATATACAAGTGACATGTTTCCCCTTTGCTTTTAGTTAAACCACCCTGACTTAGTTGAAGGCTTGGTGCTTATTAACATCGACCCATGTGCAAAAGGTTGGATTGACTGGGCAGCATCTAAGGTAGGATAAGAGTGACTCTTCCACTACTCAAATGAAAATTCATCTATATTATAGCATTACTAAGATTTTGTGTGAAATAGTCTGAAGCTCTGTAAAACAACACCTTTTGGTTAGTGCATTGCGTTCTTTTCTTTGCTTCCCTCCAACAGAACTGCTAAGAATATACATTGTATGCTGAAATGCATTTTGATTTCTTACAGTGTAACTAAAGATCACTATTCATAAGCTGACAATAAAGCAAAACATACACTTTCCAAAATGACATTACACATAGATGCAACAGGGAGTGAAAATGTCAAATGAAGTAGTGAGATAGCCATGCATGAGCTATAAATTGCCACGATGTATATGAACATATTATTGCAATTTATGCCACATTCTTAAAGGCAAAAGAAGAACAGTAGAAGACTGAGTGATCATGTGTAGATTTTATAAATAGGATAATAAAGATCAACATATTGAGATTAGTCAGCTCTCCCATCAAATGCAGGCAATTGAATTTCCTGCATTAAGTGAATTAAGAATTCTCTGCTGCCCTAAGCTTACTAAACTTGTGATGTGCATGTATTAATGTCTTAATTTTAGAAAACTGCTAAGTAGTGCTTTCAAGATTGCCAGGGGCTTACTTCACCTATGCTTTGCCTCATATTAAATATAATGTATGTAACATGATTTGAGTGTATCTGTTATAAAATTGTAGCTATATAATTATATTATAGATGCAAAGGAACCTTTGAGACTGAGAGAAAGAGGTTTGAGGCATAAACTTTCTTAGGCTATCTGCTTCATCTGATGCCAATAAGTATTCTGATATATTTATTTTTGCTATAAGCTAACACAGGTATGTGTTGCAAGATTGTGTTATGTTTATATATTATAGTATGAGCATTAAAAAATCATGCTGTAATACATTTGTTACACTTAGAGATGTCATATGGCCTTCATTGTGTTACCTGTTAGGTGTTAGTTTCCATCTGTGTAAATATAAATGCCTGAAATGGAGGGTTTTCTTTTAGTTTTCAGGATGGACATCCAACATTGTGGACATTGTTCTGGCGCACCATTTTGGTCATGTAAGTCCATTGCAAAATCTAAGGCTGAAAATGCTAATGAATGCAAAGAATCTGAAATATATAAATGAATTACTGTTGATCATACCTTCCGCTGTTTGCAAGATTGTCCCTTTCTTAGTTTTTAGATTGCCATTATTCCTCCCTAAATCTTCTATAATGCTCAAATACTGATTCCAAGAAGAGGATATTCTATTTATGTGTGAACAGGTTGCAGCTACAATTTCAAGTGACCTTCCCTCTTCACACCAAACATTTTGTACAAACTCTATCCAACTCTGCTTTTATAACTTAAAGTTATGAAGTCTCATTGTATCTATAGTGCGACCTACCAGAGACTCACAAGTTCATTGCCTTTTTTTCTACAATGTCTGTTGAATTGTTTTCAAAATAGCATGGTTTAGCGAGGCAGCTGATTAGAGTATTTGTTTTTCTGCTCTAGGAAGAACTGCAAGCTAATCTGGACCTGATTCAGACATACAGACTTCATATTGCACAAGACATCAATCAGGAAAACCTTCAGCTCTTTGTCACTGCCTATAACAGGTACATAATTGCATTTGTTTGATATAGAAACCTGTTTGCTTTCCCCAGTCCCCAGCTTTGAAAGTTTAACTAGTGATCCAGCAGAAGATGGTAAGAAATGTTGAAAGAGTTCAATGTGCCATAAAATACCATTTAAGATACACTTCTAAAGAACTTCTCTTGTATAAGACACTTTAGAAAATTAGTCTCACCAATTCTTATTTTCGGCTATTGTCTGTTGTCCTGTGATCCTCTGCTGTTGTTCTTGTTGACAGACCTTTCACTTGTTTCATCAACATCATCTGTGATTAATTATTTCCCCATTTTCAATTTTTGGAAGTAGTAGTTACAGTAGCCCCAAATGTGAGTAGATCAATAGGTACCGCTCCAACAGGAAGTTAACGGCGCTTCATTTAGTCATGCTGGCCACATGACCTTGGAGTTGTCTATGAACAATGCTGGCTCTTAGGCTTAGAAATGGAGATGAGCACCACCCCCCAGAGTTGGACACGACTAGACTTAATGCCAGGATGAATCTTTACCTTTTAGTTACAGCAGTTCAATACTGTCGACCACGGTATCCTTCTGGGACGCCTCACAGGAATGGGCCTTGGAGGTACTGCTCTGCAGTGGCTCCAGTCCTTTCTTGAGGGTTGCTCCCAGACGGTGTTGCTAGGGGACTCCTGCTCGACCCCATGGCCATTGTACTGTGGAGTCCCGCAGGGTTCAATACTGTCCCCTATGTTATTTAACATATACATGAAGCCGTTGGGGGAGATCATCTGTATGCAAATGATGTCCAATTCTGTCACTCCTTCCCACCTACTACAAAGGAGGCTGTTCAAGTCCTGAATCGGTGCTTGGCCACTGTAACAGACTGGATGAGAGCGAACAAATTGAAACTAAATCCAGACAAGATAGAGGTACTCCTGGTCATTCGTAAGGCCGAACAGGGCATAGCCTGTGCTTGACGGGGTTACACTCCCCCTGAAGGCGCAGGTTCGCAGTTTGGGAGTGATCCTGGACTCATTGCTGAGCCTGGAGTCCCAGGTCTCTGTGGTGGCCGGGAGAGCTTTTGCACAGTTAAAGCTTGTGCGCCAGCTGCGCCCGTACCTTGGGAAGTCTGACTTGGCCACAGTAGTCCATGCTCTGGTTACATCCCGATTAGACTACTGTAACGCTCTCTACGTGGGGTTGCCTCTGAAGACTGCTCGGAAGCTGCAATTAGTCCAACGTTCGGCAGCCAGGTTACTAACAGGAGCGAGGTACAGGGAGCATACAACGCTCTTGCTGCGCCAGTTCCACTGGCTGCCAATTAGCTTCTGAGCACAATTCAAAGTGCTGTTTTTAACCTATACGGTTAAAACCCTATACGGTTACGGCCCCGTTTACCTGTCCAAACGGATTCTCCCTTATGAACCATCAAGGACATTAAGATCCTCTGGAGAGGCCCTGCTGTCGGTCCCACCATCTTCGCAAGCGCGTCTGGTGGGGACGAGAGACAGAGCCTTCTCTGTGGTGGCCCCTCGGCTGTGGAACTCTCTCCCAGGTGATGTTAGATATGCCCCCTCCCTGTTGTCCTTCAGGAGGCGGGTGAAGACTTGGTTGTGGAACGAAGCTTTCCCAGAATAAGCTGAGATTGATTATAGTTTGAAATGAGTGACCACGTTCACAGATCGAGCTGAATTTGTTTTAAATGGCAATGTGATTTGTATGTATGTATTTTGGTGTTTTATGTTTTTAATATATTGTTGTAACAGGTTTTAAAATTGTATAGCATTGAATTTTGCTGTAAGCCAGTCTGAGTCCCTCTATAGAATTGGGAAGGTCGGGGTACAAAAATTTCAAATAAATAAATAAATAGTTGCACTGCTGAGGAAGGAACAGTCAGAAAGAAATTGTATATCGATCCAAGGATGTTAGGACAAAAGTGAGGGTAATGCAGGAGATCCATAAACAGATTTACTAATAGCTTCTTTTTTAAGAGAAAGAGAATGTATGACTCACTCACAAAAGTACAGGCACGCAGACACAGCTTTCTTAAAACTAGAAACTACTATACATTATGCCCTATCTCACACCTGACTCCATAAAGCAGATTTCTGGATTCTCTGAACTGATAACTTGTAAAATCCCACAATTGTGTTCTTTTATTGAGCTATTGGCTCTAAAGATGTTGATAAGAGCAGAACTTGGAGACAGCTGTATACTTTGTGTGCATGTTAACTCCAGAAGTTTGTTTTCCAGCTATGTTCTTCCCAGTATTTGACCACACTTGTCTTTGTCTCCTAGCCGCAGAGACCTGGACATTGAGAGGCCAGTCCTGGGTGTGAATGGAGAGGCAAAAACGCTCAAGTAAGTTAAGTGTTCGGTTCTTTCTGGAAACTGTGAGGAATTTCTTTTGTAGGTTTAGAATACCTTATTTTTACAGGCTTCCCAGTAATCCCATACCTGGAACTACTGATGTCATCTGTCTTTTTCTCATGCACAATATGCCTGGATCATATCATATCAAACAGCAATTGAGTCTTGCATCCACCTTCCTATTCTCCACATTCTTTAGGCAGATCAGTTGCCTTTATTTTTATAAAATGCCTCTCATGGAAATCTGCACACAATCCCCTTGCATAATTATTGAAAATACATTTTAAAAGAATTTCTACTGGAAGATGGGTGTTCAATGTCCATGAAAGAAAGAATGAAATGTCAACCCCGCCTCTGTCCTAAAACATGAAGAAATAGTTATCTAATTCCTCCCTCAGAATGATTTGTACACATGAACAAAATGTGAATGTGTTCCCATCATCTTCAACCCTAATCTGTTAATTCCATCAGTCCGCTCCTGCCACCTATCGACGACAAGACAAAGGTCTTTGAATCTCGGACTGGGCCCATTCCGGAGGGCATGTAAGACAGCTCTCTTCGAGCTGGCCTTTAATTAGGCGCTGGATGACAATACTCCTTGCTCGCCTCCCAATCCATGCTCTGACTATGTAACCATTTTAATGTGGCTTGTTTTATTTTTTGTGTTTTACTGATTGTAATGGCAGCATGCCGCTGTGTAACTCCGATGTGATCCGCCCCGAGCCTGCTGGGAGGAGCGGAATACAAAAATGAACTATAAATAAATAAATAAATACTATATAATCATACATATCTTTGAATGTAGTCTGCTTTCACGAAGTGGTGCTCTAGTACAGTGCTACAGCATGATGAAATATTTGAAGACCTTGTAGATAGTTATGTGGCTTGTAGTAGAGTATTGGGTCAGATGACACAAACAAATATAGGGTTTAAGTCCTCACTGAAATAATTTGAGACCTTGATGCATAACCATATGATAAGCTGTGTCCATGAGCTTGGTTTAGAATTGCTTTATTGCAATGCTGTGCAGCCTTAGTTGGTGGTTCTCATTATTCAAACCGAGCAGCAATAATGACAAAAGAATATGGAGTCACTGTTGAGTGTGCAGGCTACAATGTGTATCTTGTGTCTTTTGTACAGGTGCCCTGTCTTATTAGTGGTTGGCGACAGCTCACCTGCTGTTGAGGCTGTGGTAAGTGTGCCAGGTTATTGTTCTCTGTATTCCCTTACATACATTTTGCTTTCTGTTGCATCCTATGCAATGTCAATGAAAATAACTCTGTACATTTACACTTGAAGTCTTACTTATCAAGTAGGAGAAATGCTCCTCAACTATGAATGAGGATAAAATCGTAATTGTAATCCATTATCCAAGAGGCTGGGATGTGGATTAGATGGTAATAGAGCCATGTAGCCAGTGTATGCCAAGCGACTTTCCTTTGTCTCTATCCATTTCTGCTGCTCTTCCTACAGTGGAAGTAGGCAAAAGCCCACAGCTCTTGAGAAATTTGGATGACCCTTTTGGCTCTGACCTCTCATTCTTTGTCTCTCAAATTCTCTGTTGTTTGTTTCCAGATCAAATACATTATCCCCAATGTGGTTTTGCTTGCTGCTATAATTCACAATTTATTTATTTACTGTATTTATATACCACCTTTCTCACTCAAGGCGATTTACAGCATAAAGTCAAAAATTCAATGCCAACATACAATAACACAAAGAAATCATCATAACTAATTACTAGATGTAGCTTTGACTTAAAATAATAAAAACCGTTAAACATAAGACATAAACAAAATTTAAACATTCAGATAAAGCATTAAAATGAATAACATTTCCTTTTCCCCTTTCATATTCAGTAACTTGTACAGTATGTGCTGTACCTGTTGTATTTCCTGAAAATTATCCTCAGGTTTTTTTTATTACATTCATATACTTTTTTTGCTTCAAGGGGCTCAGGATGGTGTACACTGAATTCTTTTAATATAACCTTGCAGGAGCCCTGTGAAGTAGATAAGGCTGTAAAATAGTTATTTAACCATTTAACTTCAAGGCTGAGAGGAAATGTTTATACAATACCATATAAACAAGCTTTAATGTGAACATAAACTATAAGCTTGAGCCTGTGAGTGTTCATCCTTCAACTGAATGTTTTCTGCTTCTTGCAATCAGTCAGAGAAGCAATTTTGCTTTGCTTAATAAGATGCTCAAGAAAACTTTGAAATCCTGCCTATACCATAGCTAGAATAGGAATGTTGTCATTATTAATGAATGGGATCTGTACGGTTTATTCACAAAGTTTTCTGCGTTTATATTTCTTATTCTCTTGCGTTTTTACAAACATTCACAGTTTCTCCATCCATTTTGCCACACTCACTGGATTATACATTGTACGTTTACATACATAATAGAGAAAATCCTAAAATAATTCTGTGTGCTTTTTAGGTTGAATGTAATTCACGGCTGGATCCAATGAATACAACACTCTTGAAGGTAAATGAAAATTAGAGGCAGTATATATTGTAAAGTTTCTTTCTAAAGCAGAGGCAGATAAAGTTTCCAGACAGGCCACCAAGCCATTTATGTGACTGTCAATTCCCCGTTACTCCCAAGAGAGTTATTTTTTCTCTTGTCTTTCTCCCAACCATAAATTGTCTCTCCTGAAAGACTCTGGAAACATTCTCCTGCCCTGTTTGTTGTTGCTGTTTTTTAAGGAGAGCCAGTGTGATGTAGTGGTTTGAGCATTGGACTATGACTCTGAAGACCAGGGATTGAATCTCTACTCAGAGAGGCTGCTGCGTGCTTACATGGGGTCTCCCTGTGTGAGCCCTGCCTGTAAGCTGTGTCTATTTCATGGGGCACGCACCTTCATTGTCCAGTTGTGTCCTGGCTTCAAAGAGAGGTGATTCAGTCCAATTGCCTTGCCATGCAGTCTCAGTTTTAGCTTTTGGCTTGACTTGGCCTCTGTTTAGCACTGACTCTTTTGGATTTTCCTTTATTTTCTTTATTCTTTATTTAGTGGGACTGAGAGTTGGAAAGTGCAGGTGGGTGGGTGTGCGGCGTTTGAGGACTTGTGGTGAGTGCTTTTCTTTTAGAGTGGCTCTGAGCTTTAAGTCACACTTTAGACTCCACTAAAGCCTTTAGCTTCTCTTATCTCTACTCCCTCTTCTATTTCAGAAAGTAGGTACCAATACCAAATAATTTCTTTCCTTTGCGATCTCATCACAAGTTCTCTCTGTTGTTTTATTATATTTCTCTCTGTGCTCTCTGCCTTCTTTATTTCATTTTAATAATAATATGCTCCAAAAACATAGGTTTTTTTTCCAATCATGGCTAGATTTCCCTCAATACAGTTTGATTTTCCCCCAGTGGATCATCCAGGAGAGTTTTTCTAATAAGGGGACATTTTGGCCTCTTCCAGTATGTTGTGAGAACAAGAAATGCAAAAGCTTTGAAAGAAGTTGCTGTTGTTGTTGTTTTTATTAGTAAAGAAAGTGATAGTGTGCTGCGTGATGTGGAAGTGCATCTTTGACATTTGGCAGGAAGGAATGGTGCCCTGCTGCTGCTCCTGGAGAAGTTACAGGGCAGGGCCAATGGGTGAAAACTTTTGGGGAATTTTTTTAATGAGATGTTATTTCTAGAAAGAAAAGAAAGTCCTAAAAATCAGGGGATGACCCAAACATTATGAAACTTGGTGGGCTAACAGTGATAGATGTGCCCTCCCAAGTGTGGTCATTTTTATCCCGGTAGCCCTAAAAATGACATGAAGATGATCCCGTGAAGCCCCCTCCCCCCATTTCCACCAATGGATGGGATCTAGGCACATTATCTAGTTGTGGATGTAAAAATGGATAAGCAGGTCCCCCAAAATCCAGATTGCAGAAACAGTTCGAGATTCAGCTGAAATGCACAAGCCTAGTACACTGCAATTTGAAATACACATATTTGCAAGCCTGTTTTTTCCCCATTTTAGGAAACCAACTCCAGAAATGGGAGTTAATATGCTTATATGCTTGTCTGGTTTACATTTTTCTCTTATTGTTCTTCACCAATGCCTGTGTTGGCTCTCTGTGTCAGCATACTATTTGTTTATTTACTGTATTTGTATACTGCCTTTCTCAGTCCACAGGTGACTCAAGGTGGTATACAAATACAGTAAATAAACTATATTTCCCTGAGAAAAGTTCAGTTTTAAAGCTATTTATTCTGGGAGAAAAGAGGTTATGGTTTGTGTAACACTGCATTCCTTCACTGAATGGACTAATTTAGAGTTGGTTTGTAGGTTAGGTTTTTCAAAATCTGGACATCATTTACCTGAATTATTTTCTCTTGTAGATGGCAGATTGTGGAGGACTTCCACAGGTTGTGCAGGTGAGCTCTAACTGTCTCTCGGTTCTTGTACATTTATAGTTACAAATGTGCCACAACCTACACTTAGTTCTTTTTTTCCCTCCTAGCCTGGGAAACTGACTGAAGCCTTCAAGTACTTTGTGCAAGGAATGGGCTACAGTAAGTAAGGCCAATACTGTCTTGTTTTGGAAAGTGATAGAGTGGAAGTTCCTTTCCATACAGATGCCACTCTGTCTACTGCTATCTAGTATCTACTGCTATCTACTATCTTTCATAGATATCACTGGGAAGTGTAGCTCTGATCCACATTAAATCCCCCACACTGTCCCAGATCCCCTTCCCTCTTTTAAATACCTTCTTATGAATAAGTATATAATTCCCCTCTCATTTTTGGCATCATTTAATGAAAGTTATTATTTTGCATATTGGGAGGTGTGGCCCATCAGGAGGGGGGGCAGGTGGACAATTAATCCTGTCCCTCTGCATAGTTGCCCACCCCTGTCTAAAGTGTAGGGAGACATATCTGTTTATTATCGTATAGGCACTATTGTCCTGAGCCATTCCATGTTACAACACCATCCCTGAGCCTGGAACCCCAGGTTTCGGCGGTGACGAGGGGAGCATTTGCACAGTTAAAACTTGTGCGCCAGCTGCGCCCGTACCTTGAGAAGTCTGACTTGGCCACGGTGGTCCATGCTCTGGTTACATCCCGTATAGATTACTGCAATGCTCTCTACGTGGGGTTGCCTTTGAAGACTGTTCAGAAGCTGCAACTAGTCCAACGGACAGCAGCCAGGTTGATAATAGGAGCGCCATTCAGAGAGCGTACAACTCCTCTGTTGTGCCAGCTCCACTGGCTGCCAGTTTGCTACCGGGCACAATTCAAAGTGCTGGCTTTAGCCTTTAAAGCCCTAAACGGTTCGGGTCCTACTTACCTGTCCGAACGCATCTCTCCCTATGAACCATCGAGATGTTTAAGATCACCTGGAGAGGCCCTGCTCTTGGTCCCGCCTTCTTCGCAGGCGCGACTGGTGGGGACGAGAGACAGGGCCTTTTCAGTGGTGGCTCCTCGGCTTTGGAACGCCCTCCCTAAAGACATCAGATCGGCCCCCTCCCTCCTGGCGTTTCGCAAGAAAGTCAAGACCTGGTTATTTGAGCAGGCATTTGTTGATGAAATATAAGGCTTAATTGGATACAAGGAATGACGACGATGTGATGGAAACTGATTTCAACATGACGCTGAGGCTGCAATTGTATGTTTTTAATTGTTAAATTGTTATTATATGTTTTTTTTTTTGAGGGGGGGTGACTTGTTGCTGTGTTGTATTGAGGGCAGAGACTGCCTGTGTAAACCGTCCCGAGTCGCCTTCGGGCTGAGAGGGGCGGTACAGAAACGTGACAAATAAACACCATGTGATAATCAACAGATAATATAAAGTCCTTGGGTTTTTTAATTTGCCTCTGCAGGATAGATTTGAATTCATTGATTTCTTGCAGTTTTAGTGGTGTCGATGCTGGCGGAATTGCAGAGAGGAAGCTCTTAATTGCCAGGATGTAAGCTATGATTGCAAACAAAGTAGTACAGTTAGCTCAGTAATATACTTTCTCTGATATGGAAATTAGGAGTCAGGAAAGGGGTCTTGTTAAAACCCAAAGAATAAAAAATATGTTTTAAAGTCACCTGACAAATTAATGGACCCTGAAGGTTTAGGGTCACAAATGGAGCAGATTAGAGGTTCACACTCAGTGGTCCCAACCGTATGTTGTTTCAGGCATGTCATGTCTGCACTAACTGTGTTTCCCATTCCCTCTCTTGTCTCTGTTTCCAGTCCCTTATGTGCAGCTCAGCCATCTGAGCACTGAGTCAGGTATCTACAAGTGTGTGTTTAGTTTGGCTGAATTACATTTTTCTTTTCTGATGTGCCACATTGCTTATGGTATGGCCTGGTAACATTCTGCAATCTAGGCCACCCCGTTGTACTTTTTTGCACCACAATTTTGTTAGTAGCTTCATCTGCATTTGGTTGACCGTTGCATGGTTTGCAATTCAGTAGTAATCCAAAAGCGAAGCTTGTAATTCCGAACTTTCTTAAAAAGTTAAATGAGCAACATGACTTCATTGCAAAGAGTTTGTCAGCTGTACACTTCAGGCTATTGGCATACTCCCTTTGACCATATACACGTTTATTTTCACATATGGAAGTGGATGACACATTCAGGAAAACACAGAGCTCTCAGCCCTGAGTTTTCCTACAGCAAATGTGGAAGGAAGGAAACCCCTTGCATGTGGAAGAGATGCAAACAAAGTCAAACTGAGTAGGGAAATACACTTGGAAGAGGGTTGTCCATGCAGAGGGGAAGGAGAGATGTGTTATTCCTTCAGCTCCACTTGCTGTTACTCCTGTACAGATGCCTCCACATCTATGAGACTGTGTTCATTCCTTCTTGTGACAACACCAAGAAAGCAATCTCTTTTTTTAGCAGCACCTCTCTTTTTCTTCTGCTTCATGCTTGTTGATTGTGGGAATGAACAAAATAGTTTCTATTCCGAAATTCACTGCCTCTCTCCTTACAGTGCCATCTGCTAGCATGACCAGGCTGATCCGTTCCCGAACCCAGTCATCTTCGAGTGTGGGCTCTGGAGAAAGCAGCCAGACACGGTCTCAGAGCAGCAACCATGGAGAGGCAAAACATGGCATGCCTGAACCAGCTAGTACCCATGGCACCCCTCAGACGATGGAGGTTTCCTGCTAAGCAACCTTGTGCATCCAGACAATCCCTTTCTTTCCTTCTGAACCCACCCAGAACCCAGTGTTCACCCAGACAAGTGGCATTAGCAGGTCTTTTTCTTCCTAAATTGTGCCTGCCCCTCTTACCTGCCACCTGTCTCCCCCTCTGTCTTTCTGGCATTACCTTTGGTTCTCTTTGTATAGGCTGCATAAACACAAGATGCATAGAGACATTCTTAAAAACAGGCAAGGGGGCTTGTTTTCCTGCAGGCTGAGGCCTGCACCCTCTATCCAGCGGCCTTTGCTCTTTTATTGACCACAGGTACATGCACTGGATCAACAGTTGCCTCTCTGTTCTCCCCAGGCTCCCTGCTCCGCTGGCTTCAGGCAGGCTATCCAGTTTGCTTTTATACCTCCCCTTATTGCTTTCTTGTACCTTCATCTTTATCTGCTTGGACCCTTTGGTATTTCTGAAAATATTTTTGTTCCTTTGTGTATTACTCTTCAAAACTAATAAAATAACAAAAGAGGCAAGGGTTTCTGACTTGTCCCTCAGAAGAGAGAAATACCTTCATGAATGATACACTTGTGGAAAACCCGCTTTGCCTCAGATTAGAAAAATGGGCTCCCTGCACCCCTATGTGAAAAAGAAGATGATATGTTTGTGTGTCACAATTCTGCTGTGGGCTTACTGCTGCAAATCTGTACCTCTGTATGCAACCCCATTAATTACTAACATTCCATTGGTGCTACTAGCGGAGAGAACTGTTGTATATGAAGGCAGTCATCCTTTCCCTTAGCTTCTTGTGCTGTCAAACCATGTGAGAGTAGTGGGCCTCCCCTGTCTTTTTTTAATAATTCAAATACTAGTTTCTGTGACTTGTGCAATTAAAATTGCTTTCTAGTTGTGCTTCTGCTGAAGATTATTAGGCTAGAACTGAAATGTTTTCAAATTTCAAGGTGGGTCTTGAATTCTCCATTGTTCAAACTCTCGAATGGATCCAAGCAAGCTGTATAGTTAGTTGAGCTTTCAAGATAGTTTAGGTCTTTCATAAATGAACTGAGGAAACAAAAGTTTCTGTTTTATTTATCATGCAAAAGATAGTTGGACAGATTAAAGGAGCCTTCCCCTACCTGATCTCCTTGAGATGCCTGGGATTCCAACTCCCACTGTCCTCATTCAGTATAGCCTAGTCACATTGGCCGTGTTGGCTAGAAGTTATGGAAGTAGTAATCCAATAGCTTTAGAAGGTTGGACTGAAGGGAAACCCCTAACTCAAAAAGGTATGCTGTTGCACAGAGTAGCATTGATTTAAACACTCCACAATAGCTGAAGGTTTAGTTTGAGTAGTGTTAGAGATCAATCTGGACAATATTCAGGGTGATCTTTTCCACAGAGGCAGGAACCAGTCCTTTTACAAACTGAAGAAAACTTAAGACCAAGTAAATGTTAATACAACTATATTACTACAACTGTTCAGTTAAATTAAAATGTGTGATTATTTGCATACAGTTGTTATTCACTGCTTTGAGAATAAAACTGAAACTGAAAGTTCAAAATTAATATATTGTTGCAGTGAATCTAACCTCTGTTTCGTATCAAACGGTAGCATAGAATTCTGTATCATAGAAGGAGAGTTGAGATATTTCAATCTTGGGTGAAATAGCCACACAGCATTTTGTAATAAAAATTCTAGTGTTTGTGTAGTAAAGAGGTTAGTACAATCCCATGTATGTCTACTCAGAAATAAGCCTCACTTAATTGAATGGGATTTACTCCCAGGTAAATGTGTCTAGAATTGCTGTCTAAGTCTTCTTCATAATTTTGAATGGATAGATACAAAATTAGGAAATACTTATTTTGGTTTTGGTAAAATAACTTGACACTAATGCATTACCATTGTAATAGTAATTCTGTTAATGTGTATATAGATTTATCTCTATGATCCTTTTTTAAAATGTTCTGGGTTCAAAACTGATATTTACATTTGCTCTGTCCGCCTGTACTGCTGCTAAAACTATGCCTCCCTTTCCTCCAGAAAGTCATCAAAATGAGTCACCCTTTCTAGAAGGGATCTGAGATTTACAAATATTGCTTATTTGATCAAGTGGTCAAAAGGTAATTATGAAATATGATCTTTGCCATTTGGGGGAATAATAATACAATGATCTGGTCAGCTGAGATTTCATCATGAATGAATCTTTGGGGCACCTGAATGGTCAATTATCAGTTTTGTAGCCTTCCCCCAAAGAAGCATGTCTGCACAAAAACAACTTGTGTTCTGCTTGCAACTTATGGGGCTTGTGAGCTTACATAAATACTGGCTAAGGCAATGCTTTCATGTACTTTATAGTGTAAAAATGTGCTCGCTTTCAAGTCTAGTTTTTAAAATATTTTTCTTCGATTGATAGTTAACTCAGAAGCCTGACAGATCTAGTGTTTCTAGTAGAAGTAGGGATTTGTGCCCTGAGATCTAGGAGATTCTTAGGCTAAATGCAAGGGTTTATTGGGGGGTAGCTTTAATCTGGATCATTGAATAGGGACAGTGTGTAACCTAACAGGAGGGAATGTGCAGCTGACTGGTACACGGAATCATGGCAGAATACTTAGTTTGGTGTTGTTCAAGAGGCCAAGATTCTTGGAGAAAATCATGCCCAGCTCTATTTCAGGAAGGAGATGGGATGGGAGATTCTGCCCGAAGGGAAATTTGTACCAACTAAATAAAGCTATTATCAAGTCTAATTGTCAATGTGCCTCTGTGTCTGTGTTTCTTCCCCATCTGACTGTCTTTAAAGTGCACATTCAGAGCCTCTGCCTAAAGATCTCTCAGCATCAGTAGTAGGTTTACTTTTTTAACTGACCTGTCAAGTAGTTTCTTTACATTTTCTGCACTTCTATACCCCAATGTCAGTCTGAACCCCTTCAACCACTTCTTAACTTACCCGTTTACATGTTTAGCTTGGGTGAATACAACCCACTATCAAGTTGGAGAGAAGATTGGTAAACCTAGCCTTTTAGTCCATTCACCACATCAGTTGCAGCAATGGATGGCAGAATAAATTGACCAGATTATCCCAAACTACTTGAAATTGCAAGTACTGCCTACAAAAGAAGTACACAAGAAACTATTATTCCTTGTTGCAATTCTTGCCTACAGAAGAAGTGCATAAGAAACTCACATTATTCCTTCTGTTCATTGCTTTTTATTTTATGAAGTGATCTTCCTAGCTAAGTAGAGGGCAGAAATCTTTAGAAACCTAGTGCTTCGTTGTTTTCAATTTTGCTCATGGCTGATAGTGTATACATTTGCCTGTAGCAGTGGTTCCCAACCTTCTAGAGACAGTGAACCACTAAGACAAAAATTGGAACCATTGTGAACCATCGAGATCAACCAGCCCTTCACCCCACCACCTGGACAACAATACATTTTAAAAGTTTTAAAATAACTAGAGTGTCTTAATCATATTAACATTCATATACATTTTTTAATTTTGTGATATAAAGACAAAACATAATGAGACTTAATGGAAATAATTAAAGTGATTTTTAGTATACATTACTTTCACTAGGTAGTGAATCCTTGGATCGATACTAATTCTCAATGCCATGCCCATGCTGTGACATTGAGTAATAGTAGAATGGATCTTGATAGTAGTAGACTCCCAGACTGGCTTTTGAAACCTGAATATTGTACTTCAAGATCTGGGAGAATGGACTCATAAGAGCCCTTCCACTGGCTCAGTCAAAGACAAAAAGCACGCCCGCATGCTTCCTTTCCATTGCTTCCTTATGAGGAGCCAATGATGGAGCTTCCCTCAGCCCCCGCCTTCACTAAACTGCAGGCTTTGCCTCCTTGCAATCCAGCCTTCGAACAGGGCTTCCTTCTTTGCTTCAAAAGCAGGAATGAAGGATTCAATGTCACAATTCCTCCTCCCCTTTGCTTGGTATTGGACACTTCTTTATCCTGTGCTTGAGGAGACTACTGCCAGAGCCCCATTTGCAATCTTGTAACCCAGCTTCCTACCACATGGGCCTGCAAATGGGGCTCTGGCAACAGCAGTTTCAAGCCCAGGCAAGGAAAGAAGGACCTAACACTTCAATGCTTGCCCCCTCCCATTGCCCAATGTTGGATCTTTCCTTGCAAGCCCAGATGGCAGGGGGCTGGGTTGAAAGGAGGAGACTGCAAACAGCGTTTGCAGTAGCAGCCTCCTAGAGAACAGGAAAGGAAGGAAACAACATTGGGTAAAGGGGGAGGGGGTTATATCTTGAATTCATTACCTGGCCTTGTGGCAGTTGATACACTCAGGAAGTGAAGGTGGGGAGGGGGGAAAAGCTCCATCATCACTGGCTCCTCATGAGGAAGCAATGGAAACAAGCTTGTGGACGCTCTCGCTTTCCTATGGCTGGGCCAGGGGAGAGAAACACTAAGCCTGAATGCTAACAGGAGCCAGGCCTGTGGGACGAAGGAAAAGTGGAGGGCCAGCAGGAGAAGGGTTTTGTTTGGGCGGTGCTAATACCTGTGGGGCCAGTTCCTCAATAGACACAGTGTCAACTCAGGTTTTCTGGGAAAGACCCCCCATGGACCACTTTTCTGTTTCTTGCGGACCACCTGTGGTTCATGGACCACTGGTTGGGAACCACTGATCTATAGGGGGAAAAAATATTGACTCTCACAAGAGCACATTCTGTGTTTTCCAAAAGTTTAATAAAACCATCAACAAAAGTAAAGATTTGCCACTGGCATTATGACTTCATAGAGACTCATTTCCTTCTGCATTGCAGTTATCAGAAGGCCATGATGTTGTGACTGTGTGTTTCCCATATAATGTTCCCATTCTCAGTGATTTACCAGGAAGTCCAAGTACACTGAACAAAAAATGCTCATGGAAAAACACAACCTGCATCAGTCATGCCACCACTTTCTATGGGACTGATGAAACTAAAACCTTTTATCATCTTTGCATATCATTTGAAAATAATTTGGAAGCAGTGGGATAAAATCTCATTACGACAGCAAGTATACCTAGCTTCAGATGATTCTGAAATCTGTTCCTTAAATTAGGGAGATAGTAAAAGAGAGAAAAATTGCTGCTGCTGTCTTGCCTCCACTGAGTTTAAAAAAAAATTTCCACCCATTTTTGCTTCTGTTTTTGTGAGGTCTTTGCTTGGTTTTGAGGTTAACGATTGTGCATACACAGGCATACTGTACCGTACAGCTGGAGATGGTGTTGATGATACTGGGTCTATTTTAAGCTGCTGGGAAAGATAAGATCTAAGCAGCAAGGAGGGACATAATACGGAGGCTTCCAATGACAATAATGTGCATTAGTAACATCTTAGATAATTTAGAGAACAGAGTAGAGATGGTGGTGTAAGATCCAAATATTTGCATAGGAAGTAGTGGGTTTTAATCCCAGTTTTAAGTAAGGGAAATGCACTGTGAGGCGTGCAGAAGATGCATGGTGCCCCACTACGCCGCTGTTCTGCCCAGTCTCCGACTTGCCTTATCTGGACTCGGATATCTATTGAGAAATAAGCCCTTGTGAAGGAAGGTCTTCAAGAAAGTCCTAAACACACTTCCTATATGCTTTTTAGTTTCTTCAACTGGATACACTACCTATCCCTCAAGCTACATAATTTTAATAAGATGGATTCAAATCTCTTAAACCCATATTGTTTGACGTATTGTTGACATTCTACCTGGAATGTCTAAACTTCTGGAAACAAGTTGGCATAGGTCAACACGTGACTTGGACACACCTATGTGCACATGCATGCACACACAAGACTACTGTGCACTGCTGAATGTTGGTCAAATTGTAGTTTTATGGCTTATCTGTATTCTGTGCTGTGTGAAAAGCCGATCACTGTCAGAGCAGCATGTCTTGACCAAGCTGTTACTGGCATCTGTTTTCTATGCAGAAAAAAAGATGACATTAACCACCTTTCCATTTACGTCAAAGGAAACTGATCCGTTTGTGGGTTCTCAGTATTTAAGCACTTCTCAACAACATATACTCAAAGGGATATGCGCACACACAGGGTCACTGACTCAAGTAGTTAGGTTCACTAATACTTCTGGCAAGAGGAACCAAGTGGAATCTATGCTTTTGATTTTGAGATTTGCACTTGCATATGGTTTAGGGGCAACCTGCTACCTGGAAGTGTTTGCAGCAAGAAATTCAAACTGAAGACGACTTCATGCTCACAGAGAAGCTTCTCAGGTGTGTTCTCCTTGGAGAGTCTTAATTCCTATCATAGACCTGGATTTGTTCTGCTACAGCTATGTGGATCAAGGTGTAATCTAGTGTGCTATCCATAATTAACTATAGTAGACCAGCTGTTAGGAATTGTGGAAGTTGAAGTCCAAAACACCTGGAGGGCCAAAGTTTGCCTATGCCTGGGTTAGAAGCTCAGAGGTGGGTAGCAAGTTTGAAATTCATGTTGATGAAATTCATGTTGTGTTCTATTTTGAAAGATCTCTCTTTTAGCTGTACCTGAAACCAGTTGGCAGTGGTCTGTGATGGGAGTTGTTCCCAGTCGGAGGAAGGAGATTACAGTGGAGCCAAGGCCACAGCCAAACACACTGAACAACCAGTCTCTCAACTCCAACCTTGTTCTTACACCATCAGGTGGGGCTTATGTTGTGTTTCCAACCAATTAGGGTGGAGGAGCTTAGGAGATGGGTTAGCTGCCATCTTGTGCCCAATTCTTACAAATAGCAATGGAAGTTACAAACCTAGTTCTTGATTTCATCTTGGCCTTTCAAATATCTGGATGCTTCTCTACATTTTCAAAATTATGTTCAAACGCAAAGCTTGTTAACTGGATAGCTGCTAGTTAATGCACAAGTGGTAATATCACATACCTTTCAAATCTCAGATGGTCTGAAGTTACTGGCAGGACAGACAGAGGCGGCCCCAGGGATTCCGCGACCTACGCTGTCGCGAGAGCGCCATCGCCTGGGGGCGCCGCCGCCGACTCCGCGCCCCCACCGCCGCCACACTGCCCTGCGCCGCCGTCCGCGCGTGCGCAGAGAGCACCTACAGGCGCTATAGCGCCTGTAGACGCTCTGCGCACGCGCACTCCCTCCCAAGCGCGCCTGCGCGCTGGCTCCAAAGCGGCAGGCGCGCGTGGGAGGGAGTGCGCGTGCGCAGAAGCATCTACAGGCGCTATAGCGCCTGTAGACGCTCTGCGCACGCGCACTCCCTCCCAAGTGCGCCTGCGCGCTGGCTCCAAAGCGGCAGGCGTGCGTGGGAGGGAGGCGCGTGCGCAGAAGCGTCTACAGGCGCTATAGCGCCTGTAGACGCTTCTGCACGCCGCACTCCCTCCCAAGTGCGCCTGCGCGCTGGCTCCAAAGCGGCAGGCGTGCGTGGGAGGGAGTGCGCGTGCGCAGAAGCATCTACAGGCGCTATAGCGCCTGTAGGTGCTTCTGCGCACGCCGCGACGGCGGCGCAGGGGCATGCATGCGCTGGCTCCAAAGCGGCCGGCGCTTTGGGAGCGAGTGCGCGTGCGTTGCCCTGCGCCGCCGCCGGAAAGGGGCCGGCGGCGGCGGCGGCGAGGGCGGCGCGCGGCGGCGGTGAGTGGCGGCGGTGAGTGGCGGCGGCGGGGGCGACAAATTTTTCGCATACCCCCAAATTAGGTCAGGCCGCCCCTGAGGACAGATCTAGGAGAGCACAGATTTTTCAAAAGCATGAGAGTACAAAAACTACTAGAGCTTTACTAAGCCATCAGTTAGCAAAGATTCTCCCTTAACCTCCATTAGCCTTCTGTGAGTAGTGCATCTGCAACACGACTAGAAGTTTCAGACACACGTTTGATACCAAACTCTATTGTCACCTTTTCATGTTGGAGCAAATGGAGCCATAGAGTACTGTGTGGTTAACATGGAGCTATAAGTTACTTTCTTTGAAATGGACTGCCTTACAGAAAGCTTACTGAGAGAACAGACTGGTCACCTGTGACAGAATATCTAAAGCATTTGAAGATAGAATGGTTGATTAAAGTAGATTGCTAATTTTCTTTAGATATTAAGTAGCTTAAAGGGTGATATATACATAGTAGATCAGTTGCTTTGGTTTCTTTGCTCGAGCCATTAATGTAATTATATTATAGAAAGTATATATGGGGCCGTAAATAAGGATGGAAGTACTCATGTCTTGTTGGTTCTTTGTTATTGTTTTGTCTAATATTCTAACTTTTATTCTTTTCTTTCTCATGTATGGATAATACCACATTTAATGTGGCTAATCGATATGATAACCTTATTGAGGTGTTAATTCTTTTCATAATTGTTGATGTGTTTTTGTGTTTATGTTTTTAATTCTTGGAAAATTCAATAAATACTATTTTTTAAAAAGAGAAAGCTTACTGAGGAAAATAATGGAATATAAGATGGAGCCTCGTTCATCAGAATTACGTCAATCTGTCTGTCAGAAACATCTGTATGACATTGGTGTGGGTCCCCCATCTATCTCTTTAGATTTAGGAACCGGAGGTCTCAAATTTTAAGATAATTTGGATTCTGCCTGGGGTCCCATTATCACCATCAATGAGTCCAACATGTGGTGGTGAAAATCAGACAAAGTTAACACCAGTACTCTATTTAAGTATTCTAAAATTTGGGAATCTCAAGAGCAGGTTCCAAGATATGTAATCACACACTCACATATAATTGTTTCCCTTAAGGAAAAACACAATCCATCGTGCTTGCATTTGGTTTCATTCCATTGTATTGCAGAGAAGACATTAATTACAGAACCATGTGTGGCAACTCATCTGTTATACTTTCATCTTAAGCCTTATATTTTCCCCAATTATATCTATCTATGTATGAACTAATTAATTTTATTAGCAGTATCAGGATAACTGAGTTGTTTAGCAGCATTTTTACATTCTAGCCTTCTCTTCCTGCATGGTGGACTGCGGAGTGGTCTGTTTGCCATCTCCTCTTGCCTCCTTTTATTCTTTCCTAGCCTCCACTCAGCCTATCAGCCATTTCTCCAATCAGATTGTTGGAGATAACATAAACACATGGTGCATCGTTAGATCTAGGCTTTTTGTCTATCATCCATCCTGATTGCACTAGCAATCACAACTGCTATGGGTTTATTCTCAGTCATGTCTGGGGGGAGTTATCTTGCTTACATTTGAGCAGTCATTCTGCCAAGAACTGGGTTCTCAATAATACACACATGCATTCTGATATACAAAGCCTTTATCTTATAGGTTATATTCCATACTCCAGACCTCAAAGTTGACAAACCAGTCCAGCCTCTAAATCAGTGGTCCCCAACCTTTTTTTGACTAGGGACCACTTGAACAGGGACCACTCTCCAACATTAGTACCAAAAGGGCTGGAAGCCAGTTTTTGGTCAACTTTAAATTCGGTTTGGTCATTTGGGGGTGCTGATTCTGAAAATTGCATTGGACATACCACATCAGTTCTAGATTCTGATACAGAACATATGCCATCCAGTAGTCACTATTTGCTCGCCCAAAAGGTTGGTTTTCCCGACATTAAGTACAGTCGTGTCCGACTCTGGGGATTGATGCTCATCTCAATTTCTAAGCCGAAGAGCTGGCATTGTCCATAGACACCTCTAAGGTCATGTGGCCACCTTGCCTGCTGAAGCGATACCCATTGATCTACTTACATTTGCATGTTTTTGAACTGCTAGGTTGGCAGAAGCTGGGGCTGACAGTGGAAGCTCATGCAGCTCCCTGGATTCGAACTTGTGACCTTTCGGTCAGCA
The DNA here is from genome assembly GCA_030556195.1 of Anolis apletophallus. Lineage (NCBI taxonomy): Eukaryota > Metazoa > Chordata > Lepidosauria > Squamata > Anolidae > Anolis > Anolis apletophallus. The sequence continues at coordinate 49,234,869 of JARBWK010000005.1, forward strand.
AGTTCAGCAGCTCAGTGGTTTAACCCACTGCACCAAATAAAACCATATTTAATAATCTAGAGCAGTGGTTCTCAACCTGTGGGTCCCCAGGTGTTTTGGCCTACAACTCCCAGAAAACCCAGCCAGTTTACCAGCTGTTAGGATATCTGGAGTTGAAGGCTGAAACATCTGGGGACCCACAGGTTGAGAAGCACTGATCTAGAGCTAATGTGGTAGTAGTAACCTTTCGTGGGTAGCCAGCCTCTCCCCTCCAGACATTCCTGTTGCCTCGACACTATAAGAGTGTTTTGCAAGACCAGTCACTCTTGTTGCCACAAGGTTTTGGGGCAATGGTGTAGTAATGGTGAGGCTGCGGACCATATTTTCATTCTTGCAACCTGTGGTCTATGGACCACAGGTTGGGAACCACTTCTCTAAATGATGACAAAAGAGTTGCAGCCATATTTGGCTACACTTGAGTATTAAACATCATCTTTGAGTTTCCCTGTCCTCTGCAAGGCCTCACGAGATCAGATGTCATTGTCTATACACTTCCAATTAAAATGCTTTCCCAACCAGCCCCAGTGCAGTTCACTCTAGCATGCCCATGAGGATGGAAATGGGTTTGGTCCTGTGTTTGATAGGAAATTGTCCCTGAAACCATCAATCCTCTTACGACCCATACATTAGGCCTCCTGTACAGCAGCTGTTATTCTGATTTTCTGAGGTAAAATAGCAAACTGAATTCAGGGCAAGCCCAGGCTCATTTTAGGAAGATGCAGTACGATGCTGATTTTATGAAAGCACACATAATAATATCTATCAGTTCATTAAATCAAGAGTTCTGGAGAATGAGTCTGAATATCAATTATCATTTTAAATCTTTAATTTAAAATCATATCCAGAACAGGTTTGCCAAGGGTAAAGGAGACAAGACAGACAAAAGATCGATGTGAAAATGGAAAGATTTGTCAGGCTGTCCACCAAAACAGGAAAAAAATGCTTTAATTGGACACTGAGGCAACGGACTGGGCCTCTAATGCCCGATTAGGGAAGGAGACTAACGTGAGGCTGGTTTTATGTCCAATTGCTCACTCCTTTCTTACTCCCCATCTAGCTGTGCTTCTCAGAGAAACAATATGAACAAAGCCTTCCCTACAGAAGCAGATCGTTTTTCAGTAGCCTGAGCCTGAACCTTTTAGGACTTTAAAATTATAGGCTGAGCAACCCTGTCCACAGGGGTAGCTAAGATATGACACTTTGCTTCTGTGATGTGGAAGCAAAAAAAGCCAATGGGATTTTGTCAACACAACATACCTCCTTTCTGTCTGTTTCTGTCCTGTCTGCCCAAACGGCATTGAATTTTTGCCATGTATGTGTACTATGATCTGCCCCGAGTCTCGTTGTTGTTGTCGTTGTTGTTGTTGGAAGTCATGCTACCCCTCTATTCTGCCTTGGTCAGACCACACCTGGAATACTGTGTCCAATTCTGGGCATCACAATTGAAGGGAAATGTTGACAAGCTGAAAGGTGTCCAGAGGAAGGCAACTAAAATGATAAAGGGTCTGGAAAACAAGCCCTATGAGAAGTGGCTTAAAGAGCTGGGCATGTTTAATCTGCAGAAGAGAAAGCTGAGAGGAGACATGATGAGAGCCATGCATACATATGTGATGGGAAGTCATAGGGAGGCAGGAGCAAGCTTGTTTTCTGCAGCCCTGGAGACTAGGACGCGGAACAATGGCTTCAAACTACAAGAAAGGAGATTCCACCTGAACATTAGGAAAAACTTCCTGACTGTGAGAGCTGTTCAGCAGTGGAACTCCTGCTAAGATTGTGAGGTCTGTTAGGATGCCTGCCATAGAAGTGGATGAAAAGTCAGGAGAGAATGCTTCTGGAACATAGCCATATAGCCCGGAAAACTCACAGCAACCCAGTGATTCCGGCCATGAAAGCCTTTGAAAATGTGTATGTTGTCAAGGGATACAATGTTTAGACAAAAGATGTAATTATATGTTCAAGTGGATATTGAATGCATGTGTATGTTTACAAATATGTGCAGATGTGCTCTGATGAGGTGTGCACCATTCAAGAAGAGAACACAAAAGCAATCACTAAGAAATATCTGCCATTCTCAAAGAAAGAAGTGCTGAACCATAACTTGGACTACTCTCAGCTTCAGTATATGTTAGCTTATTTTATACTATTTTTCCTGATGATAGAAAACAAATATAATGATGTTTTGTCCACATCTATGAAAGGCATCCTCAGAGGTCGAGGAGTCTGTTGGAAACTAGGCAAGACATTCCACAGATATATAAACTTCACTTGCCTAGTTTCCGACAGACCCCTCAACCTCTGAGGATGCTTGCCATAGATGTGGGCAAAACTTCAGGAGGGAATGCTTCTGGAACATAGCCATACAGCCCGGAAAACTCGCAGCAACCTCTTGCCAACATCCTAGCTGTTGCATTTGGGACTAGTTCAAGTTTGCAGTTTCTCTTCAAGGGCAGCAAGAAAATTTCAGACATAAGTAGATATGAAGTTCAATGTATACCTTTTTTATTTACTTGTAGATGCAAATCTCTCTATAGCAGTGGCAGTGTGCAATTTCCCTTCTGGGCAAGTAGAGCCGATACTCCGGATGGGAGAGCAGCTGAAGTTGCTGTCTGAGTGAGTACTTTCAGGGTTCTATCAATGCATTTTTGCTGACTGAAGAAAGCCCCCATCCTGCAAACACCATAGCACTTACGTTTGGTAATGTAACGGGGGTGCAAGGCCAAGAAGGCTGGGCACACATTGTACTTCTATCAGACGGGGAATGCCAGGGTCCTGCTGCCATGGCAGCCTCTATGCCACACAGCATTGGAATTGCTCCAATCATCCCAACGGACGCAGCCTTGGCTAATGCAGAAGTGGAGGATTAGATCTCTTGCTAAGGCTCCTTTGTACCATTTTGAAAGAAACCCGTGCTTGATTCAACGTCTTTGGATGATTGCTTTGTTTCTGCAGAGAGGGTGAATGGTGGAAAGTAGAATCGGCTGTGACTGGCAAGAGCTGCTGTATTCCCAGCAACCACATAGCTAAAATTTCTCACAGGTAGGAAATTCTGTTTTAGAAAATATCAATATAAGGGAGTTGTGAGTGTTTTAGGCAGCAATGAGCTCCTATTTGTCAGGACACAAATCCCGGTGGCAACTCATGGGGAAATGTACACACTCCCCACTCTCACACAGTCTTTCATTGCTTCTGTGACTTCTACAGGACAGGTTTTGAGGGTGTTAACAATGCATTCCTCTTACCTTTTCAGGTGGCTTTTTGAAGGCATCAGCCGTGCAAAAGCTGAAGAGTTGTTGCTGCTGCCTTACAACCGTGAAGGCTGTTTCCTGATAAGAGAAAGCCAAATGAGGAAAGGTATGGAAATCTTTTGAATGGTAGGGAAGATCGGAAGAACTTCCTGTGAGAACTGTTCAGAAGTGGAACTCTCTGCCCTGGAGTGTGGTGAAGGCTCCTTCTTTGGAGGCTTGTAAGCAGAGGCTGGAGGGCCATCTGTCGGAGGTGCTTTGAATGCAATTTTCCTGCTTCTTGGCAGGAGGTTGGACTGGATTGCCCACAAGGTCTCTGCAAGGGTTCTCTATTTTACACTTTCAACTGTGGCTGGGTAGTTTTCTTATTCCACCCTTACCACCAATTTATATAAAGACTTCTTTTAATTCCTCTTGCTGCCACCATATAATGTAATAAGTATTCACACAGGTCAGCTTTCCCACTGACCTTTCGATTACTGTGTCAGGGCAGGGTATTTCTCTAACCCCAAACTCCCACTGACACTATTTATTAACTTTCGCTCGCTGTCACCATTCACTATACTTGGCTACCCACTAGAAAGAAGTTGTTTTCGAGGCTTGTGGGTGAAGGAACTACACTGGGATATATCTTTGTTAAAGAACTGTAAAGTTTATTCAAACAATGTTCTAAGCGTGGAGGCTTCAGAGTTCAAAGCTTAGGTGGTTACAGTATCTTCTTAGAGGCACGTATCTTAAGGTTGCAATACACTAACTATGGAGATGCAACTTGATACTATATAGCTGTACTCCCAGAACCAATAGCTCAGCAGTCTTTACACTAACTGCTTGTCCTTAAACCCAACTGCTTTCCTAGCAGTTCAAACACAGCTTTTCTTCTACTCTCTCACAGAGTAGTCAGAGTCTTTTTAAAAAACGGCTGACAGCTGGCTAAAACGGACTCCCTAACTCTCTACACACCCTCTCTCCTTCAACCTTTGCTGTCAACCGGCAACTGCTAAAGTTTGAATTCGAAGATTCTAAGGCCAGTCGCAGGCTCCGCCTCCCATTTCCACTGTAACGGAAACCCCTTGGAGGTTCTGAATGCTAATATCTCTGTTAACCCTTTAGAGTTTGCTAAGTTTTTACCCCTTCAATATATATATATATATATATATATATATATATATATATATAATATTTAAAACCTGTAATAAAGAAATATGACTTCACCACAGTCTCTTACAACCCTATGATTCTATGATTCTACTTTATTTATCCATTGCTCTGGATTTTTTGGAGAGGTGAATTGTACAACAGAGGTAGAGAACGCATGGTCACCCAGAGCGTTATGGTCATTTGACTTAATGGCCAGCCAACCACTTAGTTGTATCCTTTAACTTTTGTATGCTGTGAATGTTTAATTATGTTTGCGATTTAACTTGAGTTCCATATTAGAAAAAAGGCGGGAAATAACACCCGGTGAGCTGTATTGCAGGAATGGATTCTTAATCTAAGCATATGGCTCCATAATTGCTCCATATTAATGAATGCTATGCAGTCACAATTGGGGGACTATTGTTACCACCATAAATATCCTTCCAATCCCGCGTTTCTAGGAAGCAGCTGCACCAAGAAATAGAAGTCTGTTCTGCTGGCAAAAAGAACACAGGAGGATTTTTCATCCCCCTCCTGCAGCAAGTGAGGCCACGACAAGGTATTGCAGGGGAGGTCGTTTCTTCTTGTTGCAGCCTCACTTGCTGGGAGGAGGAGCAGGAAACATTACCATCCAGCTTCCTGATTGCCAAGTTCCATGTCTTGGTGTGGTGGTTGTCTGGGAAAGTAGGCTTGTGAGTTCGGGCCAAGAGGTGTCCTTTTAGTTATACTTCTTTTATAAATAAGTAGGTGATGTATAGAACACTGCTTCTTAAACTGTGGGTTTCAACCCTAAATGGGGTCCCCTCAGCCTAATGTTAGAGTCACAAAAATGTGGCAATAGTAAAAAGTTTCTGAATGCCACCCATTTACACAAATCTGTTTGCAACAACATGCAGAGTTGACAGTGGATTTTACGGAAAATGTTTTAGCTGTGCTGCACAAAAAGGAAAATCAACCTGTTTAGCAATTCTTGCAAATGCCGATTTATTTTCAGTAAATGTGTTATTTTTATACCTATTTTATATACCTACATACCTGGGTCATGTAAACATTTATCAGACAGAAAGGGTTCGCAAGTGAGAAACGTTTAGGAGGCTTGGTGTAGAATATGGTGTCAACATAATTGCCGGCAGGAGCCCTTGGTGGCACAATGGGTTAAATCCTAGCACTGACAGGACTGAAGACAGGTTGGAGGTTCGAATCCGGGAAGAATGTGGATGAGCTCCCTCTGTCAGCTCCAGCTCTTCATGCGGGGACATGAGAGAAGCCTCCCACAAGGATGGTAAAACTTCAAAATAGCCAGGTATTCCCTGGGCAATGTCCTTGCAGACGGCCAATTCTCTCACACCAGAAGCAGATTCTCAAGTTGCTCCTGATATGGGGAAAAAATTGCTATCATTGACTGTAGAAATTCTAGAAGTCCAATAGTTTCCAACTCTCCTCTAGAATTAGACCATCTACAACTCTAATTATGTTTAAGAGGAAGAGAAAAACATGGTGCTACATCTCTCCTCTGGAGCCCCCGGTGCCGCAGTGGGTTAAACCCCTGTGCCGGCAGGACTGAAGACCGACAGGTCACAGGTTCGAATCCGGGGAGAGCGAGGATGAGCTCCCTCTATCAGCTCCAGCTCCTCATGCGGGGACATGAGAGAAGGCTCCCACAAGGATGGTAACACTTCAAAATATCCGGGCGTCCCCCGGGCAACGTCCTTGCAGATGGCCAATTCTCTCACACCAGAAGCGATTTGTGGTTTCTCAAATCGCTCCTGACATGACAAAAAATTATTGGTTGCTTACCAGTAACTGTAGTTCCCTGAGTGGTCCGTGTGAATTCGTACATTCCCGCCCATCCTTCCCCGCTGATGTCATGCCTCAGTCCTTCAAGCTGCTTTTGCGGCGGAGTAAACGGATCTGAGGTGGCAGCCCCTCCCACTGGCTATATATGCTGGAGGGGAATGTGGGCGGGGCTACCATTTAAAGAGATATTAGCTTTTAAAAGATTCCGAACTGTCCGCGCAGGCGCGGGAAATACCATAAGTACGATTCACAGTGACCACGAAAGGGAAACATCTCTCCTCTTACAAGACATCTATCACAACAACCCAATGATTGCCTTTGCATGATTCTCCTTCCTCTGTGTATTGCCACGGCTTTTCTCTTTTGGTGGGGTTCCTTCCTTGGCAAACTTGCTAAGGAAATTGCTGGCAATGGAGGTGGGGGCTTAACTTCATAATATTGTCATTTAAATTAAGCTGCTGTAATGTTTAGTTTAGCTTTGAAGAATTTCAATTTTGTTATGTGAGAAATAAGAAAAGTCAACACAAAATGTTAAGGATGACAGCTCAACGTTGAATAACAGAGAACTGGGTCTGGATGTAAAGGCTGTTCCATCAACCAGGCAACCCCACCGTCTTTCATTGTGGCATGGATGTGTGTCATTTCATGGCTGATGGCGCTCCTGACCTCTGTTTGCACACAGGTTGCTACTCCTTGTCAATCAGGCACACAAATCATGCTTCCTGGGATTGTGTGAAGCACTATCGTATTAACCGCTTAGAGAACGGCTGGCTTTACATCTCTCCAAGTCTCACCTTCCCAAGCCTACATGAGCTGGTAGACTCTTACTCTGGTAAGATTATCTCATTCCTGATAAAAGCATATGACAAAATGGTTACTTGTGAGTTCTTCCCAAAGTTAATTAAAAAAAGATTGTCTTGTGTGAAAGGATGAGTAACCACAAAGCCAGGAAACATTAATGCAGCTCTAATTCTATCAAATTTAAATGAGGAGTGCTACTGAGTTCTGAAGGCTGACCTAAAGCCAAGTGATTTAATAGGCAACCTTAGCCGTCATTTTACAGTGGAAAATGTGAGTAGAAAACAAAGGAAATGAACCAGAGAGCTTATCTGTATACCTTTATAAAACTGAATGTTTGTATGTATGTATGTATTGCCACAGCGACCAGCGCGGGTGATGGACCTGCACCAAACTTTGTACACATAACCCCCCTAACCCCCTTTACGTCCTGGCGCGGGTCGGGGGACATGACCCATGGATTATGGGATTTGTAGTACTTTCCAACACTTTGGTTCCCACAGACCACAGAGGCCACCAAAAAGGACCAATACAGACCACACTCAGCACACACAGCCCCCATGACCCACTCTACGTCCTGGTGCAGTTCGGAGGAGGGTGGACCATGGATGATGGGACTTGAAGTGCCTCTACTCACTTCCCAAGTCCGCTGCAACCCTCATCCAATTACTGATTGAGACCAAACTTGCCATACATAACCCCCATGACTGCCTTCACGTCCTGGGGAGGTTTGGGGGAGGACTGACAATGGATGATGGGATTTGTAGTATTTTCACACCCCTCTGTTCCCACATACAACTGCGGCCCCCAACAAACACCGAGAAAGTCCACACTTGGCACACAGAGCCCCAGTGACCCACTCTACATCCTACTGAAGTTTGGAGGGGGACAGAACATGGATGATGGGACTTGCAGTACCTTCCCTCACTTTCCAAGCCTGCTACAAACCTAATCCTATGATTGATCAACACCAAATCTGGCACACAGAGCCCTCATGACCCACTCTACATCCTGGTGCAGTTTTCTGTGAGACGGACCACGGATGATGGGACTTGAAGTACCTTCACTCACTTCCGAAAAACAATGCATCCCTCATCCATTCACCAATACAGACCAAACTTAGCACACAGAGCCCCCATGACCCAATCTACATCCTACTACACTTTGGGGGGGGCAGAGATGATGGGACTTGCACTACCTTCAGTAATTTCATGATACCACTGCAACTCCCAATAATGATGGATCAAGACCAAACTTGGCACACAGAGCCCCCATGACCCACTCTACATCCTGCTGCACTTCTCAAATGACCTGGGCACCGCCGGGTCCCTAAGCTAGTGTGTTATATAATTTTCCTCAGTGAAAAATGGCTTCTGCCAAACTAGCAGTTTCCCTCCTAAGATTAAGATCTCTAGTTTCTGTCATCAAGGCAGACAATTGCTATTGAATACTGTTGGACTTCTTACAGCTTGTGGGGCTTAAACCTACACTCTGCACACCTTTTCTGAGTTGTACAAGCTGTCATTACTATTTGACAAAACTCACTAGGTGTCGTAATTGATCATGCCAGAATGAGGAAAGGTTGGCAATTGGTATCTGTAGAGAAGTACGCCCACTAAGACATTTAAGACATACCAGCTTTATGGAGTATTTGTTCCTATCGTCGTAGAACCTGATATGGTTTGAATCCCATGTTGACTCTCTCTCCTTCTGCAGAAACTGGCGATGGCTTGTGTTGTTGCTTAAAGGAGCCATGTTTCATTCAAGGATCTACTTCAGATTTCTGTCACAGCCTTTCCAAACCAAAAGTAGTGAGCAAGCCAGCTCTCAACTGGCAAGAGATCAACAGGTATTTCCCCCTCTTGCATTCTATATTTCCTCGTTGAGTAGTGTAAGGGAATTATCTACAATTTGCATAATGATTTGATTCAGGGAAGCACTGAATAAATGGATTAGATGAACCACTGTTACATATGTTGAGTGGCTGCACAAACAAGGCAATCTCTATAAATAAAAATGTAATGTTTGTTTGTGGGATTAACATAACTCAAAAACCACTGGATGAGTTGACACAAAATTTGGACACAATACACCTATCAGGCCAACATAAAAACACTGAAAAACACAGAAGGGACTTAAAAAGCAAAGACGCTACAGCGCATGCGCAAAAATGACTCCCCCTGGCAAACGAAACACACAATAGCATACCCACACTCCCTTCCGGACTACAGCTCCCAGTATTCTCTAGACCAGGCCCTTTAGGAGAAGATGATCCAAATGCACTGCTTCCAAGCTGCAAGCTTTCTTCCCCTTGGATTTGAGAGCATCCCAATCCCTACATATTTCCAATTTCCTATTCCTGAATGGCAACTCCCAGAAATCCTCCAGATAGATAAGATATAGATAGGTAGGTAGATTGATCAGGAGGACTGCTGACAGGTTGCAGTCCAACAATAGGTAGAGAAGGAAGAAAGATGAAGGGAAAGAAAAGGGGGGGGAAGGGAAGAGAAGGAAGGAGAGAAATGAAAGGAGAAAAAGAGGGAGGGAAGGTTGGCCACAGTAACATATGGCGGGTACAGTATGATCAGGATATTTTGTCTACAAAAGGTGTAAATCTGGTGTTATATCAAACAAATACCAAATTAGTTACAATGTCGCAATAAACCATATACAATTTTTTTGGAGTGACTAAATATTGATTTTATTTTATTCACAGAACTATACAATTATGGCTCCTTATGTGTTTAGATTAAGTCCCGTGTCCCACTGTACTTTGTACTGTCTGTTCCACTTTAAAGAACCAAAACAAGTTGAGAATACCTACTTGTTACAATACTGGATCAATAAAACACAGGTTGCTTACCAAGTAGCTGTAATCCTTTGAGTGGTCCTCGCGCAGGAGACTCATATGGATGCATTTCACAGGGACCACGTAGAACCATAGTTCTAGTTTTGTATGGAGTGAGGATACACATTATGTATTGTTTGCCAAAGTGATTGAAGTGTTAGTGCAGGGACCTTTGTGTCTGGGAACTAAGCTTCAGTTAGAATGGTGTAATTCAGGCATGGGCAAACTTTGGCCCTCCATGTGTTTTGGATTTCAACTTCCACAATTCCTAACAGTTGGTAGGCTCTTAGGAATTGAAGTCCAAAGCACCTGAAGGACCAAAGTTTGCCCACGCCTGGTCTAATTACACAGCCCAAACAAAAAACTATTGGTGTCTTTGTTTTTAGGCCTGTTTCTGGGGTTATTTGGGTGCGGATTCAGAAAATTACACTGGATAGATCACATCACCTCTAGTTTCTTAGATATTATGAGTTTCTAAGGGCAAACAGATAAATACGGATAGAATCATAGAGTTGGAAGAGACCTTGTGGGCCATCCAGTCCAACCCCCTGCCAAGAAGCCGGAAAATTGCAATCAAAGCACCCCCGACAGATGGCCATCCAGATGGTAGATCCCATATGTTCTATATCTCAAAAACTAGAGCTGATAAGAGGAAAACTGGTGCCATATTTTTTTGAACCAGCAGGTCACATATGCCTAGAAACAGAGCTAACATTTTAGGCACCAAAATGTGTATTGGCTAGTGTTATTCTTGAAGAGGATGCTCGTTCTTCTGTTTTACAGTATGTTTTACACAGATATACTTTCTGTTTAGCTCTGACCTGTTGGCAGAAGGTCCACTTCCAGAAGACTCTCCTATCAGTCTCGGCCTGCGTGAATCTGTGACAACGTATCTATTAATGACTGAAAACCAGCCCTTAGATGACACACTTGGGCAGAAGAGATCCAGACATACTTAAGACTGTATTAACTTCTGGGACATGAAACTTGAACATAAGACTTTGTCATATTAGCCCCTTGATCCAGTACGAACTCTAAGAAGCAGTGACCCTTCAACCCAAGAAAGTCACCCTGTACACTTTTTCAACTCTTTTAAAAACTACTGTCAATTCTGGCTTCTATTCAGATGGACTATGTATATTTATGTGCATGTATTTATGTCTGTTACGCCTTCAAACATTTGTACCAAGATGGTGTGAACATGACCAGAGAAACGTATCATGCATTTCCCTCATTTAGATTTCATAGAATCAAAATTGTAAAAAAGACTACAAGGACCATCTGGTCCAACTCCCTGCCATCCAAGAATGCACAATCAAATCACTCCTGACAGATGGCCATGCACCCTCTTTAAAAACCTCCAGAGAATGAGACTTGAGGACACTCCAAGACAGCATATTGCACCGCTGAATAGCTTTTAACACCAGGAAGGGCTTTCGTAATGTTTAGGTGGAATATCTTTTCTTGCACCTTTGAATCTATTACTCCATATGCTATTCTCTAGAGCAGTAGAAAGCAAGCTTTTCCCCTCCGCAATATGACATCCTTTCAAATATTTAAACATGGCCATCATGACCCCTGCCAACTTTCTTTTCTCCAAACTAAACATATCTAGCTCCCTCAGCTGCTCCTCATAGGGTTTGGCCTCCAAACCTTTGATCATTTTGGTTGCCTTTCTCTGCACATCTTCTAGCTTGTCAATATCCTTCTTGAATTGTGGTACCCAGAACTGGACCCAGTATTTTTCCAGGTGAAGTCAGCACAAAGCAGAATAGAGTGGGACTATGACTCCCCTCAATCTAGACCGGGCATGGGCAAACTTTGGCCGTCCGGGTATTCTGGACTTCAACTCCCACAATTCCTAACAGCAGGTAGAATTGTGGGAGTTGAAGTCCAAAACACCTGGAGGGCCAAAGTCTGCCCATGCCTGAATTAAGATGACAATGGAGACTTGTTGTCCCACAAACTTGTTTCCTTGGTCTACATGGAATTCCTTTATCCCTTTGGAGTTAAACAAAGGCTGTAAATATGATTTTTAAAATACAGAAAGAGTAATTCAAACTAAGCGCCTAAAACTGTAAAGCTATTGATAATATCCACTGAAGTAGAAATTACTAGCCCACTTTCGACGATCCTGCCTCCTACCTGCAACATTTAATTAAATCACATGCAAGGAAGTTCAAAAGAACATTGGACAAAACACTGTAGTCTTAACGTATTGTATAAAATTGTAGTTTGGGTGGTATGTAGTGAATTTCACCTTGGCCTCTCAATCCTCGCTTAGTGGGCAGCAGTGGCTGCAATTGAGGAGGTTCTGTTCCCCTGCTGCTCAGGAAGCAGCTGGCTGCCATTTCCACCTTCTCCTGAATATCACTGCTGCACATTTCCCCTCATACTAGAGATCTCTCTCAAGTGTGAATAGAATCGGTAGTTAGCCGCTTCCTGTTGATCACAGCACCGGCTGCCTGTTGCGTGTATACTGGAAGACTTTCTCCTAAATGAGGGGAGACAAAGGCATTAAGAATACACACGAGACGTGAGCATATGTGACTGACATACAAGATTCCAGTCTTTATTTTTAAATTAGAGCCCCTGAATGGCCCTTGCAGTGTCTCATGCATTCCTGGTAGCTAAACCATGCATTTGACTCTTTGCAATAACGATTACAATCCTCTTCCTTTGGAGGGCAAATAGGAGAGAAGAAGAAAGGAAATGAAACTGTTTCAGCTAACACTGGTGTTCAGAATAATATACTACTTCTGCAAAGTTTTGGCCAAAGATCCTACAACATCATCCTAACTACAATGAGAGCTCTGAAGTTATGTCTCATGGTCCTACCCTCCAAAACCCTACGGTTTCAGCCTGTAAGTGACCCAACTGAAGGGTTTCTGGGGTACCTGCAAATCAGAGGACTAGGACATTGTTTGCAGTAAACAACTCGCTGCAAGATGCATTTAGAATAGGCTGCTGGAGAAGACACTTTGAGTCTCTTTGTAGAGACAAAGTGGGATATAATAAACATAATACTCCCCTGAGGTCCTGCCACAACTACTAGTCTCAATGTGTCCGCATCCAGGAGTGTGCTACGGATGTCATTTGCCTGCGCCCCAACCTACAGCACCTCAGAAGCCTGTTGACTGGCTTGCTGCCAGCTAGATATGGCTTTTTGGTAACACATTCCATTGTTAATGACAATAAGTATGAATTCTTAGCAGTTATGAGAACATAGGTCCATCTAAGTTTCATAATTACTGAACAGAACGGCAAACGTATTTTAAATGAATAATCCGTTATACTTCCAAGCCCTTTTCTACTTTCTTAGCTGTTAGTCATCATCATTATTGCCATTTTTAAAAATGCTTATTTCTTAGAATAAGTTACATTTAAAAACTGGAATTTTGCAAGCTGTTGTCCTATTGGACAAAACACATTATCTTCTAGTCCACCTCATTAGTTCACCACCAAAATAGACCTTGTGGCCCAGCACTTGACACACGTCATTCTTGTCTTTCAACATTTAGTGAGATTATGTCTCTGTAACGACAAAAGTAATTGCTACCATTGAAAAAGGATTGAAATGCTCACTCCTCAAGTTGCCATTATATTGTAACATACAATATGCATTCATTGTTTAAAAAAGCACTCACAAACCACTCATTATTTGTAGCTACTTACTTCTAAAAGCAGGTAAGAGTACAAACAACTTAATTTGTAGGATTTGTCTCTAGCATTGTTGAGAATTCCTTTTGCATAGCTAGTACTTTTAACCTTTGCTGCGCTGTATACGAAAGCCAATGGTCACGTTTTTATAAGTCACCTTTCCCAGTGTTGAAAAAATAAACCCTCTCCCATTTTTGTAGTCCTTGAAGTCCATAGAAGAGGCAATTACCTAACATATAAGTTGCACCCTCCTTCAATATTTTAAAAGAAATTGTTGACTGGGGACAGTCAGTGAAACCTTATGAGAGTTTCAGGGATAGAGTATTTTAGGGATAGAATGATTTTAATTGATGTTTTAATAATTGATGTTTTAATTGTTTGGTGTTAATTGTAATTATTTATTTGATACATGTATGTATGGCATCAAATTGCTGCCTGTTGTAAGGCCGCCTTGAGTCCCCTCCAGGGTGAGAAAGGTGGGATACAAATATGGGAAATAAAATAAAATAAGTAAGAGTACTGGCCCCAGAATCAGTGGGGGTAATAGTAAAGAAACAAAGAAGCTGACAAAACATTAGAAGAGCACTGCAAGCTTTACTCCTGCATTTGTTTACAGTCAGAAGATGGAAAGATGGGATCTAAATATTGCATCCCTGGATAATAAATATCACTGTGAAAATTCAGACAATGTAAAAACTACTTGACTTTGAAACAATTAGGTCTCATTTAACCATCGCATAAGCTTTATTCCAAATTATTACAGCAAAAAAGTGTATCTGCTGTACAGATGTTACACTCAAAACCAGTAAGTGCCAATAAACTGGAGACAAATTATTCCCTGAAATTAGTCTCGGCACAAAATGCCTTTGTTTCAACTTGGAATAGTGTAGTAATTCTTTCTGAAAGATCAGCTGGTCAAAATGTTAATTGTATGACAAACACTGGCTAACTTTAATTTACATAATTTTGCAGCATATGAACATTACAGATTTGTATCCATAATTATTAATTTGTACACTTAACAGATCTTCAACTCACAAATGTGCTTTAATTTCAAACTTTGGTGGTGTCCAAAACAAAATATTAAGGTAATATAAATCCAACATTCAAAACACCTTCAATGCAAAAATAGTCTGTTCTTGTCCCCCTCAGATGCTGACTAACAAAAAATAAAATAAAATGGAAATATGATCTGCAAGCATTTTTAAACATACCAAATACTTACAATACACCAATGTTTCCAAAAGGTACTGGATAACCTAATTTCAACTTAAGCAGCATTTCCACTTGGATCTCACAAATAATACAAATAAAGAAACTAAAAATATAGGTACAAAAAGGGATTTTGAAAACATACTGTTTAATATAATGTCCCATTATCTTCTGGAACAGAACCTCATGCATAGATCTTGAGGCTTCATTTACACAAATATAAAATAAGCTGATTCCCAAAACCACACATTTACAAGTCTCTACAATGAGGAAGTTTATAATATTGAAAAAAACTACAATTCAAACTATAACCGGAATGCCAATCATTAACAGTAGGATAGAAAACTACACAGCATCTATCACAGACCATGGCTAAATCTGGATTTGTAGTACACTGTTCACTTCCAACTCTTCTGTTGTGCCCTCCTCATATGGGAGCGTCCCATTTGCACTGGGCCATGGGAGGTACCGCATGGCCAGGCTTGGAAATCCAAGAATGCACAGAAGTACAACATAAACAGGCTTCCCAGTACCATAGAAGTCATGCTACAATGTCATGATAAATATGAAAATGATAATTTACTAGGAAAAGAAGTGCAACCAAGCTGTGACCTTCTGCTCCCCCTCTTTTAAATAGCAGATACGTTTCAGGTCATCATCTGCAAACATCTTGTAACAGTATACAGTAAAATTAGACATTCATACTTGCTAGGCTTGAAAATAATATCTTCTATGGATTAAATATTATGGTTATGCATAAACCATGAAAATAAAATATGAATGTGCCTGATGCACTTGTCACTTAAATTAACTATGCAGAATGTAATTTACAGCCTTGGTCAACTAATCATTTTTGGCTCTTATAACTTTGTTCTCCAGTGGCACAAAATTGTCAGTGTATGTCAAGAACATTAATGTTAGTTCAACAACTTGATACAAGGAGTGAAATGTCTGTTGCCAACTTGCTTCTAGCCTTTGAAGACAAGAACAAATCCCTTTTCATAATATTTTCATAATATTTAAAATGCCTAGCAAAAGCCAAATGAACAAAAATTACTTTTCTGAAGAGTAACCCTTTTCCCTAAACAATTCCCTGAAGTCAGTTCTGCATCACATGCAACAAGCCTGTTGTTCCACTGAAACAGAAGAGCGCTTGCCATGTGATATTCCCCAGCCATCTTGCAGAAGTCTCATCTCCAGTATCATGTTGAACAGCAAAGTGCTATTTGTTGTACTTTGCCCAAGTCTGTAAGTAGTTGCTTTATACAATGTTTCAGTTGGGGGAGTCTAGCCAGTGGTTCAGGTGGTTCCAGTTCTCCGGTATAATCCAACCAGCTTTCTAGAACTGAAAAAAATAAAGAACAGTAATTTTCATACATCTACACAATAATTAAGTTTTAACAGGTTATACGTATTTCAGTCTTGAGCAGCACTAACAGCTTGTTTTGCTGGTGGTTCCGGGGTCAATGGTTCTGTTACAACTGTCAGAGCAAAGGGGGCAAAACTGAAGCTGGTAAAAAGATGCCAACTGATGTAGAAGACAAAGCCAAAAGTGGGTGGCATTTTTGCAGAATTTGTGACAGAGAAGAATGATCTCTCCTCCATTGGTTGTCCTACAAACTGCGACGCCAGCTCCAAATCTGTGGGGGGATTCCATGTTTCCTCCTTCTTCCACCCCATTCCACTGTCCCACAAAAAGTAGCAGCTCTAAGCATGCTTGAAAGGATGGTTGTTTTCACCATCCACTTGCCTCCCTCTTTCTCCCCACATCATCATCCCTCTTTCCACAAAATAGACCATGTGGTCACAGCTACATTTGTGTGTGTGTGATATCTGTGTGCCATCTCCTTCAACAGAATGGGAGGACGACGAGGACAGAGATTGTGAAAGGCAATGCAACCAAGAGATGGTAGCATCATATATATCTGAAAGACTAAATCAGTGGTTCTCAACCTGTGGGTCCCCATGTGTTTTTGCCTTCAAATCCCAGAAACCCTAACAACTGGTAAACTGGCTGGGATTTCTGGGAGTTGTAGGCCAAAACACCAGGGGACCCACAGGTTGAGAACCACTGGACTAAATCAACTGAAAAAGGGGCAGGTGGCAGAGAAGAGTGAGAGGAAGGAGCCAAGTAAGCTGGTGGGGAATACAGCCTCCTGTACCTTGTTATCTGGCCCCAGAGCGATGGAAGAGGAGAGGGAGCAAAAGGCTTTCCCACATCATGTGTGATGATGGCAGAAGTTACTGGGCTTGGCAGAACTGGAAGAGGAGGATAGAAAAGGCACCAGAAGGAGCAGGGAGAAAGGGTTTGCTCCAGGCTCCTGTACCCTCTCTTCCTCCTCCCCACTTCCCTCCTCCTCCTGGCCACCCTTCCGGCTTCCTTGGCTTCCTCCTCTCCCTAAAGATCCCTCCTGAGGATTGTTGCATGAAACTAGACTTCTCCATAGAATGCTTCTGCCTCCACACCTGGACAGAAATCATCAGCAGGAGAAATAACTTACCATACAATGTCAGCTGCAAGAAACAAGAGTCTCAGAAAGAAATCTAATATGCTAATCAAAGAAGCTGACAAAGGAAGAGATGTAGTTATGACGGACAAATCTGACTGTATAAAGAAACTGTCCAACACTTCATTTTACAGAATCCCATCTAATGATCCCACAGATGAATACTGGAAGGAATCCCAGAGATTCCACAGGGAATTTCCTACAGAGGCGCAGAACCAAATCCAAATTGACAAACCCCAGGAGCCTTGACCAGGCACATACTATCTTTTACCCAAAAACATAAAAGAGCAACCTTGGACAGCTGCCCACGGTTGGGGCCTCCGGATGTATGGATGATATCCTTAGACCACAAGCCACCAACACTAGCTATGTGAAGGACATTACTGTCTACCTGCAGAAATTAGTCCATCCACAACACCCCAGGGAACAGCTGAGCCATTATGGATGTGAAATCCCTATATACCAACATCTCTTACAAGGATGGGCTTCAAAGTCTCAGGAACATCATTCCAGATGTCAGCATACAAGACCTAGCCACCAAGATCTGCCACATTGTTCTCACATGTAACACTTCACTTTTGGTAATAACATATAACTTCCAGTTCATGGTGTTGACATGGGTACATGTGTAGCATCATAAGTTAATTTAAAGTATGTCTTTCAATAATAGGATGCTAAAGTAGATAAATGCTGGTTAAACCTACTATCCCTAGTATAAAAGCATCAGAAAACATATTTAAGGAAACAGAAGAGATAAAACAGATTTTTATCATTTCATAACTTTTTATAAAACAGCATATTCTAAGAAACAGGATATGAGCTGTGTTCCCTACAGGACAATTTAGGCCTAGGTAAACCAATCACAAAAGCTGAGATCTTTTAGCAAATATGGGCGACATGGAATCCAATATTCAAGGAGTTAATTACTATTTGGTATATGAGGTATTGGCATTCAAATTTTATTCAATTTGTATCCATTTGAAAATTTGAAAGCTAACTAAAAATCGCTGCTACAGCATCAGAACTGTATGTAGCATAATTCATAACATGTGCTGCGGAATTATTAGCAATTAGCAGTCCAGAAATCAGCAACTTTAGACAAAAGGAAATGCATTCTGAATTAATGTAGTGATAAGTAGCAACAAACTGAAAAATGAAAAATAAAGCTATTTACCATCTAGTTCCTTTTCAATTAAATCCATCCTATGAGTAACTTCATCTTGTAAAGACTCAACATGGGCTAAAAGATTAAGTTGCCATTGCAACTGAGAATTCACAACTCCTTCCTTGTCCTTTTCCAGCTGTTTCACATCACTGTCTTCTTCAGCCGTGACTTTCTCTCTTACCTGCCAAAATATGCAAATTGCTCATTCTAATAAGTATTGAGTTGTCCAATATAATATTCAATAAAAGTTGCTGTTTACAGTAAAACTGAATAAATGTAAGTACTAATATTTCTGGATCAAAAGTAAAAGTAGACAATACATGAGTGGAAACATGGTTTTCTGTGTCAAATATCCCAAGCCTCTCAAAGCATGTTTTAACATTATGACTATGGAATGAACTGAAACAATAATATGCCTGTTTGAATAAGTTAGAAGGTTTAAGAAATGGTTATATAAAATGCATAGACACAGAATTATCACAATACCCTAAGGTAAGCAAATAATAAACCGTTTTACTATCGCATGTAGTTTAGTTCTGAAAGCTAATTAATTAAATACAATACTAATCTTATTGCAAATAAAGCCCTTACTTATTTAAAAATACAATAGTAGTTGTTCCTACTTTCCCTAGCAAATATTTTATAAGCTTGGACTTGGTAACTATGTTTTTGGAAATATAAATACAAAGGGGTTTCAGTGTTTTGGTCTTTCGTTTTATCCGTTATAGTTATATGGCAGTGCATTTATTTACCCCCCCCCCCATATGGATACCTCTAGAGAATGACCAAATTCTATTGTGCATCACGCAATGTGCTAACTTATCCTAGAATTCAACCTTAGCTTTCCACTATTCAGCCACACAATTTCTAGTACAGGTGGTTTGTCTCCCAAGTGCCAAAACTCAGGAAGACCCCAGATCAACATACCTTAGAGTAATTATGTTTTGACTCGTTTTCCAGCTTGCATATTTCTCTATCCAGCTCCCATCCTAACCGCTCCACTATTGTATCATCTCCGTTCTCTCTTATCCTATTAACACTCTCATCAATGTCCGAATTTCTGGTTTCTACAACAAGTCTCTGTTCTATTGCAGGATAGTAGGCTCGAGGTTTTTGGTAACAGTGTTCACTGGTAATATAAGATTCCTCTACAGAAGGAATGGCTGAAGGTTTGTCAATCGTTCCATTAAAAGTTCTGTAACTTGCAGTCTCTTCTTTGCAACAGTTTTCTTCAACATGAATGAGGCGCATAGTATGAGATTTCTCTTCTACATCAAGATGTTTCCACGGCTGACACCAGAGCTTCAAGTCAGGATGTTCTTTGCTTCTGATGAAAGGGTAAGTAAGCGAGAGTCACACTCAATTTTTTTTTAAAAAAATTATTTGCCTTTTTGAAAAAATTAAACGTGACAATAGTCAATATTATTATTGACTCTAATATTATCCCATCCTTCACTTTGAACATCAGATTTCAGAAAATTCAGCATAACATTAACCTGTGAGTGTCTCCTATGCCAATATTTTTAAATACTTCATAGGCTATTCAACATAAATAAACTTGGTCTGTAGAAAAGAGGAAATCATAACTAGTATTCCTGAACAAGCATATAGGAAGAATATTTTATAATTATAGTTGCAGCAGCACTCAGATTAATTTACAGAGTTTATAACGAAAAGAGAGATAATCAGAAAGCATATAATACTTATAATAATTAATAGTTTTTCAGTAAAAAACAGACTTTCCCAATTTATTTATTTATTTATTTATTTCTTCGGTTTTATATTCCGCTCCTCCCTGTAGGCTCGAGGGATCGCTCGGATGTGCTCAGGGAGCGAGTTCCAAAGTGCTGGAGCCGCAGCAGAAAAAGCTCTCTGTCTAGTACTGACAGATGGCAGGAGCAACAAATTTTGCTCTTCCGAGCGCAGTGATCTCGGAATGACTGAAATGATTAGCATAAGTACAGATTCTTGTACTATAGAAATGTTAAAATTACTGATACAAAATGCAGAGCTCCCATTAAAAACTAATTATCCATCCACAAAGTAAGTTGTCCCATGTATATCATTTAGAAACATTTTTTTGAGGGAGCAGACACATTCGGAGCACATACACAGTATCTGGTAGCTCCTACAATTATCAACCTTGTTCCTGTGCATTTAACATATATGGAGTAAAAATATAGCAGGTAACAGTTTTCCTAGTATGGGAAAAGTGGAAAGAACATTCTAGAGAAGTTTAGATTAGCTGCCATATTAACTTTACATTTGCTGTAAAGTGTGCTTCCAATACTACTTTATAATGGCTTGACAACTTGAGACAAAACACCTAAATAATCATAAAACAATTAAAATTAACTACTTTTTGATCTGGTACAGTAAATACACTCTAATCTGTCATTAATCTACAACAGAAAAGCTGTAGTGAACTCCAGTTGTACTGGAATGGGGAATTGCGCATAATTATAATGTAATGTGTTTATAAACCAGCCCATTATATATTTTAAACTTTTTAATACTATATACAAAGCATTTAGCAAATTACAACCACCCTTGACTCTGCAAAATACCATTATAATAAAAAAAAATAATAACACTGCTTACTGCAAAATGCTCATTTTCAGTTGAAGGCCATGTAGTACTTCTATCACTTTTTGCACATCGCCAAGAAGTTGGTGTGTAGCTACTATTTTCTTAGCATTCTGGTGGGAATAGTTTTCTCCCAAAAACGCTAAGCCATGCATGTGACCGCTGCACAACCAGTCCTTTTCATACCAGTACTTCAAGCTGGATCGCTTACCTAAAGCAGCAGAAGTGAAGGCATACATGACATATACAAATAAATATACGAACATACTATTATCCTAATTCTCTACTCCATCTTGCTTTAAAAAATAATGACAGTTTTGACTGCAGAACTCAACTTTAAAAAGAGATCTCCAATGAATGAGAAACCTGCTGTGCAGTAAAAAACATCTACCCAAACTTCACAGACGAATGGAGTTCAATACTATTCAAATCCTTGCTGGGATTTCAAGAAACAATGAATAGACAAATCTTTTATCTAATTGCAAGTAATATAATCCAAGTTTTGTAATGTCTACTTTTAATCTAAGTCAGAAGTGGCTTGCAGAATTATTAAAATCATAAACTGCTACAAGAACAGTATTCTGAACTATGAACTGCTACTTTCCTATCCAAAGATAGGAAAGCAAGCTGACACAATATATGTAGATTAGAAGACTGTCAGTTTAACATTTCATAAACTGTTAAGCACATAATCAGCAAAATGTACCCACAATGCAGCCTATTGTTATTGTTCTGTGGTTGTTATATCTACCTTTTCCCTAGTTCAACTCACTAAATGGCTCACAACAGATTTTATGTAGTTAAAATCACTAAACACAAGCATTAAGAAATGACTGAACTATAAAAAATGTTTTTGAAGACAGTTAAAAACATAAAACTATTTTTTAAAAGTATAATGTAAGTAACTAATTGGAAATGCAGCTGACTCTTGAGATGATATGGGCCCTGTACAATCAGGCCTGTTGAAACAGAAAGATATTCACCTGATTACTGAAAGAGAGTGGGGAGGGTACAGAGTTAAATATTATTGGGAAGGGAGCTCCAGAGCCTGGAGGCAGCCATTGAGAAGTGTTTCTACCAGACAGAAAGGCCTCTCCAGCAGATCCTACCGGCAGGTTTGTAATAGAGATTATAGTCCTTCAAATATCCTGGACTTGAACAGTAAAGGGTTTTATAGATCAAAACCAGCTCTTTGACTTGTACTTGGAACAAGCAGATAGTGGAGAAGTCGCAACAAGGGAGTTGTGTGGTCCCTGCAACTAGCCCCATTTAATTTAAGAGAGATGTTGACAAGCTGGAATGTGTTCAGAAGAGGGCGACTAAACTGATCAAAGGTCTGGAAAACAAGCCCTATGAGGAGCAGCTTAAAGAGCTGGGCATGTTTAACCTGAAGAAGAGAAGACTGAGAGGAGACATGATGACCATGTATAAATTATGTGTGGGGTAGTCATAGGGAGGAGGGAGCAATCTTGTTTTCTGTGGCCCTGAAGACTAGGATGCGGAGCAATGGTTTCAAACTAAAGGAAAGTAGATTCCACCTGAATATTAGAAAGAACTTCCCGACTTGTAAGAGCTGTTTAGCAGTGGAACTCTCTGTCCCAGAGTGTGGTGGAGGCTCCTTTTTGGAGGCTTTTAAACAGAGCCTGGATGACCATGTGTCAGGGGTGCTTTGAATATGATTTTCTTGCTTCTTAGCATGGGGTTGTACTGGATGGCCTACGAGGTCTTTTCCAATTCTGATTCCATGATTCTAAAATAATCTGGGGGCAGCATTTTGGACCACCTGTTTTCCAAACATCCCTCAAAGGCAGGCCCATGTAGAGCAAGTTACAGTAATCTAATCAGGATGTAACTATGTCATGTAACACTGTGGCCAGAACTGACAACTTGAAAAATGGGCAAAGCTGTATTGTGTATTATTAGGCATCGAATTGCTGTCTTTGTTAGCCACTGTGAGTCGCCCCGGGTTGAGAAGGGCAGGGTAAAAATACTGCAAATAAATAAATTAATAAAAGCTGACACTATGTTATTGCATTCCTGGTTATTGCTGAAACGCGAGCTTCTAGGTTCAGGGTCAAACCCATGTACATATTCAAGCTGTGGTTCTCTGTAGCTCCATCCAGCATAAGATGATTCCCTACTAAATTCAATATATATTAAATATGTTTCATCTGGAGCTTGTGAATGACTAAAGAAACTCAAACAAAATTCCATGCATCATGCTAGATATAACACATTTACAAGCTACCAATTAAAACAAAGGGTGAGATCTCACATTGTCAGATATAACTTTGATGTAGCTACACCTGACAATGTAACTCTCATAAACCTACCCTTTCAGTCAAGCAGAACGTTCTGAGGCACTCCAAAGTCGTGTGCTGGGAAATGATATCTGTATTGCTCCCCCAGTTAGAGTACACTGAGAACAGGCAGCTGGACAGATCTCTTATGCCTTGAAACCAGAATACGTCATTCCCCAGCATCCCAATATGCAGTACTTTGGAAACCTTGGGTTGGAGTAATGCCTGGGTGAAAAGGTAGTTTTTGGGGGGTCACATTCAGTGTTTAATAACCATAATGTGAATTCCCAAATTTACAAGAGTGCAAGTCTGGCTTACAAACACATAAACAGTCAACAGGATGCCAGTCAAAATTAAGTAACTTTTGAAAGACATAAAATAATATAATTACTACATACTATTAGAAGATTCTGCAACTTTAGAAATCTTTGTACCTGGAGGATCTTGACAAATATAGCAGGTGTATTTCTCAGGTACATTCTCTTCTAATAAACCCATACAAACTCCATGCTGCCAACAGAGACATTCTTCACACTATTGTAACACAAACAAAATTGGATCAATGAGATACACATGTATTCTACTGTTGAATGGGTTGAGCCCAAGTCCAATCCTGTCATGTGCATAATGATATTTTAAGGATATTACAAGGCTACATAGCAAAGTTTAATACTACTTCCAGGAGACCTAAAAGCACCTGCCCTCCATCCACCTATCTCTACCATTTATTATCTAGGTCGCTTCTATGGAAGCAGCAGGATAGTTTACCTTGTAGCTAGGTACACTAGGAAATACAGAACGATGTGAGTTCAGGAAATCTACATTTAGCCATGCTCCTGACTTTGATTCTACCTGCATCTCAAGTATAACAGACTATCCCCTATCCTACTGATCATTAAACTGTGGGGTTCTGACCCCAAATAGCATCCCCTTAGCACAATGTTGGAATCACGAAAAATTTGGTAACACTGAAAGTTTTCTGAACATCACCTAGTGACTGTTTGTAGACATCTACATGAAATTGTTCTGCAGTGTTTGCAGTTATACAGGAGATCTTTCTATTAGTTTGACTGATTCACTGCCTCCATGTGGAAAAGGTGCTAGATGGACTGAAGTTCTGTAATGACACTAGTCAGGGAGGGAAAACCTAGAAGATGGCTATCAATCTAAAATCATTAGAACTGATTTTCATATATTATTACCTTAATTTTAAAACCTACACATGAAATGCAGAAGATTTAAGGGTAAAAAGCTAAAAATAGAAGTGTTTTTTAGAAAAAAAGATGCACTTTCTATAACTTGATTTTAAAGAAAATAGTAAACAAAGTCATTAGGACCTTCTAATGTATCTTTCATTAGAAAATACTTCCACATAATATTTATATTTCACACTACTACTGCAGTAATTTAGTACTGAAGTTTCCTTGACAAAATTTATAATTCTACACATATTTTCAAAATATATAGAATCAGTCATCCTAAAGGCTGGGTATCTAGAGATGAGTCACAATATATTTGGAGTAACTGATTGTTTCCATTTACTTGGAAATTGGGAAACAGTGCAACAACATATTTTTTTTCAAAAGACCAAAAAAAAACCTCCCCCTTGAAAAAGCCCACATCACTTGGAGCAGTGTTATTATCGCAAAATATTCCTCGGGCATCCAATGTTCCTGCAAGCATGGATACTGATTGAAAAGCCTCGAAATGTAAATTGAAAGTAGACCTGGTAACACTGGTTTCAGCTGAAGGTACACTGGTACAGGCTAATAGGAAAAGCTGCTCCTCACTACAGGTATCTACCCCAAATTTACCTCATTACACATCTACAATCCACCACTTGTACCTGAATCATAAAATCATTTTCTTCTTCCACTTCACAAATGCATCGAACAATCTCAAAGCCACTTTCATCATCATCTTCAAGATCCTCATCAGGATTTGTTGTTACATCAATATCCCGACTGCAGTCATCATCACTCCAGAGCAAACTATCTGCAGACGACTCACTCAAGGTATCATCCTCTGTAAAAATAATTCAACTGTAGTAAATCCGAGTAATTTCAGAAAAGTATCAAAGACATTTTAAATTACATGGGCCCTGTCTCTCCTGGGGTTTGGTCCAGAGACTCTATAAACAGATGCCCAAAATATAGATGTTGAAGTTTCTTATCTATAAAGTATAACAGGGCAGTAGGGAGATAGTAGCAAGCCCCAGCTGTCAGCCATACATCCTTCCGGCTCTCCTGACTCATAGTATCCTGCTGCCAGCCACACATTTCTGCCTTCGAAGCAGCGGCTATAGCACTTCTGCTCATTACTTCGCAAGCCAGAAGTGGGTGGCTAGTGAGCGGATTCAGGGATGCCCCAGGAATGCACCCCTGGCAGTCATCTGCACTGCTCCCTATGTTATTTCATAACTAAGTATCTTGGTTGAGCTACAGCTCAATGATATGGTGAGCGAACTGAAACATAAGCCAAGAACTAGCCATTAACAAGACTTTCACATCTTCAATTTACTTTAAACCATGCTTCTTTGCCAGATTTAGATTTGTCATTAAATGTAAGCTCTCCACTAAACAAATATAATACAAAGGGTACACTTTAAGTACCCCTTTATTTTATATTTATGGCCAGCAATATAAACAAGAAAAACAAACGAAGAGCTAAACATTAATAGCTGGCACTCAAAGGAATAGACATTCTTTCAGGTACACTGGTTCGAAGTCACATAGGTATTCAAAGATTAGCACTTTGAATCAGGATCAGGAACTGCCTTGCTTTTTTTAGTCTGCATTAATGGACCATCCTTAGAGATGTGGCGCCATTACGTGTCTGCCAAGCAAATATAACATGCTTTATCATAGCAGATTGGCGATTTTCTATACACCCTTTCCTAACCATCAAGACTTTTAACAATAATTCTGCAAGTATATAAGTTTACCATTGATTTTTTCTTTGTGTTTACGATGGCCAGGATCAGTTCCATGTGGCTGAGTACTCAAGTGTGCACATGATCGACTTGTTGAACTACATCTCGTTGTAACGACAGATCTTGGAGGAGAAAGATCTTGAGAAAATTCAATATTTTCTTCGCTCCCTGAAAGCTCTGTTCAAGAACAAACATTATTTCTTAAGAACAAATGCGATAGTAAATAGAAAACCTCACAGTTAAGGACTTGAGAATATATCTACATTAAATCTTCCTATTAAAACAGGGAACAGAAGGTGAAGAGTACAATGACTGGTGTTTCAGATTATATATACACACCTGCCTACAGGCTTACACCCCATCCATACAATCTACTTCCTACCATCAAGTAGAGCCTATGTCTGTGTATGTTCTCTCCATATCACAGATAGGAAAACAGTATTGGAGGACATTTTTATACATCTTAAGGTCCCTAACATTTTTTCAGAAAAACTGGAGAGCTGGAAGGACAGTGTTTCAAAATTATGGAGGTTGTGTGTATAGCATCCAGACCTTAAGTTATTTCCCAAGCAACTCAGAAGACAGATCTGCGCTTTCTGATTCTCCACTAGAATTTATTTATTTATTATTTATTTATTTTTCGGGTTTCTATGCCGCCGACTCCCGGAGGCTTGCGGCAGCTTACAGAAGCCGAGGGCACAATAAAATACAGAAACAGTAAACAATAAAAGCAGTTAAAAGCAGGGCAATACAATAAAACAATACAGGATTAGAACCGTGGCACGATTAGAATGTGCTGGCCTACCCGCCGAAGGCCTGCTTAAACAGGTGGGTTTTACAAGCCCGTCTAAACGGGAGCAGGTCCTTCATTGCCCGGGTTTCGGCCGGGAGGGCGTTCCACAGCGTGGGGGCTATGACGGAGAACGCCCTCCGACGGGTAGATGTCAAGCGTGCCAGCTTCGCCGAAGGTACCTCCAGAAGATTGGCATCCTCAGATCGTAGTGATCTCATAGGGCAATATGGAGTGAGACGGTCCCTCAGGTACGCTGGCCCCAGACCGTGCAAGGCCTTAAAGGTAAGAACCAACACTTGAAGGTGATCCGGTGCTCAATTGGCAGCCAGTGCAGATCCTGCAAGACAGGTGTTATGTGGCAGCCTGCTGGGGTGCCAGACAGGAGCCGGGCGGCAGTGTTCTGCACCAGCTTGAGCTTCCGGGTCACCGACAGAGGAAGGCCAACGTAGAGCGCGTTGCAGTAATCTAGTCTTGAGATGACCGTGGCTTGGATCACCGTGGCCAGGTCATTCCGGGAGAGGTAGGGGGCCAGCCTCCTTGCCTGTCGGAGGTGGAAAAAGGTCACCTTGCTGACCACAGAGACCTGGGCCTCCATGGTCAGCTGGGAGTCCAGATGGACTCCCAGGCTCTTCACGGAAGACGATGGGCATAACGCCTCACCGTCCAGGGTCGGAAGCTGGACATCCACCCTGCCCGGGCGGCCTGGCCACAAGATCTCCGTCTTCGCCGGATTCACCCTCAACCTACTGGCTCGCAGCCATCCAGTAACGGCCTTGAGGCAATGTTGGAAATTATCGGGGACGGATCCCGGCCTGCCCTCCATCCTCAGAATGAGCTGGGTATCATCCGCGTATTGGTGACACTCCAGCCCATAACTCCGCACCAGCTGTGCAAGCGGCTGCATGTAGATATTAAATAACAGAGGGGAGAGGATGGCCCCCTGAGGAACTCCACAAACTAATGAGGAGCCCTCAGAGACCACCTCGCCCCTCCTCACACGCTGAGACCGCTGGTGGAGGAAGGAGGTCAGCCATTTCAGGGCTGTCCCCCTCACTCCAGTCATGGCCAGGCGGTGGATCAATAGATTGTGGTCGACCGTGTCAAACGCTGCCGTGAGGTCCAATAACATGAGCAGCGCAGACCCGCCTTGGTCGAGCTGGCAGCGGAGTTGGTCTGTGATGGAGACCAGAACCGTCTCCGTCCCGTGCCCCGAACGGAAGCCGGACTGGAAGGGGTCTAGCCATGTTGCATCATCTAGGAAGGACTGCAGCTGCTCCATTACTGCCCTCTCAACTACCTTGCCCAGGTACGAAAGGTTCGACACTGCCAAATAGGCACAGATATCTCTGGAAAAATTACCATTATCATATTAATGATTCTACTGTTGCCTCTAACATAACAGTAATTATTTTAGGTAACATTTCCTGTTCAATAAAAGCAGTTGGACAAAAAAGGCATAAAGCAAAATGAAAATAATTAAGTAATTTGCAATGTAAAAGTAGTACCTGATTTGGTTTTCTTTTTCTTCTTCTTTTTCTTCTTTGCTTTTGCTTTTGCGATGTCTTTCACTTTCTTCTCTTTGTTCTTTTCCTTTTCTTTAGTAGCTTTAGAAAATAATTTATATTTAATGCCAATATTTCATTAAAAATCAGATGATTCTTTATAAAATTTGTTTTTTGTTTTCCCTACAGCTATACCTCAATTAACTCAGCAGTTAACAAATCTAATAATTAGTTCTTCACCTGAAAATTTGGTAACAAGATAAAACTACCATGGAAAAAATGTTGCTTCAACATACTTCAGCAAAATTCTTATCCCAAACTAACAATACCAACTAACAATGAAACAACCAGGTCACATTATGTGGAAAAAAAATTAGAGACTCTTCCAAAATGCATCCAAGGATAATTTCTTTCTTTCACCAGCATCCACTTTACTTATATTTCTATTTTGGTGGCAGATATTTGGCTTTTTTATATGCTGGGAGAAGTTGGTGAGGCGGGTTGATCTGTCTTCCTCTTTTCTTTCTCTTGTGCTGTCGCAACAGAGAGAGCCTTAAAGAGCCAGACCAGATATAAAGTAAATGAAATTTATTTTTATGTGCTGTTTGCATATGGTCAGAAAGTTATTCCGGAGGCAGCTGTTGTTTAACTTGCCCAATGTCGGCAATCTAGCACAACAACACTATAGGATTGGATAGAACAGAATGGCACTGCTTCCCAGCTCAAGTTTTGAAAAGCCATCTGTCAGGGGTGTTTTGATTGTGCTTATCCTACATCGTACGTGATCGAATGGCTCAGGTGGTCTTTTCCAACTCTATGAGTCTCTAGCCGTTCTTCACCCCTTACTCAATGTCCTCACTTCTCCCCAATTTAATTGTTTAAAAATGTCCCTCCAGTTAACCTCTATGGGGCCAGGGGACAATTCTATCCTACTTGGACCCCTGGGCTGTTTTTCTATCCAAGTGAACAAATAATTGAGCTTTCAATAACATCCTGTTAAGAAAACAGCACTGCAATTAATAATAATAATAATAAACTTTATTTGTACCCTGCCCCCATCTCCCCATTGGGAACTCGGGGCTGCTCACATGAGGCCAAACCCAAACAACAAATTACAATAAAATCAAATCAAAAACATCAGCAATAACACAGTAACAATACATACATATAAATAAAAAACAATATACAACTAGATGTCAAAATCGCAAGGACAGGGCGGGCTGCAGGCACACATATAAAGTGTTAAAAGAGGGGTGGGTGCTTATATTGGGGCAATGCAGCATTCTAACATCTAGATATCAGCCAGTACTGTTATTCACTATACTCGAGTCCCCATATTGAGTGAAAGGTGAGATAAAAATAAAATTAATTAATCAGGTAACTACTTACATAAACAACCAGATGTTGTCCGCCTTCTGTTAGAAATGTCTTGATTAGTTTTTTCAGAAGCCAAGGAACCTCTTGTCTGAATAATTCTTGTTGTTGGACTCTGTTGTGGTTCTGGTGACTTCTCAATGCCATGAAAATATTTCATGTGATAATGCAATAGTTTCGCTTTTCGAAAGGATTTGGAACAATCTAAGAATTTGCATCGAAACTTGGGTTCATGTTCAATTGCAGATTTTGAAGCAGAAAAACCATCATTTCTCTTAGAAGCACTGGCTACTGGAAGAATATAACAATTGATGCATTTTAATTATGAAATACCATGTTAATGTTGACATTAAGATCATACACAGCAGGTGAGCAGATCACTCCATTATAAATCCTTCTAGCTAAGATCTTAACCCCCACTCTGCTCCACCCTGGTTTGAAAAATAAAATTAGAAAAACTGAACCTGGAATAGATGTCTCTGGAATCTCTTGTAGTTCAGGTGTAGGGGACAATTCTGCTATGCTGTCTTCTTCTGCTTTGCTATTATCAACTAAAGGCTGAGATGCTTCTTCTGAACACAGAGGCAACTCTTCCTTGAGCTTTAGTTCAGATTCAACACATACCTCTAATGGACCTTAAAGACAAAAAGGCAGATAGGAGTTGGATACAAGATACCTGAACACAATCTTCAAATAAAGAATTCCAAAAAAGCCCACTCTGCATTGTCATTGTTGAAAGCTTATGTATGTTAGATTTCCACATTTTGCCCTCTATATAAAGTCAACTTATTCACAAATATTCATACCTATAAAATATGTTGCTAACATCCAGTATCTTTCCTTTCTTACTAAAAATCAGTTTCCTGAGTCTACAGCGGCCAGACAAGATTGGATAAATGACTTCAAAAGCAATATAGACAATGATACCTGAT
Organism: Anolis apletophallus; assembly: GCA_030556195.1. Taxonomy (NCBI): domain Eukaryota; kingdom Metazoa; phylum Chordata; class Lepidosauria; order Squamata; family Anolidae; genus Anolis; species Anolis apletophallus. The sequence goes on from JARBWK010000005.1 coordinate 49,265,693, forward strand.
CTTATCAATCAGTTAGTGCTGACCCGAAAACTGGACTACTTTCTTTACTTGAAAATCAATACAGATCACTAAAAAAAAGAATTAGCTTTTTATTAGTCACAGGCTTGAAATCATTTCAAAGTGGAAAGTTGTTTATCCTCAGAATTGTGGATGAAACATCTTTGGAATATCACTTTGATGGAAACATTATCTTCTTGTTTTTAAGATATGAATGGTGACACATTTTGGTCAATTCGAGTTTTTGTAACCGATTTTATTAATCATTCAAGAGACCTTTATGCCTCTTGAATTACATGTGAACGTGTTACTAGGAAAGACTCATGGTCATTTCTTATATATGATAAGGATTCCCTGCTTCCTAGATCATGAACATTAATATTAAGAATATCTTATCTAGTGTTTTATCTTTGTGATAGTTAAAGCATAATGAAAGGTTTTTTAAATGATGCAAATAATATAATGATGGATAGGCTCAATGTCAAAGCAAGATAAGTCCAGATAGTTAGTTTGCAGGGTTAAAGCTATCTACACTGTATAACCCAATGTTTATTTTGTGCATAGCATCCAAATTTTTTTGTATGTTATACAGTTCTAGAGGGGGTTACAGCTGCAATATGGAGATAATTGTGCTATACACCTCACACTTTGCCAAGATTCTCCGGAATTATCTAATTTCTGGAGCACTTGCGGCAAATCCAAGACAGAAAAAGCCACTCGGTAAGAAAAGTAAATTATATTTGAAAAAGGAGGACTTAACTGCCCTGTCTGCCCATAGTCAACACTGGAAGATGGATTTCTACAGTGCATTATTTACCTTCAGTCACTTCTTTGAGGCTTGAGTCTGGCTCTTTTGAAGGTTCAATTTCATCTGGCAGTGGTATAATAACGTCTGTATCTAAAGTCTCATTATTACTACTTGTAGAATGACTTGACTGTCTTTTTATGGAATCTTTTTCATTGTCTGGGACAGTTTTCAGCTTCTCTTGTGCTAAAAACAAATATAGAGCTATTTGTACACCAATTTATTAAGGAGATCTTAATATATCGCATCCATTATAACTTTGTTTTCATTTTTATTTAAGATCTACATTGAATAAAAATTAAATAAAATTCACAGAAAACAGAAACAATACAAACTACACATTACAAGCTACAAAATACATGTACAGTAAAAGATCAAAGCTAACAAACTAGGGAAAAGAAAAACAGTGACTTCCAACAATCCTTTCTAACTATATTTTAACACTTGATATCAACCTCACTGTATCTTATCTGTAGGTTACACTTCATATATATAGCAAAGTCATGTTAATGAGTAAAATCAACGATCACCAAACCACCTCCTTTTATATCAAAAAGTCAAATAGAAGTTCCCTGTATTTCAAAAATCTTGTTAATGGTTTTTCTTTGATATAAAGAGTTAGCCAATTTCCACTAAGTCATTTAGCAACAAGTGTGTTTAGTCAGGAATCTTTTCTGAGTATACAGTATACTTGTTGCTGCTTTCATGTATTGAAAAACACAATTTTTCCTCTAATTTTTCATCCATCAGGCCCAGAAGGAAAAAATATAAATTTGAAATTAATACTTAGGAATTTGAGTCATATTTTGTATTTGCTAGTAGCAATTTCTAGCTTTCACACAAACTTACCACATACGTTAGAAAGTTTCATCCTGCTTATTAAATTACCTTTACACATCTTAAAGAGATTTTCTCCGATATCAAATACGAAAAATACATCATGTTGAGATAAATGTTTTTTAAAGCCAAAAAATCTCTCCTGTGATTATTTTACTATAGTATGAAATCTCTGAAGGTATCATTTTGAATTTTAGGAAAAGTCAAAACTAAAAGCTTACTTTTCCCTCTGGCTTTTCTTTCACAAACTTAAATGAGTTATTCTTTGCCCTATTTGGATTATCATGCTATTAGACTGCTTAATAACCCCATGTGCTCAGCAATTTAAATCAAAAATCTAGTAATAATTACACTTTTTAAATGCATTTTTTCTTTTACTGATGGGCGTGTGAAACGTATTTCTGCAAATACTTACACATGTTCTTCTGGAGCCTTGGACGTTTTGAAGGGAGATCACCTCCTTTCGTTATTTTCCGCCTTCTCAGTTCTAACGTTATTGGCTGTAACGTTTGAGAACCTTGTTCTAGATAGGAAAACAGAGAAATGTTTCTAGCTATTCCACTATCTATATTTTATTCAATTTAGGAACTGAATGATGTACTCCTCCCTTCCTCCTGGCACCAAGGATTCAATTTCCCCGACAATAGCACTACCTTTTTGTGGTAGTGGGACTGAGTGTTACTACAAGGTGATACTGATGTTAATACTGCTGTTGATTGGGTCTCCAATGTCAGACAGGCTTTTGCTAAGGAGCCAGATCTGATGTGCCAAAATGTTACTGGGCAGCAGTGGTAGTGAGAGGTGACACTGGTAGAGGATTTCTTAGAGACAATGGCAGCCACACCATACCTAATACTGGTTACTACTACACAGAAAGGGGCATGTTAAATTTCCTTTTGAATAGTGTTTACCATCAAAACCCTACGATAAAAGACAAATGAAGCAATAGATCGTGCCAGAAGATGAAACTCCCAGGTTGGATGGGACTCAATGAGCTACTTGGGAGAAAGCAGAGAACATTATAAATAGCACTATGGCTAATGACGCAATTGGACTAAAGCTGAAATGATGTTGAGCTGCTGGATGTGCTCAGAAGTAAGAGGAAAATTTGATGTAGAATATGGGAAGCATGATTTTTGGGAAGCTAGACATAGTAAACCATGAAACAGAATGTGTAAAAATTACAGTATCTGGGATGAGTAAGCTAAATTGAACAGGAATGGAACATTTTTAGCCAGTAAAACACACAGTGTTTTACTAAAGAAGTGAAAAGCCGTTAGGGGCAGTTTCTTGGGTCTTGTGCTCCGCTTTTTGTATTTTTTTCAACCTCAACCCCCTCCCCTTCTTTTTTTAACATGCGAGTTAAGAAAATCTACTGATAACACAGCCCAACCAAAAAAAATTTTTTCTTGGTGTCCATTTTTAGGCCTGTTCCTGGGGTTATTCGGGGTGCTGATTCAGAAAATTACATTGGATAGACCACATCAGCTCTAGACTATTAAATATGGTTTTCTGTGGGCAAGAAGATGACAACTACTGGATGGAATATGTTCTGTATCAGAAACCAGAGCTGATGTGGTCTATCCAATGCAATTTTCTCAATCAGCACCTCAAATAACCAAACCGAATCTAAAGTTGACCAAAAACTGATTTGTAACCCTTTTGGTACTAATGGTGGAGAGTGGTCCCTAGTCAAAAAAGATTGGGAATCACTGCACTAAAATATAGCTGAAGAAAAAATCTCCTAGAAGAAGACCCAGTTTTACTTGCTTCCACTGACCCACTGGAGGCACAACAGGCGGTCTACCACGTCGTCTTTTGGTTTCTTTGAGGTTGTCTGGTGGCGTCTTCACATTATCATTTTCTGGTTTCTTCTCAATCTGGGAGTCCATTGAGAATTCCCTATCATTTTCAGAAATATTCTCTTTGTCTTCTTTCCCATCCTTGGGTAAAGTCTTTTCAGACACCTTGATTTTTTCTAAAGGTACTATTAGCTTTACTTCTTTATCAGGTTTAGACCTTCTTTCAATCTTTAACGTCTTTTCATCCTTGTCTTTCTTATGATTCTCGGTTGCTTTCCTCTGTTCTTTAAACTTTTCCCATCTTTCAGGAGATGAAGGGATTTCATTACCTCTCTCCTTTGGTCTTGGATTATTCACAATAGGCTAAAAATGAAGAGAAAATGGTGGCTTAATATGACATGCAAATTACAGCCACGTAAGGTGAAAACTATTCCAAAGACCCAAATTAAATTTTTAAAATGGAATCAGAATTAAATGTACTACCTGATCTTTGGGAAAAGCTTTGACATGTATATTCTTGACTGTCTGAATTACACCGTCATAAAATTTCACAGTATAAGTACCTGAAATTTAAAAGAGAAAAAATCACTGTGAACTGCAGAAAAATAAACAGTGTCTTCACCCTGCTGGTCTGATTCTTTTGTATACAGCAATGCATATATGCATATACCAATGGAAATGCATTCACAAATGGTTTCTTGCACTACGTTTAAGTCTTGCATATCCATAAGCAACACAGATTCAATTGTCCAAACATTTGTTAAAGGCGGTCATAAATAGAAAGAGCAAGAAATATAGCTGGTCTTTATTTTCAACAAGAGTGATGAATGCACAAATTCCATCACTATCATACCACTATCATATACTATGAAATCAGCAATTAATTCTTACCATCCTTGTTAACAGAAGTAACTTTGGCTGGATAAAAACGACAATCAGACCAGCAAGCCAATACCTGATCATTTATACGAAAACCCTAGAAAAAGAGAGAAATGTTTAGAATTCTAAGTTATATAAAAGAAATGTATAAAATATGCAATTGTATTATAGCTTTAAAATAGCCTATCCTATAGGCAATAATACCCCTCCCACGGGAGGTTCAGTTGGTCCCTTCTCTTTCCACTGTCAGGAAAAAAGGATATTTAAAGGCATGCTTTTGGTGGCCACAGGAAGCACATAACTTGTTTGTTGCAACAGCTTCACTGGTTGCCAGTCTGCTTCTGGGCACAATTCAAGATAGTAGTTTTGACCTATATGGCTCACATCCAAGTTATATAAAGAACTGCACTCTCCATTAAAATTCTTGCTAGGCTTTGATATCTGCCGGGGAGACCCTACCCTCTGTCTCACCATTTTGACAGGTACCATATATACTCACGCATAAGTCAATCACAGATATAAACTGAAGGCATGTTTTGAGGCCAGAATGATGGTTTTTGATATGACCCATGGATGAGTCAAGAGTTATCCTCTGGAGAGGGGAAAGTACCAATTCCGCCTTAGGGTGCCAGCTACTCCTGGTTGCCACCGCCACCATTTCTCTGCCCAGGCAGTCAAAAAAGCCAGAAGCAGTATCACAGCAGCAAGAATGATAGGGTTGGTGCTTCTTTTAGGTTTTCCTGGGATGGCCTTTTGCCATTCTAATCAAATAATGGAATTGTTTCCTTTTTGGTGCAAGTTAAGTTACAGTACTCACAATGACTCACATATTGGCCCAGATTTTTTGGGATGTTGTTTTTTGTTTGTTTGTTTACTAAAATTTCTAGACTTCTACTTGAGTATATAGATACATCTACTGGGAAAAGGCCATCTCAGGCTCTGGAACTGGTTTCTTGGAGAGGTTAGGCTGGCATTCTTCCTATTTTCTTTTCACAGACACGTAAATACTTTTCTATTTTGACAAGATTTGATTATCCATTGTATAAGGTTCAGCCCAATGTGCTTCTATCAGTTGTACTGTTGTGCTGTATAAAGGTTTATGTTTTAACTGGTGTAAATTTTGAATTGCTTAATATCTTAATTTTTGCACTTTGTCAATTTTTAACTACAGTATGTTTTTTTAATCTGTTGTAATGAGCTTTGAATCCCAAACTGAGGAAAAAGACAGGATATAAATCAGGCCATCTTAAACTGCAGCCCTCCAGGTGTTTGGGCCTCCACCTCCCAGAAGCCCTAGCCATCTTGTCTGATGGTCATAAATTCTGGGAGCTAGGGGACCAAACACCTGGAGGGCTGCAATTTGAGGATGCTTGATATAAATAGCAAGAACAATGTGGCAGAAAGAAGTTTTCCGTTTTGTGTGCTGCTTTTTATCACTTAATTTTGTTTGAAATGTGGTTTAAATTGTTTTAACTGGATTTTGACTCCTTTGCCAAGAGAAAGGTAGGTGGTGTGTGTCAAATAATTAACTCAATAACTGTAGACCTGGTACTACTAATTTTATATGCTACTTGTTGGTAATTGCTTTGACGTATGATGACCATATGGTTGTCCTCCAAAAGAATCTGTTATTAAGATCTTATAAACTCAGGACTGTGGCCTCCACTGAGTTTCTGCACATGTAACACAATCTTCCTCTATCCCTACTGCTTTCAAATTCATTAAACATTACAGTCTTTTCTAATGAGACATGCCATCTCCACTAATGACCAAAGTAAGATAAGCTTTGATTTGGTTCCTAAGAAAAGCTGAATTGCTGTTAGACTTATTTATTTCTCTTTTTGGCAGTTCATGGTATCCACAGAATGATCCTCCAGAACATTTCAAATGAATTCTCTTTCTCTGAGCTCTCTCTGTCAGAAACTCTTAAGACACAGATGATCCTGACTTTGGTACTCAATGATACATCTCTCCACTTCAGAATCTTAGTGCAGTTCCTTCACAGTTGCTCTTCCAAGTCCTAGTCTTTTAATTTTCTGACTAATCTCCATTATGATTCACGACTGAGCCAAGATATAGAAAATGTTTTAACTATTTCAATGTTTTCACCTTCTACTAAAAATTATGTTAATCATCTATGGTCATTTTTGTTTTCTAAATATTCAATGGAAGGACTTTTCTCTCTTCGGTTCCTCAACAGGTGTCCCAATACTTTGCTATTTTCTGCTAGTAACAGTGTCATCTGCATATCTTTAATTGTCCATGTTCCTTACCCCAATTTTCATGCCTCCTTCTTCCAAAGTATAATCCTGCTTTCCATATATGTTCTGCATATAAATTAAACAGATAGGGTGATATAATGAAGCTTTGCTTGATGTCATTTCCAATTGGAACCCATTCTGTTTCTCCATATTTTGTTCTGACAGTGGCTTTTCAAATGCTATTGCGTAATATTCTACTATACCCATTCTATTCGGCCTTAACAGGATGCACTAATGTATTTTTCAGAAAGGGTACATCAAATACCAAAGCCCTAATGTAAGATTCAGAAGTGTGTGTTCATTCTGTTTAAAGCCCTCAAATCTGGAAACTTGCAACTGAAAAAGAACCATACTATTAATAATTAGTGTGTATAGGACTGCAAGTGTATACTGTTTTATTAGGCTTAATGAAGACAATGGAACACATTTCTAGATCGCTATTACAGGATTATACTGTAAAACAAACTTTAAAGCAGCAAGCAATTTTGGCAAATTGCTAAATGCCAATATGAAGGAAATTAATATTGGTTGCACTATTTATAATCAATCCAGCAACTTTCCATGCACAAAGCAAAAGTAATTGTTGACTTCCACTAACTTTCAGGTTTACGAAGTATTGCAACTATAGTCAAATAACTACACTTGTTTTTACTTACAGAAGATCCTTCTTCCTCTTGTAATCCTTCTTTCCGTAACTGTATTTTTTCTAAAGGACGTAAATAAGGGCTATCCCAACAAAACCATTCATCATAACGATGATTCCAGCGTTTAAAATGGATAAGCACTTTTCCTTCCTCATAATCAATTTCTTCAATGTGAGCTGGATACCTATATAAAGAAAGTTAGTTTGAAACATACTTGTTGATAAATGATGAAAATGGATAGAATATATACATTCCAAAGCTATAAATAATGTTTGCTAGAGCTTTACGTATGACTTTTATTGAACTCAAAATTAATTCTATAATCTTCCATTAGTAAAGAAAAGAGAAATTATATTTTCTTTTTGGATTAAACTCTAGTAAACATTAATAAAGAGGAAAATATATTGAAATATAAAATTTGAAGAATAATTCACACTTTATATAAATTATATTATGTTCTGGTAATGATTTTTTTTTATCCAGGTTTTGCTATAAATGCCCTACACTTTCTATCACAACTATTAGTTTCATCATGTAATAAGAAGTGTCTCTCTGACCATATGAACCACATAAAATTCTAAGAACCACAAAGAGATGCTTGGAATCCTTAGTGTAATGAAACTAGATGATAATCATTTCTCAATATCAACTGGAGCTGCTACCCCAGTTAAGATCATCAGCAAGACTGATGCATATACCAGTAATACATCCATTGCAACATACAATAATAATAATATTTAATTAATTAATATTTTAGACATAATATTATGACCATGTTCCAGAAGAAAATGACATGACTGTATTTAAATCAATGTAGACTGTTGTACATGAAAAAATAAGTCATTCCATGAAAATGAGCACTAATGCATCCTCTGGAACAAAAAATAATATAAGTCTTATTTTCGGGGAAATACGACATTATCACAAATACTAAAATGTCTGTTTTAAAATTACAAGAAAAATTACCCGGCAACAACATTTCCAGAGATTAATTTACGTTTTTGTTTCCTCGTCACTGCAAAAGTGACTAGCAAAAAGTGGGAATGTTTAACCAATTCTTCACATCAAAGAACATTTCTCAAAGTAAATTGGATGAATGAACAACGAGAAGGAAAATCTTCACAAATTAATCTACACTTTTGTGCAACAGTCACTGATAAAGTCCCAACTGGGAGCTCAACTTTCTGTGTAATACAAGCTAAGGAAGCCTCTAGCATTAGATGCAAGAAAGCAATCCTTCTACTTGGAAGTACATGGATCATTCATGTGTTCTATTGAGTAAAATATACAACATTCTAACTCTGTGTGTGTCCCTTTGCCTAGAAAATAATAAAGTGCCATACACATTCTGTATATTATGTCTCTTGATTATAGTTAGGAGTAAAATTACATATATATTAAAGCTAGGAAAAGACGTCCTTTTACAATCTAATTCCTTCCTTGGCTGCGCTGTCATACCCTACCTCCTGAATTAGGAAACTAATCTTGCAATTATTTAAAATACTAAGTCGCCTTTTCTCAAGGATACCCCAAATCCTCCAATAACCATCAACAACAGAGAGTTTATTAATAATTTACAGCAAAAAAGTACCATACATACATGGGTATAAGTCGACTTCATATATAAATTGAGGCCTCATTTTTGGACCAAAATATGCTTTTAGATCAAACCCGTAGAGAATTCTTGCATAGGAGAAAGTACCAGCGCTACACTTAGCAGCAACCAGCAATTCCAATTATGCTGTTTTCTTGTTTGTTCTCCCACTCCTTGATTTCTAGCAGACATATAATATTGTGTAGTTATCCTGGGGAAGTGCTTTAAAAAGGACCTAACATCAAATATGGCCTAAAAACATCAACCCATGAAACTCTAGGTACCATCACATCAGCTACTGTATTTTTTCAATTCTAAGACAATTTTTTCTCTAACTAAAACTCTAAAAGTGAGGTGCATTTTAGAAGACTAGGTGTATCTAATGTATTTTTGGTGATGGTAGTACTGAAATTAGGGTATGTCTTGCAATCAATGGCATCTTACAATTAAGAAATATGGGATATCCTTCACTCCTCACATTAAATCAATAAGCATATAAACCTCATGTAATTAAAGGACAGTAATTTAATACTAATTGTTGTAATGAAAGTTTTCTCTTAACAGAGCCAAACTCAAAAATCAATTTCATGCTCTCAATTTTTAAGTTGCCATAACGGTAAGATAAAGACTTCCTAGTTTTATCAAGATTCCTAATTTTACCAGCCTACTTCAAACTGAATTAGCAATCCAATAAAAACATAAAATGAGCTTCTTTTCCCCCCAATATTTGGAAAATATGAAGATTGGCTGAAATGCTTGAAACATCTTTGTTTGATCAATTGCTTACATTCAATGTTGTTGCTTATAGCAAGGGTCCTAAACACAAAACCCTTTCCAATTAAGTTCATAGTCTCTGTTAAAAGTTCATTATGCACATCTAGTGCAAACATTTTTAAAAATAATTTTACAAACTATATAAAGTTATATGAAGGGACTGAAATCCAAGAGGTCTGCAACATTTTACTTAAAATATGTTCTGATATTATGCCTTATATAAACATGGGTACTTTAAAGGTGTTTATTTTTACTTACTACATTCAATCCTGTTAAACAGCCAACACTGCTCTTTTTTCAACACAGAATCTCTACTTTGCTTCTGTATGTGACCCTACATATAAGGCAAATAATTTGGATATTTCAATAGGGGACAGCCCTGGTGTTTTATAACATGACAATAGTAACAGCACACCTGTTTCCCAACAACTTTACATCTCAGACTAAAGATCAGACATTTTTAAAATGCACTTTCTGTATTGAAGTGTTTATTCAAATGACTTTTGTTTATATTATTATATATTTATTTATATCCCGCTTTATCTCCCCCAAAGGGGACTCAAAGCGGCTATATAAGTCTTACTCTTAAGAATGTGATTATAATTCATGAAATCAGTGGTTCTCAAACTGAGGTCCAGGAACCCCTGGGGAGCCCCACAATGTCACAATGACGGTTGAAGAAATGTTACAATTTTTTGTAGTTAAATCTGGATGAATATTGAAAATGGGACAATTTGAGATTTGTTGTTGTTGTTACTAATAAAATTGTTGTGACTATTGTTGTTGTTGTCAGTAGTACCAGTAGTAATAGTGTCATTATTATTGTTATAATTATTGCTATTAACTTGCCATGATTACTGTCTATTAATGTCATTACTGTTCTGCTTTCACTACTACCGTGTTTCCCCGAAAGTAAGACAGCGTCTTACTTTCTTTTCCCCCCGAAAAGTCCCCCTACGGCTTACTTTCGGGGTACATCTTATATAAACTAAGACGTACCCCGTCGTCACGCCGCCGCCGCCGTCACGCTGCCGCCGCCGCAACCAGCACCATCGGCCGCGGCACACCTCCGCGGCGCAGCTTTCCTGACGAAAGAAGGGAGGGGAGAAAGAGCCAGAGGCGTGGCGGCGGCGGCGCGTCACTCTGACGCGGCGCTGCTTTGCCACGCCTCTGGCTCTCTTCCCCTCCCTTCCTGACGAAAGAAGGGAGGGGGAAAGGAGCCAGAGGCGTGGCGGCGGCAGCGCGTCACTCTGACGCGGCGCTGCTTCGCCACGCCTCTGGCTCTCTTCCCCCACCCTTCCTTGGAGGCCTGGCAGAAAGGTGTGTCGCGGAGGTGTGCCCCGGCGGCGGCGACGCGACGAGGTACGGCTTACTTTCGGGGTACGGCTTATATTAGCCGACCCCCCTGACACGTCTTACAATCGGGGGTGTCTTACTATCGGGGAAACACGGTACTACTATTAAATTATTAACTATTATTAGCGTTGACACTACTGATACTTTTATTTTAAATATTATTCTCTGCAGAAACATCTTCAGGGTTCATGTAAGTGTTGGCTTTGTCAAACTGGATCATGCAGTTTTTGTATAGTATTTTCTACTGCAGTGCTGTCCAACTTCTTCCGACCCAAGGGACGGAAGTGTCACTGATCACCTCAAATGAGGTGATCAATGAGCAGGGGGTGGGGCCACGCGTGCAGGGGGCGGGGCAGCATGCCAGGCCTCTGACGCGCTGCCCTTGGCGCCGCTACTGGCCGCGCCAGGGGGCAGCGCCATGCCAGGCCTCTGACGCGTCAGAGGCCTGGCATGGCGCCGCCTTGGCGCGCCTACTGCTCGCCATCTCCCCTGCCCTTCCTAGGGAGGGGGAGCCGGCGAAAAGGAGCAGAAGGCGGCGCCAAGGGCAGCGCGTCAGAGGCCTGGCATGACGCGCTGCCCTTGGCGCCACCTACTGCTCCTTTCGCCATCTCCCCGCCCTTCCTAGGGAGGGGGAGCCGGGCGAAAAGGAGAAGAAGCGGCGCCAAGGGCAGCGCGTCAGAGGCCTGACGTGACGCGCTGCCCTTGGCGCCACCTACTGCTCCTTTTCGCCGTCTCCCGCCCCTTCCTAGGGAGGGGGAGCCGGCGAAAGGAGCAGAAGGCGGCCCAAGGGCAGCGCGTCAGAGGCCTGGCGTGACGCGCTGCCCTTGGCGCCGCCCTACTCCCCCGCCGCCTCCTAGGGGGGGGGGAGCCGGCGAAAAGGAGCAGAGGCGGCGCCAAGGGCAGCGCGTCAGAGGCCTGGCGTGACGCTGCCCGCCCGCCCCCGCCCGTCCTAGGGAGGGGAGCCGGCGAAAAGGAGCAGAAGGCGGCGCCAAGGGCAGCGCCTTAGAGGCCCTGGCGTGACGCGCTGCCCTTGGCACCGCCTACTGCTCCTTTTCGGCGCGGAGAGAGGGATGGAGGGGGCGGTGCAGGGAGGAGTTAGCTCTCTTCCCCCTCCCTGCCCCGCTTCCCTCCCCCCGGCCGCCTTTTTAAAAAAATTAGATTTTTTTTAAAAATTAAAATGGCGGCCGGGGCATAGCGGGGGCCGTGTCCAACAGGCTAGGGGGCCGTGTACGGCCCCCGGGCCGCCAGTTGGGCAGCCCTGTTCTACAGTATGTCTTTCTTTTTCTTTTTAAAAAAAAGAACACTAGGATTGATCACTGGCAAAATACCAACTTTATTTATAAAATTGCTATTTTCTTATAATGTAAAAAGGTATCGTTGTCATCCTAAGCCTGCTTAACCTTCAGCAAACAGTAGAATCTCTCCAATATCGCCTTATAGTAAATCTACTATATTAATTTACCAGTGTCTAACAAAAAGGCTGACATAAAAGTGTGTTTCCAAGAGAGCAATACTCCTTGCGAAACATTTTCTACCATAGAGTAACTAGCCTTTTAGAACATAACTAAGCCATATTCTTCTCTTAAATGACTCTTTGGTTAGAAAAATGTTGAACTAGAGGTTTTCTCTTACAGTTCATAAGGGCTAAAATTTGGTTTTACTTCAGCTTCTAATCACACATTGAAAATATACGTAGTATGCTTTATTTAAAAATTTCAACTGGTCCAATGATTTTATTGTAATCAATAGTACAAAAGATTCCCATGCCCTTTTCTGACTCTTGTGATGAGAGCAGAGAAGGAATGTCCTTGCTGACTGTATCTTTGCAGCCTCCATGTGCTTCTTTTATGCGTGGTATCTCTACATCAGGGGTGCCCACACTTTTTCAGCATGCGAGCTACTTATACTAAAACTAAGTCAGAAAGATCTACCAAAAGAGAAGCAGGGTGGAGCTGGGGGAAGGGGGCGGGGCTTGGCTCCGCCCCTCCCCTTCTGGCTTCAGCATTTCCACAGCTTCTCCAGGGTAGAGGAGGGTAATGCCAAGCCAGTGGTGGCATAGATAGCCACCACTGGTTTGGCATTACCCCCCTCTACCCTGGAGAAGCTGTGGAAATGCTGAAGCCAGCGGAGGGGGCGGAGCCTGGCGGGGCTTGGCTCCGTCCCCTCCCCCTCTGGCTTCAGCATTTCCACAGCTTTTCCAGGGTAGAGGAGGGTAATGCCAAGCCAGTGGTGGCATAGAGGGGGCGGGGCTTAGTGCAGCATGGCTCCGCCCCCTCAGAAGTGCCCCATCCAGCTGGGATCGACCTCCTTCGGTCCCAGGATTGACCAGTCGATCGCGATCGACTTCCTGAGCACCCATGCTCTACATTATTGAGATACCTAGTCACACAGGATTTTAAATCGTGAAGAAAACCTATACCAGTAAAGCAATATCCCCTAGTTAACTTTAGAATTATTCAAAAGCTAAGATGGTACCTATATGTATTAAACTTTAGGAATTTAACAGTACTTACTTCTAAGTAGGCATGAACAGGTCTGAACTCTACTACATATAAACATACAGTAATATATTGCATGATGGAAAAGTATATGAATACTGCATGTACATTTCAAATAAGAACATATTCAATATCAGGGAGTCAAACCGAATCCAAACTTAAAATAAAATAACTGAATTCCTAATCATTCTACCAAAGCTGGAACTTAACATAATAATTTGTCTAAGTTAAATTTGATGTCAGTTTTCTAGAAACAAATGAATCAAATATTGTATGTCTTAAATCAACCAGAAGCCAATTTAGCATTTTTTCCACATGAAATCAACACATTTTTCTATATTCCACATTGATTTTAAATTTCATACGAACATCCATTTTTGTAATAGTCAAAAGTAAATGTTATTCATTTGGATATTATTTAAGGCATGTCAATTCAACAATATATAGATGTTTATACTGTTTATGATTTTTAAAAAAGATCAAAGCACTGGAAATAAACACAGTAATTTCAGCATGCTCTAAGCACTGTTCTTGCACTTTCTAGGGATAGCCATGTGAAATACATGTTAAAATTCTGCCCAATTTGATTATTATATCAATTCATTACACTCATAATTATGGGACAATGCACTTTTAGGTATGGGAAACTATCCACAGAAAATACAGAAGTGGGTGAAAAATTCATAAGAGAGTATTTTCTATCTCACATCAGTGGTTGAACTAGATTATGAAGAGAATCTGGAAAAACTGCATATTAATTTGTAATAAGGGTATGACTAAAAAAAACTGAAGTTGATAATGCACTTACAGGCTTCCAACAAGAATAGCGAGCTTGCAGAGCTAATATCTAGCAGTATTTTCATATATATTAGTGTTTATCCAGGCTTCTGTGGCAAGTAGGATATAAATCTGTTCCTTAAGCATTCAATCCAATGTAAGCAGACTGAACAGCCTTGGGGTGGAAAGAGGAGGAAAAGACAATATTTCTGAGCACTGCAAAGTGCCTCTCTTCAGCTAGAATTTTCAGCCAGTTGCTATAATATTAGGTCTCATTCAGACATAATAAATACTTCCAGATGTCATGCCATGCTATGGTTAGTGAGGTGAACCTTGTCTCTTCTAAAGAATGTGTACTCCATTCCTTTGAATAGCTAGAGGAAAGAGCTCAATAATGTTTGTCTTTGATTAACGGCAGTACCGGTAAATATTGTTGGGAATGTGTCTACTCTTAATTTAGTTATGGTAATTTAAATCACAGTGGGCTTATTTAGAACTAAACAGAGTGTAGATACTAAACACTGTTTTTAACTTAAGTGAATGTGTATTATGTGTTAATGCTAACTGTATATTAATGCTGAATGTTTATGGTTTTATGTTGTATTTATATTGTGTATCGGCATCAAATTGCTGCATTTTTTCAAGCCGCTCTGAGTCCCCCTCGGGGGTTGAGAAGAGCGGGGTAGAAATGTTGTAAATAAATAAATAGATTCAATATGGGAAGTTATGGCTGATTAAAAGTAGAAGCCTCCTGACATGCAGGGTAAAGGGGGGGGGTTACTCACAGTACAGCAAGACATTTATTTCGCCAATGTGCTTACCTATCCTGGTTTGGAGGAAGTGTTTAAATTGGTGTTTCCTAATTCAGACATCACATGAATAAATCTTAACAAATTGAGAAGCCTCTCTTCAAGCCACATTTGTGAAGCAAGAGGAGTGAACATTTCAGTTCATTGCTGATTTCCACTCTAACAAATCACTATTTTTAAGGGACACCAGGCCTTATAACAGTTGTGAAGCAATTTTTTTTCTAAATGTTAATCTAATTTGGTATGTGAAGAGAGATTTTTTTTCTTTTCAGTATATTTAACTGACTAGCATTAGGAAAGATTGCACTTTATAACATCATGAGAAATACCAATTTGATACTAACCACTTTATCATTTATGCAAATTTATATTATCTCATATGAACTATAACAGAATCAAGTGGATTCAGGTCTGCATCAGGACAATTTTGTTAACAACTGAATCAGAATCAGATGCAAACTGGAATGTGTTTTGGTTTGACTCCCTTTTTATAACACAATCTGACAGCATCACAAAAATGTATCCAAGTTTTATCATGAAATAAGAAATACCAGTTTTTTAATCTGTCTCGGGCTTCCAACTGGGCTCCCACTTCAAAGCTGATACCTCTTCTGTTTGGTGGATGTTTTCTCATTTTGTTATAAGCCGCCTCTTTTATTCCCCTGAAAAATGCAAGTAAACATCAATCATCAGAACCTAAGTCATTTCGATTATTTTCTAAACTGTCTTAACATATTTAAATTTCACAGTTCAACACTTCAATGAAGTTATTTTTATATTTTCCTAGTATGTATTGGAAACACATTTTGGTCTCCCCATAAGACCAAAATAGTTGCTGATGTATGTCAAATCTTAATAAAACTGGAATCTGTTTAGTGAAACCAGCAGATGTTCTACACCTTCTAGAGCAGTGGTTCTCAACCTTTCTAATACCGTGACCCCTAAATACAGTTCCTCATGTTGTGGTGACCCCCAAACATAAAATTATTTTTGTTGCTACTTTTACTACTGTTATGAATTGTAATGTAAATATCTGATATGCAGGATGTATTTTTATTGTTACAAATTGAACATACTTTAAAGCATAGTGATTCATCACAAAAACAATATGCTTGGGGGAGTATGGACAACAGATGATGGGGTTTGTAATACCTTCAACCGATTCAACTCTGACTTCCACATACCACTAAGACCCCCACGAATTATAGACCTGGACCAAACTTGGCACAGAGAACCCCCATGACCAACAGAAAATGGGGTTCGGGAGGAATTGACAGTGATTTAGGGGAGATTTAGTTCACCTGCATCCGGAGAGCACTGTGAACCCAAACAATTATGTATCTGAACAGGTGTAAGGAAACAGTATTTTGGCGCTCTCTCCCACAAACCAATCACTGAAAAATAAAAGCTAGAAGGTGACACAGCTGAATAAAATCCCACATATTCTGCTTTGAACTGGGATATATGGTTGGCAGTGCGGACCCAGGGCCTTCCACACAGCCCTGTATCTCAGAATATCAAGGCAGAAAATCCCACATTATCTGAGTGTGGACCCAGTTCAAAGCAAATATTGTGGGATTTTCTGCCTTGATATTCTGGGATATACTGCTGTGTGGAAGGGCCCTCAGATAACCCGCTTCAAAGCAGATATTGTGGATTATCTGTCTTGATATTCTTGGTTATATGGCTGCATGGAAGGCCCCCATATATCCCAGTTCAAAGCTGATATTGTGGGATTTTCTGCTTTGATATTTGGGGTTATATGCCTGTGTGGAAGGGCCCTGTGATTCTAGTTTATTTGTTTGTTTCAACTTGTCTGTCTCGGGGCGACTCACAACACTCGAATACAAATAAAAGCAGATAAAATACAGATAAAATCGCATATATAAACAACATGTTTAACCTTAAAACCATTAAAAATGGAATATACAACATAGCGTATATAACTCATCATAACTGTAGCAAGTTGCGCAAGTAAATAATACGCCCGAGGGACGTTAGTTTATTCAACCAACTCTGGCCCCTTCTACACTGCCATATAAAATCCAGATTATCTGCTTTGAACTGGATTATACGGCAGTTGGGAGTCATGTAATCCAGTTCAAAGCAGATAATGTGAATTATCTGATTTGATCATCTGGGTTATATGGCAGTTTAGAAGGGGTCCAGCTCCCTAAACCAAACCGTGGCTTCTCTTGTCTTCACCCATAAATTATTCTCCACTAGAGAAAACAGCAGTCCCTGGAATATATTCTCAATATCTGTAGAATTGCAGAAAGGCAAGCAGCCTGTCTCCTCTAATATATGGCCCTGGCCAACACACACTGTGGTGCCTCAAATAGTAGCCCTTTTCTGATGATTCCAAAAATCCCCCCAGTTTCCCCTATCAGAACATATGCCACCTAAGGCCCCTTCCACCCAGCTGAATAAAATCCCACATTATCTGCTTTGAACTGGAATACATGACAGAGTGGACTCAGATGACCCAGTTCAAAGCAGGTATTGTGAGATTTTCTGCCTTGATTATATGACTGTGTGAAAGGGCCCTAACACTTGTTATCTGCTCACCCAAATAAAACCAGGTCAACCCTATCTGAGGGCCCTTTTACACAGCTGTATGACCCAGAACATCAATGCATATGAGCCACAATATCTGCTTTGAAGTGGAATATCTGAGCCCACACTGCCAGGTAACTCAGTTTATATAGCTGTCTGGAAGGGGCCTGATGCCTCTACTATACTTCTATATAACATCCAGATTATCTGCTTTGAACTAGATCAGGGCTGTCCAACTTCTGCCAGCCCAAGGACCGGAATTCTGGTGAGTGATCATCTGGGAGGCCGCAGCGGGGGCGTGGCCGCACGCGGGGGGTGTCCTGCTCGGCCTGCCCCTTTTCGGCGGGGCTGGGTGACGTCTTGATGTCACCTAGCCCCGCAGAAAAGGGACAGGACGCTGGCGCAGCGTCCTATCCCTTTTCTGCGCGGCTGGGTGATGTCCTGACATCACCTAGCCCCGGAGAAAAGGGACAGGACGCTGGCGCGGACGCCCGGCGTCCTATCCCTTTTTGGCGAGGCTGGGTGACGTCAGGCATGGCGCCTGCGCCGAGGAGGAAGAGGTGGAGGGAAGTCGGGGCCTCTGCCTCCACCTCTTCCTCCTTGGCGCCGGCGCCACACCTGACGTCACCCAGCCCCGCCGAAAAGGGTTAGGGTGCAGGGCGGAAGCGGCCCCATCCCCCGCGAGTGGCTTCGGCCCCGCAAGTGGCCCCGCCCCTTTTTGGCAATTTTTTTAAAAAAATTAAAATTAAAAGCTGAGGTCTTGCGGGCCGCGTCCAGGGCGCTGGCGGGCAGTGTACGGCCCGCGGGCCGCCAGTTGGACAGGCCCGGACTAGATTATAAGGCAGTGTGGTCTCATATGATCCAGTTCAAAGCAGATCATGGGATTATATGCTTGGATAATCTGAATTATATGGTTGTGTAGATCCAGACAAATGCTGCTTCTGCATCTACAGGGCCCTATATCCCAGAATCTGATTCCGGATTATCTTCTTAAACCAGATTATATGGCAATGGAGATTTGTATAATTCAGTTCAAAGTAGGAAATCTGGGATCAGGTCCTGGGACATAGGGCAGTGTAGATCCATCCTAAGAAACCAGGGCCCCTTCTAGACTGCCATATAAAGTCCAGGTTATATACTTTGAACTGGATTATATGACGTTGTAGGCTCTGAGCTCTTCCAGACAGTTTGCACTGCCAGATAATCTGAGGTAAGCAGAACGCCTGGGATCAGATCCTGGGATATACGATCTGGAAGGGCCCTCATATGATCCATTTCAAAGCAGATATTATGGATTATCTGCTTTGACAATAGGGATTATATGGTAGAAAGGGCCTAGAATGAATCTGGTCCATGCAGTGCAGTTTTCTGAATCAGTGCCCCAAATAAATCCAGGAACAAGCATAAAAGTGAAGACATTTAAGAATTTCCGTGGACCACAGTTGAAGATAGTGAACAGCTTCCTTGAGGAGGGAGTTTTTCCAGAGAGTTTAAAAGAGGCAATGGTAAGTCCACTGCTGAAGAAACCGGGTCTAGATGGCTCGGTTCCCTCTAATTCCCGCCCAGTCTCAAACCTTCCGTTTCTGGACAAGGTAATTGAGAGGGCAGCAATGGGACAGCTGCAGCGGTTCTTGGATTAGATCCCTTCCAGTCCGGCTTCCGTATTGGGCACGGGACAGAGACTGTGCTGGTCTTCATCACAGATCAGCTGCGCTGCCAGTTGGACCAAGGTGGGTCAGCGCTGCTCATGTTATTGGACCTCACGGCAGCATTTGATACAGTCGACCATGCATTATTGATCCACCGTTTAGCTGTGACGGGAGTTAGGGGGACCGCTCTTAAATGGGTGGCCTCCTTTCTCCAAGATCGGGGACAACGGGTGGAGAGGGGAGGTGTGGTCTCGGAAAGGGTTCCCCTTGATTGTGGGGTTCCCCAAGGAGCTATCCTATTTCCTCTGTTATTTAACATCTACATGCGTCCACTGGCCCAACTGGTGTGTAGTTTTGGCCTGGAGTGTCATCAATACGCTGATGACACCAAACTAGTGCTGAGGATGGAAGGCCGGCTGGACTCTGTACCTGATTATTTCCATCAGTGCCTCGAAGCTGTGACTGTGTGGCTACAGGCCAGCAGGTTGAAGGTGAACCAGTTGAAGACTGAGATCCTATGGCTGGGTCGCCCTGGAGGGGGGGAGCTCCGGCTGCCAATTATGGATGGCGAGGCAGTAAGCCCGTCGGCCCTAGAGAAAAGCCTGGGGGTCCAATTGGACCCTCTGCTGACAATGGAGGCTCAGGTCTCCACCGTGAGCAGAGCGGCATTCTTCCATCTGCGCCAGGCAAGGCAGCTGGCGCCCTACCTCTCCAGTGGTGACCTAGCTACAGTAATCCAGGCCACGGTCATCTCGAGACTGGACTACTGTAACACCCTTTACATTGGCCTTCCTTTGTCAGTGATCCGGAAACTTAAGCTAGTGCAAAACGCTGCGGCTCGACTACTGGCTGGTGTGCCACTGACGTGTCACATCACACCAGTCTTGCAGCAGTTGCACTGGCTTCCTATCGAGTACCGGATTGCTTTCAAAGTGTTGGTGTTAACATTTAAGGAAGGACCGCCTTCCCCTGCAAATTCCCCAGAGACCACTTCGGTCCATGGACCAAAATCTGCTGGAAGTACTGTCGATTCTGACTTGCCGCTTGTCATCCACGCGGCAGCATGCTTTTTCTGTAGTAGCGCCTAACCTTTGGAACACTCCGCCGGAGGAGGTCCGAGAAATAACTGATCTCCAGACTTTTCGGAGGGTCTGCAAGACCAACCTCTTCCGACAGGCGTTTAACCCTTAGAGCAGTGGTTCTCAACCTTTCTAATGCCGCGACCCCTAAATAAAGTTCTTCATGTTGTGGTGACCCCCAACCATATTTTTCGTTGCTACTTCATAACGGTAATTTTGCTACTGTTATGAATTGTAATGTAAATGTCTGATAAGCAGGATGTATTTTCATTGAACATTATTTCAGCATAGTGATTAATCACAAAAACAACATGTTTGGGGGAGTATGTACAATGGATGATGGGATTTGTAGTACCTTCAACCGATGTAGCTCTTACTTTCACAGACCACTGAGACCCCCATGAATTACAGACCTGGACCAAACTTGGCATAGAGAACCCCAATGACCAATAGAAAATACTGGAGGGGTTGGGGAGAATTGATAGTGAATTATGGGAGAGGTAGTTTACCTACATCCAGAGAGCACTGTGAACCCAAAGGACTATGGATCTGGACAGAACTTGGCGCAAATGCTTAATATACCTAAATTGGTGGAGTATAGGGAAAATAGACCCTGGCATTTGGGTTTTGATGGGATGTTTAGTTCCCCTGCCATCAAATAGTATTCTGAAATCCAACAACAATGCAATTGAACCCAACTTTGCCTGCATAACTCCCATGACCAACAGAAAACACT
This sequence comes from Anolis apletophallus, assembly GCA_030556195.1. Taxonomy (NCBI): domain Eukaryota; kingdom Metazoa; phylum Chordata; class Lepidosauria; order Squamata; family Anolidae; genus Anolis; species Anolis apletophallus. The sequence continues at coordinate 49,286,746 of JARBWK010000005.1, forward strand.
GAGGTTTGGGGAAAATAGACCTTGGCATTTGAGTCTTGCTGGGATGTTTAGTTCCCCTGCCATTAAAGAGCATTCTGAAATCCAACAACAATTAAATTGGACAAAACTTGGAACACATACTGATATGCTGAGATGTGATTACCATATATTCTTGAGTATAAGCTGACCTGAATATAAGCCGAGGCGCCTAATTTTATCACAAAAAACCTGGAAAAACTTATTGATTCAAGTATAAGCCGGTGGTGGGAAATCGAGCAGCTACTGGTAAACTGTGGGGCAGAAATTGCCTTAAAGCCATCTTATGCAGCTTCCAAAACCTAACACTTGAGAACGTTTTGCACTGCAGCCAGATATTTCCAAGATCATGCACAAAGGGCTTGATGAATATACCTTTTTGAGATGGATCTAAATCAGGCATGGGCAACTTTAGCCCTCCGGGCGTTTTGTTGGACTTCAGCTCCCACAATTCCTAACTGCCAGTATTTGAGAACACAGAAATACTGGACCACTCTAAAACTACACAGAGAAGCCACTGAAATCCACAAGCATGTGGACAATTTCAACAGAAAGGAAGAAACCCTGAAAACGAACAAAATCTTGCTGCCAGTATTTTAAAAACGCTCTAAAATCAGAACAGTAAATAAAAAACAACACTCTAAAAGCAGGGGAATTCCAGACAATAAACAATCAGGGCCAGCTAATACCTCCCAACAAAGGATTCCCTCCCAGGCGGGAAGCAGCCAGGATTTGAAGCTGCAATGCCATTCAATGCTAATCAAGGTGCCCAATGGCAACATTCCCACTTGCCTCAAGCAGACAAGAGTTCTTTCTCCCACCCTGGACTTTCCACAAATATATAAACCCCATTTCTCTGAGGATGCCTGCCAGATATGTGGGAAAACATCAGGACAGAACACTTCTGGAACATGGCTATAATACAGTCTGGAAAACTCACAGCAACCCAGCAAGTAGGCTGTTAGGAATTATGGGAGTTCAAAACACCTGGAGGGCCACAGCTTGATTTAAATGCAGCTTTTAGCATTAAAGGAAAAAAAGTGCTCAGGATTTTCCCACTTAATACACACATTGTTGGCCTGGCTGGAAATGGGTTATTTTTTTCCTGCATGTTCTGGATATGTCCCAAAAGATAAACTATCTTAGAACATTTCTGTTATTTTTCCAGACACATATCTGGTGATGGGGGTTTGTGCTCAACAGAACTGAGCCTTTTGTGTTTTTTTTTACAGTACTATTGATGTACCTTGAAGAAGCGAAGGCTGCTTCTCTACCAAGCATGGGCAAACTTTGCCTCTATGCCTGGTGTTAGAAATTGTGAAAGTTGAAATTCAAATCAATCTGATAGGAAACTGGGAGTTGTAGTTTGGTATGGTACTGGCTCTCTTAAACAGGGAAGCCCAGGGACCTTGTAAAACTACAACCCCTGTGATTCCATGGCACTGAATCTGTGGCAGGTTTTGTGTGTCTGTGTGTCAATTCCCCTTTAAGGAGACTCTCCTTGCCCTGGCAATTCCCCTTTAAGACTAGCTCGCTCTTGGCTGCTCTCTTGGGAAAGAGACTTTTTCCCCTCCTCCCTTTGCAGGCTATTTACAGCTTTAAGAGCTACTGAAAGAAGGGGGTTTTGACTGTCCTATAACAGCCTGCCTACCTGCCTGCGCTGTTGGGAGAGGAGAGGGAGAAAGAGGCCTGAGCTGGCCGGGGAAGGGAGGCTCTGCTGCTTGGGGGGACAGCCTCTTCCTCCCGCCCATCCCTCCCCGGGAGCCCCAGGCCCAGCCTGATCCAGAAGACCACGTTGCTGCCTTCGTTCGAACTTTTGCTGCTGCCTGGCTGCTTGGCCCTGCTGGCTTTCATTCGTTCTCGTTTGGCAGCCTCTTGGCCTTCTTCCTCGTCGTCTGGCGTCTCCCTCAATTGTTTCCCTCCTTGCTCTTTCCTGCCTCTTCCCCCCCCCCCCCCCAGTCTTTGATCTTCCTTCCCCTGCTTCTCTTCTCCCTGTCTCTCCGGCCTCTCCCTCTCCTCCTTCCCGGCTTGTTCTTGGGGAATGCAGGGTCGCCTCCTTTCAGGGGAAGGGGGCTGTAGAGTTGTAGTTCACCCACACCAGAGAAATCGACCTCCCGGTGATTGACCGGGATCAAACCTGGGCAGCAAGAGCCAGCCCACATGGGGAGCCTTCTGCTCGACCCGCCCCTTCCAAGCTCACCGGGCGAGGGCCCAAGGTTTGCGCCTTTGCCTCCAAGCTCCTCCTCCTGACTCCAGGCAGCCCTGCGGGAAGAGGAGAAGCTGGCCTGGAGTGCCTGGCTGTTTGGCTGGCACTGGGGCCGGTGGCCATCTTCAAGAGGGGGCGGGGCTTACCGAGGTGCCTTCGCGACCCCCGAAAAATGGCCCCGCGACCCCCCTGGGGGTCGCGACCCCCAGGTTGAGAACCACTGTTCTAGAGGCTTCTTCCAATGTGAAAATATTAAGATATATCAAAAGCAGTTCAATTCAATATTGTGCATAATTTTAGTACTCAGTCTTTTTTGAGGCACAATTTCCATTAGTAACATCATATGACTATGGCCTGCTTCATATTAGCAGATTAAGTAACAGTGCTGTGATTATCATGTGGCGACAGCTTACTACTGTCACTTAACTAGTAGTTTTGCTTGATTCCACTTACCTGAATTGGGTTGCAATGCATGGTTAATTTTTGTACCATTTCAACCTGTAGTTATGATTAACATGTCTACTGGTATCAGACAATTTCTAACAACCTCTATATGGATATACTGTCTATATCTAAAACCTGTAACGTTATAGACCTGGGCCGCCCAACTGGCGGCCCGGGGGACCGTATACGGCCCCCCCAAGCCCCTTCCCTACGGCCCCCTAAGCTTTTTAATAAAAAATAAAAATTGAAAAATAAAATAAATAATAATTTTTAAAAGAAATACCTACTTCCCGGTTCGGAGCAAGTATCGCGAGAATACGCAATCCACACGGGATTTCGCTGTCAATGCGAGATCACGCCGACGTCCCAGCGAAATCCCGTGTGGATTGCGTATTCTCGCGATACTCTTCGGCTACTCTACTACTGGATCGCTGAGGCCCACAGACGCGATTAGGACCTTCTTCGACTCAGTCAGTCGTCGCCTCTCTCGTCATCCGGGTACTCCTGGATCCTGCGCGTTTGGAAAAGGTAGGCCGAAGCAGGGGGCTCCTCATTCCCTCCCCCCATCTCCCCATATGTATTAAATATAAAATTAAATATATTTAAAGTTGAAATAAGGGGAGATGGGATACATTAAAATAAGGGGAGAGGGGAGGATGGAATTAAATATATTTGATATTAAATAAAAATAAGGGGAGAGGGGAGGATGGAATTAAATATATTTAATATTAAATAAAAATAAGGGGAGAGGGGAGGATGGAATTAAATATATTTAATATTAAATTAAAATAAGGGGAGAGGGCGCTGGGGAGAGGGCGGAGCCGGGGGCAGACCCTACGGCCCCCCATGTCATCAGTGACCGGAATTCAGGCCCCTGGGCCAGTAGAAGTTGGACAGCCCTGTTATAGACATAAGTCTTTCTGGGGAAAAAAACAGTATACCACAGCAATTTTACTTAATGTATCAAGTGTTTTAGGTGAAAATCTGAGTGAGCAAGAGATGTTACTGACTCTTTATGTACATCATACGTGCTGTTAAATATCCTATCTGTCAGTAACTTTTCTACTACATTTCCATCTGGTACTGCTCTTTCTCTAATTAACAGTACAGTAGGATTTCATTCTGGTGGTTTTACTGAAATGATTCAGTGATTAATGAACTGTCTATATACAGGACTCAAATTACTGAACAGTTGTGCAGAGAACCTCGCAAAGTCCTCCCAAAAGCACAAAATCTCAAAAGTTTTTAGTACATCAATAATCTGAAATATGAAATGGGTTGCTCAGTGGGCAACCTCAATACATTGGTTCTTTAAAAACCATTTTCCTGCGTGTCTTCTGTTTAAATTTTTTTGCTCTCTTTAATTTCAACATATTTGTTTACCTCTATTGTAATTTTTAGGAAATTGTTTTTAATTTCAGTTCTCAGTTATCTTTACAATTCAAAAATTAAGTAAAAATTTGAAAATATTATTCAAAATCTAACAATTTTCTTTCATAATTTGAAATTTTTACAACAGCAAGTTAATAAATGCCCCATATATCTTAGCTTCAATGTTAAATATACTGTCAATTCTATATGGGGACAGGACTATTTTAAGAGAGGTTTCATCTGTTGAATTTCCAACATTATGCAATAATACAACTATTATGCAATGGTCAGTCCAACTGTCGTTTTTAAATCTCTTCATTAAAACCTGAAATTTTGTAGGGCACATATTTTCAACATAGTGTATTTCAATATTTTTTCTGGTTTACATGAGAATCACAAAATTGTATTAATTAGATTACAATCCTCAACCATGTACACAGCCACAAGGTTTACAATTTTTGTCTAGCCCTGAAAACTAAGGCAAAATTTGTAACTGCCAGAACCTGCCCCTCTCCTTTTCCCAGAGTTTGCCCTGAGCCACCAGAAAGTTAAGAAAGTCAAGTGCTTGGATGTATAACTGTGAAAACTGGGTTGCTGTAAGTTTTTCGGGCTGTATGGCCATGTTCCAGAAGCATTCTCTCCTGACGTTTCGCCTGCATCTATGGCAGGCATCTTCACAGGTTGTGACTATTTCCATCCCACTTCAACTTGCAAGTTTAATAAGAGAGCTGGGCGTTTGGCACATGGCCAAACATGGCAACTCTGTTTTTAACCTTTCAAACTGTATGGGCAAGGAATTTCCTCATAACTGTTCTGTATTTTTCCAGTAAATTCCAACTGTAGATATATTTACTCCCTTTCATGGCTCCAATAAAGCTTCATTTTCTCCAATGTCATACAATTGAATATGTCAGAATACCATCTACAGTTGACAAAATTAGGAATCCACTGTCAGATGTTCCAAATTATTATCTCCTATACTTAATACCATGAAAACACTGTGCTGCTTACCCTTCTACACAAATGTAAAAAGCAACAGATCTATAGAAATCTAGCTTTCTCTCTCTGTATGTATATGGACAAACAAGAACAGAAGTTATGATACAGAAGAGGAAAGGAACAAAACTAAGGTGATATAAAGCCAGACAATTAGTTTATGAATTATTTAAATTTGCTCCCTTCATATGATTTAAGATAACCCAGTTTATCGTTAGGCTAAACAAATATTCAATTATATTTCTTGGTCAATTTATTGAAGTGGCTACTAGTAATAACTACAATAAAAATGCCAGAGGGTTCTCAGACACTATGATACAAATTCTTTATCCAACAGTGAAGAGATAAATTACAACTTCTTATTAGAAGTGGATAGTAAAAAATGCAATGCGTCAGAAGTTTTCGTAATCTCCCTAAATGAATGGTCAAAACATATTTTAAAGCTTTCTATGAAAATGGAACTGTGATTAAATTTTTTGTTTGTACAGCACATACGTTGCTTGTGATTGGTGATTACTAAAAATGAGATCACTTCTTAGTACTAAACTTACAAACCCTCTTTCACCAAAAACATAGCTCATGATAACAATTTTTATAGTACTGATCATGTATTTATTCTCAAGTACCACTGTCAGGCTTGCACCACCCCACTATTAATTTCAGACAAATGCCCAAAACCTCTGAACAGCACTGAAAAGCAATCAATCTTTTCTTTAAGTTGCCAAGTTACTGCATTCAAGTGCTTTTCTAAGCATACACCAATGACCAATACTTGCCTACTAACTGCTTAAACATTGAAGTCCAATAGTACCCTCTTGCTGAAAGCAACTCTGGCCAACAATGAGGGCATCTAAATCAGCTTTCTTACCCTGACAAATAAGCTATTTTTTTTTACCACTATATGACTACATTAGCCATATTCGGCTCTGCTGCATCCATTGAACACAACTTCCATGTTTCATCTTTGTATTACAGTGCTACAGCAAATCTATTGTCTCTTTTTGAGGGCTATTAGGGGTTTAAATATCGGTTACAATAGGCTTTGTTCAGGAAAAGCTTCCAGGGATCCTTATCTGCCAAAGTATAGACTTGACAATAAAATCATAGATAAGATCACATTGTTCCTGCAAATTCGTTCACTGTATTATGGAGTATATAATAATTACTTTAGGAATCAAGTGCCTATCTAAAATGGCAGCGCTGTACGGCAGCAAGGCGGCTGAGCTCCGCCAGAGGTTCTTTGAACCACGCCGAACAGCAGCCCCCTGCGAGAGACCACTAACCCCCTTTAGGGGGGCCAGACTCTACAACTTCCAGGGGTTCAGGACTGAGCCCCTGGTGCTCCCGGGGACGGTGTCAAGCCCTCCCTTTTCCCTGGACGCCCTTGAAGCGGAGGTCGAGGCCCTGCTGGGATTCTCCAGAGACACAGCGGTGGGCGGTGCTGCGGCCTTCTGGGAACCCTTGGGGTTCATGGACCTCACGGAGCCCCTGGTGCCCCTTAGCTTCATCCAGGAAGAGGGAGAGGAAGAGGAGGGAGAGGGAGAGGAGGAAATGGGAGGCCGCCATGAGCTGGAGGCCCGTGAGGAATCATCGAGCCCAGCTGTGAGCAAACTTCACCGGCCGGCAGCCCCACTCGCCCCCCCCCTCCGTCCTCGAGCCTGAGAGTCAGCCTACCTGCCTTCACTGCGACCTTGGTGCCTTGCTGAGGCGGCTGACTGCACTGCTCATAGAGGTGGGTGAGCTGCTTGCCCCCCGCCATAGCAAGGATCATCGCGGCGACTGCTCTCTGGCCCCGGATGGGAAGGGGCCGAATGGGGAGGTGTTCGCCGCTGCTGCTGCGCCTGCGGAGGCACTGGGCGAGCTGCCCCCGGGCCCGTCTGTGGAACACTCGGGGGTGAGTCGGGAGAGGCTCGGTTTGCCACCGCCTATCGCTCGGGCCCCGAGGAGGGAGAGGAGTGGCGAGAGAGAGGCGAGCGAGGTGATTGCGGCTGGCTCTTCGAGCGGGTCCCGCCTGGGCTCACCGCGCCCGCCAGGATCCGGGGAGCGAACGGAGGAGAGACGTGCGGAGGCCCGGGGGAGCCCAGGGAGGACGCTGGGGCTCTGGGGCCCCCTGGCCCCGACGGGAAGGGCGGGGGCTGCTTGCTCCAACATGGCGCCGAGCTCGAGCTGCTCGGCGTCTTTAGCCCCGCCCTCCATCTCCACCTCGAAGACTCTGTCAACGCCCCCCTCTGCCTACGAGTTGGAGCAGCAGCTGACAGAGGCACTAAATGTCTCTGAGATCCTAGCGGGGGTCCCTGGGCAGCGGCCCCAGCGCCGGGCCTATCGACTGCCTGTGATCCCCCAGGTTGAGACTGGACTACAGCCCGCCTGCCACCAGTCTAGAGAGCCTGCTGTCATCGATGGCCTCATGACTGGGAACACTGCCAACACTGGAGGTTCTGAGGCTGGTCCCCCTCCCCAGTGTCCTGATGGTGTGCCTAGAGGCCATGGACAGCCGTTGGCTGCCGCGGAGCATGGCTCGGGTCATGGCGGGAGGGCCAACAAGCGGGGGAAGAATCCCTCGCCACTTCAGACGAAACGGAGGCGGGGTCGAGGGCAGGGCAGGGGACGGGGCCAGAGGAACTCTCGGCTCTGCCCTGCAACACCTCTTCCCACAGCTGCTGGCTTATGGGGGCAACCCTCAATGCCACTGGAACCATACAGCCCCACAGCCTTCCTCTGGACCCCGGAGCGAGGGGAGGCTTGCGTTGCCGTGCCTTGGGCACCCAGAGTGTTCATACCTAGGACCTTCTGGAACACCAATCCCAGGCGGAGGGCGTCTCGGTTGGCGGACCCCCAACCCAGGAGGCGTGACAACCCGATGATGGGGAGACCGGAGCCACAGGCCTGTGGTGACCGTCACCGTATGGAACTTGAGACTCTAAGGACGCTGCTGGGCTTATGGGATTCTCCTAGGCTCCCTGCGTTCGATGATCGAGCGGGATAGCTTGACCTTGGACAACTCTGACCCATGTGGTCACGAGCCTGGCTTCCCCTTCCCTCTCCTTAGATGTAGTCACCCCCCCTTGTGATGTTGTTTGTTCTGTTTGTATGCTATGTATTTCATGTCAAACTGTAAACCGCTCCGAGCCCTCGGGGAGTGGCGGTATAGTAAGTTTGAACATAATAATAATAATAATAGTTATTCTGTCTCTCTGAATTGTAAACTGCCTTGGACCATACACAAGAAACAAGATAAGATGCAAAATAAATATGTATGACACCTTGTAGTAATACCAGGGCTGTACAAGAGTTTGCTGTGGTTAAAACTACTATGTTCAAATATAAGAATGAAGCTTAGTTGATCTCCTGTTCTCTTAGATCTCTTGTTGCTGAAAATTAACAAGTAGGCTTAGCCTGGTAAATTTTCTATACCATATAAAGAGATGTGCATTCAAAATTCTAAATAGCTGGTGATTCTCACATCTAACTTAGAATCATAGATTCTTAGAATCAAGGCACTTAGTTTTTACTGTTGGTGTGTAAGTCATTTGTCACTTATGGCAACTATAAGGTAAACCAATCCCAGGGCTTTATTAGCAGAATTTGTCCAGGAGTTTGCTCTTCCGTCTGAGATGCCAAAGGCCATCCAATAGGCTGCGATGGAAAAGCAGAGGATTTGAACCCTGGTCTCCTAGTGTCCTAGTCCAACACTCAAATCACTACACTACACTGGCTCCAGTTATTTCGGATAAATGAAACACATACATTAGATGAAACACATACATTAGATATGAACTCTAATATCCACCAAAAAAAGAAACATATCGTATTTTCTGGAGTATAAGACTTTTTAACCTATGAAAATCTTCTCAAAAGTCAGAGGTCGTCTTATACGCGAGAGTAGCCTTATACACTAATGTAGTCTTATACACCAAGACTCGTCTTATAGAGCGGGTGCTGATACTTCCACAATCTGGTTTGGAGAATCTGTGGTTGCCACATATGGTGGGGGGAGCTAAAAAATGGCAGTGGCTGCATCCCTGCCATACTCAACGACTGTATGAAAGCATTAAGGGCGACGCTATACAAGTACTGTAGAAGAAAATCCATTCATCAGGATTCGTGGACTTAATGCGGTCCCGATGGTGAGGTGAAGGGGCACCTCACCCGGAAGGTGTAAGTGAAGGGCGGAGCAAGCTGCAGGCGTCCAGGGCGCCCGGGGTATGGAATGAGTGGCTCTGGGCCCAGAAAAGCACACCTCTTTTACCTGTCTGGCCTGCCCTTGTATCCTATTACCGTATCTCGCTCCTGAAGACTGCAGTGAAGCCTTGCAGGTGCGCAGGTGCGAGATCTGAGAGGCAGAGAAGGAGATACAGTAATAGGAAAATTACCATATTAAAATCAAATCTGATGCTTTAAAATTTTTATCTCGTGTGTGTTGGAAGAGGCGTAGTCTTATACGGCGAGTGTATCCCAAACTCTATATTTTAACTGGAAAAGTTGGGGGTCGTCTTATACGCCCAGTCGTCTTATATGCTGGAAAATATGGTAAGTACAGTTGTGAGGTAGCAAAATTAGACACAGAGTGATTAAAGACCATACATTTAAAATCTGGATTCATGCCAAGTTGGTGCCTTTTGTATTTCCAGCATCACTATTATTGATTTATTTGCCATATTTATATACCACCTTCCTCAGCCCGAAGGTGACTCAAGGCGTTTTACAGTTGGCACAGTTCGATGCCCCCAACAACATAAAATACAATTAAAAACATTTAACATATAATATAAAAACCAAACAAAACCAATAAAACCATAAATCCTCAGCATCTCCTTACTAAAATCATTTTACAGTTCACATTGTCCAGTCGTTCCATAGATTTATATTTGCCTGTTACACTGCATTTGCAAATGCGTGCTCAAAAAGCAAGGTTTTAACTTTTTTATGCGTTAGGAGGGAGAGGACTGATCTAAAATCCCTAGGAAAGGCGTTCCACAGCTAAGGGGCCACCACTGAGAAGGCCCTGTCTCTCGTACCTGCCAAACACATCTGCATCAAACACTACTATTCAAAGAGCTGGTACATGGAGTAGTGTTGAGTCACATGCTGCCAGCTACTATTTTTCAGAAAAGGAATAACTTATGCCAAAATGCAGAAATATGGTATTCATGCCTAACCTACTGGGGGGAAATGCTTATTAGTCCCTACAACTTGCAAGGTGATATTGAGTTGTATGAGGGAATCATGTTCAAAAAGAATGCGCTGCGACTAGAGCAAAGGTTAGAACTGTGTAGCCCTCTAAACCCCATTGGACTGCAAAGCCCAACTATCACAAAATTAGTTGCATTAGATAGGGTTCCTATGAGTTACAGCCCAACATTAGGAAGGTCACATGATTCCCAGCCCTGAACTAGAGCACTGCTTCCTTAGGCAATCTGATGTAGGGGACCAGCAATTATTCCCAAAATGCTAGGGATCAATACCATATTTGTACATCTTACAACTCTTTTTTTTTCTTTTCAGGATACATCCCAAGGACCAGCAAGGAATGACTCAGGGATATGTACTGATCCACAGACTACCACTGTACAACTGAATTATTTTCTTCTACATCAGAAACTGAAATAAAATAACTCATGAAGCAAGTAAACTTGTTTGTTTGTTTTTGGTACTAACTGATCCGAAATTGAAACTTTATTCCTATTAAAATTACTAGCTACCCCCTTTGTCCTCAATTTACATGCAGAAATCTGTACACAGCCAGTACCTTACCAGAGTGGCAAATATACTTTCAATCCTCCCGCTCCCAATCACCACAGAAAACAAAGGGATCTATATTTCCGTAACAATTTTTTTGGAGAAATTATTGGCCATACAGTATATGTCAACCTTTTCCAATTTGGAGTTCTACAGATATTTTGGACTTCAATTTGACCAGGTTAGCTGTTGCTGATGGGAGCTCCTGTACAAAACATCTATGAGCAGTACATCAGGGAAGGCTAATCAATTCCTATATTTAACCAACATTAGAAGGGGGCAGGGTCAACAGACCAAATAGGAACTACCCTATACAGCAGGGCTGCCCACACTTTTTCAGCATGTGAGCTACTTATATTAAAACCAAGTCAGAAAGATCTACCTACCTCCTCAAGGCTGGGGAGGGGAGGGGAGGGGGCGGGGCTTGGTCAGAGGGGGGCGGAGCCAGGCAGCACCAAGCCCCTCCCCTCTGGCTTTGGAGCTCCCAGCAGCTTCTCCAGGCTTGAGGATGGCAATGCCAAGCCAGTGGTGACATAGCTAGCACAAGGCTGGCTTGGCACTGCCCTCCACAAACCTGGAGCAGCTGCTGGTAGAGCGGAAGCCAAAGGGGGGCGGAGCTGACCGTGCCAAGCCCCGCCCCTTCCCCTCTAGCTTTGGAGCTCCCATCAGCTTCTCCAGGCTTGAGGATGGCAATGCCAAGCCAGTGGTGACATAGCTAGCACAAGGCTGGCTTGGCACTGTCCTCCACAAACCTGGAGCAGCTGCTGGTAGAGCAGAAGCCACAGGGGGGTGGAGCCCCCTCCCTCCCCTCTGGCTTTGGAGCTCCCAGCAGCTTCTAAAGGCTTGAAGATGGCAATGCCAAGCCAGTGGTGGCATAGCTAGCACAAGGCTGGCTTGGCCCTGCCCTCCACAAACCTGGAGCAGATGCTGGGAGTGCCGAAGCCGGGGAGGGGCTTGGCGCAGCCTGGCTTCGCCCCATCTGAGAAGCGCCCCATCCGGCTGGGATCAACCTCCTTCGGTCCCGCGATCGACTTCCTGGGCAGCCCTGATATATGGTATACACATGTATAAATCTAGAAACTTTAGTCAAAAATCAAGCCCAAAAAACGGTTGACTTATCTAAGGATCAATGTATACTGCACATCGACTCTTATTTTTAATAAGGAACTATCGCCTTTTCCAAGTAGAATGGCAAAAGACAAGAACTTAGTCTGCCCTGGAGAACCTAAAAGAAGCACTGACCACCTCTACTCTTCCTGTTATAGTGCTGCTTCTGGCATTTGTGAATGCTTGGGCAGGGAAATGCATTGGTGCTTTCCTTCTTTCCACCGACTGGCTCTCGACTTATCCATGGATCATATCAAAATCCCAAATTTTGGCACCCAAACCATTTAAGAAGGAAGCAGCATAAACCTGGCTGCACAATTGTTAATGTCATTCAATCTCCTATCACCTATTCTGTGCTGAACTGCTACAATTTTCTGAGCATACCATGTCTGAGGTAAAACCACATCAGGGGAAGTAGGGGAACTGTTTTATCTACCATAGTATATAGTAAATGCCCAGTAATTTGATAGCTGGATGTAAAGTGATAGCAGTTATCCGTATCACATTATTAAAATAATCTTCTAAAGGGCCTTCCCTGGTGATTACATATATATTTGACACTTGCATGTAGTCCAAGTATGGTTTGCCCCTGGTTCTATATAATGCCCTTCTAAATTAGATTCATTATGCAGCTGCATTTCTCTTGCTTAGGCCATCTAATGAAATGTTCCATAGAAAGTACTTCCTGAAGAAGTACAACCACTATATTTAATTAATGTATTTTATGATAACTGTTGTATTTGCTTTTCACTTGCTGTACATTTCTCAGTCTAAAGTGTCAAATATGGAATTGTTAATACAAATTTTAAAAATAGAAAGATCACCTATCACTGAGCTAGACAAAATACTGAACAATTTGTCATAACTATATAAATAAATGTTATCTTCAGTTAATTGGCCATTTACATTTATTTTTCTGAAGCACAAAGTATGGAAATTTGCTATGTTCTGCCTTCTAATTTTCTTCCTTCATGAAAAGATAATGAAGTTGTTATTCCATTGGTGTACACCCTTTTAGGCGGGTTTGTGACTTTGTTGTTGCTGTTGTTGTATGCCTTCAAATCATTTATGCCATCAAGCCATGGGGTTTTCTTGGCAAAATTTCATAGAGATTTGTCTTTGCTTTCCTCTGAGGCTGAAAGAGTGTGATTTGCTCACGGTAACCCAGGCCCCTTCTACACAGCCATATAATCCAGTTCAAAGAAGATAATCTGGATTTTACTGTATATGATAGTGTAGAAAGGGCCTCAGTGAATTTTCATGGCTGAGTAGTGATTTGAACGTTGTCTCCAGAGTTATAGTGTAATGGTCACAACACCATTTTACTACTACTTTAACTTAAAAGTGGTAAAGATTTAATTACAATGAAACATTAACAAGAATGGAAAAGCAAACTATAAGCAGGTTACACACCTTGCTTTCTAGTCAATTGCTAACTCTGGATAACTCTTCTCTAACCATTCTGACATAGATCTTCCCCTTTAAAAATTGGATTACTACAGGTCAACAGACATACAAGATGCTAAACATCTTCTCCTCTTTTGCTATTCTCAGCAAGGAAAATATACCAAATTCAGTAGACAAGACGACAGTCCAAAGTTCCCAAATGTTCCCAATATACATAAGAATATTCTTCACTCCAACCTCTTTCAATAGGAAAAAGGTAAGAAAAGCAAATTGTAATAACGTGCCACAGTCCGAATCCTTTAACTACTGACAACAGGAGATCCATTCAATCAGTGATTTACTATTATTGAGTCATCAATCAGCAATCAATTAAATAGATCTACTTGGACTTGACCAACAAAGATGAAAGCTAGTATTATTGTTTCATTACCGTATTTTTCGCACCATAAGGCGCACCGGATGATAAGACGCACCTAGATTTTAGAAGAAGAAAATTGGAAAAAAATATTTTTGGGCCAAAAAGTGCTTCAAGCGCCGGGGCCCACTTTTTGGCCCAAAATATTTTTTCCAATTTTCTTCTGGAAAAAATGGACCCTCCTCGCGCCCTCCGCCATCCCTAAGCCTTTCCCTTGGCCGCCTCCTCCCTCGGTCCCGCCTCCTCCTCCGCCTCCTCTGCCTCCCCACAGCCGCCGCGCCCCCCGCCGCTTTCCGCCTCTCCGCCCCTTTCCGCCCCTTTCCGCCGCTTTTACGCCGCCTCCGCCACCCCTTTCCCCTCCTCGCCGCCTCCTCATGCGCCCGGCGCATGCGTAGGTCCCAAGCGCGTCTGGCGCGTCTGGCGTCTGGCGCAGGTGCGCCAGGCGTGCCTGCGTCAGCGTCAGACGTCAGACGCGTGAGGCGCGCTTGGGACCTATACTGCGCATGTCGGCGGCTGCGAGGAGGCGGCGTAAGCGGCGGAGGCGGCGTAAGCAGCGAGCGGCGGAGGCCGCCTCTCGCCCCATCGTAATTACTCATAAACAATGTCCCTAACCACATTAGGAACACTGACCTATTCAAATGATAAGCCCTAAAGGTAAGCAACTGGCAAAACTAAACATTATATAACCCGTTATGACAGTCAAAAAGATAATACTCTGCTGATACTCTCAGCAATTTGTCGTCACCACTCCCCTTTCCTTACTACTAAAAGCAATTGCTGTCAAAGGAGAGGAGGGAACAATTATCAAGTGCAGCGTGGCAAATCAATACACCCACTAAAATACTTTTTTTTTTTTTACAGAAAATTGCTCTCAAACTAAAGACAGCTACTACGCAAATGAAAATAAAACCCAGTGCTAGAATGTTATCATATAAAAGAAAAACAGTGGCCCCAGTCTAAAGAGCCATAGTGGCTTGAATGTTGTACTAGGACATTGGGAGCCCATAGCTCGAATTCTCATGGAAACCCACTGAGGCCCCATCTATACCAGCCATTCAATGCGGATTCAAACCGGTACTGAAGAAAGTGGTTTCGTTATTCAGGTGATCACAAAGAACACCGATGCGCACTAAGGGGTTAATGCAGAACCCACACTGGTTGTGATAAAGATTTTGAAAGGGGTTAATGTGTGGGGTTAACACAGAACAAACACCAGTCATAATAAAGGTTCTGAAAAGGGTTAATGTGTGGTGTTAATAAAGAACCCACACCAGTTATAACAAAGGTTCTGAAGGGAGTTAGTGCATGGGATTAATAAAGAAGCTACACCGGTTATGACAGATGTTTTGAAAGGGGTTAATGTGTGGGGTTAATACAGAACCCACAACAGTCAGAATAAAGGTTCTGGTAGGGGTTAATGTGTGGAGTTAACAATTAACCTATACAAGGCATGATAAAGGTTTAGAAAGGGGTTAATGCACGGGATTAACACAGAACCCACAAGGGTTACGATAAAGGCTTTGCTGGGGGGAGTTAACGTGTGTGGTTAACACAGAACCCACCCCCATGGTCACGATAAAGGCTCTCAAAAGGGGCGAATGTGTAGGGTGAAGGCAGGACCCACATTGGTCACCATAAAGGTTGCGACAGGGGTTAGTTAATGCAGAAGCGTCGCTGGTCAAGATCAAGGTCACGTTAGGGAGATCCTCGAAAGCCCGCATCCTTGCCCGAGGAGGCGGCTCAAGGAAGGCGCAGCTGCTGCCGCCGCCGTTCCCCTTTGGCTGCGGGCCACCGCTGGAAAGGGAAAGGGAAAGAAAGAGGGCGGGACGCGTGGCGAGGAGAGGAAGCGGCCTCTCGCAGGGGAGCAGGCCGCCGAGCCCTACTACGCCCACATCCCGCGGGCCCGCTAGCCACCCTCCCTCCCTCCCACTGAAGAGCAGGTCGTGAGGGAGGCTCCCTGTGCGGCACAACCACCCCTCCCAGGCCCCGGGACTCCCACAGTCACGACCAAGCCTGGTCCCCGCCCCTCTCCGCCTTTGTGAGGGCCGCGACGAGAGCATCGGTTTCCCATCCTCCCTCCCCCTCCCTCAAACGACTCTGGAGAAGACGAAGCAGCGCCATGTTCTTACCGGGGGTCTTGCGCGGGAAGAGGCGCGAGCGAGGAAGCGGGCCCTCCTCTTCCTCCTCCTCCGCGCGCGCGCTCCGCTGTGAGCAGCAGCGCCACAAAATGGCCGCCACGGCTGCTGCGGCGCCCCTAGCTCGCCCGCCCGCCCGCCTAGAGAGAGAGAGAGAGAGAGGAGGAGGAGGGTCCTGTAGGGGGCGTGGCTAAGGCGAGGGGGGCGTGGCGTCGGCGGGACGACGGTTGGCCTCAGAAGGGACCATCTGTCAATCACCTCGCAGCCTCTTTCCTCTCTTTGAGGCAGAACACAAGGGAGTTGGGGTTTCCACGCAGCTGAATAATAAAATCCCACCTGATCTGCTTTGAACTGGAATATATGGCAGTGTGGGCTCTGATGATAACCCAGTTCAAAGCAGACCAAGTGGGGTTTTTTTGCTTCATATTCTGGGTTAAATGGGTGTGTGGAAGGATCCTCTGTAGTAGTTTTATGGAGTGACTTGAAAATGTACCACAGGCACCCTCCAAGTGTTTTGGACTCCAACTCCAACCATTCCTAACAGCCTCAGGCCCTTCCCCCCTCAGGCAAACTTGGCCCTCCAAGTGTTTTGGACTGCAAGTCCCACCATTCCTAACAGCCTCAGGCCCTTTCCCCCCCTCAGGCAAATTTGGGCCCTCCAAGTGTTTTGGACTTCAAGTCCCACCATTCCTAACAGCCTCAGGCCCTTTTTCCCCTCAGGCAAACCTGGGCCCTCCAAGTGTTTTGGACTTCAAGTCCCACCATTCCTAACAGCCTCAGGCCCTTTTTCCCCTCAGGCAAACCTGGGCCCTCCAAGTGTTTTGGACTGCAAGTCCCACCATTCCTAACAGCCTCAGGCCCTTTTTCCCCTCAGGCAAACCTGGGCCCTCCAAGTGTTTTGGACTTCAAGTCCCACCATTCCTAACAGCCTCAGGCCCTTTCCCCCTCATGCCAATCTGGGCCCTCCAAGTGTTTTGGACTTCAAGTCCCACCATTCCTAACAGCCTCAGGCCCTTTCCCCCCTCAGGCAAACTTGGGCCCTCCAAGTGTTTTGGACTTCAAGTCCCACCATTCCTAACAGCCTCAGGCCCTTTCCCCCTCAGGCAAATCAGGCAAATTTGGGCCCTCCAGTGTTTGGACTTCAAGTCCCACCATTCCTAACAGCCTCAGGCCCTTTTTCCCCTCAGGCAAACCTGGGCCCTCCAAGTGTTTTGGACTTCAAGTCCCACCATTCCTAACAGCCTCAGGCCCTTTCCCCCTCATGCCAATCTGGGCCCTCCAAGTGTTTTGGACTGCAAGTCCCACCATTCCTAACAGCCTCAGGCCCTTTCCCCCCCTCAGGCAAATTTGGGCCCTCCAAGTGTTTTGGACTTCAAGTCCCACCATTCCTAACAGCCTCAGGCCCTTTTTCCCCCTCAGGCAAACCTGGGCCCTCCAAGTGTTTTGGACTTCAAGTCCCACCATTCCTAACAGCCTCAGGCCCTTTCCCCCTCATGCCAATCCAAGTGTTTTGGACTTCAAGTCCCACCATTCCTAACCGCCTCAGGCAGGCAAATTTGGGCCCTCCAAGTGTTTTGGACTTCAAGTCCCACCATTCCTAACAGCCTCAGGCCCTTTCCCCCTCATGCCAATCTGGGCCCTCCAAGTGTTTTGGACTGCAAGTCCCACCATCAAGTCCCACCATTCCTAACAGCCTCAGGCCCTTTCCCCCTCAGGCAAACCATTCTGGGCCCTCCAAGTGTTTTGGACTGCAAGTCCCACCATTCCTAACAGCCTCGGGCCCTTCCCCCCTCAGGCAAATTTTGGGCCCTCCAAGTGGCCCTTTTGGACTTCAAGTCCCACCATTCCTAACAGCCTCAGGCCCTTTTTGCCCTCAGGCAAACGTGGGCCCTCCAAGTGTTTTGGACTTCAACTCCCACCATTCCTAACAGCCTCAGGCCCTTTCAGGCAAACTTGGGCCCCTCATGCCCCAATCTGGGCCCTCCAAGTGTTTTGGACTTCAAGTCCCACCATTCCTAAAAACAGCCTCAGGCCCCCACCATTTCCCCAGGCCCTCATGCCAATCTGGGCCCTCCAAGTGTTTTGGACTTCAAGTCCCACCATTCCTAACAGCCTCAGGCCCTTTCCCTGTCA
This sequence comes from Anolis apletophallus, assembly GCA_030556195.1. Taxonomy (NCBI): domain Eukaryota; kingdom Metazoa; phylum Chordata; class Lepidosauria; order Squamata; family Anolidae; genus Anolis; species Anolis apletophallus. The sequence goes on from JARBWK010000005.1 coordinate 49,304,714, forward strand.
GATTATTGCATTTTGAATAGCAATTCATGAGTCAGCACAAGATATATTTTCGCAGTTTGAGATGACCTGCAGTGTGACATGTTTGACACCAGATGGCGTTGTCTCAAGACTGCTAAATGGAACCTTGAGGAATTTCCGTTACAAAGTGACAGTTGGGATTTGTCAGTTGGGATTGAATATCTGTGAGGAAAGGATGTTTAGAAAGGTAGCTGTGATGGCTGTTGTTTTTCGATGTTTTACCAGTTATTGTTAAATACAATTCAATACAAAGTTATATATTTACCTTGTGAATTGAATGAGAGTTTCATTATTCACACGAACAGAGACTGGAGTTTTTGGGCCGATGGGGAATTAAACTTATATTTCTGTTGCCTATCCGCTGTGACATAAATACTGACGCCAAGAGGTTATGGGCCCAGATCCCAGAACCCAGAACAAAAAAAGCTGAAGTGAATTTTTGCCAGGAGCATCTATAGTGTGAAGAAAGATGGCATTATTTGGAGCACAGCATCATTTAGAAAAACTCAGAGGCAGCTCAAATTATTTAATATGGGCTACCAAAGTGCGAGCAGTTTTGGCAAAGGAGGAGCTGTTATCTTGCTTAACACACTGACCTATTTCTGATGCAGAAAGGTTGAAAGATGGCAAGGCAAGGGCTACCATCATCCTGTCAGTTGACGATAGGCACCTCACATATTTAGCTCTGGAAGAAACAGCCGCTGACTGTTGGAAAAGGCTTGAAAAGCTGTATCAGCAGGCTACTGGAGGCTCAAAAGTTTTATTGAGCAGATAACTGTTTTCACTGAAGCTTCTGTCAATGGAAGATTGTGCCAGAGAGACTCATTTGAGTAAAATGCTGAGCCTATTTAATGATTTAGCAGCAAGGGGCACCAATTTTACAGAAGATCAGAGAGGCTTAATTCTACTAAGCAGTTTGGGGCAGAGCTACAACTCATTCATAGACTCCATGCAATCTGTGAAAGAAGAGGACATCAACTTCGACTTAGTTTCGACTAGATTGGAGAACTGGGCTTGTTACAGAAGAAATGCCCAGCAACTTTCAACGGAGAAGACGGTCAACAAAGGCTTCAATATGAAGAGGAAAGAGACAATCCAGTGTGACATCATCTGTTACATTTGTAATAAAAGAGGACACAAAGCTAGACAATGTCATCAGAACAAGTTTAAGAAGAGTGAATCAGCACAGAGCAAGAAAGAACAGATCAACAATTCAAGAAAAGACTCTGATTCAGGCTGTCTGTTGATGAGTTTACAATGTAACAATGATTTTATTCCTCAGGTACCCTGGATTATTGACTCTGGGAGTGCAAAGAGTTTTGTTAAGGATAGTAAATTGTTGTTACAAAAAGGCATAGTCCCAGAAACCTGGAGGGAGGCAAATTTAACATTAATCGGGAAACAGGGCAAGGAAAGAGATAACCCAGTGAACTACAGACCAATAGCGCTTCTTAACTTTGATTACAAAATCTTTACAACAATTATAGCAGAAAGACTAAAGGAATTTTTGAAACATTGGATAAAAGAGGACCAAAATGGATTCATCCCAGGAAGACAACTAAAAACTAACATAAGAAATATAATTAATGTGATAGAATATTTTGACAAAAACATAGATAAAGAGGCTGCTATAATGTTCATGGACGCTGAAAAAGCGTTTGATAAAATCTCCTGGGATTATCTCAAATTGCTCCTAAAAGAATTAGACATGGGCTTTCAGATGGAGAACACAATCCAGGCTATCTACCAGAAACAAACAGCCAAAATAATAATCAATCAAGGGAAAACTAAAAAGTTAGAGATCCAAAAAGGAGTAAGGCAAGGATGCCCACTGTCCCCCCTGCTATTCGTCCTTATGCTAGAGGTACTGCTAAATACCATCAGGGAGGATGACAATCTCAAAGGGGTGCAGATAGGAAAGGAAAAAACAAAAGTGAAAGCTTTCGCGGATGACGTTGCCTTAATTATACAAAGCCCAATAGAAACCATCCAGCTATGGATGAAGAGAGTTGAAGAATTTGGCGAGATAGCTGGCCTCAAAATAAATAAGAATAAAACCCAATTCATAGTAAAAAATTTGAGTGGAGAAAAGAAACAGAAGCTGGAAGACATCTCAGGAGTTAAAATAGCAAGTAAAGTGAAATATTTAGGAATTAACTTAACATCCAAAAATTCCCAGCTATTTAAAAACAATTATACAGAATTGTGGAAAGCAATCCAAAAAGATCTAGGGAAATGGGAGAAACTTAACCTATCATTGATGGGAAAAGTAGCGTCACTCAAAATGATGATCCTACCCAGAATCAACTTTCTTTTCTCCACCATACCAATTATAAAAAAGAGGACCAATTCAAAATTTGGACGAGGGATATGTCAAAATTCTTGTGGGGAGGGAAAAAACCAAGGGTAAAGATGAAGACAATACAAGATAGCAAGGAAAGAGGAGGGCTGGGGGTACCCAATTTAAAAATATACTTTGAGGCCAACTGTTTCGCCTGGGCGAGAGAATGGGTTAACTTAGAAGAGGACAGGATGCTAAACCTAGAGGGCCATGACCTAAGGTTCGGGTTCCACGCTTATATGGGATATGATAAAATCAAGGCAGACGCGGGATTTAAGAACCACTATACTAGAGACGCGATACTTAGAGTATGGACAAAATATTGGAAAAAGAGGTACAAAAAAACTCCTCTATGGCTATCCCCAACAGAGGCGTTTAGGATCAGGGAACTAGGAAGCAGAAAATGGACCCAATATAGGGAACTTATAGAGTGGGATGGGCAAAAATATGTGCTCAAAAGTATGGAACAACTGAAATTAGAAGGGATAGTGTTGAGCTGGTTTTCCTATCTCCAAATAAAAGAGAAATTCAAAGTAGACTTAAAAAGAGGATTTGAGGAGAATAGCAATGAACTAGAAGAAATTTTACTGGGTAAAAACCAGAAAATCGTAGGAAAAATCTACAAGGTGTTATTAAAATGGGAAACAGAGAACAACCAAGACAGGGAATACATGAAGAGCTGGTCTAGAAACCTAGGATATAAAATCAATAAGGAAACATGGACACAAGTATGGAAAGAGAATGTGGGTAGTGTCGCCAGTTATGCCTACCAAGAAAACTGGGTCAAGATGATCTATAGGTGGCACTTGGCCCCGCCAAACTAGCTAAGATATATAAAAATCTTAACCCGAAGTGCAGGAGATGCACTTCAACTGGCACCTTCTTCCACGTATGGTGGACGTGTGACAAAACAATCAAATACTGGAAAATGATCCAACTAGAAATTAATAAAATATTGGGATGGAAAGTAGCAAGGAAACCCGACCTCTTCTTACTGGGGATAAAAGATAGAAGCTTTCCTAAAGAGGACTGGAGAACTTTTACTCTCTGCACAACCGCGGCGAGAATGGCCTTCGCCCAACAATGGAAAGAGGCAGAACCCCCCACGAAAGAAACCTGGTTCTCCAAACTTTGGGGAGCTATCCAGATGCTGGCCTTAAGCGAGAAACTGCGCCGGGATGACATCAAAGATAAAGAGACAATGGATTGGTTAAAAATTAGAACTTACTGTAAAAGGGAATTTAATGTAGAGCTAAACATGACATAGAGACAGAATGATTCAACTTTCTCCCCCCCCCCTCTATACCCTCGCAGGACGCAAAGGAGGACTAAGAGATAGTCGAATAGAAAAGAGCGGGCCTGGAACCAAACCCCTCGACCTCCGAACACGAGCACGCTTTTCACACCCCTTTTCTATCTTTCAGCTATAGCACCCAACACGAGGGAAAGGCCCCCGGGCCCTTCCCTCACTGTTAGCCTTACTCTTCATCTCAAGCTCTATCTTTCTGACTTTCTTTTCTGTTCCTCCGAAACTTTCGGAACCCCCATCTCGACTCGAGATGGTTGTATGTTGTTTGTCTGTACTATCTTATGAAAATCAATAAACTTTATTTTTTTTTAAAAAAAGGATAGTAAATTGTTAGCAGAGAAGGAACCTTTATCTGGTTCTATGCAAAGTTGTGTGAGTCTAGCCAATGGTCAAAAGTGCAAGGTTTTAACAAAGGGAGAAGTTGAAATTGGTCAACTTAGTCTAAAGTTAGACAATGTTTATTTAGTTCCTGAGCTAGAACACAATGTTCTAGGGGTGAAACAACTTGCAGACCATGGTTTATCCATTGTGTTTGAAGGGGAGTTATGTAAAATGAGTAATAAAAATACAGGTATGTATAAGGAAGTAAAATTTCAAAATGGTTTCTATAGAATGAATGCTAGTAATAAAATGTCTACAAATAGTATTCAGAGTTTGGAAGGGAAACCTCTGCATGGTGACAGATGTCTGCACATGCTACACAGGAAGTTTGGTCACATGAACTATAATATGATTAGAAAGACTGCACAGCTAGTAGGCATTCAAATACCAGAATGCAGAAATTATTTAGAGTGTGCTGTCTGTAACAAAACAAAGTTAAAGGCTTATCCTGTTGCCAAAAGGAGTGATAGAGTAACAACTAAGTTACAGTTAGTGCACATGGATCTAGCTGGACCTTTTCCAAAGAGTATTGGAGGGAATGTATTTCTACTAGTAATAGTAGATGATAGGTCTCGATTTGGCTTCGTTTACCCTCTGAAAGGTAAATTTCAGGTGTATGAAAAATTTATTGAATGGTACAATTTTGTGAAGAACCAATTTCCTGATTTGACTGTTAAACAAGTTCAATCTGATAGAGGAGGTGAATTTGTGAATGAAAGACTTAATAATTTTTTTAAGGATAAAGGAATTTGGCATAGGAAAACAAATCCGTGTGTATCAAAAGAAAATGGAATTGCGGAGCGTCGCTTAGGTGTAATTCAAACCATGGTAAAATCAATGCTTGAGGATGCACAAATGTCCAAAGGTTTTTGGGCAGAAGCAGCTAACACTGCCAATTACATGCTGAATAGGTTATGGACCTTGGATTGAGATCCAAGATGGCCGCGTCGAGCAGACGCTCAAACGCCGAGCTCCGCCGAGCCTCTGGTTACTTTTCCCATGTCGTTGCCAGCACAGCACCCCCACTGCTGAGGGGGGATGCTCTTTGCCTGGGGAACAACTCACCGGACTTGCCTGCCCTGTCTGTCCTGCCTGGCTCGGGGGGGGGGGGGGCGCTGCTTGAGGCTCCGGGGCGCTCCCTCCCCCTTCTCGAGGTCCTGCAGGCCGACGCCGAGTTCACCTTGGAGGCTGTTCGGGCGCCGGCCTCCGGCCTCAGGGCCCTTGCGGAGCTGAGGGACGTTGCTGCCCCTGGGAGGCCCCCCGGCTTGGGGACTGCGGCGACCGCGGCGACTGCGGTGGCCACGGTGACCCCCCAGGGGTCCCTGGCTTGGTCCCCCGTACCTTGGCCGGGCCTGGAAGAGGCCGGGCTTTCCACCCCTTCCAACTCCACCCAAGGGGACGCTGGTGAACAACCCGGAATCATCAGGGACGTACCGCATGACCTTGCTGGCCTTGCCCACCATCTCGGCCAGTTGGTCGAGCGCCTGGCCTTCTGGCTGGGTGAGTTGGACAGACTGGGACCGGCGCTGGCGTCCTTGTGCGGCGCGGTCGCCCCTCGCTGCCCGGGCTTCTGCCCTGGGCCTGGAGGGGGCGCGGCCGGCGGAGCACGGGGCTCGCCTTGTTTGGTCTCCCCGCACCCGAGCCCGGAGGGGAGAAGGCCGAGCGGAGTGGCCAGCCCTGACCCCACAGATGGACCTTTGGAGGAAGGCCGACGGGCTGCCGAGGGCCCCCCCTCCCGGAGGGCGACCCCGCCCCACGGCCGAGACCCCAGTGAGAGCGACGGCGGTCCAGTGGTGGAGCCCGTGGGCGGCTCTGGGCCGCGCCCCGAGCTCGACGGTGGAGGCACCGGCTGGCGGCCTCAACATGGCGCCCGGCCCCATCCAGCCCGGCGTCCCTGGTCCTGCCCCTCCACCCTCCCCCAGTGGCTGGGACCGCCTCCCGGCGGCCCCAGTCGTGGAGCTGCCGCCGCTGCCGGTCCTGCCGCCCAAAGCCGCGAGCTCCCCTCTGCCGCTGCGCAGGCGGCCCGTGACGGATGCGGTGGACATCGAGGGAGTCCTGGCGAGGGCTCCGGGGGAGCGGCCCCGACGACGTGCGGGGCGGCTGTCGGCGGTCCCCCTGACTGTGGCTAGCCTGGGCCCCGGTGGGTCACCCAAGTTTGATGGACACCCATTGAGGCGGAGACGGGGTCGAGGACGGGGTAGGGGGCGGGGCCGGAGGATGTCTCTCCCCTGCTCTGTTATACCTCCCCCACGGTGGCTGTCGTCCAGAAGGTGCCTCCCGGAGGGCCCCGCCCCAGGACGTTCCGGAACACTGCCCGCAGGTTCGGGGCGCCTTCACCGGCGAACCCCCAACCTAGGAGGGTGGACAAGCCGCCGATGACGAGGCATGGTCTACAGGCTGGCAACAACCGACACCACAGTGACTGTCACCACTTAGACTTGGAGTCTCTGAGGATGTTCCTCGATTTGTGGGACCCCCCCGGCTCCCCCCATTTGATGGTTGCGCTCGATAGCTCCACCGGGTGGCTCTGCCCCTTGGCATGAGCCTGGTCTTCCCCTCCCCTATCTGTTGTTGTTCATCCTGTGATGTTCCACCCTATTTATGTATTTTCTGGTGTATTGTCTTGTCTGTCTTTTTATTCTGTATTGTTATTTCTTGACTCTGTAAGCCGCTGCGAGCCGTATGGAGTTAGCGGCATATAAGTCCAAAGAAATAAATAAATAAATAATAAATAATAATAAATAATAAGTGTAAATGAAATCCCATTCTATTTGTTTTATGGAAGACATCCAAAGGTGGATCATTTTCAAGTATTTGGTGCGCATGCAAATGTCTTAATTCCTATACAGCAAAGAGACAAAAGAGATCAGCATTGGGTAAAGATGCAATTTATTGGATATGAAGGTGGAACGAAAGGCTATAGATTCTGGAATGGCTCTTCTCCAGGGAAGAAGATCACAGTCTCCAGATCTGTAAAGTTCGAAAATAATACTCATTGGGATAGAATTGATGCGAACACTGAAGTGTTCATAACCCCAAGTGTTTCTAGAGTAAAGAATGAATCTGAAGTTGTAGAGGTATTAGATGAGGCAAATGTGGAAGAAAGCAAGGAACAATCTGAAGAAAGTAATTTTCATGATTCCCCCCCTCAGGCAAATTTGGGCCCTCCAAGTGTTTTGGACTGCAAGTCCCACCATTCCCCCCTAACAGCCTCAGGCCCTTTCCCCCCCTCAGGCAAATTTGGGCCCTCAAAGTGTTTTGGACTTCAAGTCCCACCATTCCTAACAGCCTCAGGCCCTTTCCCCCTCATGCCAATCTGGGCCCTCCAAGTTTTTTGGACTTCAAGTCCCACCATTCCTAACAGCCTCAGGGAAAATTGGGCCCTCCAAGTGTTTTGGACTTCAACTCCAACCATTCATAACAGCCTCAGGCCCTTTCCTCCCTCATGCAAACCTGGGCCCTCCAAGTGTTTTGGACTTCCAAATCCCACCATTCCTAATGTTATCGAACAACCGCCAATCCCACAGGCCTGTTGTCTGACAACCGGGCAAGCCCCGTGGACCGACCACGGGGCAGAGACCGCGAGGGTTCAGTTAACCTGGCGAGCCCGGAGCGACTAGGTCCTCGTAGCCTACCCGCCTCCCATAGATCCAATTATGCTCACCAATGCTGCAAGGTAGATGCCACGAAATTGTTTATTCTGCTCAGCTGAGAGGATGCGAACCGCAATACCCTGATTCCCGCAAAGAACGCATACATGTACATTCAAAACATTGGTTTTTAAAGGTTACAGAACTGTCAAAACAATTGAATTTCCCGCCCGCCTCCTTCTGGGCTGGCTCTGCTGGTGATTGGTTGGAATGTTTGAGGCCAGCTGATGGGCGGGAGGCCGGCCAGTTCCAGGGGAGCCTATCAGCGCTCGCTCCCATTTGCCGGCTTCGGCCAATCAAAGGTCTGTGGCCATATATGGAGTTCCAGGAAGGGAAGCTTAGGCGGGGATTACTGACAGGTTGGCATATGAATGAAAACAAAGAGTCCGAGCCAGGTAACGACCTGGGGCAACACCTGGAAGTGATGAAATCATTGAGTTGATGTGTCCCATCCGTATGTGAATGGGGAAGAAGAGGAAGAAAGGCCTGGTGATTCACTCAGACCCCTTTGGTGACAAAAGGACTTATTTTGGGGCACACCTGGGTTCCGAGGCCAGCTGTGGCACCCGCTGTGAAGAGCAAACTTTTATTGTCCAGGTTCCAAAGGCGAGTTTAGTTAGACTGGAAATCCGACCGTTAAACCTGCCTCAGGACTGATGAAACGTGGGGCTTAAGTCAAGAGCTTAGCTGATCCATAACAAGATTTCCATCAGAAGGCGCATGCAATATGAATATGGTGATCCACAAAGATTTCGGGAGCATTGCGCAGTCGCATTTCCTCTTGACAAACATAGTAAAACACCCTCAAGGCAATCTTTCTTAACGAAGGGCAAGGAGGGGAAGGGAAGGGTTACAAGGGGTCAAGGGAGACATGGGAGCAATATAGTATGCAACACAAAGATCCCCAGTAATTTCCCAGTACATTCCCATACAGTTCTTGCTCCCAGAGTTATTATCTTTAAACAAGGCAACGCAGTGCTGCCTTCCTTCTGGGAGTTGTAGTTCTCCTTGATGTAATTACTGTCCTTGGGAACTGCAGAGTCTTTGGGGCTTGGGGTGCAAAGCAGTGAGAATAGCAGCAAGAGGAGTCCGTGACCAGTGTCCTTGGGTGAACTTCAGGTCCCAGCTGGGAGCCAGGCCGCTGATTGCGAGCGGCCACTTTTCCGGCTTTCCCCAGGCATGGGAGGGAGAACGGGAGAAGAAAAGAGCAGAGACAAGATGGGGAAGAGGCAGAGTGCCTTGGGGCAACAACGGGCAAATCGGGGAACTTCCAACTTGTGGATACTGAATGCATGGGTTCTATTGGCTGTGCAAATGTTGTGTGGATGGGGCAATGGGAGGCAATGGTGGCTGGGTGTACTGGGAGGGACGAAGTTGGTGCAGTGTGATGTATGGAACTGAGTGAGGCAGAAGGGAAGGGGGAAAAAGGGGTCTGGTACTGGTGCAACTTAGGCCATGGGCCAAAAGGAATACTGGGGACTCTCTGCGGTTTGACCTTCTGGATTCGGGGCTTCCTGGTTCGACTACACTAACAGCCTCAGGCCCTTTCCCCCCTCATGCAAACCTGGGCCCTCCAAGTGTTTTGGACTTCCAAGTCCCACCATTCCTAATAGCCTCAGGCCCTTTCCCTCCTCAGGCAATCCTGGGCCCTCCAAGTGTTTTGGACTTCAAATCCAACCATTCCTAACAGCCTCAGGCCCTTTCCCCCCTCAGGCAAACCTGGGCCCTCCAAGTGTTTTGGACTTCAACTCCCAACCATTCCTAACAGCCTCAGGCCCTTTTCCCCCTGCATTAAATGTTTGATGTAGACAGGGCCTCCATGGTTTTCCAGGACGATTGAGAATTCAAAGCCTGGTCTCTCACTGTTCTAGCATAATATCAAAACCATTATACCGCATTGGCTCTTTAGATAAGGGATAACAGAAATGGAAGATACATACTTAGTTTGCAAAAGATGGCTTCTATTAGGCACAGTGGCTGAGACAGTAGTTTTGGGGTGTCTTGAGAGGGTACCAAGATGTTAATGTATTACTGTATTTCTACTTATAGAGATAGGTTGAATATGTGAAATTTTCAGCCTCGGCTATCAGAAGGGTTAAGCAGAACATTCATAGGGATACCAAGGTGCTTGTTTATACAGCTATTTTCTTCCCAACCCTACTATGCCTGCGAAAAGCGGACTATCTATAGACATCACACTCAATTCTTGGAACGATTCAATAAGCGCTGCCTCCAAAAATCCTGCAAATTTCTTGGGAAGACAGGCGGACAAATAGTAGCATGCTGGAAGAAGCATTGAAGTGATGCTCCTATGCCATCAACTCTCCTGGACTGACCATGTTGTCCAAATGCCTGATCACCGTCTTCCAAAGCAATTACTATACTCCCAACTCAAGCATGGAAAACGGAGTGTTGGTGGACAAGAAAAGAGATTTAAAGATGGGCTTAAAACTAACCTTAAAAACTGTGACATAAACAACAAGAACTGGGAATCCCTGGCCCTTGAGCGCTCCAACTAGAGGTCAGCTGTGACCAGCAGTGCTGTGGAATTCAAAGAGGCACAAATGCAGGGAGAAAGGGAGAAACATGCCAAGAGGAAGGTGCATCAAACCAAATCTGATCGGGACCACCTTCCACCTGGACACTAACGTCCCCACTGTGGAAGAACATGTGGGTCAAGAATGTGGAAGAACATGTGGGCCCGCAGTCACCCACGTATCCACCACCAAGACACTGCACTTGGAAGGCCATCATACTTGGACAATGAGGGATCGGTAAAGTAAGTAAGTGGGATTTGATTACTATGCACATTGACTTTGTGGAAATACTTTTTTTCTTGTTCTGCCTTAGGCAGCAACACTTATTAAGCTGGCATTTTTCAGCAGGAGGATCTCAGTCGGCCGAGTTACGAAATCAGGAAGAATCATGCTTAAAGTTGCCATTTTCCACCCCCTCAGTCCAGAGCATTCAGGTTGCATGTTACGCAAATCTTAATTACACGTGTTATTAATTTGCATTGTAATTATGCAAATTTAACCCATTAACTGTTGCATTTATCCTACTAGGGTGTCTCAACCATGATTCCCTTTTAGTAACTACTTTGTAGAAGAGAAAGTGTTTAAAGTACTGGAATTGAAATGGACCTACAGTGTTCCCTCACTCATTGCTGGGGTTAGGTTCCAGGACCTCCCACAATAAGTGAAAAACCACTAAGTAGGGATGCTCTATTTATTTTAATATTTATACATAATTTTAGTAGTTATACACTATTTTAAGGCTTTATAAACTTAAAGTGAAGGAAAGGAATCCTTCAAGGCTGGAGGGAGGGAGGACTGAGGAGGGAAAGCACCTTGGAGAGCGGTGGCAGCAAAACCCCACAAAACAGCGAAAATACCATGATATATATTTTAAATTAATATTTTTTTGAAATCCGCAAAACAGCAAGTCCGCAATAAGTGAACCGTGAAGTAGGGAATACTGTACATTTCTTTTTCCCTTCCAAGTTGCCTTAAGCACATTCCTTGAAAGGGTGGGGCTTGCTACAGCAGCCCTCCTGCCAGGTGGGAGGAGTTAGCCTATTTCCTGTTTTTAAGCAGTTAGCCTAGCTCCTGTTTTTTAAATCAGTCAGCCAACTGTCTCTGTGAGGAGCAGTTTAAGCAGACTACTTGCAAATAAGAAAATAAGGAGCACTGGTAAGTTCCTGGGTAAATTTGTTGTTTAGCTTCTAGTATTAGCTGCTAGTAGGTATTTTTTAGCAGCCCGCGCGCCTGTCGGCGCGCGATACAACATAAACCTGTAACAAGTAAAAAAAAAGAAGAAAGAAATATCCAAAGACTTGTAAAAAAGTTAATCAAGACCAAAACAAACAGTAAATCTACAAAAAGGAAAAAAAGTCTAATTATCTAGAATAAAGGAGTCAAATTATAAAAACATATTAACAAGAAATGGAGGTAGTCAGCCAGCAGTGGGAGGGGGGCTTACCAGTGTTTTGCATTGAGTGTCACATGTATGACTATCTGCCTGCTGGGCAGAAGTCTTAGGTGTGCATTCGCTGCAGTGAGCTCCTGGCTCTCAGGGAACGTGTTCTTTCCCTTGAAGCCAAGGTAGCAGACCTGGAGAAACACAGAGAGGAAGTGAGGCAGGAGGAAGAGATCTCCAGGGATGAAATAGGAGCACCCCACTCCGTTCTGAGCAGCCCTCCAGCTGCTTTGGAAAATGGGGGTCTTGGGCAGGGAGGACATCAGTCTGAGCAAGAGGGACCGGCTCCCTTAGTTGGGACCCCTTCCTCGGAGGATGTGCCCATATCCTCTTGCACCGAGGATACTTCTCAACGGGTGGTAGGAGGGGGGGCTTCTTGTAGTGGGCGATTCGATTGTCAGAAACATAGAAAGCTGGGTTTGTGATGGATGTGATGACCGCATGGTAAATTGCCTGCCGGGTGCAAAGGTTGCGGACATCACGAGGCATCTAGATAGGCTGGTAGATAGTGCCGGGGTGGAGCCAGCAGTCGTGGTACATGTCGGTACCAATGACATTGGGAAGGCCAAACAGATGGTCCTGGAAGCCAAATTTAGGTTGCTAGGTAGAAGATTAAGGTCCAGGACCTCAAAGGTAGCATTCTCGGAAATTCTACCGGTTCCACGCGCAGGGACAGCCAGACAAGCAGAGCTCAGGAGCTTCAACGCGTGGATGAGGCAGTGGTGTCGAGAGGAAGGGTTTAGATTTGTAGGAACTGGGGACATTTTTCGGAAAGCCAAACCTTTACAAAAGGGACGGGTTAACACTTGAACGAAAATGGAACCAGACTGCTGGCAATTAATATTAAAAAGGCTTCAGAGCAGCTTTTAAACTGATTCCTAGGGGAAAGTCGACAGGAGCTGGGCAGCTTCCGGTTCGAGAGGGTGAAACGCCAAGTATGGAGGACTAAATTTACGCACAAATGGCTGAGTCAACAGAAAAGATAGAAAGTAGTCAAGAGGTAGGACATGGTAGGCCTTCTACAAATTCTCATAAACAGCCAAAGTTGAAAGGGCATCAGAGCAATAAATATAAATGTCTGTACGCAAACGCTAGAAGCCTTCGAACAAAAATAGGGAGTTGGAATGTTTGGCAAAAGAAAAAAAATTGATATTATTGGCATAACAGAAACCTGGTGGACAGAGGAAAACAATTGGGACACAAAAATTCCAGGTTATAAACTGTACAGGAAAGACAGGAGAGGGAAAAACGGTGGCGGTGTGGCCTTGTACATAAATGAAGAGCTAGAATCTCATGAATTAGAATTTCAAGAAAATTCAAACTCACCTACAGAAACATTGTGGGTAAAAGTCCCAGGACAAAAAACTAATCTAGCATTAGGGATCTGCTATCGTCCTCCCAACCAAACTCCAGAGGCAGACTGCTATCTGGAAAATGAATTTAAACAGGCCTCAAAAAGCAATAAATTAGTCATAATGGGGGACTTCAACTATCCCCGAATAGATTGGCTAAATTCTTGTTCTACGCATGAAAGAGAGACAAGGTTCCTCGACATGCTAGCTGATTATTCCCTTGAGCAGATGGTCATGGAACCAACCAGGGGAAAGGGGATCCTGGACTTGGTGCTAACTAATGAACAAGATCTCGTTCAAGATGTCCTTGTAACTGAGCCCATAGGTACCAGTGACCACAACACAATAACCTTCAACTTAAGTTTGGATAGCAAACTGTCAGTGAAAACTAACACAGAGACCTTAAATTTTCACAAAGGGAATTTCACCAAAATGAGAACAATAGTAAAGAACAAACTAAAAGGAACAGTAAAAAAATCAAATCCCTCCAGAATGCTTGGAAACTGTTTAAAAATACTTTAAAACAAGCCGAACTAAAATGCATTCCTAAAATAAGAAAGTCCAAGAGGACTTTCAAATGAAGTAAAAGATGTGATTGGAAAGAAGAAAAACTCATTTAAGAAATGGAAGGCTCTTCCTACTGAGGAGAACAGAAAGGAACACAAGCTCTGGCAAACTAAATGCAAAGCAACCGTCAGGAAAGCCAAGAGAGATTTTGAGGCACATATAGCTAAGAATATTTTTAAAAATAGCAAAAACTTCTTTAAGTACATCAGAAACAGGAACCCAACTAGAAAAGCATTTGGGCCACTTGACGAAAATGGTAAGAAAGGGACAATACGTGAAGACAAGGAGATTGCTGAGCGGCTAAATTACTTCTTTGCCTCTGTTTTCACACAGGAGGACAGACAACATATGCCTGCAGCTGAGTCAGTTTTTTCAGGGAGGGAATTAAATGAATTAAACCAGATAGAGATAAACAAGGAAGATGTTCTCACATGCCTTACTAAACTAAATGTCAACAAATCACCAGGGCCAGATGGCATCCACCCCAGAGTTCTTAAGGAACTCAAGTGTGAAATTGCTGAAATTCTAGCCAAAATATATAACCTTTCTCTAAGATCAGGCACTGTACCCGAGGACTGGAGGGAGGCAAATGTAACTCCGATCTTCAAGAAAGGATCCAGGGGTGATCCAGGAAATTATAGGCCAGTTAGTCTAACCTCAGTTCCAGGCAAAGTGATGGAAACCATTATTAAATTAAAAATTACTAAGCACATAGAAGAACAGGCATTGCTGAAGGAAAATCAACATGGTTTCTGCAAAGGCAAATTATGTCTTACTAACTTGATAGAATTCTTTGAGGGTGTAAATAAACACATAGATAAAGGGGACCCAGTCGATATTGTTTACCTTGACTTTCAAAAGGCTTTTGACAAAGTCCCTCACCAAAGGCTCATAAAAAGCTCTTCAGCCATGGAATCAGGGGACAGGTCTTGTCCTGGATTGGAACCTGGCTAAACTGTAGGAAACAAAGGGTGGTAATAAATGGACACTTCTCTGGATGGAAAGAGGTGAGAAGTGGCGTACCCCAAGGTTCAGTTTTAGGACCGTTACTTTTTTTCTCCTTCGTGTGGTCTGTGAAATGCACACAAGTGGGTTTACTCCCGCACATGCGTAGAATCTCGGACATACTAGCTAAAATTTAAAGATTAACATATGCCCCTCCCACTCCCCGCCCTCCCTCACCCCCCACTGTAGCTACCCAGGCAGTCCTTTTTCCGCCTTGCCAGCGAAAGGATCTCCGATTACTAGCTCCTGTAGAAGTCCACGGATTGCCTCGACTATTCAGTTAAGATGTCTTCTCTTTCTTTTAAAAGGTGCTCTGATTGTGGAGCAACCTTACCTGAAGAGGATGGACATCCTAAATGTCTCCTCTGTTTGGGAGAATCCCACATTCCCCAGTCCTGCAAAATATGCAGGACTTTCTCTAATAGAACCCTGAAGAACAGGGATTCTAAGCTAAAGGCCACCTTGTTTGAGCAGGCTTTGCTCCCTTCAGAGACTGGGCTCTCTCCTTCCACGAGCCAGCCCTCTCTGCCTTCTGGGACTCAGAATCCCAGCCCCCTGAGTGCTAAAACTAATAGTGCCATCCGTGAGTTGGCCCCTGACTCAGTCATCGAGCCACTCCGGAAAAAGAAAAAATTAAAGGCTGCCAAGATTGGCAAGCCAACAGAAAAATCTAAAGAGCCCCTGGCTCAAAAAACCCCAAGGCTCCTGGTTGCGCCTCGGCCCTCCAGTCCTTGTGAGGCTCTGGCACAAAGTGATACGAGGCTCCTGGCTAGCCCTGCACTCCCCAGTCCTCCTCTTGTTATATGTGCAGCTGAAACGCTGCAACTTTTCAATGAAGAGAGCACTCAATTTTCGGGGGGTGAAAATCCCCCCCACTTCCTTCCCAACCTCATTTTTTCTCCGGTCCCCGAGCCTGAGCTGCCCTCACCTCCCTCTCCTCCGCTCGCCCAGGCTCCCCCCCACCTTCTCTTTTGTCGGAGACCGGCCTCAGCCACGTGGAGGCTAGCGCCACGCGGCCTCCTTCCTCCTCCTTGCAATCAGCTGCTGCTGTTTTCCCGCCGTGGCGCGGCTCGTCGGAGACCGAGCCGCGCCACGTGGAGGCCAGCGCCTCGCGGCCTCTCTCCCTTGCTTCCTGATCAGCTGCTGCTGCTCTTCCGCTTCGCGGGGGCGTGCGCTCGCCCCCGCAGCGCCGCGCGACCAAACGGCGCTCTTCCCCAGAGGCTTTTTTCCCAGCTGATGGCTCCCATCACCCTCGGTCACGGAGCCCTCTGAAAGAGGGCTCCGGTGACCGAGCTCATCCCTGGGATCCCCCCTATGGGTATCCCTATGGATACCCCCCCTACCCTCCTCCTTTTTCCCACTATGGCTACTATCCTCCTGAGCCTTATCCCCATCCAGATTTTTACCGGTATCCGTGGCCTTCTGCCACGTATACCCCGCAATCCGTGGCACCCCCCCTCCTCCTCCTCAGCTCTTCCAGTCCCTTCAGCCCCTCCCACTCAAGCCCCTTCTCTCCCTGCCCCTGCTCCTCCTCTATCCCCCCCTCACCCACCAGTTGATGACAATGATGTGGATATAGAGTCGTCTTCTGACATGACTCCCATTCCCACACTGCCTGAACCTGAGACAGATGCTCAGCAGGCAGAGGAGTATAAAAAGTTTTCTGCCTTACTAATAAGGTTGGCCAGATCACTGGGCGTACAGCCCCCTCAATCTGATGATGTGGTTCAAGACCCTTATTTTACCTCTGCTGAGCAACAACAATCTCAGCAATCCACCATGTTGCCGACCATTCCTTATTTGGTCAAGTTGCTAAAGGTCACTGGTGTTGCCCCGGCCTCCGTCCCTAGTACATCCAGGCGGGCAGAAAATCTATACCGAATTGACCTGTCCACCACTCCGTGGCTGGCCAAACTTCCTAAAGTCAATTCTATTGTTACGGATGCTCAGCCTAAACCAGCCCAGAGCAACCAGGCCGCCCCTTCTGACAAAGAGGGGAGGAAGCTTGACGCTATGGCCAAAAATTTTTACTCTTCCGCATGTCTGTCAGGCAGAATGGCACATTACGGCGTCTATATGAGCGTCTACCAATCCTACCTCTGGAATAAAATAGGCCCTTATTTGGACCTCCTCCCAGTGTCCGATCAACCTATGGCTAAAGCTTTCCATCAGGAAGCTCTCACTCTGGCCACTCTCCAGAAGGATTTGGCCAAACATGGGGCGGATACCTCAGGCAAACTTATTGCTGGCTCAGTTGCTCTTCGGAGACATGCCTGGCTACGATCCGCAGCATTGTCTTCTAACCAACGATCATTGATCGAAAATCTCCCCATGGATGAGGCTGGTCTGTTCAATCCTGAGACAGATTCCCAGTTGGAACACTCCCATAAAATGAAACAGACACTAAATAAATACAGCCACCAATCCAACTCTGCCTACCAGTCCTATCGACAACGTTGGCGTCCTTATTACCACCAGCCCTTTCGTGGCTACTTCAATACTGCCCCGTACAGAGGAGGACAGCGGCTGCAGTTCCCCTCGCAAGGATACAGGCGTCCGGGCGCTCCATTCAGGGGTCAGTACCGAGGTGGTAGATCCTCCAATAACAAGCCACGCCGTTTCTAATCTGTTCCTTGACAGATTACGACCCTTCTTTTCAGCTTGGCAGTCTATCACCACCGATAGGTGGGTTCTGGACATTGTTTACCGAGGTTATGCCATAGAGTTTGAGTCACTCCCACCCCCTGTGAAACCTGTCTCCACTCAGGCCTCTCCTGCCCTATTACAAGAAGTTGATTCCCTCCTTCTTAAAGGAGCCATTTCCCCAACCCCATCCCACCAGCTCCAGTTTTGCTTTTTTTCTAGATATTTCCTAGTAGACAAAAGGGATGGGGGTCTCCGGCCGATTTTGGACCTCCGGGAAGTCAACCAATTCATCAGACCACGGAAATTTAGGATGGTCACTCTCCCCTCCATCCTCCCTTTCATCCCGAAGGGAGCATGGATGGCAACTGTTGACCTTAAAGACGCCTACTTCCACATTTCAATTCGGCAGTCCCACAGGAAATACCTCACCTTTATGGTAGACGGTGTCCCGTTTTCTTTTAACGTCCTTCCCTTCGGCCTCTCCACGGCCCCAAGGACCTTTACTAAATGTATGGCGGTCGTCGCCTCCCACCTCCGTCAGCAGGGCGTCACCGTTTTTCCTTATCTGGATGACTGGCTTTTCTGCGCTGGGTCATGTGACCAGCTGTCATCTGATATTAGTTATGCCTTATCTCTTTTGCAGAGCCTGGGACTGATCGTCAACCACGAGAAATCTCACCTCTCACCTGCCCGGACGGTGCAATTCATAGGTGCTGTTCTAGATTCTGTGTCCCAGAGGGCCTACCTCCCGGAGGATCGCTTCCTCAATCTATGCCGTTCTATCCAGGCCATCCAAGCCTCCCACCGGTGCTCCGCCTGGACCGTCCAATCTATCCTTGGTCATATGGCTTCCACCACGAACGTTACCGCGTTCGCCCGCCTCCGCCTCCGTCCCCTCCAAGCGTGGTTCCTCTCTGTGTTCCAGCCAGGACTGGACAGTCAAAACACGATCCTCCACCCCCCCCCCATGTCCTACAGTCCCTGTCATGGTGGACAGACAGATCCAATGTGTGCTCGGGCCTTCCCTTCTCCCCCCCCCCCAGCCGTCCCTGTCTCTGACGACAGACGCGTCATCCACGGGGTGGGGCGCTCACCTCCTAGATCTGACTATCAGCGGTCACTGGTCTCCCCTCGAAAAGAGGCTTCACATAAATGCCCTAGAGCTCACGGCAGTGGAAAAGGCCCTTCGGTCGTTCGTGACCGTAGTCTCCAACCAGGTGCTTCAGGTCCTCACGGACAACACCTCGGTGAAATGCTACATCAACAGACAAGGGGGCACTCGCTCCCCCACTCTCCTCTCCATATCCCTTCGGATATGGGATTGGTGCATCCTCCACAACACGTTCCTCCAGGCCATCCATCTCCCAGGCCTTCAGAACACGCTAGCCGACTCACTGAGCAGGACGTCATCCACCACTCACGAGTGGCAGCTCAGTCCCCGCCACTTCCTCTCACTGATCAGGCGTTGGAACACCCCCCAGTTAGATCTATTTGCATCACACCTCAACACCCACTGCCGCAGATATTGCGCGAGACTCCAACCTCACGCATCCCCAGACTGTCTAGGAGACGCATTCCTATACCACTGGTCCCCGGGTCTCCTATACGCATTCCCTCCACTCCCACTTCTCTCCAGGGTGGTAGCGAAGTTGTTGTCCGACAACTCGGACTGTATTCTGGTAGCCCCTTGGTGGCCTCGTCAGCCGTGGTTCACACCCCTTCTCCAGGCCTCTCAGGGAGACTTCCTCCGTCTGCCACTAGACCCCGACCTCCTCTCCCTTCAGCAAGGTCTTGTCCTACACCCGGACCTTCCATCTCTCCACCTCACAGCGTGGAGGATCAGGCCCTGTCCCACCTCTCCGACCCTGTCCGCCTGATAATCCAGGCGGCCCAGAAAGTTTCCACTAGGAAGGCATACACATATAAGTGGAACAAGTTCCGCGTTTGTCCAACCATTGGACCATTTGCCGCAGTCGGCTCCCGTCTCTGTTGTTCTAGACTTCCTTGTCCACCTCTCCACGAAGGGCTTTACCCTCTCCTCCGTTAAATGCTATTTGGCATCCCTGTCCTGGTACAGGAAGAAGTTTGGCCTCCCGTCCCTGTTTAGCGACCCCTTGGTGGGCATGTTTTTACAAGGTTATAAGAAATCTTTCCCTCCTGTCTCCCCTCCACCTCCGTCTTGGAGTTTGGAACTAGTCCTCTCACAGCTTTCCAAGCCTCCCTTTGAGCCTATGGCAACCTGCCATATCTCCCATCTCTCTTGGAAGACTGCCTTCCTTGTGGCCATTACTTCGGCCAGAAGAGCCAGCGAAATCACGGCACTCCGATCTGATCCCCCCTTCATTCGGTTCCATGAAGACAAGGTGGTCCTCCGGACGGATGTCACCTTTCTTCCCAAAGTTGTTTCCCACTTTCATATGACTGAGGACATTGTCCTTCCGACCTTTTTTCCCAAACCTTCATCTCCTCTGGAGGTTGCCCTCCACTCCCTTGACGTTAAGAGGGCTTTGTCCTTTTATTTGCATAGGACAGCTCCCCATAGGAAATCCCCCAAGTTGTTTCTCAAATACAGGGAAGATTCTCTCGGACTTCCCATTTCTTCTCAACGTTTAGCCTCTTGGATAGTCTTGGCAATCCGACTGGCTTATCAGTTAGCTCATAAAGAATTACCTGTTGGTGTTAAAGCCCATTCCACAAGGGCCGTTTCTACATCCCAAGCGTTCTTGCGGGGTGTTTCTGTTGACCAAATTTGCAAGGCTGCTACATGGGTGACCCCCTCGACGTTAGCAGCCCATTACAAGCTCGACATTCTCGCGAAGAAGGATGCATCCTTTGGCAGAGCCGTCCTGTTTTCCTGTGTGGCATGACCCACCTCCAAGGTACATAAGCTTGTTAAGTCACCCACTTGTGTGCATTTCACAGACCACACGAAGGAGAAGGTTAGGTTGCTTACCTGTAACCGTGTTTCTCCGAGTGTAAGGTCTGTGAAATTCACACAGAACCCACCCGTCCTCCCCTCTGATGTCATGCCTAGGTTCCTGCCGCTGTCTGGCTGTAAAGGACTGCCTGGGTAGCTACAGTGGGGGATGAGGGAGGGCGGGGAGTGGGAGAGGCATATGTTAATCTTTAAATTTTAGCTAGTATGTCCGAGATTCTACGCATGCGCGGGAGTAAACCCACTTGTGTGAATTTCACAGACCTTACACTCGGAGAAACACGGTTACAGGTAAGCAACCTAACCTTTCTGAGACAAACCAGGAAAGGGATCTTGGGGTTTTGGTGGACAGCTCAATGAAGATGTCAACCCAGTGCGCTGCAGCAGTGAAAAAAGCAAATTCTATGCTTGGCATGATCAGGAAGGGAATCGAAAATAGGTCGGCAAATGTTGTATTGCCTCTCTACAAATCTATGGTGAGGCCACATCTGGAGTACTGTGTACAATTCTGGTCACCGCACCTCAAGAAGGATATAACGGAACTGGAAAAGGTACAAAGAAGGGCAACAAAAATGATCCAAGGGATGGAGCAGCTCCCTTATGAAATCAGGTTGCAACGCCTTGGTCTTTTCAGCCTTGAAAGACGGCGTTTAAGAGGTGACTTGATCGAAGTGTATAAAATCATGCATGGGATAGAAAAGGTGAATAAAGAAAAAATATTTTCTCTGTCACACAACACTAGGACTAGGGGCACTCCTAAAGCTCCAAGGTAGGAAAGTTAGGACAAATAAAGGAAATATTTCTTCACCCAAAGGGTCATTGGGTTATGGAACTCACTTCCAGAGGAGGTTGTGACAGCTGTCAGCCTGGACAGCTTCAAGGCAGGATTAGACAGATTCATGGATACCAAGGGAATCAGTAGTTACTGAAATGGACATCCAAGTGCCACCTCTGTGTTGATGGAGGCAGGCAGGATTTTCCCCGGGTACTGGTTGTGGGGGGTTGGGAGCAGGTGAGGGTTTTGCCCTCCTTTCTGCTAGAGATCCCCGTGTACAACTAGTGGGCCACTGTGTGACACAGAATGCTGGACTAGATGGGCTGAGGCCCGATTCAGCATGGCTCTTCTTATGTTCTTATGTTCTTCTTATGTTCTTATGTTCCAAATTCCTGCTTCATCATGTAATTTACCATATGACATTGGGCCATCACTGCCTCTCAGCAGATCTCATTGGAAGGTAGTGGTTGGAATTAAGAAGACGGAAACCATTTGAAGTGGCTGTACACATTCTTTTATAATGGTAATGATAATGACAATTTGTTTTGCAAGGACACTTTCTAAATGTTTGCTATCAGTTTTTATTGATGGCAAAAATATAGACATCAAGAAAATACAAACAGACATCCCTGAACTTAATTGCCATCAGATTCATGGTATAAAATGCAGAGGAAAATAATAATCAATGTACAATCCACATCTCTTTTCCTTGTATTTTGCTTTACCTTGTACTTTTCAATGTTTTATACACTACACTTTCACATAGTTTGATATTCCATGTTTTTTATGACTACTTTTATTTCTGGTGATTTAAATTGACTTTTAATGTGTTTTATTATTATTTATGTTATTGTTTCATTTTAAGCCACTCCAAATCCCTTTGGGAGATGGGGTGAGATATAAATAAAGTTTTATTAATTCATTCAATGTGATTCTAGGCTGCATCAATAGGAGTATAGTGTTTAGCTCAAGAGAAGAAATAGTCTCACTCTATTCTGGCCCAGCTTACCTGTCAGAACATATATCCCCCTATGAACCCCGGGCTCTAAGATCTTCTGGGAGGCCCTACTCTTGGTCCCACTTACTTCACAAGTGTGGTTGGTGGGGGCTGGGGACAGGGTCTTCGAAGTGGTGGCCCTTCAGCTGTGGAACTTCCTCCCCAGTGAAATTAGTTTCCCCCCCCCCTCTCTCTTGTCCTTTAGAATGCAAGTGTTTGGAGAGTAGTACAGGGCTATATGCAGCCACAAAGTGAATTGCAGTGTGATAGGAACGGCTTTTGGATTATAATTTCAGGTCCATGTACAATGTTTTCAACAGCTTATTTATTGTATTCATAGGTTAGTCTTTTATGATTTTCATGATTTTCATGCTCAATGTATATTGTATGTGTGTGTTTTATGGTATATGTATATTGTATGTGTGTGTGTGATTGGCATTGAATTATTGCCAATTTGGAAAGCGCTCTGAGCCTTCTTTGGGGTTGAGATAGAGCCAGGTAAAAAATACAGTAAATAAATAAATAAATATTCTGCTTTGGTTAGAACAATTGAAGGATATTGACACGCTGAAACATGGCCGGAGAAGGGTGATTAAAATAAGCAAAGGTTTGGAAACCAAGCTCTGTGAAGAGTGGCTAATGGAGCTGAGTATGTTTAGCCTGGAGAAGAGAAGACGGAGAGGGGGCATTATAGCCATGTTTAAATATTTGAAAGGATGTCAAATTATTTATTTATTTATTACTTCAAATTTCTAGACTGCCACTCCCCGAGGGCTCAGAGCGGTTTACAGTAATTGAAAATCAAAACACAATATAATTACACAAGATTAACATACAATAGAATACAGTACAATTTAACTACACAACAGTTTACCATTAAACATAGTGATGCAAAATAGCAGCACTATGCCCTTCCCAAGTTAACTAAGGGAGGGTCATTGAGAAGGGGGCAGACTTGTTTTCTGCTGCCCTGAAGATAAGGACACAGACAATGGATTCAAATTACAGGGGGAAAATAAGATTCCATCCAAACATTAGGAATAACTTCCTGACTGTAAGAACTGTTCAACAGTGGAACTCTCTGCCTCAGAGTGTGGTGGAATCTCTTTCTCTGGAGGTTTGAAAACAAACTGGATGGCCACATGTGTCAGGTGTGCTTTGATCGTATTTTCCTGCATGGTAGATTGGGGTCAAACTGGATAGTCGCTTGGGTCTATTCCAATTCTATTATTCGATTGAATCTATTATTCTTGTTCCTTACCCTTCCATGCAGCTTTCACCCTCTTCCCACTTTCCTCTCTCATCTCCCCTCTCCTCTTCAAAGTGTGCCGGGCCCCTTGCTCCTGCTGGTTGCATCTCCCAGTTTCCCTCTTCTCACCCTGTGTCACAATTTTGCATTTTCTTCTACTTTCCATCACTTTCCATCTCTTGCTATTTCCCCCTCCCACTTTAACTCTTATGCTCCCTTGACTTGCTTCCACATGAGATCTGCGAGTGCAGCATTCTTTCAAATGAAGCAGAGAGTGTTTGAGAATCAGGATACTAATAGGGAGACCAAGATGCTTGTTTATAAATCTGTTGTCCTCACAACCCTGTTATATGCCTGCAAAATGTGGACTGTCTACAGATGTCACACTCAACTCTTGGAATGATTCCACCAGAGTTGCCTCCAAAAAATCTGGCAAATCCCTTGGGAAGACAAGCAGCATGCCAGCATGCTAGAAGAAGCAAAGACCACCAGCACTGAAGCAATGATCATCTGCCATTAACTCCACTGGACTGGCCACCCACGTTGTCCGAAAGTACAGCTACTGTCTTTCAGAGCAGTTACTCTACTCCCAATTGAAGGATGGAAAACAGAAGGTTGATAATCAGGAAGAGAGATTTAAAGATGGGCTTTAAGCTAACCTTAAAAACTGTGGCATAGACATTGAGAACTGGGAAGCCCTGGCCCTTGAGCGCTCTAACTGGAGGTCAGCTGTTACCAACAGTGCTGTGGAATTAGAAGAGGCACAAATTAAGGCCAAAGGGGAGAAACGTGTCAAGAGGAAGGTGCATGAAGTCAACCCTGACCAGCACCGCCTTCCATCTGGAAACTGATGTCCTCACTATGGAAGAGCATGCGGGTGAATAATAGGTCTCCACAGTCACCTATGGACCCACCACCAAGATCCTACACTTGGAAGGTCATCTTACTTGGACATGAGTGATCACCAGTGATGATTTGTTTCCAGCATGCCACAGTTTCCCTTCCATGTCTACTCTTTGTGCTGCCAAACCTCCCTTCTTTGCCATTGCAACATGCATCCCCCCTTCTTCTAGTTACACCTTTATTTCTAGCTTCCTTTCTTTAGACAGGTGATGGTGCTGTTGCTGCAAGACAAGGAGCAAGAGCAGGCTAAAGTAAGTTAAACAGTGGTGAGGTGGTAGCTTGGGCACTGCAAGGGGAGGCAAGGTGAGTGGGAAAAAAAGCTGCCAGACAGTCATGGCGCATTTGCTCCCACATCACCACATCAGGCAGCGAGAGAACCCTAACTGCCCCTCATAAAATTGAACTTAATTTTTCCTGGCCATCTAATTAAGGTGCATATATTATTATGCCATGCAAATCATAACAGACTCCATGGAATATAAATCATGATTTTGTAGATTTTCAATTTATTTGTTGCATTCTAGCTTCTGCACTCTAGTGGCTCTATTGCTTTCTGTAAAGTCTTTGCAAAGAGCTCTGCAAAATATTAAAATTGGATGTCCCTCCGAAGGCTAAACTATCTTGTGGAACTGTAATGTTAACCCTGCGGATTGTAAATAGAAATTGAGAGGCAGAGGGTTACAAATGTTGGATAAGAACATAAGAACATAAGAAGAGCCATGCTGAATCGGGCCTCAGCCCATCTAGTCCAGCATTCTGTGTCACACAGTGGCCCACTAGTTGTACACAGGGATCTCTAGCAGAAAGGAGGGCAAAACCCTCACCTGCTCCCGACCCCCCACAACCAGTACCTGGGGAAAATCCTGCCTGCCTCCATCAACACAGAGGTGGCACTTGGATGTCCATTTCAGTAGCTACTGATTCCCTTGGTATCCATGAATCTGTCTAATCCTGCCTTGAAGCTGTCCAGGCTGACAGCTGTCACAACCTCCTCTGGAAGTGAGTTCCATAACCCAATGACCCTCTGGGTGAAGAAATATTTCCCTTTATTTGTCCTAACTTTCCTACCTTGGAGCTTTAGGGAGTGCCCCCTAGTCCTAGTGTTGTGTGACAGAGAAAATATTTTTTCTTTATTCACCTTTTCTATCCCATGCATGATTTTATACACTTCGATCAAGTCACCTCTTAAACGCCGTCTTTCAAGGCTGAAAAGACCAAGGCGTTGCAACCTGATTTCATAAGGGAGCTGCTCCATCCCTTGGATCATTTTTGTTGCCCTTCTTTGTACCTTTTCCAGTTCCGTTATATCCTTCTTGAGGTGCGGTGACCAGAATTGTACACAGTACTCCAGATGGATGGCCATCTGTTGGGGGTACTTTGATTGTGCTTTTCCTACATGGCAGAGGGTTGGACTGGATGTGGCCCATGTGGTCTCTTCCAACTCTATGATTCCGTGACTATAGGTGTAAGCCTTCATTTAGTAGTTATATACACTTCAAGTATAGAAGGCAAATAAAAACATAGATATAAACATTGTATAAAATGCTAGTCTTAATCATACACACTCATTTTATACACTATACCCGTATCTGCAGACCTATTTAAAGCTCTCATTATTTGGAACTACTCCACCCCAAATGCTTGCATTTACTTTATTAATTTCTCATAATGCCCTTTTCTAAAACGCTGACATGTACATATGAAGTTCCCATAACCTTTTCAGTAAAGGCAGTTTTTCCAGCTTCTTCAACATGAGAGAAGCCTCCCACAGGATGGTAAAACAACTGGGCATCCCCTGGGCAACGTCCTTGCAGATGGCCAATTCTCTCACACCAGCAGTGACAGCCTTTAGTGAGTTCTAGCAGTGTGCATACAAACATTTTCTACACAGTCATTAACAGGCCCAGCCCAAATATTTTTATTGCCTGAGGCAAAGGAGAAAGTTACTTCCTCTGTTTGCTCAAAACCCCAACTTAACTGTTAGTTCAGTCAGTCTTCAGCACTGAGAGTGGGATAGCACCTGAGGTCAGTATGACACACCTAGTTTATCTATTTTGTCCGTAGTTCCTATTTCTATGGTGGCTGACTCATTCTCCCTTATGGTAGCACCCAGAAGTAGGAACTAACTTGGTAAAAGAAGTTTTACTATCAACTACAGACTTCCCCCATGTTTCAACTCCTTGCTTTCCGATAACTTGCTCATTCAGTGCTTCCAGATTACAGACCATTTCCATTAATGTGACAAGGGGTCTGCTCCTTTGTCAGTTCTTCTTGCCTATTAGGTTTATTTAGGATTGCTTGCTCACATATACATAGTCCCAAGAAAGAACACCTTACTGAATTAGTTTTGAATGTGTGCAAAGGTTCTTTTAGGTTTTTCACATGCTAAAAAAAATTGTTGTTGACACATTTCAGCAGTCAAAATGCAATTGCAAGATAAAAATCCTGGGTTTCATTTTTCAACTTTTTTCACTTTCTGACTGTGCTCCATTCGCTAACCTATTATACAAGTGGGGACAATCCCAACTTGCATACAGTCTTTACCTATCACACAAGCAACATACCCCACTGCCAAACAGCTCTAACTGTTAGAAGGTTCTTCCTAATGTTTAGGTGGAATATTTTCCTCCATATTTTGGAAATATTCTAATAAAACAGATAACTAAATTACATTGATATCTTTTCCTTTTAAGTGATAGGTTTCAGCATTAAATTGATACCAGATTAGGTTAAGTACATTATTAATTAGTGGAATAAGAAACCACTAAAGAGCCAACTTTTTAATTCTTTCTGATACTTTATGTCCTTTCTAAGTTAACATTTTAAGCCAAAAGAGGCAGCCATTTTTTTGTATTAAAGTGTACGTCTTGTGTCCTGAACAGATGCTGTGTAGTTTCTTCATTTGTTCAGGAAACTGAATTCTGAAGCTCGCAACCTGAGAACATTTGCTGGAGAGATGTGGGAATCAATAATAAATTAGAAAAGGGTATTTTTCAGTATTTTAGTGTAGTTATTTAATATAATTTTAGATGGCAAATTAGCATGATCTTAATAGCTAATATTTTAATCTCCTAAAAAGGGGAATTGCATGTTTAATAATATTAACTAGTTGCTAACCACATTAAACTTTTTGATACTTTTTCTATCTCTGCTATTGCCAACTCTCAACATTGTCACCGATTAAGCTTCCTCTTCATTCCCAACTGAAAACTCATTCTTTCATCTTTGTTTTATGAATACATAATATCAATATATGATAACTAATTTAAATAAAGAATAGCTAATTTATCTTAAATAATATTGGTATTACACCTCAGCTGTGAAAACTGAAGGATGATTATACATTTACTTTCCCATTTAAAACAAGTATAAGCAACGTATTGATCAATTATAAAAATAATCCTCTGAAATGCCTTTATTATTTCATCCGTATCCTGTCTCCCTCTCAGTATGGGGCTCAAGATATCTTAGAACCTAAAATTAAAAGGTAATACTACCGAAGTATGATGATGATGATGATTGGTACTACTACTACTACTATTAAAGTAAATCCTAATGGCATGGAACAAATTACATAACAGTTACATAAATCAACTGCAATTTTTGAATTAAAATGAAATTTAAAATATTTAAACATACCAGCTGAAAACAATCCCATTGAGAACAATAACTAGTTATTTATAGAGAGCCAGTCTTAACAAAAAGGACTTTAGCTGCCAACCATTGGAGGCCAGTGTAGGGAGGAATCTGTCTTTTTGTAGGAGAGATATAATGGGAATAAAGAATATATTCTTAAAAGGGAAGGAGAACATTTGAGCGTCAGTAGCATAGATCATTTATATTTTAATGTTAGATTATCTGAAAATATACTAGACAAAGGATGACAGAACTAATTATACTTTAAACATGGTAGTAGCCAATCTTATCACCATCTTCTACACCCGTACATTGCCCTGTTACAATGTAATAGGTGTGTTATAAAGCCATGCTTTGGGCATATTTTTCAAAGATGTAGCTGTAGTACTCTCTTGCAGCATAAACAGGAGAAAAGAAGGGAAGGGGGGGAAAAGAAATGTGGCAGCACCCTTAAGAATAACTGGCTTTTAAAAATTAGCTTTGTGGTGCAACTCCAGTTTTTTAGATGCAGTACTGTGTGGTGCTAAGGGGTCAGGTATAAAGCATATTTATACAGCTGTGGAAGTAGGATAGAATGTAGAATGATTCAGAAAGATATAAATCACGTCCCTTGCAATTTTCAAAGGGCTGGATGAAGCCATAGAGGTCTTTTAGATCTTTACAGTGATCAGTTAGTGTTAATGTGAGAAAGCAGTAAATTTGCTCACCAAAAATAATTAATGGGTTGTTATATGTGCAATATTGTATTAATATATATATATAGTGTGCCATCAAGCCATTATCTTTGGTTATATCTCTGCGAATGGGTTGGAATTTGTGCATATAATTCAATTCAGCACTTTCTTTCTGTAGTCTTCCTTTGTAAATTTCCTTCTTCAAGGACCATAGCTATAACTCCCTTATTGTATGTCCAGGAAGGTTGAAATATTCTAAATATGACTTTTGGGTATTGCCATTTAAAATGTCTGTTTTGTGTTCATTCATTCTTTAGCATAGAGGCTGTTCTGCTTGTCTAGTGTAGAAGGGCATTGCTGATGTCTTATCACATTGGAGGAAGAGAAAGTAAATGTACCTCTGAAATTGTAATGTAACTGGCCCTAATAACATTATATAGATGTGAGAACAGGGTTGGCATCTGGGTTTGTGGCAAGATCTGGTCTCTGTATTGCCATCTGTGTTACGTATCCTGTTGTAAGTGAATAGTTGTTTAAGATTTGGAGGCTCTTTGTAGTCTAATCAAGACCTGTCTCCCAGAGCTTATGAATGGCTGTGTTATTTTCAGAATAGACTGTAGGCCTCACCTGGGGACTATAGGTGACCACTAGGTTGTTATGCCATTTTGTGTTTTTGCTCTTTCTCATAGTAAATGGTTGTTGTGGTTATATGCCTTCAAGTTGTTTCTGACTTATGGCGAGCCTAAGGTTTCCTGGGCTTTTCTTGGCAAGGTTTGTTTAGAGCAGGCATGGGCAAAATTAGGCCCTCCAGGTGTTTTGGACTTCAATAATGTTAGGAATTGAAATCCAAAAAACATGGAGGGCCAAAGTTTACCCATGCCTGGTTAAGAGGGAGCTTGCATTTGCCTTCCTCTGAAAGAATGTGACTGTACAAGTTGATTTCTGTAGCTGAGTTGGAATTTGAACCAATTCTCCCAGTCTTTGTCCAACACTCAAACACTATCTCACACGTATCTGTATACCTTAATAAAACGAAATGTTTGTATGTATGTGTGCGGAGGGCGGAAGGGCGGGAGGGCGGAAATGTTCTGATTGGCAGCCACTTTCACAGGTCACAGCGACCAGCGCGGGTGTTGGACCTGCACCAAACTTGGTACACATAACCCCCCTAACCCCCTTTACGTCCTGGTGCGGTTTGGGGAACATGACCCATGGATTATGGGATTTGTAGTACTTTCTAACACTTTGGTTCCCATAGACCACTGAGGCCACCAAAAAGGACCAATACAGACCACGCTTAGCACACACAGCCCCCATGACCCACTCTACGTTCTGGTGCAGTTCGGAGGAGGGTGGACCATGGATGATGGGACTTGAAGTACCTCTACTCACTTCCCAAGTCCGCTGCAACCCTCATCCAATTACTGATCGAGACCAAACTTGGCAAACATAACCCCCATGACTGCCTTCACGTCCTGGTGAAGTTTGGGGGAGGACTGACAATGGATGATGGGATTTGTAGTATTTTCACCCCTCTGTTCCCACAGACCACTGTGGCCGCCAACAAACACTGATAAAGACCACACTTGGCACACAGAGCCCCAGTGACATCCTACTGAAGTTTGGAGGGGAGCAGAACATGATGATGGGACTTGCAGTACCTTCACTCACTTTCCAAGACTGCTACAAACCTAATCCAATGACTGCTCAACACTAAACAAACCTGGACCCACTCTAGCCCTCATGACCCATGGATGATGGGACTTGAAGTACTACTTCCTGGTGCAGATTGGCAGTATGATGGACCATGGATGATGGGATTTGTAATGGATGATGGGATTTCACACCCCTCTGTTCCCACAGACAACTGCGGCCCCCAACAAACACCGAGAAAGACCACACTTGGCACACAGAGCCCCAGTGACCCACTCTACATCCTACTGAAGTTTGGAGGGGGGCAGAACATGGATGATGGGACTTGCAGTACCTTCCCTCACTTTCCAAGCCTGTTACAAACCTAATCCAATGACTGATCAACACCAAACCTGGCACACAGAGCCCTCATGATTCACTCCACATCCTGGTGCAGTTTTGTGTGAGACAGACCACGGATGATGGGACTTGAAGTAATAATAATAATAATAATAATAATACTTTAATATTTGTGAGTCGCCCTCCACCGGCGGTGCTTCTTACAAAAAAACCCTAGGGTGAACAATGTACAACAGTTTAAAAACATGGAATATAAACAGGAGGGGTGGCTCATAGTCCAGGGTACCGAGCCAGTCCCGACAGAGCCAGGTCTTCAGGGCTGGGCGGAATCTAGAGTCGGAGAGGCTCTGAGGGCGGGCGGCAGTGAGTTCCAAGTCGAAGGGGCCGCTCACTTCCTAAAAACAATGCAACCCCATCCATTCACCAATACAGACCAAACTTAGCACACAGAGCCCCCATGATCCAATCTACATCCTACTACACTTTGGGGGAGGGTGGACCAGAGATGATGGGACTTGCACTACCTTCAGTAATTTCATGATACCACTGCAACTCCCAATAATGATGGATCAAGACCAAACTTGGCACACAGGGCCCCCATGACCCACTCTACATCCTGCTGCACTTCTCAAATCACCCGGGCACCGCCGGGTCCCCAAGCTAGTCTCCAATAAATGGTTCCTTGATATTGATCTTGCCATATGAGTTCTTTCTTCACTTCCTTGTGGGTATGCCTGTTGTAAATCCAAGAGTTTTAAGTCCTTGTCTTCTGAGCAGTTGTAGTTAAATCAGAGGGCTTGTCTGTTAACAATAGATTTAGTAGTGTGTTCTGGGTAGACACTGAAGAGTTTCACCTTCCAATCAGGATTTTCAACATCTTACCTTATCTGATTACTTAGCGAGCAGAACTATTTATTCTCCAGCCCCCTTTATGCTCTTATGATCAGTTTCTCACACTAACCACGGGGTGGTAGTATTTCTCTTGCAGACGTTTTTAAGAAATCTAAATCTCAGCAATGTTGTACCTAAATAACCCAGCTGATGGGTTGAAGGCTTGTGAATGTAAGAATTGTGCTTCTTCTGAGTGGTATCTTAATCTAGGCTTGCCAGATCCAGTTATGTATGTATGAATTACAGGAAATTGGCATCTCTTTGTTTTGTGATATGTTATGCTTTTTCAAATGGTAGCTGAAAGTTAGTACAGGATGTCTGTTGAGATTTTTGGATGGTGTTATATTCTGACACTGTCTAAATGCCCTTTTGTGTGTGATTTTCACCATAATTTCTATGATCTCCTATATCAGCATGGTTTTAATTATAACTGTATATAAACTTATTTCAAATGGAACCTACTCTGTGTCCACATTCCAACTTTTGAGCAACTTGCTTAATGATGGTGTTTATGTAGGTATGGGTTTTCTATATCAATGATGAACTGTTTCTTCATTTATAAATACCATATTTATTTGAATGTAATGCACATCTTTTTTGGCTTAATTGCTTAGCCAAAATGGAGGTACACATTACTGTCGATGGCGCATTAGAATTGCCCACCAAAACGTGTCTATGCCCGTCCCTTAGGCTGAGTGTAATGGATTTGCACAGCCTGTGCCTGACTTGGCTTTGGGGGGGGGGGGGGGACACTTCTCCTTGCCTTCCAGCTGAGACACGAAGAAGGGAACCGCCACACCACCCCATCCCACCCTTCCCAAGCCGTTTTCCTTAGCCTCCCAGTGAGAGTGTTGCATGAAACCCCCCTGGCCAAAATTATTTGTTCCTGTCGTGCCTGCAGCAGAGAGTTCCAAAGACTGCAGACACTTAAAGTGTACTTGTTTGGTTTTGCACATGTTCAGACAATCAGGAAACTAGCTACAGACTGCTTACGATCCCTTAATATATTGGTTACCCTGAACTCTGTGCTTCTCTTACCTTTCCTTGTTGTAATGTACCTTTCCCAGGAATCATGCACCTCTCCTTGTTGCACGTCAGCCTTTCCTCATTTCTTCTCTTTACGGATAGCTGGTTCCCCCATTAGAAAGCCTTTGATAGTTTTCTCTGCTCATTATATTTCTCACCTGCCACCCTCCCTGTCTCAGAGCACACTTTCTCATCTCTTCCTCATGCCTCGATCTACATACAAGGAAACCTGGCTTGGATATCTGTACGTACTTGGGAAAACGATGTCTCTCATGTGCATGAAAAATGCCCTAAAATCCCCTGCCTTTTCCTATGTGTTCCTATGTTACTAATATATTTTGTGCTTCTGCGATTTCCTGTTCCTTTCCCTGGATGTGAAACTGTATTCCTGACCCCAAAGGGAAGTCCTGCATCTCATCAGGCCCGGATCACCCATAAGGCCACCCTAGGCCATGGCCTAGGGCGGCGGCCATGGGGGGGGGCGGCAAATCCAGACCCCCAATTAAAAATAAAAATTAATTTAATTATTTTTTAAAAAATGGCGCCCACGGTACCTTCTGTGGGAGGAAGCGGGAGGAGCCGAGGCGAGGAGAGTGCAGGGGGAGGGGGGCGGCGCGGGTTCCAGGCCGGCTGCCACCACCACCGCGCTGCCCTTTCCTGCTTCTGCTCAGAAGCAGGAGGGACTGGCGCAGCGGCGGCAGCCAATGGGAGTTGCCCAGGGCGGTGCTTAGCAGCTAAGCACCGCCTCAGGCGCCCCCGATCGGCTGCCGCTGCCATGCTGCCCTTTCCTGCTTCTGCTAACTTAGCAGAAGCAGGAGGGACAGGCGCGCGGCGGCAGCCAATGGGAGTTGCCCGGGGCAGTGCTTAGCAGCTAAGCACCGCCTCAGGTGCCCCCGATTGGCTGCCGCCGCCGCGCTGCCCTTTCCTGCTTCTGCTAAGGCATAGCAGAAGCAGGAAGACTGGAGCGGCGCCGACGGCAGCCAATTTTGGGGGGGGCGTAAGTCCGAACTGTGGCCTAGGGCGGCAAAAGCCTATGATCCAGGCCTGCATCCCATATGATCATATAGCCTGCAAGAAGAGACTCCAACCTGGGGATTTCCTCAATCAGTTCCTGGCCTCACCCATATTATGGACATTATGTGGGCATATGTAAGACAATAGCCCAATGGACAGGATAAGATGGCCCCATTGCCTTTTCCTGCCTGCTTCGCGCGGGGGAGAGTAGCTACTCTTCACAATGCGCCTTTGTGTGCAGGACCTCTTGCCACAGAAGGAAACCTGATTGTCTTTTTCTGAGCCCATCTCCTCTGCCATTTGCATGATTGTGCCAATATGTCCTGTTCTGAGTTGCCATGATCCAGGGCCACTGCCACTGGGTTGGCCCCCTGATGGGGCTCTGCCATGACCATCCTGCACACAATAAACTTTTGCTGGGTAGGGATAAGTGCCCTCAATCATTTTTATTATTTTTCCTGTTGAATAAAGGGAAACCCATTCACCGCCACTCAGTGCCCTTTGTCTCTTCACAAGCCGACTGCTCAGCCAAGCCCCCTTTCTGTGATTGGTCAGAATTGGAATATTTGTCCAATGGGCTTCACTACAGCTGATGTTGCTGCAGTGGGAAATTTGAAATTATTGTGTATTAAAGAGGCTGTATTTCTATATTTGTTATTCTAGCTTCTTTGTGAATGTATCACAAGCTAGGATCTTATCTGCTGATAATAAAATCTTCCTTGGCTGAAATTACCTTCTCACCTTGCGGCTGGATTATTTTAATTGGGGCTGATCTGTGTGCTTGCCATAGCAGGGATTCACAGAAAAGGGGCAGTTCAGACTTATCACTTGATTGGGTTTCTGCCAACAGGCTTCTTCCTGGTCTCACTGCCAGGGGTTGCCTCCTAAATTGGGCCAACAAGAGGACAGGGAAAAGGGACCCCCCCCCTCCTTCCCAAGTCTGTTTTCCTTCATTTTATTTTTTATACAATTATATAACACACACACATACTGTATATTAACCAACCTTAAGACTACACAGTCGTCGTCCCCACTTTATTCTCTCTCATCCCCATGCTCCCTTTCTCCAGAGCTAAAATCCAACCAAAAGTTCAGTTCTTCATGTGGAGTTAAATTCACACCTTTTTCCAATCCTTTCTCAAAAACTTCTCCAGGTGCTTTCAGTCAATACCCCCCCATAGTCCCTTCTTTACTTTTAAATTTGACGTTTATCATTCAACACCATTCTCCAGACTTCTTTAATATCATTCATCAATTTGTACTGTAATTTCCCCTTTTCAATATTTTGCTATTAATAACCTAGCTGCTGTTAATAGCATGTCTATTAATTTTTCCCTCTTTTGATTGATAACAATATTTCTGCCAAATTCCTTTTAATTCCTATATTCAAATATTTTCCATTTCCATTATTACCATTTCTCAAAAATCATGTACATATTTACAGTCCCAACACATATGGATTATGATTTGGATGGTGCGAGTTTGTTTATTTTAAATATATATGTGTGTGTGGCATCAAATTGCTGTCTGTTGTAAGGCCACCTTGAGTCCCCTCCGGGGCGAGAAGGGTGGGTATAATATGGTAAATAAATAAACAAATATGCATCTATGTTCAAGTTTCCTGACACCCTCTCCACCATGTTTTCCTTAGCTTCCCAGCTGAAAAGAGAAGGGACTCCCTTCTCTGTCTTTGAAATAAAAGAAACATGGTTAGAAAAAAATATATATTTGGACGCAAGTCCCAAAATCCCCCATCCAGCAGGTGACAAAAAAGCTAATTTGAAATGGCCCTTTAAAAAGTTTGGAAAAGTTTGTTTCTTTTAGGGGGGCTGCAAGTTTCAGAATCCCCTACGCAACTAGTTTATTCAGCCTTTTGGAAAAGGTCAATTTTTACATTGCAAATGCCAGAATATGTCAACCAACATAGCTTTTTAAAAAAACCATCTTGAAACAATCTTTATAATAAAAAAGAGAGAAAAATAATTGGACAAGGCAGGTGCAACTTCTGCTTACTTCTCATTTTTTCTAAAGTGTATCTCAAAATTGAGGTGCGCATTACAAATTGATGGCACACTAGATCTGAGTAAATTTGGGTATTTCATAAGTAAACCCAGCCTGAAAGCATTATAGCCAACAGTTATGGTACAAGTTTTTGTTTTGAAAGTTGCATCTTTCTACAAGGACTGAAAACCACAGAGAGAAAATCAAGAAAACTGTACGTTAAAGTCATGATCTCATGTTCCTATTTGCTATCGTGATTCATTTCTCTGATGGCCATGTTGAAAATCTAGTACCGGTTTTTGCATAAAAACTGAAATTTGCAGAATTGGTGATCAACTTATAAATATATAGGTTTAGAGCCAATTTTGGTTGGAATTTCTTTAGTGGACACTCTTGAGTTCAAATGTTTGAGTATAAGATACGTCTTTTATGTTATGCTATTGGAAAAGTGTAGTCTAGGGCCCTTTTATATTACACAGTCGACGCCAGTTTCCAACTCTTGGAACATGCACATACATGCCTGATATGAGAAGTCTGTCCAAGCAGCTATGATATGTTGCAAGAGATTCTGGCATACACGGCTGGAATGACATGAGGCTTCATGCAACCTCTTTATTTGCTTGTGCTGTAGAACCAATTCTAATGAGGAAGAAAAAGGTGCTTTTCACATGCTAAAGAAACATGGTCCATTGCAGTCTAGGAGATGGGTTCAAATCCCTGTTCAGCCATGGAAACCTACTGGGTGACCCTGGTCAAGTTACAATCTCTCAGCACATTGGGCCAAGAAAACCCTGTGACAGGGGCTCATAAATCAGAAATGACTTGAGATTACACATCAATTAGAAATCTTATCTGTTGAGGAGAAACAACAAAAATTGCTTTCCATATGTTTATACGCGTAAAACAACAGTAATACTAACACTTTATCATAACTCCATAAAACAACTGATCTTAAAATGGTCTCAATCGTACTTTGGGCTCATGATGAAATGTTCCAATGATTGATCAACCACAACTATGCTTGGATCCTTTCAGTCAGCCTGGATCGAATAGGAAAAAGCAGTTTTCCAAATACTAAAAGGGAAATCCGGCTGAGTCATGTGCATTCTGGCTTTGGCCTAGATGAGAGCTAGTCTAAAACTACATCTAAATAACCACAGAAAATAATGATTAACCACAATATGTTTAATTATTCTTTAGCAACAATAAGGGACAGTATGTTTTGCAGATTCACATTTACAAAGAAATTGGCAAAAAGAAAAGAATATCCAGTGTAATTTTTAGCCTATCTTACAGCCTTTGAGAGAAAGTAGAGCATTAATATAAAACAGTCCATCCATGATTGTGTTATACCTAAGTGCCAGTGAGTTTTTAATGATTAACCACCACTGTAGTTGGATGCAGTTTATAAACCTGGGAAAGGTGTATTCCCAGAGGACGTACTAAAACAAATTCAAAATGTCTACTTTTAGGGGTGGAAGGGTATATGACACCCTACGTATTACTTAAAATTTCTAATTTCAACAAGGAAATGCATAAACTGAAATAACTCTTATCACTTAACCACAGACAAAGCCGGTTTATTTAATTTTGTAGTCTGCTGTGTGAGCATGAAACTTAGCAAGACTAAGATACTAACATTATTTGTAGCTTTGTAAGAGAAGCAGATCCAATTTACTTTTGTTCTGGCAAGTCTGAAAAAATCCTAAGATTAGTCTGTGTATTTAAACCAATATTTTAACATCCAGTCTGATTCATATTTAGTAGGAAGTCAGTTGCATTGAGTTCAGTGATGCTCACTCCCACAGAAGTGTTATGGGATTCCAGTCCTAATCTTCTGGCACAACAGGTACAGTACTCATTTCAAATTTTATCTAAAGAGCACTGGCCAAATTCTGGCAGAGGAGCCTATCTGAATAGCACCCAGCTCCTTGGAAATCTCAGGCTGATCTACTTCATTACATGTAGTTGTCCATAAGACTACCACACATTATATATATATATATGTTACAATGGTAAAAAAATAGTTGAAAAAGCCATGTGACACTCCACTGAGCATGGCTGTAGAAATGCTATGTCAAACCATCAGCGAAGTGGAGCGGCAAGCTCATGAAAGTGTTATGCTACACCATCCGCTTTCCAAAAATATGTTAAGGGGAAATGCACTTATCAACATAAAGTGTGGTTTGATTTTCAGGAAATGGTCTTATTTAGATACTGGGAATTAATATTCTCAGATGATCAGGTTAAATTGTCTCAAAAGACAACTGGAAAAGGCACACTATGAGGTAAAGAAAGAACAGGGGCTTTGGCATTCTCACAGAGACCAAGTAAAAGGATTTGATTTTACAGCTGAATTGGCTCAAAAGGGGGAAACAGTAGTAATTTTTTATTCTATATAATGAGATGTAATAGTCTTGTAGTAAGTGTCACAGTATCTGAGAACCAAAGGGAAACATGCATTTCTTCATCTACTCCTAACCTGAGGGTACTAATCCATCTCTAAGATTCATCATATTGTTACCGGCACAGGAAATGCCCAAAGCACTGATTTCACATACGAACAAGCTTGACTGTTTCCAACAGATTTCTTCCCTTAACATTAAACCAGCCAGCCTCTTACTAAGGAGGTAAACTTTGTTCAGTCTTGTTAAAAAATCTGCACTCAGTTTCAAAACAACAGGAGGAAAGGACACCAAAGACTCCTTCAGAGACACCAAAACAAAGTAAGATGCATGAAAAGGATGGTGACCTAGTCCCACTGCCCTCCCATTTCTTGTCCTGTTTGGAAGACAGACTCCTATTTGTGGAGTGTGATCAGGAGCGCAATGTTTCTACATCTTCACATGTGTAAGTTACTCTGCTTAACAATGCCTGAACAGGGCTAGCGAGTTGCCAATATTGTGAAAGGAGAAGCAGAGGACTTCCTTGATTAGAACAGCATAGGGTCCAGTGACTGTGGGGACAATAAGACTCCTGAATCAATGGGAAAATCCCAACATTTTAGGAAAAGGCAGAATTGAATTACACAGGGACATCCCATTCTTAAGATGGCACAAGAAATCCTCCACGTGTGGGTTTCTCTCATGTGCCACCAAGTTTTCAAGTTCAATGTGACTTTCTTGGCCTCCTTTTTGCTTTCTATCTAGATATTTTAATTTAGGGTTTTCAAACCGGATGTATTGACTGGATATGACATGGGAAATTCCATAGATCTTTCTATATTTTTTTGAAGTTGGGGGGGATCAGGTGCTGGGGGGAATCAGGTGCTGGAGATGATGCTGGATTTGTATCATGGCAATAGGAAAGGAAGGAGTTAACTCTGTCTTCCTCATACAAGTTCTCCCATTTATATTGGGCACCTGAAACTTGTATTAGAGAGCGGGGTGGAGGAAAGACGGGTATAATATACGCACCTGCTTCTTTTCTTCACTCCATTGCTAATGGCACCCAAAGGGCAATTAAATTCTGGAAAATGATAAATAAAGGTGTAATCTCAGTGCTTTGACCAAAAACCAAAATTGTTGAACTCTTAACAGTTTCTTTTAACTCAAGTGGGAAGATATCAGAAGATCTGCATCATGTGAATAAGCCTGGGTGCGAAATGGGAGCACAGAAAACTATCTTGAAGGCAGCAGAGGTAGCTGCTCCTGCTTGGTTCCAATAGTTTCACAGCAACTTGATACCTGATTTTAATCTATGTTGGAGAAAGGAGAAGGGAAGCAAGAGTCATCATGATTGAAGCCTACCATAAATGGCAATTTCCCGTCTGAGGGAATCCTAATCATACAAACTATTTACATTGCTATGACAGAGTCAACTCAGAAGGCCTCGAGGATCTCTGAAGAATGAGTCATCTAATCCGAGCACTGGGACAAAAAGTAATTTGAAATTTAAACAGCGTTTTTCCAAGATACAATGAGTGACAGAAGGGAGAAGCAGCTGTTTTCTAACCTCCAGTCCATTACTGTTTTTACTATAAGATAGAGGTGGGAAAAATAGCACCCAGGGGCTGCATGTGACCGCTCAAGGCTGTTTTTCTTTGCTTACACATATCATTATTTTGCTATTAAATGCCCTCTAGGGAAAGCGAGGGGCATTTTCACCATGTTTTTACCTCCCTGGCCTGGCCTGTTGTTTTTTAAACAGGAAGTGAATAGGATGGAAGTGGACAAAATACCTCTACAGGACATTTGAGGGCAAAAAATGTTGTGGTTATAGGAGTTGGAGTATTTTCTGGAGGCAGCAATATGGCATCCTAGGCTTTAGCAGTTTGCTGACCCTGTTGTAAGAGCATGTCACTTTACTAAGGTCTCTAACACTGCATCCCACTTAGTTCTTTTAATGTAGACAGTGCTGGGAAACAACACTAATCATAAAGAGATTCACCTAGTGTTTCATAAGCTGCGGCTGATTTGCTGCTAAGAAACCGAGTCCTGGAATAGTGTCCAAAAGGGCAGATGCCCTTTAAGGTTAAAAGTTACTAGTGAAGGATTAAGCCAATAAATGAAAATGTCAGAGCTGATTGTTCTGTTCTAAGGCCTGGCATAAACTATTGCAGCCTGAGACAGCAATTCTTTCTGCTTTGGGAACGAAGCCTACGCAAAGGAAGTCTTTAGGAAGTGGAAGTAAAATTCCAATAACATAGATGTTCATTCTAATGAATGAGCATTTAATGTACAGTGGATTTCCCAGAGTAAAACATAACAGGTTGACACACTTTGCTATGAAGCAGTTGCACCGACAGACATACTTATTTGCCTAGGAAGCGGCTAGCAGAGGATTTCAAGAATGACTTCATACATAGTCTGGGATTTGGCTCCACGATGCTTCAAAAGTCCTTCTGATATGGGGCTTTCTCAGTCATCAACATCCTTGCTTGGGTTAAGAAAGACCTCTTAAAAGGAACAGAAACAATCCCAGGAGCCTAGAGACTCTAAAGGGAGAGATCCAAAGCTCAAGGAAGGTATCATTGGCAATAATTCCTTGCTTTCTTCACACACTTGTTTGAAACCAAACCATCAGACCACTCCTTTGATAAAGCTGGTGTCCAAATGTACAATTAGCATGCGTAAAAAAGACATTTCTTTGCGGGTATTTTCAAAAATAACTCTGGGGTCATCAGACTGGCATCGCAGACAGTTTGGAGCCATCACCATGGCTAAGTTGTTTACGTCCATCTTGGTTTTGCCCACATTAATTGGCTGGGCAAAAATCTGTGAAATAAAGGAATGTAAAGCTAAAATATAGTGGCAACAATCATAACACTATAATAGAGATACTGCAATAGCATAGAAGATGTAGGGGGCATCTACATTGTAGAATGAATACAGTGTAACACCACTAAATGCTATGGAATCATGAAAGTTGTAGTTTTTCAAGGCCTTTTTTATTTTCAAAATGATTGTGAATAGTTCTACACAAAAGTATATAAATATTCAAACATGTTTCCATTAGTAACACAAGTTTACATTATCAGAAAATAGAGAAATTATATAGTTTTTCAAGGAGCACAACTACACTGACCATTTAAGGTTGGCAGAGGAGGAAACAATTTCAATCATATATGAAACTTTAAAACCAGGCTGAGGCCTGGGTGATGTGCATACACACCAGAGGCCGACTCTAACCTAATTTTAGGATCTACAGTATCTGTGGCTTCATGGCTGAGGAGGATTTCAAGTTGTTCTTCATCTTCCCCTCCCCAATGCTCATGTTAGGATCTTCAGAACACCAACCTCTTAATCAATTTCGCCATCTGATGCAGTTTCACCTAGTTTCATCTAAGCGTGTTGATGCACATTACAAGCTCAATTTTGGTTATCCCAACTTAGAGACTTTACATTGTATTACTCCATGCATTCATGCCATGTGTCATTTAAACACTATGTTTTTGAGGTCTTTATCCTTCTCTGCCAAAATGTGCCTCAGCAAACTACAAATCCCAGGATTCCCTAGCATTGAGCCATGGCAGTTAAAATGGTGTCAAACTGCTTTAATTCTACAATATAGATGCACATTTAGTTTAACTGACCCTTAAAAGAATGACCTGCTTCTGCTGGAGATGGCAATCTGTTCAATATAAAAAGGCAACTTTTGGATGGAGACAATTGTGGTTATTTGTAAGAACTGCAGGGAAGACTAACTGTGTTATACATAAAGTGAATATAGACTGAAACTTCAAAATTATTCATACTGTGGAGCAGAAGATGGTGCCTCAGAACAGAGCTACCATATGGGATAATTGTTTTGGAATTAAATTCTGACTGTATATACCTGCAAAAAGTGAATGAGGTAACACAAGACCAATCTGTTGAGATCTGGCAGGAGGTCCACTACTGCTACAGCAGCATCGGGGTTCTCATAGTTGCTGATACACTCTTTGTAGAATTGCTGTGGAATTACAGGCTCCTCCAGTTCCCGATACCACAACTTCAGCAAAGAAGCTTCAAGAACAAGAAGAAAAACATGCACTTTTAAAAAGGCATCCCAGATGAACTCTCTAGCTGGAGGATGTGCTTGCTGTTTGACAAGACATGTGGTAGTTACTGTTCCAAACTGGATCTTTCACGAAGAATATAACACCATCCTCTTCACAATGAACTAGACAACTGACTCTGTTCTTTCTCACAGGCAAGATACCATCATCTAATTTACTGGGAACTACAGCTTCAGACCTTTGAAAATTAAAGAACGCAAATACTGAAGGGAAATGGGCAGCAGTTGTTCTTGGCTTCTGAAGCAAGTACTAAAAGTTCTGTAGAAGATGAAATGTGAGCAAAGAAACATAAGATACACAGATACACTAATCTAGCAGAAAGCACCATTCAAATTCTCAGGCTAAATGAATCACAAAACTGCTCAACATAGCTATGTAGCTGCTCCATACCTGGTATATTGGGATCACTCAGATTATTAGGA
Organism: Anolis apletophallus; assembly: GCA_030556195.1. Taxonomy (NCBI): domain Eukaryota; kingdom Metazoa; phylum Chordata; class Lepidosauria; order Squamata; family Anolidae; genus Anolis; species Anolis apletophallus. Next base: position 49,346,975 of record JARBWK010000005.1, read on the forward strand.
ATCTTCCACTGATCCACCTGTAGTTTTAGAGCATTGACTTCATCAATATCACCAGGAATTCTGTAAGAAGACACAAACAGCCAGAAATAAAATCCAGTAGTGAAAGCTGTGAATCACATAGTTCCAGAAATAAGAGCTACTAGTACAGATGAGGTTGCATATATTCATTGGAGCACCTCTGACAGGCAGACACATATTTGCTTGATGAGAATACCACAAGTTGCAGCGAGGAGTGATTCTATTCAAGGTTCTACCCAGAATTCCAGTTTCATGACACTCTGGTTCTGCTTCCCCTGGGTTTTCTCTTTCCCCCCAAATTTTCTGTTTTTACCCTTTCAATAGTCAGTCAGTATACCATGATAACTAAGCATGTGGAACTCTCCCTAGCCTCTTTGTGCTTCCGCTTATTCCACCCCACAATATTTACCATAATTTTGCAAATTAAAAGAAGACCCCCATATTTTGCTGGTTCTTCCCTTTTGTACATCAGTGATGTTTTGATTACATGAAGATCAACACCAAGATTGCATTTCTCAAAATAAGCCACACTAGTACAATCAAAATGATGTGTGTGTGTATATGTGTGCGTGTGCGTGCACGTATGTATTTTTCTGGGAGTGTTAGCAGTAGCAGAAATAAGTGCAACCACAAAGAAATTCATTTTCTGCAACTATGATACCGACTTCTAGGCAGCTATTCATCAGAATCTGAATCAGAATAATTTAAGTAGTACTTTTATCTTTGGATATGTTTGCAGCATTGCCACTGGTAGCCAATGAGCCCTGTAACCCGTCACTTTTTTTTTTGCAATGCTATTTGCATTTGTCACTTTTTTCCAGGTATGGTTCCTTGCTCTGCATCTTAGGGACAGAATGCAAACAAAAAGCAAAATAACACCTTCCTGATTTATTACGATTGCCCCTTGCTTTTTCAAAGAAGCAGCCTAGAACTATATCTATTTAGTGTAAGAAAAGGGAATGGGAGGAGTAGCTTCAGGAAACACCTATGTGTTTCCCCACAGTTTATCTTTCCCATCACAGCTACCTCCAGAGAAGATAGCAGTAAATAGGATATTCATTGGTAGGGTGATAATACTGGGAAAGAAGGAGAGAAAAACACAGAAAACATGTAGACAAAACTGCTGGTGAGTTTATAGCTTATAGTTTATCTCCCTTCCCATTAGAGCATGCACTTGTTTAGACTAGTAATTGTAGCATCTTCTTGATTTGGCTAGAAAACAAAGAAAATCAATAGTCAATGGGAAGGGAAATTGAGAGACAGTTCATTTGCTACAGAGCTTCTCCCTAGATTGATCTGTTAACCAATGACTTCCAATCGATGGTAAAAAATTTTCACTCCACTGGGGTTTAAGCTGGGCTTTGTGAAACTGTTTGAACCTTACAGAAAATGTATAACAACTTCTCTGTTAATGCATATTTTCAGCAAGTTGATCAGAGCCAACATGTCTATTCAATAAAAAAGTTAAATATTTGGTGTAGTAACCATTTTCACAAGCAATGTTTGTATTTCTGTAAATACAAAAGGGCCAAAGTGCTTTGTATGATAAAAGGCTGTTGCCATGCCCTACTATAGAACATCCTATCAAGATGGGGTGTAAAAATTAAGCTGGAGGTGATAACTTAAATAGATGCAATTGGCTCATTATATTTTAATAGCTGGAGTTGGAATAGTTGCTGTTCACCTTTCAACTTTTCAGAAACAATGGCTAATTCTTGGGTTGTATCTGATAATAACCACTCTTATAACAGTGGGCAGTATTGATCTTGCTGCTTCCATTTCAATCTGCCCTGATGCAAATGTATGAGCAGTAGCATAAACAATTTCTTTAGAAGTAAATGTTGAAAAGTACAAACTCTCAAAAATTCGTTTGCTGTAGTGGAGATATTGCTTCCTGAACTGACACTCTTTGTCTACCCGGGACTTCAGAAAATGCAGTTCTATGTCGATTTGAAGGAAAAACCTTGTGTGGCCAAATACATATTAGATTTCACGTCAATAGCACCAGTAATAAATAATTAATGTAGTTTCGTAGCTAAGTTCACCTGAATATTCCTTCAGTCTGTTCTCCTCCCAGTTCTAGAACTTGCTGAGATAGCTGTGTCTGTACCCAAGGCAGCTTGTGGTCTGGAAACATGTCCTGCTGCCGTAGCATGATTTCTTCCAGAGAGCTGCCAAACAGTGAAGGTGTCACAATAGCATTCTTGGCATGTATTATCTCCTCTATTGTAGGCTTTCGGAGGCCCTATACGCAAAACAAACAATACAGTTTAACTGGCAATTAGTGGACACTGCATAAGAATCATCAATCACAGGGAGTGCTCCCAGGTAGTCTCTAAAAAGGAAAATTATTGATTTATATTCTCAGATGGGATAATGGAATCTCAGAGAAAGGAGATTTCAAACAAAGGAGTAACTGAATTTCAATGGATAGTTCCAAAAGAACAGCACTATCTTCTACCAAAGTGATTAGTTTGGGTCCCAACTTTCTAGTTAGCTGAATCAGTTTAAACTTCATCTCTATGAATTTTTCATTCAATCTCAAGTAAGAATCCAATAATTAAAACTCAAGACAATCATAGAATCACAGAGTTGGAAGAGACCTTGTGGGACATCCAGCCCAACCCCCTACCAAGAAGCTGGAAAATCACATTCAAAGCATATCTTAATTTTTTTAATATCGGAACAGCTTCTCATCTATTTCCTATAGGACTATTCAAGACAGATTAACAATTTAAGGACTCATGCCTTTTAAAAAGACAGGTATAACATTTCAGATAATTCATTTCCAGTTCTACCACAGATTTTGAATGAATGTATGCATTTATCCAATCAACATTTCTTATCTCTATCAGAGTAACAGCAACAAATAAAGAACCCTAAGGTAAAAGGGATAAAAGAAGAGTTAACTTAGATGACTAGATATGAATATCATGACTGACTCACCTTTTTGCCTCCGGTGACGGCAACCTTTTGCAGTTTCCGGTAACAGTACCTGGCATAAGTGCTGATCGGCAGGCCTAGCAGACAGAAATGAATAAATGTTAACAGCTTCTGAATGGCACTGGAAAATTTCAGAGAGGAGAACATGGTTGCAGTACACACATTCCTGAAGATTTTCTATAATTGACCCTCCAACTTTCCCATTCAGGAAAATAAATATTAAGCAGAGTCTGTTACTGTTTTACTGTGCAAGGAACACATACTTATAGATCTTGCACCTCTTTTAAAAACACCACTTTTGTTAGCCTAGCACTCAAAGTACTTTTCTCTACCAACGATCAAATATTTTTGCAGTGATATAAAGTTTATTTTCTTTGCTTACAAACACCAATATCTATCCCAATAATCTATACCACTATCTATATTTCTTTTGTTGTTGTTTTCAAAGCAAAAAGGAATTAGAAATCCTGATCTGTTTGAGAAAGACAACCTGTCCCATTCTGCGACACATTTGTTTTAATATTTGGATGGAGAGGTAGTTGTTTCTAAATTGTATGGTCCCTTTCTTTATCGCAATTTTTTTCTAATTTACAAGTTAAGCAAAAAAGCCATGAACAGAGAACAATTTCTATCTTACATTATGTGGTGACATGATGCAGAACTTAAATATAAAATCAGCATCTGCCGTGATTTCTACATATAATGGTGACCTATTGATTTCCTTAGATAATTGGTCCTCAGTAGAATAACTTTCAACATTGTACTTTCCTGCCGCTCTCTGAAATAGCATATAAGCATTCTCCAGCCGGAATGCCCCATATTACTAATTGAATTTTACTGCCTGAGGCAGTATTGCTCAGGAGTTTATTTCACTGATGGGATTAAGAATAGGAAACACTTTATAAAAAAACCCTAATGCTTTGCCACTGAAAATAATTTCTATTTGCTGTTACATCATATATAGGTTGTGTGTCTGACAAATGTGAAGCATAGTTGATAGAGAATGACATGCCGGCATCACCCAAAAGGCCATGGTGTGATTGGTATCTCAGGATATGAACATCTTACTTTGGAAATATTATGGCTTCAACTAATTGTTCTGGTATCATATCAACTGATTCTTATTAACACGTTTTTATTCCATGCTGGAGATCAAAGGCCAGCCTCCAAAATCATTTATTTTCTGGTTGAAATCCAATTCATTTCAGCATGACTTTTGTTGACATAGTGCTTTCCTGATGGCATTAAGGAAAAATAAACAATTTTTTTCAATTGGATTGGGAATTCCATGTTGTAAGAACTTTCTGTTCTTCTGCACTCCTAGAAACAGGGTCATTGTACAAAAACCAGAATGAAAAAGACTGAAGTAGACTGGGCATTATTAAAAAAACAAAGCAACCAAGTTCTGGGGGACACAAAATTATTACAAGATGGTAACAAATAAGAAGAATTGGTCAGTGTTCCAAATGGATTCCCCCTAAATGACAAAATGGCAAATGTAAGTGTAAAATGGTAATTGGGCTACATGTGAGTCTTGAAGCCATTTTTGAGGACTCCACAACAATTTCTAAAAAACCATAATGCTCCTCATAGGAGAAGGGGATATTTAATAAAATAATAATTAAAAACTTTATTTATATACCGCTCTATCTCCCCGGAGGGACTCAGGGCGGTTTGCAAGCAACAACATCAAAACATACAGAGTCACAACATGAACAAAAAAGAACAGTAACAGTAACATAAGCATAGAATTACCCAACAACACATAAATATTAAAAGAGAAAATTCTGCCTGCACTTCATGTCTATTTGTTAGGGCATGGAAAAGGAATAATTTGAAGAAGACAGATTGGACTCTTATTATAGACTATTTTAAGAATAATAAAGTGGATTGGTTGATTAATTTAGAATTATAAATCCAAGGGTGTTATAAGATATAATATCGGTTGTGGACAGAGCTTCAAGAGAGATAAGATCTCTTGGTATAATTTCTATGGGGCTATTTGCAGGGATGGAAGTACTTGTGTTTTGTCTTGTCTGTATATTTCTTTTTCTTGCTTTCCCTCTTTAACCTCTCTTCTTCTTGAGAGGTCGACTTTTCTTTTACTATGTGTTTGTTAAATGTGTTTTTTTTTACTATCTTGATATTTCAATAAACATTATTAATAAAAAAAGGAATGTGTCAGGAACAATTAAAAAGGTGGGGTCAAGACTGATACAAATTGAAATAAGATAGGACCGGCATTTAGGTTTCACCATTCCCCCCTGTTTTAGGTCCAGGAGACCATCTTTTTAAAAGCAGGAAATACACTGGAAGTCACTTAGATCAGTGGTTCCCAACCTTTTTTGAGCCGCGGCACACTTTTAACATTAAAAAAATCCGGGGGCACACCACCAACCAAAATGACACAAAATGACACTCTAACACAGTAAAGAACGGCTGGGGGTTGGCCTGCTGGGAGCAGCTGCTGGGAGTGCCAAAGCTGGGGAGGGGCGGAGCCAGGCTGCACCATGCCCCGCCCCTACCCCCCCGGCTTCACCTCTCCCAGCAGCTGCTCCATCCTTGAGGGGGCAGTGCCAAGCCAGCCGTGCCAGAGCCAGCACAATGCTGGCTTGGCACTGTCCTCTCAAGGCTGGAGCAGCTGCTGGGAGTGCCAAAGCCGGGGAGGGGCTCCCATGCCATGCCCCCGCCCCCCCCAGCTTCATCTCTCCTACAGGCCGATGCTCGGCATGAGCAGTGGAGGAGCATGAGCAGTGGACGGGCTTCAGTGGGAGGGGCTCCTCTTCCACGCGGCTTCAGCGAGCAAGGGGCGAGAGTCATGGTGGGAGTCATGGTGGATTGGAGGCTGGCTGGGGAAACGGCCGAAGGAGGAGGCGCCCCGGTCCCTTCTTCTTTTTCTTCACCACTGCCCGGCCCTTCCTCCTCCCCCAAGCAGGAGTTCGGCAGGAGGGGGAGGAAGGGGGGCAGAGAGCTTTTCTCGCGGCACAGCAGGAGGTCCGTCACGGCACACTAGTGTGCCACGGCACACTGGTTGAGAAAGACTGACTTAGATGATATGAGTATTCTGTGAAAAGGGTGAGTAGGTATCACAAGAACTAAAAATACAACTGCCAATTATAAAGTTAAATATAAATCATATGGGCTTCATCTCAAAAAGGGTGCTGTAGATATGTAAATGACAGAGAAAAGGACTAGCAAAAGGAATAAAGAATTGGAGAAACTTGCCTATGAAGAAAGGACCTCTGAACCTGGTAAAATGGCAAGGGGAGAAGAGAGAAACATGACAGAAATGTATAGAATTATGTATGATATGGAGACAGAAGAGAGAGAAAATTCTCATTCTGTTGATAAACCTAGAATCTGGTAATATCAGAACCAGTAATGTGGATTAAAAGGAAGAGATTTAAGATAAACAGAAGAAAACAGAGTTACATGGAGGAACTCTCAACCCTAAGATGTGATGACTGCTTACTCAGATGGTTTTAAGAGGGTTTAGCAAATATATGGAGAATAACGGTTATGTATTAGTGCCTACCAGTCACAATAACTACATACTACTTCTAGCATCAAAGGCATCATACTTCAAAACATCAGCTGCTGGAAGACAATATTGTGATAAGCCTTTTTCCTTCACTTCCCACCTGTGGGAATTCTGGATGGCAGCTGTAGGAATAAACTGTTGGACTTCATTATATTTTTACTACCACTAGGACATTCTGACTTCTGACGTTTTTTGGGGTTACATCCATCAGAAGTCTTTAAAAAAAATACAAGAGAGACCAACATAGGCAGGAGCAAATCAGTCTATATATGTACAACAATATTATTATACTCAGTGCCCAGATAACATATTGAAACGCAAAGCCAACTAAAACAAAGCAAGAAACGACTTCTATAGATTCTTTAAATTCTAAAACATTATTTGAATATAATTCCACTCATTTAAAAGAAAATGAAGGGTCCAGTGGGAAAAGCTGCTCATTTAGAGTTAGGTAAGGTGGAAAAGTAACAATATGATTGATTTTAATCCTTCTTAGTTGTTTTTGAATTAGTATCACCTACAGATTTAATTCAGACTGCTCAAGCTCCAAAAAGAGGGAAAATAAGCTCTCTACTCTAAACACAGAGGAGAAATAAAACATATGACCCAATTAAACCTTCTGCTGGACTTCCCTGTGGTTAGAGCCAATGATTAATTAATGCCATCAGGATGAAGGGATACAGATTGTTACAACAAAGCTGCAACTGCATACATGCTTATTTGGAAATATGTTCAACTTAAATAAATCAGATTTAAACAAATTTTACCAGCAGCAATTTCGCATTTCTCTCAATTCCTAAAATGTTGGTGCTTGCAGAAGGCCTGGATTTGATTTTTCTACAATAAAACACATACAACTATACCTAAAATTGACAGGATACACAGACATATGTAACTGTGTCTCCTCATCATTAGCCCTCCTCATAGTCCAGGGTGTTTTTACCTTCATCCTCTGTGTTTTGCTTCCTCTTTTTCCTGGATTTTGAGTTCTTTTTGTTTTTCAGATCCAGAAGCTCCTTAATGCGGTGTGTAACTGAAAATCCAAAGCATCATTGATTGAGTGATGGCAAAAACATAAATCCACCTTTACATGGTGAGACATGGCAGAGCAAGGGCCTGTGTTTACTGAATTTACTCATCACAAAATCAGCTCTGTGTTCTCCCTGATAAAATGTTTGTGCTATGGGGTTTTGGGGTTTTTTTTTTTTTGCTCTTTTATTAGAAATCATCAAGCTCAGCAACATGGGTTTTAGGAGCAAGCTGAAAACTAAATCAATTAAACTTAAATACGTTTCAAAATGTAAAACATTCTTTTATATATAATTTCTTTTACTAAACCTCAATTGGCAAATTTAGAATTCCCGGCCTTTAATATTTTCCAAGATTATAGCTCAGGTTAGATAAATGGAGAGAATCACAAGCCATGTCAAAGAATGATAGCAAAAACAGCTTGGTTATTAATTTTTCAAGGTCTACATTAATAACTGATGGTAAAAAAATTCCTAAATTTGGGACAGATATTACAAAAAGAATGGAATCTGAATAATTACTTCATTACTAACCTAGAATGTGGATAGTAGATGGAAAAGCTCACACATGAGTTATATTTATCAGAGTATCCTTCAGCTACAGAGCGACGCTGTGAATTTTGGTGTGAATAAATTTTATATGTAGATCATAACAAAACTGACGTATTCCCACACTTTCAAAAATACACCTCTTTATGTAAAGAAATCTTGGAATTAATTTCTTTGTGTTCTTTATCAACTTTTAAATTCAAATAATCAGTTAATTATATGATGAATGATAGAAATTATTTATACTTATTGCTATGACCCTTAGAATCCTTATAATAGTCTCTTAGGAAGGAATCTGCACATTCCTACTTGTTGCTAAAATATAAGGCCTTTTCATTTAGTTTAACTGGACCTCTGCCACTTAGTTCACCACTTGAACTAAGGTACTTTTACTACCTTAACCTTAGGCTATTAATGTCAATCTCCAGTGCCAAATATTTCAAATTATTAATAAAATACAGTATATTACTTTTTTGCCTGTGCTTTCTTGCAGACTGAGGTGAATGACAGAGCTTGAACAGAATCAATATTTCATTTAAATTTTCTGGTGGGTAAGGAACTTACTGTTTTCATCATTGACCTGGCTGAGGTGACGATAGATGTAACCTTCCAGATAAGACTGGAACTTAGGCGATGGTGAGAAAAAGGCCAGACTGATGGCCATGAGTTCCCAGCCCCATGCTAGGCCACGGTAACACATATTGTCTGTTGTTTGTCTGATTAGCTGGATATATAGCTCATCCCGTAAGCCTTGAATGGTCCAGCACTTGGTGATGGTGATCAAAGCCACATGTTCTCGGTCCATCCGGGCTTGCCGATCCCCCATGTAGATCTGTACCAGTTTAAACATTTCACAAGCTTCTTTTTTGATGGTATGGTTGCTGGTGATGAGCATTGGCTTTTTGATGGAGCCGCCATTCCAAGACAGCATGTTGGCGATGGAGAGCCTTCGGCGAAATATACCCTGAGTGTGCATATTTAAGTTTTTGGAAGCCCAGTCAGCCATGCTAGTTTGAGAAATGGGCTTCCTTATGGTGTGGAAGGGAAATTGATAACCCATGTTTGTAGAAGGCTGGTCATTGTTTTCTTGCTGGGAATCAGACCCCATTGTGCCAGACTGCAAAGGAGAACAGATAGAATATTACAGGGAAATAAATCATTTTGGCTGTTCACTTTTCACATGTAGAACAGCTAACTACCATTCTCTCCTCAAGTGAGGGTAAGACCATTACAGAAAGTTTTGTTTATTTCAGGCTTAGAAAGCCTCATCTCTTAAGTAAAAGATTGTTAATCTAAACATTGCATTTAATTCCCACTCCCATACTTCTGGTTTCACCATCTGCAAAATTCAACCCAAATCTATCCTACTTATTTCTAACAGGTTCTTAGAAGCTCCAATTTTCCCTCCAAAAGTGTTTTTTTTAAAAAAATATGCATCTTGGTACTATTGACTTGAGAATTCTACAAAAGGATATTAATGGTAATTTTATTTCTTCTGCTTTGCTTATGTGGAGCTATATCCTTTGTGCAAAGCTAAAATGGCAAATGACTTAAACCCACAGCCAAAAGGAAAGTCAAATAACTAAGAAAGTACTTTCCATCTTGCTTTCTGTAGTATAGCAAGCATCCATGTCTATTTCATTTATTGGTGGGGATGGGCAAGAATGGAAATCTATCCTTCTGGTGTAAAAACACCACTGAAAACTTCAAACCTTAAAACACAGGAGGTTGGAGACAGGATATAAACCCAGAACGAAAACACAAGTTGGAAGCAGCAGACAATGGTGGCTCCACATAAGATAAGGAGAACAAAGAAGTAGTGGGAATATTTCAAATCTAAAAAGAATTCAGTATATTCCACTGAGCATCACTGCCCACCAATTTCTCTCCAGCCCGATGACACATTCTAATGCCCAAAGAGAAGTGAGGTGGCTCCTTCATAATCTAGAAATATGTCAGATCTACTCCCAGCTTTATGAATTTATACAATAAGCACTCTTTCCTAAACAATGCTAACAGAGTTACAGTGACCTCCTGATTAACTAATGTCTTTTTCATTCAGTTCACACTACCACCACCACCACCACAACCATCCAATCATTGTTCTGTGACACTGGAACAACTCAGCCAACCTACTTGCTTACTTAGGTGATCCCTCGTAGCCTGTAAGTAAGTAATTAAGTTCTGTGACATTGGAACAACTCAACCAACAACTTCCAGAGGTTTCACCCATCTCAATAATCATAGAACATCTTTCTACCCAATCAATCTAATTAGGATAAATAGATACCTGGGGTGATGTTTGTGCTCTGTCTGATGAAGACAGGTTTGCCTGACTTGCCTTGTTCTTTTCTAAAGAATCTATTTTTTCATAGGTTCTCTTTTGCCTCACAGTATCTTGCTGTAAAGTTGGGTCATTCGAGGCACTTGCCCTACTGTCCATTCTAGGCCTGTATAACGACCTGTTACTAGAAGTCACATCATCTCTTGAGCTCCTGCTGTTACACTTTTTCAAGCGTTCTGATTGAAACTTAATTTTATTGACCTCTGACAAACTAGCATTTTCCAGCATTTCTGCATCTAAGCTACCTTTACTCCCTCTGCAGACGGCAGACCTATTCACCACAGCCCGCATCTCTGCAATTAGCTTATCGTTCAGAGCACTGAGTTCACTGCTACTGCCTACAGAGCCGGGCCTTCCCTGGCCTGGAGCCTGCCGTCTTCCTTTTCTCTTTCTCAGGCTTGGAGAAGGCCCTGTTGAGTAGCCTGAATCTTGCTGACTTATAACTGTAGGATATTCTTGCGCTTGAAGACTGTTTTGCCGACAGTGATGGGCCTCCATATTTTTGAGAACATTTGCTTCTACGACTTTCCAAGACTGCTTGAAGCTGTCCCTGGAAATAAGCTGCCCTAGCTGAGGTTTAGCAATGCCTTCAATGATCATCACTGGAGAGTGAGTGTTTTTGGATGACTGATCAATGTTGACCATATGTTTAATATATTCTCTTCCGACAGGGCTGTATTCTGTTGCAAATGGGCTTCTCACATGTTTTTTCCCAGCTTGGTGTTGCTGCATACTTGGATGCTGTAATAATTTAATTGGTTGGGACTTCTTTTTCAAGCTATTATTTGGTGACATTTGTGGTGTTATCCCATTCACATTTGCACTTCCAGTGTCCATATCTACAGGAGGTTCATCATAAATTGGTGAGTCAATTGATGGCTCATCATATATTGGTGCTGGTGAAGCATACTTTGGAGAGGCAGGCTGTGGTGTTCGTGTCTGACTCCCTGAAGGAGGCTGAGAAGGGAGTCCATTCGTTAACACTAGACAAAAACCACCATTCTCTGTCTTCTTAATTTGCATGGACTGCTTTGTTTCAACTGGAGCTGCAGGTTTTGGAGTCGATGCGCTTGCTGCTACAGACTGAGGTTGGGCATATACAACTGGTTTTGGCTGCAGAGATTTCTGACTGCCGGTTTCTGAATTGCTCTGCATTTGAAGTGAATTGCTTGAAGAAGAATTCACTTGTCTCAGACTGTTGACTTTGACCAGCATGGCTGCTTTAGTGCCTGGTAAAGGTTGCCATCGAGTAGGAGTATCTCTGCAAAAAATTAAAACACAATGTTTATGATAATAAAGCAAAAGCACTGCACTATCTGAATTCCTAAGTGATGTAGATCTGCCTTTTAGTGACTGTGATGCTCAAGATGGTTAATAAAGTAGAAAATAACTTTCTAATTAACTCATCAAGTTATACATTAGGTAGGTTTCTTGTAGTATTATCATGTAATTCACTAGATTTTCCAATTAATACTGGATGAAAAATATCATTTGGTGAAATAGGTCATTAGAATTCACTAGCGTGGGCACCTTCTCCCTTTCTCAGATTCAGTGAAACAGGAACATCTGCTGCTTCAGAAAGAGGAGGATTAGGAATGGAAGAAATACATTACATAACTGTTGTTAGGCAAGTGAGCAAGAGAAAGGTCTTCCTGGAGATCAGGTCAAGAGCTCAAGAAGCAACAAATGTTTAAAAAAAATGTAAAAGAAGGAGGAAAGTGAGTCTTGGAAGGGGGGGAGGACTGACCTGTCTTGAGACCAGGGCTATCAGGCAAGCAGAATCCTTCAAAAGAGAAGGTCTAAGGAGTTGAAAGGCATGTTCCCTTTGAATCCCATGGAATCTTGGGAGCTGGATTGATTTTTTAAAAAACTCATTCTCTATTGATGCTGGGCTGGTTTTCATTCATAAAGCTCTCTGAATTGGGAGGCAGTTTGGGAGTAATTAACAACCCATTGTGTTCCCATCTCCACATAATTATCCAACTGCCACACTGTAGCAAGTCCTTTTTGCATTCTGTTGTTACAATGGCCAATCTTATTTCCATTTATCTTCTTGCTCTTTTAGAAATCACACCTCTCTTGCCCATTTAGTTAATTTATTGTATTTAGTAGTTGCCTTTTAAGCATAAATACACCCAATAATAAATATATCAGCTCCTGGCTTAAAACTACTATATAGGCTTTTCCTATATTTCTGTCAGGATTATTACAGTGAGTGGAAAATAACCAATCACAATAACAGGAAAATGCAGGTGTCAGGACATTTGTCTCATATCAGATAGACAACTCTACAGGTGTGATTCTATAAAGCATAAAGTACCAAGTTTTGACATTCGGATCACTAAGTATGTTTCACAGTCCTATTTTCCAGTGGTCAGTAAAGAAAACAAAAATGTTTTGCCATCCATAGATAACTGGGTGTGATGTGGGTGAAGATATGATGACAATGATTTTGGTCACTTTTTGCAAAGGAAAAAAATCTAAGTTGCTGTCAGTTTTCTGGGCAGTACGGCCACACAGCCCGGAAAACTCACAGCAACCCAGTGATTCCAGTCATGAAAGCCTTCGACACACACACACACACACAAATATCTACTTGTAAAGTTGATTTTTTTTGCAAGCCCCTCCCCAGCACATGCTCCTCCAATGAACAAAAATCACGGGTGTTCAACACCTGCTTCTTTCCCTGTGTACATAGTAACAGTTATTCATTTTATTTCTATACATCTTTGGTAGGGACTACAATAAAGGGTACAATAAATTCAGCTTGGCAAAGGTGAGTCATAGTGAAGTCGAACACTAATCTGGAAGGCCCTGCCTTGAAGGCAGAGGCCGGTCAGACCCACCAAAGAGAATCCGTTAGCCCTGGCGAGAAGAAAACACCTAAAAGTAATTTTTCCTGATTTTCCCAATAAATCTCACCAAAGTTGAAGAAAATGCCACGAGTTGTTTATTTCATTCCAGCTGGAAGGGATGTCAACCGCAATTATTTGCCCAGGAGCTGACATAACTCCCAAGGCAAAATAACACCGTTTTTATAGAAAATACAGATAATACAGAGCTGTCAAATTCAAAGTTCCCACTCCTGCCCCCCTTGCCAGCTTTGCGATGATTGGCTGGAGTTATCAGCTGGCGGATGTGCAGCCGGTTTATCTGTGCCTTACCCAATTAGGGAGCCAGCACCACTTCGGCCTCTCAGCCAATGGGAAGGGAGGAGGCGGGCCCAGTGGGAAACAATGAACAGAGAGGAAAAGATGATGAGATTAAAATGACTAATGGATGTCCAATGGCAAGCGATAGCTTTTCTAGCCCTCAAACCGGCCAGGCTATTGTTTGAGTTTCTTGAAAACACATCTTCGTCTGGCCCTAGTGCCAGACCCTTTATTGCCCTTCTGTCCTGGATATGGGATTTATAGATGTAATCTGAAATTGGTTTTGGCCAGAGGTGTTGTCATAAAGGAAAAGAAGTAGCGGTGATACCTAGTTCCTCGCAGACAGGAAAACACCTTTTGTGTGGCTTGATTCAGATGCCTAGAGGTTTTATCTCTCCAGATGGACTAGCCCTTTTGCCCTCCAAAGTCTGGTAGATAAGATCATATATTTATTGTCCATGCAATAGAGTTTTGGTTGAGACCTTTGTCTAGGGATTCGCTGGCCCAGGAAATTGGGAAATGTACCCTGGGGCCATGGGGTGCTGGAGTCCTGAAAGGGGTGGCCTTTCCTTAAATTTTAATATATAGACATATACACATATATGAATATGAGGGAGGGGAACATACAAGAAGTTTGTAGGGGATAAGTAATATAGGCAAATGGAAATCAGGTCAGCCCTCCCTCCTGCCAAAGTTCATCAAAAATTCATGAGGAATGGGAAGTGTAATAAGAATCCATGTGGTTTGACAGAAGAGTTTAAAAAAGTTCCAAAGTCCTTCAAAAGTTGGCAAAAGTTGATGGAAAGTATCAAAAAGTATCAAAAAGTTAGGAAAAGTTCGTAAAGAGTCCATAGGGCACATATTAGTGTCATTGTGTAGAAAACTATAGATCCAATTACGGTCCAAGGGCCAGAATGGCCTGTCAGGGGTCCGGGGGTCCCAAGGGGTGACCGCAGCAGGCCCCTAGGGGTTGGCAGGCTCCTGGATACACACAAAATGAAGGCACATCCGTTGCAGTGGCATGGGGCCATGGGTTGGAGTCAGCTGGTCTTCACATGAGGTTTTCTAAAACAAATTGATCTTTCCTGGAGCGCAGAAGTTCAGAATGCAAAAAGTAAGATAGCAATTAGTCTTGGAATTAATCGAGAAGAATGACATTGGTTTGGAGTCGATCCACTGACCATCGGATATGGGAGCCCAGTGGGTTTCCGTATCCGCGGTTCAGGGGACTGCAGTTTCGGCCTCCCCAGGACGCTGTAGGAGCGTCCCAGGTGAGCCAGCAGCGATCTGTGGCTCGGAAGAGGAAAGGTTCATATTGGAAAGTTGTTAGAGGCAGTGAAAGACACAATGTATCAGTATGGAGAGGAAAGTTTCATGTTATTGGGGATTGTTACAATGTTGGAACAGGGGGAAAGAAAGGAGAAGCATGAAGGGAATAAGTCCTTGGTTGCTGCTGCTGCATTGGCCACAGTTCCCTCAATGCTGGCCCAACCAGATGTTCAGGAACTGCGGAACTCTCCACTGCAGTTCAGATCAGCTTGAAAGCAGGGGCTGGTGAATTCATTGACCACATTAGGAGAGAGTCAAATTGCTGATAAGAAACTACTTGGTCTTTCAGACACAACAAATCAGAAAAAAAAAAGAAAATAAATTATTTCACAAATCTCATGCCATGGTGGTGGGTTTGCAAGTAGAGAGGGAGGGAAAGTGAATTATTGATTTCATTGTGGACCAAATAAGAATACCTAGAAATAGCTGGGTGTAAACTTTCTCTTCAAAGCTACCTAATATGTCTGAACTTGTTATGAATTATAATATTCCTGAACTTTTTTTCTATCTTTAGTATAAGTATTATCTCAAGAAGGCACAAAGAGCTACATACAGTATGCATATAAAATAGAAGAGAAATAAAAACAACAATCTTGAGGTACAGTATATAAATAAAATGAAGGCAATAAGATTTGCCTTGTTAGTATGTTAGATAATAAAGCTTGAAGTTGAATTGATGGCAGAATCATGGTAAATATTTTATCACATATATACTAATAAAGAGTTCTATTGAATTCTATACCTTGGAGGTCATGAAATCATCATTTTCAAAAACAATTATCTATCAACAGTCCAGGGAGAACCCCAAACTTTCCAAACCCACCAATAAAACAAATAAGCCCTGCAATGTTTAGGACAAATTCCTAAAATGTTATCTCTCTGAAACAGTCTGTAGAGGACTATGTATGCTCAGCAGCCAGGGTGTTCTATCTCTCTGTTGAAAGCAGGAAATTGGAAAATTAGGTGGAGGAGGAACTGAATGGTCCCAAACCTATACTGAGGCATTTCAGTCCGCATTTGTTTGGAAAACAACATTGCCCAACTAAGCAGTTATGTCAGAAAGGATTCATTCTAATCAGATATGCACACTACCAAACAGGATAGTTAAACAGGATAGTTAAATTAGAATTAATCTAAATATCACTGGAATACACATCAGCATTAAAGTAGCATAAGGATCTCTAGGCAAACAGAATCTACAAATTCTCTAATGAAGGGCTTGCACAACAGAATTATTCAGAAACAAAACACTCATGCCAAAGTAGCAGAGGATTGAAGTTGTGAGCAGTGTGAGCAGACTTTAATCTGCAATTTTCCTCTTCTGAAACATTAGTAGTAACTATGATGCAAAAGAGTTAATTTGATTGCTCCTAATAAGTATTTTTAGCTTTGTCAGTTATGAGCGGAAGCATTTTTATTTCACAACAAAGGAATATAGGGAAACATACAATGCTGCATCCTGCTCACAAAAGGATACAACTGTGTTCAGGACAATCACAATATCCTTAATGGAAACTGGCATGGCAGTTTGAGTGTGGTCAGGAAAAGCCTATGGAGATGCAAGAAGCATTGTTTCCAACACAAAGTTTTTTTTATTACTCAAAAACTGTAATTGCCACAGCTCCAAATAGCTGAATAATACAAAGCTACTCTGGAATAATTCCTCTTAACTTGATATGCTATTTCCTCCTTTCCTAATAAACATTAAAAAGTACATAAATGAAAAGGCAGGGACAAGGGAATGGCCTTAGAAAATTTGGGAGTATAAATCATAGAATCCTCAAGCAACCTGACCAGTGGCAATAATGGCTGGGTAGTTTTGGGAACTAAAATCAAAAATAACTGTTACACACTGTAAATATTGACCTCTGAAAGTTAGTCTGAAGATGAAAGATAGTGCTTAAGAATATCACATATATACATTTAAGTTCCTTGAAGGAATGGTAGAATAAAATATAGGACTTATAAAAACACACACACACATTCCAGATGGATCCAGTCCACAATCTCCCCAATGAACAATTCACACCAAGTTTTGCATTTCAAATGCAGTTTATATAATATGTTACACAAACAGTTTTTGAATAGTGCAGTCTTTGGATGCTGTTCAGACAGAGGGCTCCCAAAGCTCAAAAAGAACACATTGTTCAGCTATTTTGACTTTTTTCTCCCCAAATATAAACAGGAAAACAAAAGATGGAAAGCAATTGCAACAAATGGGAGGACTACAAATTGAAGATACTACTACAGCCAACCTCCTGCAAAACACATCACTCTGCAATGTCAAAGCACAGTAGCTTTGGTACAAAACAAGATGGACCTGTAAAGAAATCACACAAGTGTGCATGTGTCAAGACTAAACTGTAGGAAATCAGTATGGCTAATTGAAAGCTGTTGCCTTGCTATTTTAAGCACCACTTTCTTCCTCCTTCTGTGAAAGCTGCTCTTTGAACGTCTCATCCACCTGCCATGTTGTTGAAACATGAGAACTCTCCATGTAATAAACTGATAGGTTAGAACAGATGCATCCATACCACCAGAGGAAAGCAAGCCTGCCAACTTGGTCAATTCTGTTACATCGCACCAGCTTTCAGTTAGAAAAATAGATGCATAGGTGCCAACTTTACACATGTGTGTCAAAATTACAAAAGGGCTTGTGTTTTGCACTATTAGACAAGTGTTCTGTTAGTTTTGTATAGTTGTCTTTGTTTATATCAGATGATAATTTCAAAAACCTCATACGCAGCTGTTCACACAGGATTCAGTGAACTTTGCAAGCTATGACCTCATAGTATTTTGTCTGCACTTCTGTCTCAATGTGCTTTATCAACATTTTTTGTCATTATTCCTATTTATTTCCCTTTAACCAGATAATTTTAGTATTTTCAGGGCCACTGCTATAGACAAAAGAATGAACAGAAAGGGTCCGACCAATGATGGCAGATTTTACCATAGTCCAGATAAGATTTTTTAATGACAGATACTCCGTGAGTGAGAAGGCAGTAACTGCCATTTAGCTTTTAAGACTGGATCAAGAAACAAGAGAGAATAAAGTAGGCACTGCACACAGAACTTCTCTTTTTAAAAGGCAGACAGTATTTTTTTAAAAAAAGGAATAACATTAATCCAGCTAGCAAATATGTAT
The DNA here is from genome assembly GCA_030556195.1 of Anolis apletophallus. Lineage (NCBI taxonomy): Eukaryota > Metazoa > Chordata > Lepidosauria > Squamata > Anolidae > Anolis > Anolis apletophallus. Next base: position 49,365,024 of record JARBWK010000005.1, read on the forward strand.
TCTGTTACCTTGAAATATCTCCACAGAAACAGATCACTCTGGAAACAACAACAATTATATGCCTAACACTGGGGGAAAATATTGTTTCTTGTCTTTTGGTCAATGACACAATGACACTATAGCTTTCTTTTCCTGTGAACAACCAACAGAAATTGGCAATTTCACCCAAACTTTGAGTCACAAGGAACTATGTCCCTTGGTTTCAGGGACATTTACTTGAGAGTTGTCTATACAATACTGATCAAAAGTCAATGACTGGAGGGGTCTTGTCTTGCTTTGCAGGGTTTACTCCTCAAATGGGTTGCAATTAAAATAAATCCCTTGTGTAGATACACCTTGGAAATGAACAATGTTGGTGAACACCTCCCAAAAGAGACCACTTAAAACAGCCTGGGAATAGGATTAAGAGGCCACTATTCATAAGAAGAAGGTAAAATTTTATCAATTTTTATTCTTCTGTATCACTGTTAAATGTCAATTTGAGCTGTTACTTATTACCTAATCTATCGTCCTTAAAGATGCAGGTGTGCCAAGGATAAAAAGCCTGGCAATCTTCTAAGCACATTTGGCGTATGATGTGAACCAATGAAGTTTGTCAAAAAAGACCCAAGGCTCCGAATTAGACATAAACTTGTTATTTCTGACTTGTACAGTCAATGCTAGCCACCAATAAAATTATGCACATCTACAACATCTCACATAGAAGACAGTGCCCTAAGCAACGTTTAGTAGACCTGCAGGAGCCAATAATTAAAATGATTGTGAGGTGATTACAATGCCTCTTCCTATTTCAGGGTGCTCATTCAGATTTAAAAACATGTTATGTCAAAGAAAGAAAAAAACAAGGACCCATTCAGTCCTTCATTACAATTACTATACAGAAATAATGCCATCTTTCACCATCAGGGATGCTAAAATAACTTCACATGTCCTATGGGTTGCTCTTTTGAACTTAACCACTAGATAGGTCATGCCCAGAAAATAAATTGCTCCTGACTCTTTCATTATGTTAAGATATAAACCTGTAAATTCAGTTCCAGATAGAGGGGTAAAAAGCATGCCAACTGTGCTCATAGCTTCTGGCAGTATCTTACACATAATTTTTACAAGAAGATGAAAGGCAGGAAACTGTTCCTGGAATGCCTAAATTCACTATAAAGTGGCAGATTTCTGGTTGGTTAGCTGAAAGTCAAAGCATACACTAGAAATCTGAGTGCCCACTTGCAAATTGTGTATATTATATGTATTCAGTGTAAAATTGCAATAAGAGAAGGAAATGATAGTCGCTTACCTGTAACCATGTTTCTTTGAGTGGTGATCTGTGAAATCCACACATGTGACAGTTATTGCCATATGCGCGATTTCACAGAGACCACGATGAAGAAGGAATGGTTGCTTACCTGTAAATGTGTTTCTTTGAGTGGTCATCTGTGTAATCCCCTCAGCTTTAGAACTCGCTACCTAGTGAGATTAGGCAAGCCCCTACCCTGGCAGCTTTTAAGAAAGAACTAAAAACTTGGCTCTTCCGACGTGCCTCTGGCAAGTGAACATATATTCCATATTTTGTCTGCTCCAACTACAGTTTCTCTCCCCATGATGCACTTCCCTCCACCCTTAATGAAGGTCTAACCGCATTGTTTGTTCCTTTTGAGCTACTCCTTCAGAAACACATTCTCCCATTACTTATCTCATCCAGGGTTTTATCAATTTTATCCTAGTGCATTTGGCCCGCCCACTGTGTTCTATTTCTCTATCATGTTATTTTGTAACTGTTTTTTATTTTGTTATTTCATGTATTTCATTTTGATGTTATTTTTTCTTCTTTTTATTTTGCTGTGCTGTAATTTTAGGCTTGGCCTCATGTTAGCCGCCCCAAGTCCCCTTCGGGGAGATGGCAGGTACAAATAAAGATGATGATGATGATTATTTGGCAATAAATACCATATGTGCAATTTCAGACACCACAATGAAAAAAAAGGAAAGGCAGGGGTTATTTTTTTAAAGCAGAGATACTGTTTTGACTGGATTGTCCTGTGGACAAAAAAATGCAGAAATTCTTAGCCAGGAACAAGTGGTGTGCTACTTCTTACAAAATACCTCACATCGGTTGGCAAAGAATGTAAAAGAAACAAAGTCAAAGTGCGAGCTACTTAAACGAGAATCAAGTTATTGTTTCTTTAGTAAGTTGTTGATATGCTCAAGGATATGACTTTCAGCACTTCTCTGCATGCCTCTAGAGCAATAGTCCAACAAAGCTTATCCAAAAGAACGAAAGAAAGAATCAGGCTGACAGCTGCAGTCTGAAAAAAGGATTTTGTTGTTCTAAGTTACAGCCAACTCTACAGCAGGGAGCTCTGCTTTAAGGAATGTCATCTCAGTTTTCAGACTGTTATATCTATGTTAATCAAACTAAATAGGGAGCAGAATCCCTTCAGAAACTACATATTTATGGGTATGAGATTCTGGTAACAAAATGGCATAGCTTGCTATGTGTGTGAGTGTGTGTGTGGTATTTGTAGTACAACTCCTAGGAGGTCAAGTAGCCAAAGAGTTATAGCTATAGCTTCTAGGATCTTTCATCAACAACAAACCAAGAAAAGAAAGAGCATCTAAAATTTGTGTTCATAGTAACCTTGCGAAACACAGAAGAAATGAGGGAGGCAAGCTAAGTATTAAAAACGAATCAGTGATAGCACACAACAACCTTGTCATAGCTGCCATGAGATTAAAAAAATATATCATGACATATGTTGCACTTGTGCACCTAATTTCTGTACCCTTTTTATAGTAAACATATATCTTTATGGAGTTTGCTCCAATTATAATCCTTTACATAAAAACCTGCAAAGAGCACAGATTACCTATCTACAAAAAGAGAATTTAAGACTGCATTCTTATACACATTTACCTGGGAGTAAATATCTGTATACCTTTATAAAACGGAATGTTTGTATGTGTGTATGTGTGTGTGTATGCGGAGGGCGGAAGGGGCGGATATGTGGCAGCTATTTGCATAAAGTCCTTTGATTGGACAGCCTCGCCACTCCAAAATTCTAAGGCATCAGACAGAGGGCATTGCTAGCCACTGATTAGCCAGCAACCCAGAATCCAGGCCTCTACATTGAAACAACAGGATTTCTTCCCACTGAGGGGAAAAAAGTCAGCAACCCAGAATCCAGGCCTCTACATTGAAACAACAGGATTTCTTCCCACTGAGGGGAAAAAAGCCAGCAACCCAGAATCCAGGCCTTTACATTCAAACAACAGGATTTCTTCCCACTGAGGGGAAAAAGCCAGCAACCCAAAATCCAGGCCTTTACATTCAAACAACAGGATTTCTTCCCACTGAGGGGAAAAAAGCCAGCAACCCAGAATCCAGGCCTTTACATTCAAACAACAGGATTTCTTCCCACTGAGGGGAAAAAAGCCAGCAACCCAAAATCCAGGCCTTTACATTCAAACAACAGGATTTCTTCCCACTGAGGGGAAAAAAGCCAGCAACCCAAAATCCAGGCCTTTACATTCAAACAACAGGATTTCTTCCCACTGAGGGGAAATAAGCCAGCAACCCATAATCCAGGCCTTTACATTCAAACAACAGGATTTCTTCCCACTGAGGGGAAAAAAGCCAGCAACCCAAAATCCAGGCCTTTACATTCAAACAACAGGATTTCTTCCCACTGAGGGAAAAAGCCAGCAACCCAAAAATCCAGGCCTTTACATTCAAACAACAGGATTTCTTCCCACTGAGGGGAAAAAGCCAGCAACCCAGAATCCAGGCCTTTACATTCAAACAACAGGATTTCTTCCCACTAAGGGGAAAAAAGCCAGCAACCCAAAATCCAGGACTTTACATTCAAACAACAGGATTTCTTCCCACTGAGGGGGAAAAAGCCAGCAACCCAAAATCCAGGCCTTTACATTCAAACAACAGGATTTCTTCCCACTGAGGGGAAAAAGCCAGCAACCCAGAATCCAGGCCATTACATTCAAACAACAGGAATTATTCCCACAGAGGGGAAAAAAGCCAGCAACCCAAAATCCAGGCCTCTACATTCAAACAACAGGATTTCTTCCCACTGAGGGGAAAAAGCCAGCAACCCAGAATCCAGGCCTCTACATTCAAACAACAGGATTTCTTCCCACTGAGGGGAAAAAGCCAGCAACCCAGAATCCAGGCCTCTTTACATTCAAACAACAGGCCTCTATTTCTTCCCACTGAGGGGGAAAAAGCCAGCAACCCAGAATCCAGGCCTTTACATTCAAACAACAGGATTTCTTCCCACTGAGGGGAAAAAACCCAGCCAGCAACAAACCAAAATCCAGGCCTTTACATTCAAACAACAGGATTTCTTCCCACTGAGGGAAAAAAAGCCAGCAACCCAGAATCCAGGCCTTTACATTCAAACAACATTCAAACAACAGGATTTCTTCCCACTGAGGGGAAAAAGCCAGCAACCCAGAATCCAGGCCTTTACATTCAAACAACAGGATTTCTTCCCACTGAGGGGAAAAAAGCCAGCAACCCAGAATCCAGGCCTCTACATTCAAACAACAGGATTTCTTCCCACTGAGGGGAAAAAAGCCAGCAACCCAGAAATCCAGGCCTTTACATTCAAACAACAGGATTTCTTCCCACTGAGGGAAAAAGCCAGCAACCCAGAATCCAGGCCTTTACATTCAAACAACAGGATTTCTTCCCACTGAGGGAAAAAAGCCAGCAACCCAGAATCCAGGCCTTTACATTCAAACAACAGGATTTCTTCCCACTGAGGGGAAAAAGCCAGCAACCCAGAATCCAGGCCTTTACATTCAAACAACAGGATTTCTTCCCACTGAGGGGAAAAAGCCAGCAATTCCAACAGAAATCCAGGCCTCCACATTCAAACAACAGGATTTCTTCCCACTGGGGGAAAAAGCCAGCAACCCAGAATCCAGGCCTTTACATTCAAACAACAGGATTTCTTCCCACTGAGGGAAAAAAGCCAGCAACCCAGAGTCCAGGCCTCTACATTCAAACAACAGGATTTCTTCCCACTGAGGGGAAAAAAGCCAGCAACCCAGAATCCATTCCATGCAGGCCTTTTCCATTTTTTTTTTTACTCCTTTCTGTTTTACACCGGTATACTTTCACAGGCCAGGGCGGATATGTGGCAGCCACTTTCACAGGCCAGGGCGGATATGTGGCAGCCACTTTCACAGGCCACAGCGACCAGCACGGGTGATGGACCTGCACCAAACTTGGTACACATACCCCCCCATGACATGACCCACGTATTATGGGATTTGTAGTACTTTCCAAGACTTTGGTTCCCACAGACCACTGAGGCCACCAAAAAGGACCAATACAGACCACACTCAGCACACACAGCCCCCATGACCCACTCTACGTCCTGGTGCAGTTCGGAGGAGGGTGGGCCATGGATGATGGGACTTGAAGTGCCTCTACTCACTTCAAAAAGTCCACTGCAACCCTCATCCAATCACTAATTGAGACCAAACGTGCCATACATACCCCCCATGACTGCCTTCACGTCCTGGTGAGGTTTGGGGGAGGACTGACAATGGATGATGGGATTTGTAGTACTTTTACACCCCTCTGTTCCCACAGACCACTGTGGCCCCCAACAAACACCGAGAAAGTCCACACTTGGCACACAGAGCCCCAGTGACCCACTCTACATCCTACTGAAGTTTGGAGGGGGACAGAACATGGATGATGGGACTTGCAGTACCTTCGCTCACTTCCCAATCCTGCTACAAACCTAATCCAATGACTGATCAACACCAAATCTGGCACACTGAGCCCTCATGACCCACTCTACAGCCTGGTGCAGTTTACTGTGAGATGGACCACGGATGATGGGACTTGAAGTACCTTCACTCACTTCCGAAAAACAATGCATCCCTCATCCATTCACCAATACAGACCAAACTTAGCACACAGAGCCCCCATGACCCAATCTACATCCTACTACACTTGGGGGGGCACGGGACACACAGAGATGATGGGACTTGCACTACCTTCAGTAATTTCATGATACCACTGCAACTCCCAATAATGATGGATCAAGACTAAACTTGGCACACAGAGCCCCCATGACCCACTCTACATCCTGCTGCACTTCTCAAATGACCCGGGCAGGGCCGGGTCCCCAAGCTAGTCATTAAATAAAATGAAGGTTGTTTTTGGTAAGAATCCATAAATTTGGACAGCAAACCTCTTATATCCATGGTAATCTCAAGAAAAATAGTAGAAATTTAGATCTTCATTTATATTTTACCACATTTCTCAAACTAAAGAAAAATCACTAATCTGATGAAAGTGTGTTCAATCTCTCTCTCTGTCTCTCTTTGCCTCTATCTCTAAATGCTCTGTTAATTTTGAGTGACATCATAACTCTAAATCCGCTGGTCGAATTGCTGCCAAATTTGGCCACAAGACACCTACTAACCCAAGGAGTGACCATCAATAAAAAAATTTTTTTTCCATTTGGGAGTTGTAGTTTCTGGAATTTATAGTTAACCTACAACCAAAGAGCATTCTGAACTCTACCAACCATGGAATTGAAACAAACTTGGCACACAGGACTCCCATGACCAACAGAAAACACTAGAAGGGTTTGGTGGGCACAGACTTTGAATTTTGGAGTTGTAGTTCACCTACATCCAGAGAGCCCAATGGACTCAAACAATGAAGGATCTAAACCAAACTTGGCACAAATACATATGCCCAAATATGAACAGAGATGGAGTTTGGGGGAAATAGACATTTGGGAGTTGTAGTTACTGGGATTTATAGTTCACCTACAATCAAAGAGCATTCTGAATCCCACTAATGATAGAATTGGACCAAACTTCCCACACAGAACCCCCATGACCAACAGAAAATACTGTGTTTTCTGATGGTCTTTGGCAACTCTTCTGACACCCCTCGTGACTCCCCCAGGGGTCCTGACCCCCAGGTTGAGAAGTATTGCCTTAAGGACATCCAGTCCAACTCCTTTTACCAGGGCAAGAAAACTTAAAGCCCTCCTGACAAAGAGCCATCCAGCCACAGATATAGATAGATATGATTCACACACATACACACACATGTATATTGCAGATATGTCATAGATTTAAAAAGAACCCCTAAAGAAAGACAATTATATGTTGCATGTTCCAGAGTAGGCAAACCAGACAATCTCTACATCAACACTGACAAAGAAACAACAAGAAATACTGTTTACCCACAAGAATACAGAAATCACATATATTAGAAACACTTTTTCATTACTTTATTTTCCAGATCACCAGACTGGGCCACAGCAAATGTGGCAGGGGAAGGCTAGTGTCTTATAACTGCATGTTTTAATTTTGTACTTTTGTCTTTCACATAAAAACTAGGTTCTGTTTAATGTCTTCTGAAAACTTACTATTAGTAGTGACGTTCCTTATCACAATGAACAGCCAGATTGACCATAAAACTATTTTTGACCTATTTTTACCTGAAACTAGGGATATGGATGAACATATTAAATACCTGCAAAACTGTAAAATGTGGAGGTTATTTACCTTCCAGTCTCTGATCTCTTCTCCAGGCTGTTATTTTCTTTACCCTTCTCCATTTCCTGAACAAGAGCCATTTGGATAGGAGTGTTCCGCCCATCGCTACTTGTGCTGCTCCTGTGCTGGGATGTCCTGAAGTCAGACTGGGAGTTGCGTTTCATGGCTTGGAGCTGAGCCAGAGGCACAATGTCACAGCCCTGTGGCCTGTGCCATACTGTTTGCTGTGTAATGGCATTATAATAGTAAAAGCGGTTGTTGTTTTGGTCAAAGAGCTCCCACCACTGGTTCTCATCAGACTGGCGAACTCTGAGGTTGGCTGGAGCATCCCAACCACACTCTCCAGTTGTCAAGTTGACATACATTCGCTCCCGAGAACGGGGTTCAATGATCTCCACCCAATCTGAGCTGAAATAACAAAGACAGGGCACTGTTAGTCTGGTCTGAAATAACAGGGTAATCATATCAGAACTAGGTTTAGTATCTGTGGTTTCCTACACATCAGATGTGAAGTTCTTGATTGCAAAAATCTATTACATATTACTATGACTACTTCTGCTATTGCTGCTATTGTCTCTCAATTTCTCACTCACACCCACCCACACATAGGTACACACTAATGGCTGTTTAGACAAGCTACAAAGATTTGCTAGCTTTCAGTAAAAAATGGTTTATTACATTTATACCATGCCTTTCCACTAAAGTACTGGCCAATATTATTAAAAGCATAAAACAAAGTGTAGGCCTATAATAAAGCTATTATACCTCATCCATGTGATTTTTTTAAAAGCCCTTTTACTGAGTGACTTCTGTGGTATTATTTAGAATTTCAATGAATTTCAGGGATAAAAGCGACCCTCTTTCTACATGACTGTGGATCTATAATAAAGGATATTCCACAATATCAAAACATCCGGAACTTTAAAAACCCACATGCGACAGAACATTTATTCTGAATTATTTATTTGATAAACTTCATTTTCTGCAAAAAAAAATATCCATGCAACATAATTTTTGCCTTAAAATATTGGATTGTTATTAAAAACAACATAGATCTTTATAGTAACTTGCCCAAATTAGCAAATTAACATAAATCCTAAATAAGCAGTTTATTTATTTGCAGAAAGGTCTAGCCTTAGCATTAATGATATTGTGGAGTAATTTTCCATCTCAATAACAAAATAATCCCCCTGAAGGATTGAAGGATCAGTCTCTGTGCCTGTCGCCCTACAGACAATAGTAAGTCACTTGGGTGCTTTAATGATCCTAATAAACAAATTTCCCACACGTGGTGCACTGTTTGTTAGTTTTTAATCTGCTGCTCAACTGTACAAATAACAAAGGCAGTGGGGGGAGAGACATGGCTTATTTACCTGAATGGTGCTAATATACATCAGGTTTTAGGTTAGTAAACCTTCTGTCTGTTATAACCAGTGAAGAAACACTGTTTCCCACCTTTTAATCCAGTGCAGCAGTATGGGTCAATTCATATGACACTTGACTCCAAATCAAGAGAGCATTCTGATCGTCTACCAGGTTGTCTATTCAGGTAGCTGTATCATTTCAGAAGATATGATCTCTTAGTACTGCAGCTCCAGAGCACTTTTTGCAATTTTCCTCTGGTTTATCTGGTATGTACTATGAGAAGGAGCAATTATCTATGAAGTCAAATAGGTACCCCTTAATTATTACATCTCTCCCTGGTGTGTGTACCCCATTTGAAGCTGCTCAGCAAACACAGTTTATCAATGACTCTACACTTCACATATTTTCCTGTCATTAGGCTTCAATAACTTGTAAGTAATTGCTTCAGACTAATCATTGCACTGAAATAGTAGTACCTGAGACTAGATCAGGGGTGGGCAACTATTTTTTCCAAGGGGCCACATGAGAGCAAAAAAATATTATGCAGGGCCGCACCTAAAGGCGGAACTACATGCTAATCTACATTATTTATTTATTTCACTTACTATATTTACCATATATTACACATCATTAATATTAACATATTCATATATCAATAAATATTCATATATTATTAGTATTGTTATCATAATTATTATATTATAGTACAGGGGTGGGCAGTAATATCCATGAAGCAATTAAATTTATATTATATCTCCCAGAACACAATTATATCAATGAAGCAATCAATTTAATATTATATCTCCCACAACAAAATTACATCAATGAAGCAATCAATTGAATCTTATATCTCCCAGAACACAATAACATACCTCTTCTTTCCTCCTTTGGAAGAGGAGGTACGGGCAGCGCGCCTTCCCTGGCGATGCCAGGTAGCCGGTGGCAGCGCTGCTTACCGGGCGAAAATGGGAGGCCCGGGCAGGTAGAAAGCCATGCGTGGCTTTGTTTACGGCAAAAGCAAGCAAGGGAGGCGAACGCGGGGTCCCTTTCCTCTCGCGCACGCTTGAAAACAAACACTGAAGGACGCCCCGCCCCCTGAGCGTCTCCCGCGATGACGTCGCAGCCGGCATCGCCGAACACGCTCAGGGGGAGGCGCTCTCCGCAGTTTGTTTGGCAACGTGAACGAGAGGAAGGGGACCCCGCGCGCCTCCCTTGCTTGCTTTTGCCGTAAACAAAGCCACGCATGGCTTTCACCTGCCCGGGCCTCCCATTTTCGCCCCGGTAAGCAGCGATGCAACTGGCTCCCTCTCTCCCCCAGTAAGCAGCGCTGCCCAAGGCCCCTCGGGCCGAATGGGAGCGCCCAAGGGGCCGCATCTGGCCCCCGGGCCGCCAAATGCCCATCCCTGGACTAGATCCTACACTTCTATATATTAGTCTCCAAAACAATAGACAAACACATGCTTTCAGATTAGTGATACTCATGCCACTTTGAGTCTACATTTGTAGAGAAAAAGTGGTATATTAGTGATGAAAATAATAATAATAATAATAGGGCTGTGACTCGGTAGGGTCCCTTCTAATTTCATGTTCTGAATACATACTGTTCTTTTCTATTTGTACCACAAATTATGTGGTAATGAATGCTTTGTTCCAAGATTTCTGGTCATTTCTGGTCATTTCTGAATTTTATCTCTATTTGCTCTATAGTCAAATGTCTGTGATGTCAGCATCACAGCAGCATCTCTGCTTTGTCATTCATAGACCATATCAAATGAGCATGAGCGTGCTGCCCTTCCACCTTTGCTTCTTCACTTTTGAATAATCAACAAAGCATTCTAAGCACCAGCTTTTCTGTATCCCATTTCAAACACAAATGACAGGAGAATGTAAGTCTCAAGTCATACTTGTACTTTGTATGGAGGAAAAAGTGTTCCAGTAGCAAATGCAACAGATTTGTTGGAATAAATTTTGTTCCAGCTGTTCATTGTCAGTACATAACATAACAGTACATAACAGTACATTGTCAAGTACAGGTGCTTGAAATATTATTTAAAACACTTCAGAATGATGTAAAATATATTGAATTCTTCAACAAAACATGACATTGGGGTACTGAAACATCTAATCTGAAAGGATTAATTGATATTAATACATTAGGTAATAAAACAATCAATAGCAGTATTCCACAGGTATCACAAGGCCAATTTGAATATTGTTTATCTATAGCAGGTATTAATATCATAGAATTATATAGTTGGAAGTGACCGCATGGACTATCTAGTTCAACCACTGCCATGCAGGAAAAGCACAATTAAAGCACCCCCAAAAGAGAGTAATTATCTGTTTAAAAGCCTCGAAATAAGGAGCCTCCAACACATCCCAAGGCAGTAAGTTCAAGTCAGTGTTAAAGGATTTGGTGAGATGTGTCATTCAAATCTGTAAGCTGGACAGAGACAGACACAGAAAATGCAGCACAGGAAATTCAACATGGCATGTGATTTATCTGAAGTAGACAGATACCCATGTGGTTTGCAGAGCTCTTACCACGTGGAGTAATTTCAGACAAGTTCCTTGTCACATGTTTCTAAAACAAAGCTTTTTTTTAAAAAAGTCACACTCTGCCTATGGGTCACTGCCTCAGCGTATTTGCCCTAGAATGTTATAACAGTTCAACACCACTTTACTTATCATGGCTCTATATGAGAGAAAAGTTTGGCTTTGTAGTTTAGAGGTATTTACAATCTGCTGCAGGAAAACAAGTGCCCTCCCCTGAATTACAATGTTCTATAAGAACTGCAAGTGCCTTAGCAAACTACAAATCCCAAAATTCTGTAGGAAGAAGCCACCGGCATTAAACAATATTAAACCTCTATAACTGTGTAGCACAGGGGTGCTCACACTTTTTCAGCATGCGAGCTACTTATAAAAACAACCAAGTCAAAATGGTCTACCTACCCACTACAAAAATGTGAAACATATAACACAATATCTGCTTTGAACTGGGTTTTCTGACTCCACACTGCCATATAATCTGATTCAAAGCAGATAATATGGGATTTTATTCAACTGTGTGGAAAGGACCTCAGATAACCCAGGGCCTTTCCACACTTCCTATTTTACAGTTGACACACACAAACTGATTTCTTACTACTGGACGAATTGACGGAGCCTTCCTCCCGCCCTGCCTGTGATCTACCAAGACGCCCTACGATCGCGATCTACCTAATGAGCACCCCTGGTGTAGCAGATATATACTTTCACTTAACTTTGGAGGACAGGAAAGCAATACTGTTTCACTTTATGGGCATTTTGCAACAAGAAATGACAAACATTGATTTTTGTATATACACTCCTCCCAAAGGCTTGAAAGTATTAATCACAAACTCGACATTCTAACATAATTTAATAAGGCAAACATAACTTTTTTCTGTTGTAGATTTCTTTAAACTCGGCATAAATAAGATAAACTGCATATTTGTTGAGATGAAGGAGAATTAGACAAGAGTTAGCAGTACATTGTACCAGCAAGAGAGGGGGGCAATGATACAGGAATTAATGCCTGGGAGCCTTTAAATTCCAAAGCATTATTCTCAGAAGTGGGAACAAAAGAAGTTCCAACTTTGACTGACCTGAATACTCCTGCTTTGTCAGGGAAATCTGCAGAACACTTAGATTGCATTTTGTAACATTCAACATACCACAGAAAAGTCTGCCACATCCCTCACTGGAATTCTGTAAACAAGGCTTTTGTTTAAAAGAGTAACAATGAATTTGTTACACATTGTTCGGAATTAAATCAATATGAAAGTATTTAGCAGATATCTTCCTTTTAATTAGATGTGCTGTTTTAAAATTCCTCACTTCTTCTCTTCTGAAGGCTATAATATATAGTCAGAATTATCGTATGTGTATGCTCCTCTACATTGCTCTTCTTCTAAGCCTATGTTTTAGCTCTATTTCCCAATGTAAGATTTCAAAATCTGTAATTAGATTCAAGAGTATAAGGTTTTCTAATGATGCCAGAAGGAATTCCCAAGCTTACATTTGCAAGAGTCTTTATCAATTTCTATTGGGATCCTACATTTAATTCCATAAATTCTCCCAATACATTTCACCATGCCTAACAGTTGTTGGTATCCTCACAACCTCTGAGCATGCCTGCCATAGATGCAGGTGAAACATCAGGAGATAATGCTTCTAGAACATGGCAATACAGCCTGAAAAACCTACAACAACCCAGTTGCTGGTATGTACTGTATGTAATCCTAATACTGGTGCTAAATTGCGAAGCCTTGTTTTTTGATTGAGATGCCAAGACAATACCATGCAGAGAGAATACAAAAAGTGCATTAATTAACTGTGGTATCTCCCACCTCACTGTCAAAAAAGTACACGTTTATAACATTGTCATATTTTCTTTATGTTACCTATATACTTCTATCACAAGACAAAGTAGTCACCATAAAAAATCCTTTACGACTTGGTTTGCTATTCTGCCTTTTCACCTGTTTCCCAGTAATGAAACCAAATGCATTATTCCTGCTAAATATTGGAAAGCACATGTACCTATTTCTATAGATAAATCATTTTATTCAACATCCTTTGACTAAGGCAATCTGCAAACAAGGAGACAAACACTTGCCTAGGTAACACCTATTATCCTGTTTGAAGCTTGAACACAAAAGGAAGTTCAAACACAATAGGGCTTTTTAAAGAGTTAAATGCATTTATACAGAATTGTTTATCTCAAAAGTGAACACATGTAGAAGGTTTACAGCTATCTGTGATTCCTCCTGTTACTGCAAGGCAGATACAGACAACAACAGGACTTGCATCAGCTGCCCATGTAGTCCCATTACTTTCCTTTTTGATGGATTTGATCTGAACTACCGTGTTTCCCCGAAAGTAAGACAGTGTCTTACTTTCTTTTTACCCCCAAAAGCCCCACTACGTCTTACTTTCGGGTATGTCTTACATTGGGCGAGATGGTAAGCCGTGCCCGAAAGTAAGCCGTACCCCGGCCGCCGCGTCCCTCGGTCCCGCCTCCTCCTCCTCCGCCGCACAGCCCCCCGCGGGCCGGCTGCGGCACGCCTCCCAACGAACAGCCATTTCTGCGCCTGCACCAGGCGCGCTCGGGACCTAGTGACCATGCACGGACATTCGCGCATGCGCAGAAACGTCCGTGCTTGGGACTCCGCGAATGTCAGCGCATGTGCACTAGGTCCCGAGCGTGCCTGGCGCAGGCGCAGAAATGGCTGTTCTTTGGGAGGCGTGCCACGGCCGGCCCATGGGGCCGGTTGTGCGACGGCAGCGGCGGAGGAGGAGGCGGGACCGAGTGACGCGGCGGCCGGGGGTACGGCTTACTTTCGGGGTACGGCTTATATTAGCCGACCCCTCTGACACCCCCGATACGTCTTACAATCGGGGGTGTCTTACTATCGGGGAAACACGGTAGTTTGGCAGGAAAGCACTGAAGCAGGAGCAGAAATATTTTCTATACAGATGAGTCCTGTAATTTATCTTTTCTTTTTTACAATTGTTAGGACATAACTGTTTTCAAGGATTTTATAAGTTTATTGCACAAACTAGTTTAACGTAAATGAAAATTCAAAGGTCTAACCCACTTATTCTCAAATTTCTGTTCAATCAAAACTTTATCTCAACAATTATTTATAACCACCAATGAAAATCCTCAGACAGATCTTTAAATCATAATAATGTAATTTTTAAATCCAATAATATATTTCACTTTAAGCATATACTGAACACTGTTCTTTATGACCACAAGGGACATAAAACTGCAAATGAAAAGTAAATATATACACAACTAACAGCAGCCTCTGATATCTTCAGAACTGTGGGTATCTCTGAATTTTGGTAAAGGTGTTGACACTATAACAATTAAATGTCTGACCATTAACAAAATGGCTACCATGGCCATCTATTTGACTGAAAGCACACTAGTGAGTTTAAAAGAAAAAGCATTAAATCCAGTAATCAAAAAGGTATCCACAGTTGCACTAGTATTCAAAGTAGGAGAATGTACAATTGTGATCTTATTTGCCTGTGAGAAATATGAAACAACACTGCAGCAATCCAATTCAGACAATGGGAGTGATTTTATTATACCAAATACTCTGAAGTAAAAGGTAGCAGTTCTTAATCAAAGCTTCTATTTTGTTTACTTTCCTCCCTCTTCTGTTGATAGACTTTACTTTCCAGAAAGTAGTCAGTATTACATAGACAACAGCTGTTCTGGTATTTTTAGCTCTTTCACTCCCTGTTGGCTCCTCTTACCAACAAGAAAAACTGAACGTACCAAGACAAATTTATGTGACATTCAAACCAGAGCTCCCAGTTAGTTACCCCAAACAAATTAGGCATTATAAGCCAAGAATAAACCATCATTTTGAATGCTAGCTTGCGAGAGACACAACAATAGAGGAACCACAGTTTGTCAGAACTTCTTGTTCCGCTAATCCACTCCCATAGGTAAGAGTATCCAAAGAAGAGTGACTTGACAGCTTTTGAACAACAGACCAGGTATTATATCATGACCTTGTACAAACAGACAGCTAATGATGTCAAACTGCATTAAACACCAGGCTTTTGTTAAGCTTCAGGACTGTTACTGCACACTCATGAACATGACAATATTGAAATGAGCAGCACACAGTGGGCTTTGTGGAATCACACCTTTCATCCTCATTTCCTATTCATGCTGGCAGCATCCAAATGTTCTTCAGGCAAGAATTAAACTCATGACAAATTCATAGTTTTGATCTTTCATTTGGTGAAAGAATTGGAGTGTGGAGAAAGAGTTGCCACTATGCACCCCAAGAGAAACAAAACTGAATTGGGTATTACCAAGAAAGGCATATTAAGACTTGCGGAACATATACAGGTCCCTTCCAGACAGACCCTATATCCCAGGATCTGATCCCAGGTTTTCTGCTTTAGCCTGGATTATATGGGTCCACACTGCCAGATAATCTGGGATAAACAGAAAACCTGGGATCAGATCCTGGGATATCAAGGCAGAAAATCCCATATTATCTGAGTGTGGACTCAAATAACCCAATTCAAAGCAGATATTGTGGGATTTTCTGCCTTGATATTCTGGGATATAGAATTGTGTGGAAGGGCCCCCTGTTCAAAGCAGATATTGTGGGATTTTCTGCCTTGATATTCTGGGATATAGAGCTGTGTGGAAAGGCCCTGAGAGCAACTAATAGCTTTATTAGACACAGGAAAAAGAAAGGATGCAGACGTAGCTGTAGTAAAGAAACGCAAGCCTACCCTAAATCCAAGGAAACAACCCATAAGACTTGAGCGTGAAAAGAACACTCAGTTGCTTCCATCACCAACAGTCTACACAGCCTTATAACCCAGAATAGCAAGGCAGCAAATCCCACAATATTTGCCTTGAACCGGATTATCTGAGTCCACACTGCCATATATTCCAGTTAAAAGAAGAAAATGTGGGATTTTATTCAGCTGTGTGGAAGAGGCCTTAGAAAAGGTTGTTCACCCTCTTACAGGCAAAAAGTGTCATGCTACACGTGGCTCTGGTTACTGGAGGCCCATCCACACAGCCCTATATCCTAGGATATCAAGGCAGAATATCACACAATATCTGAGTATGGACTCAGATAACACAGTTCAAAGCAGATATTGTGGAATTTTAGGTCTTGATATTTTGGGATATAGGGCTGTGTGGAAGGGGCCATTGTATCACATTTGCAGTAGCTTTTCTGTTTTCCCATATGGCCGCCAGATGACCTTTAAAGAACACCAGCTAGATCACAACGTATATACCAGTCAACCCAACTAATAACATGTTAATACTATCTTCGAGATCTACTGTCAGACAAAAAAGCGGAATACAACTATTCCAAACAAAGTAATACCTCACTAGCAAAAGTTTTCAGAATAAGGTGTGATCTCATGATAGAAGACATGATAGATTGTACTACTGAACATGTTCCCTTGTAACACCTTAAAGGATGCTCATTTTGAGTAACTCATATGTATATGGCTTTTAGTTCTTTGTAATTAACAAAGAATATTTGGTGAAAACCACAAATAAATCTTGAGTGATAGAAGCATACAGGGAAATCTATAACTGCATTTGACAGTGCACAATGATTCATACAAAGGAAGCCGTAATGTACATACATATATAGCCCAGGTGTATTTTAAAGAAGTACAGCTGATCAAAGGTCTATTAATATCCTCTCAATGAGCTCTCCTCTCCTCCCTTCCCTACAGGGACAGACCAGTATGAACAAGTAACGAACCAACCGAAAGCTCTGTAAGATGTCATTTCAAGTAATTACATCATGCTTGCAAACCTAACATCAGCACACAACTAGCTGTGATGCCTGGCCCATAAAGCATTTACTAGGCCTCTAAGTGTACTGCCTGCATTTTAATCTTTAGCTTTCTTAGTCATAGATTTGGAATTTTGCATCATTCTCAATACTGTACTCTAGAATGCCCCACAAAAACAGACTTATAGAATTGAAACAAACTATGCCTTTGGACCAGATCTCTTCTAACTAAAGCATTCCTAACAAATATCTATCCTACTGTTTCTCACAAGGCTGCAGATTTTACAGACTCCAGAAGCCAGTTACATAGATCAACTAAATTCATTCTAAATCTATCACTACCAATTTGCTATTCCACTGCAGCTTTTCTAAAGTGTGCCGCTGAATGTTAAACTGTACATGGTGCTCTCTCTGGAGAGCAAACACATTAACATCCAGATATAACAGCTTTGCACTCAGCAACGCCACTCCCCCACTATTTTTCTGATTAGGTACTGGTTCTTAAGGGTCTAAATATCCCATAGGCACCAGATCCTGTGTGATCTTAGAAGCGAAACAGGATCAGCTCTGGTTAGCGCTTGCATGGTAAACCACCAATAAATACCAGGTGTTGTAGGCTATATTTCAGAGGAAGTCACTGGCAAATCCATCTCTGAGTATTCCTTACCTTAGAAAACCCTATTAAATTCATAGAGGTCACCATAAGTCAACAGATGACTTGCAGGTACACATACACACAAGTTTTTAAACAGAGGGGAACAGAACCATTGTTTAATATCATTGCAATGTTAGGTTTAAGAGAAACAGTGATACATAAAAACATTGTAGGCAATAAATTGTCTGATCTCTAATGACAGGTGGGATGACTTCAGACTTGCAGTATTTACTTTTTATTTACAAAAAGGCTGCCATCTAGTGAAAAATCACAGATTTATAATTAAAGAATTCTGAGTTCAGGATTTTTTTTAGTATCAGAACAAAACTCATATTGCCTACCCAGCCCACACATCCATTCACACACATGCATACACATATTCTGCTTCATCATATCCCAGTACATTTTCACAATATTATTATGTGTGCATGGACAATCAAACAATAACTAGTTAGAAATATTTGCAGATCTACTGCAAATCACCCTAAGAGCTACTTGTAGATTCAGATCTACCCTTTGTCCTCCACTGTCATATTTAAGTATCTGTAAAGCTGCTTTAAATACTATTATAATACTATTACCCATACAGAGCAAGTGAATAATAGATGGGCCTCCTTTTTGAATCATGTGCTTTTCACTTAAAAATTTGGTAATGGCAAGCATGAGAAGGAAACACAATTTTATACACAGGTCATATGACTAGGTAAAACATATGTTTTTTAAATGTATCATCTTAACAAAGAAAAATGGAAGGTTTTAATTCTTTAGGACCATGAAATTCTTTATTTTCAACATGTACGCATATTAAAAATATTTAAAGAATACACGATTTTCTCATCATTACTTAAGAATTAAATCGTGTCCTTTCAAAATCTTCCCTTAGATTAAAATATGAACAGCAATGTAATACATAGACAGCATGTTTTCAACATCTTGCATGTCACAAACAAGGGAAAAAATACACAAAGACTTCAATCTATCTTCCACCTACTAGCAGATATTTGTTAATATTACTCATTAATTTCATTTTTAAAATAATTTTAAATAAAACATACATAATAAAATCTACAAACCAAAAGTTTACTTAAAATGTAAAGGTACACTTACATAATAATGCATATAACTGCTGGCCATCCCCCGCCCCCCGAAAGTTTTGCAAAATAAAAGCAGTTTCAGAAATACTTAAAACCAGAAAGTCAAGCACCCACTACAAATAATGCTCTGTTAGTTCACAATTTTATTGTCGCTATCAGAAGAACTGTGAACTTCACAAATTGATATTTCGGCTTGGGAGCAATTATAATATATGAGTGTAGGCAGTCATTCATCTAAGATCTTAAAGCTCTAGAACTAGGTTCAAAAACCAACTCCCAAAATGTGCTCTTAAATAAAACTAGTAAAGAATACAGTTTTCACAGCTTCAGTATAATATGTGGCCACTATCTTGCTGCCATCAACAATCCTGCAGCTGTTTTTTAAAATTGATTATAGTTTTCAACTATTTTTAGAGCACATTGTGGTAATCTAGAGCAGATGTAATTTGCACAGAGATAGTTTATGCTAAACCTGCTATCTCTTAGGGACACCGTTGGAAAATCAACATGTTGGTGAAATATAGTCAACAATCCCAAGCTGAAAACTTGATTCTTCAGAAGTGCAACTCCATCTAAAATGGATTGAACAGTTCTATTCAGACTGGCAGTACAGTGTTCCCTCGCTACTTCACGGTTTGCTTATTTATTGTGGACTTGCTGTTTTGCAGATTTCTAAAGATATTGATTTAAAATATATATCATGGTATTTTTGCTGTTTTGTGGGGCTTTGCCGCTGCCGCTCTCCAAGGCGCTTTCCCTCCTCAGTCCTCCCTCCCTCCAGCCTTGAAAGGCCTTTCCTTCATTTCCTTCACTTTATTTTAAGTTTATAAAGACTTAAAATAATATATAACTACTAAAATAATGTATAAATATTAAAATAAATAGCACATCCCTACATTGCGGTTTCTCACTTTTGGGGAAGTTCTTGCAACCTAACCCCAGCAATAAGTGAGGTAACACTATATTTCTGATTTACGGTATCTTTGTCTTGCCTGGGTTAAAGTTCACCTTGGATGCCCTCAACCACACAAGAGCAATCTCTGGATATTGGTTCATGGTTTCCACCACTTCCCTGAAATGTACTGATGGATATAAGAGCTAGAGCTAAGTTAACCCACATACTAGGTGACACTTCAGACCAAGCCAGCTTATAATGTCTCCTAGTGGTTTCAGGAACATGTTAAAAACAATGGAAAAGACAGAACTCTTCAGTAACACAAAGACCACCAGGTATGTGACCTAGTTCTCTTTTTTTGAATGCATTTCCACAATGTGTTAGAACCACTGCAGTGCTCTACTTCTGCAATATGGCTCAGAAAAATACCATGGGCAATAGCACTATAAATTATTGAAAAATGTAAAAGAATTAGTGATCCCAATGTCACATGTCCACCACACTCACAAGTCCAGCTCACTCAGCAAAAAACAGATGACAATAAGTCTGAAAGACATAAGTGGAATGATCCCAAAATGACCTGAGAGTGGAGATGCATTCACTCGCTGTAACACTTTGCCTCCAAACTGCAGGACACAATTTAGGAGTTATTCAAGTTCAGCAAATCCAAGGCCAGTTTTTTCTCTATACTCTTTCTCAATAGAGCATTATTCACCTCCAAGACCCAGTTGCATTGGCCAACTCTGGCTGCTTTTGTTAAAGAGACTGGCAATGGCTCAGAAAATAGGTAATGGCCCCAAATGTCCAGCCTGCCCACAGCCTCAAACCACACAAGCTGAATGGTATCCATAACAACCTGGCTATTCGGTACACTGGATACATTCATTTCTGATTCTGCTAGAATAAAATCATCCCAGTCAAAATGTGTAGAGAAGTATCCTTTAAAAAATGTATAATGAACTAGTTTACAGTAAACTACTGAGCAGATCTCTGAAGGAACATGTTGCGAGAAATCCATCAAAGTGCAACTAGTTAAGTCTTTCAAAGAGCGAATGTGGAGTAGCATTTTGAGTGGCGGACTAGGGTTCAAATCCCACACTGCTATGGAAACTCACTGGGTGATCTTTGGCAGATCACACTCTCTTGGCTTCACAGGACAACAGGAATCCCCCTCTCAAGAAACCCCACAATAATGTCACCTTCAGGTTATTTATTTATTTATTTATTGGTTCAGGAGCGAACCAAACGGTTGTTTTGCATTAAAAACAAACAAAACAAACAAAACACAAAGTTTGCAGAATTGGTATTCTATTAAATGTCCTTTGACCAGTAGCTGGCCACTTGGAGTGCCTCTGGTGTTGCCATAAGAAGGTCCTCCATTGTGCATGTAGCAGGGCTCAGGTTGCATTGTAGTAGGTGGTCTGTGGTTTGCTCTTCTCCACACTCGCATGTCGTGGATTCCATCTTGTAGCCCCATTTCTTAAGGTTGGCTCTGCATCCCGTGGTGCCAAAGTGCAGTCTGTTCAGCACCTTCCAAGTCGCCCAGTTTTCTGTGTGCTCAGGAGGGAGTCTCTCATTTGGTATCAGCCATTGATTGAGGTTCTGGCTTTTGGCCTGCCACTTTTGGACTCTCGCTTGCTGAGTTGTTCCAGCAAGATAATACAGTTATATTACAAAACAAAATATAATGGACAAAGATGAATTTACATTATCATAGCGAGCAATTGTTTCCGGCTACTTTTAAAACATATATTTTAAGGATTTTTTTTCAAGCAATTTGATAGACATTCTCCAAATTTTATTCCATTTTCTTTAACAACTCCTGTTCTGCTCTCAAAAACAACAATTATTGATATATTTATGTAATATTTATTATTTATTATTTATTTACATGTTAATATGTTAATATTAATGATGTGTTAATATATTAATATATTGTTATTTTATAATAATAATAATAATAATATGATTACGGTATAATGTGTTGTACAGGCATTTGGTGTTGGTGTTGTTGCAATGTAACACAGTTTAATACTGCCAATGATAATGTGATATAATAATTATATCATATTATAATTTGTACATTTGTATTACATGCAATATTGCTAATCAATATTGCAATATGTTGTAGTGAAATATGATGTGTAGTGCTGATGTGCTATGTAATGTTATTTGTTGTTTTTCAGTTTGTTGTAAGCTGCTCCGGCAATATTATTATATGTACATTGTAAGCCACTCTGGAAGTATTGTTGTTTGCTGTAAGCTGCTCTGAGTCCCCTTCGGGGTTGAGAAGAGCGGCATATAAATATAGTAAATAAATAAATAACTAAATAAACACACACTAATGGAAAATGAATGAGATGCTCAAGAAGTAATACAACACTGTAGTATGCTACTTTCAAAAACATTGTAACAAATTACAGAAAATAAATACTTTTTATAAAGCAACTTTCCAAGCCCTACTTGCAAGGAGTTAACCAACTGTTCTTCTTTGTTTGATTACAACTGCCTGCACACTATTTAAAGAAAGGTTTCACTGGATGACATTATATAGACACAATAGTGGTGGTGAGTGGTGTCTAATGCAGTGATCTCACACTTCTGATCATGTACAACATGGCTCTGCTGCACATCAGAGGTGTGAGGTCACTGCATCACCACTGTTATATTGTTCCCCATAATCCACCCAGAGGTAAGAGGAATTATGATCAGCCTGAACTATGCAGGATGTACATGAAAATGATGCTCAACATAGGACCTACTGTTGGTTTACATTCTTCTTGATCTGGTCTGAAGCACTGGAACAAAAGCATAGGATACGTGAAGATAAGAGATTCTTCCAATAAAGCAACAAAAAGCTTCAAGACTAACCTTTCTATTTTACCGAATTTAACCCACCAAGCCAGAAATTTCAGTCAGTGACCCTCTGACTGCCAGAACACGCTGTCAGATAAAATGAAGGCCTCCAACTTAACTCTGTTTACATGGCTGCAAATTGGAGGGGGGGTATGGATGAGGTAATACCATCACTTATAGGACATTCAATTCCTTGGCTTTGCTTACTAGGTATGATTCACATTGCTTTGTGTATTATCCCAAAGTGTTTTCAGGTCCACACCATGATGATATATATTCTCTTACGGATCCAGACTGTCTGCTGCTTTTTTCATTCACCAGACACAGCTGGCCTTAGAATGACGAGGATTTTATGAATTCTCCTAGTTCAAATACCACGCAGTAAAGTACAACAGCCTAATCTCTATGCTGCCACGAATGTGTCCCATGAATCATACCTAGCAGCAAATGGGAATTCACTGTGTTTGTATAGTGTGCTATTTAAGGGTCCAATAAGCAGCTTTAGTTTCTGATCAGTTCTCTTGCATCACTCAGTGTGAAGCTTTCCAATGTGCTAGTTGCAAGACCCAGTGAATCAAGGCAAGGTACAAGGAGAGCTAATTGCAATCAGTAATCTAAAAAAGCCCCACAAATCCCTTAAGAATTTCCTGAAATAAAAGATGTCATTATATTTGAAGAATAATTATATCACTAATATGAAAGCAGAATGAGGACTATAATGCAGTATAAAAACAAACCCTGATCTGTTTAAACTTCCTAAATCTCAAATACTTATGCGCTTTCTTGGCTAAGGAAAACACTACCCTCATTCTTGTGATTGAAATGTAATACAGGTAGTCCCCAAGTTACAAACATCCTACTGAAAAATTACTCATAGCTACAAACAGGACTGAGACAACAGGAAGTGAGAGAAATCTACCCCTCAGAAGGGAAATTAGCTCCTGGAAAAGTTATCATGGGAAAAAGGTCTCCACTGAAGATTTATTACAAATCTTTTTTCCCACAACAAGCCTTTTTTTTTCTTCCAAAATTCAATTATCACAGGGACAGAAAGTGAGGTGAAATCCTATGAACAGGAACAAAACAAACACCATATTGCATATTGGTGGTCATGGTGGCTGCATAAATATCTACACACTGGCTAGAATTCAACAAAAACAAAACTGTAAAACAATTTCTGTGAATGTGTGGACCTCCCCAAAGTCTCATAGAATACTGAAGAGAGTTTTAATATAATTTGGAGTAGATCATGGAAAGCTGGTGCCATCTGTTCAAATGGAAAGAAAGTTTTTAAAAAATGGTGTCTCTACAAGTAAACTACTGCTTTATAACCAACTGCAAAATACAATTAGCAGTTGAAAACCATAGTCATGGATTTATATCCTAGTCATAGACTTCAGGCCTGTCAGCTGAATAAAGGAGTAGCCCCTCCGTTGCCTCAAGGCACCCCAGATATTTTGGAGAGTGGAAACACAAGGTTCATAAAACCGTTTACTGCTGAAGATATACTACTCCCACTCTGGACAAAAATCCTGAGAGTGATACTGCAGCAGAATCCAGGAAACTGTAACAGACAATAGAGCATCTGTTAAAAGCAGTATTTTTGCCTAAATGAGGACAATAAAAAGGAAAGTAATCTTCAGCATGAGAAAATTAGATGCCAAGAAATGGGTATGGTGTAAACATCTCACTGTCAGACCACTTTTCAATATATAGGATTTTTCTAATCATCTAAGTTCCCATCTGCAGTTTGACTTAATACATTCCAGGTTTATTTCTTGATGCAATCTTTGATACAATCTTGATGCAACGAATTAAAGCTCTCCAAAGTAAGAGATATCACAAGCACACATGCACAATAATGAAAGAGAACAAAAACACCATGAGAACTCCAAGGGGCTTCAATTATATCGCACAGTGACCTCATCATTTCTCCATCATACGACCTTCTCCAAGAATTGCCAATGGAAAACAACATGCTCTGACATAGTCCACACAAAGAAGATTTTTAAAAAGCTGATTAAGTTAGAAATCATGACAAGGAGAAAATATCACACCAAGTTTTAGAGCTTTGCTATCTGGTAAAGAGCAGAACTGTGTTGACATAATCTGGCTTTCCAATGAGGAGCTTTAAAAATTTAGGTAGCAATGGGGATACAACATTAATTTGCTTCTGTTTTTTTAAAAAAAACTTTATACAGCGACAGTAAAGCAGGTTTATTTCATATTTTCTTCCCACTTAAGTATATTTCTCATCACATTTCTTCTGTAGCAAAGGAAAATTTAAAAATCCAGAAAAGGAAAAATAAATATGTAATAGGAGACTACATGGTTATAAACATGACAAGTAAGAGTATTACTGGTTATACATATCAATGTGTATCATTGCTTGTGCTGTGATGAGACAGAAAATCCCTAGCTAATATATCTGCAATTTTAATTATCTTCGCATTTTGGATTCACAAAAAGTAGGGTTCTTTGAAGTACAGAACAGAAAGGAGAACCCATTAAGGCTATGAAATGGAGAAGGGAAGTCAGTTTAGGACAGATTTCTAATTTTTTGTCATAATCAAACAAATGCTTTGGGCCTCATTAACCACATCTATTATAATAGAAAATGTAT
Source organism: Anolis apletophallus (assembly GCA_030556195.1). Taxonomy (NCBI): domain Eukaryota; kingdom Metazoa; phylum Chordata; class Lepidosauria; order Squamata; family Anolidae; genus Anolis; species Anolis apletophallus. The sequence continues at coordinate 49,390,393 of JARBWK010000005.1, forward strand.
ATTATCTTTTCAGAAGAACAGATTTCAAAGGTATAATGTCAGAAGCTTCAAGAGTCTCAAAGTAGACAGCTTGGAAGAAAAGCATGGATCTTGCAAAAAAGTGAATTCCTGTTGAGAGGTTGAGAAAAAGCTCAAACCTGTCCACATTCTGAAAACGGTGATTAAAACTGAGAAGGGGTCGGTGTATCGTCTGGGTTTTGGCTATATTCAACATATAGAAAACTCTGGATGAAGACCTGAAAGCAACCATGCACCTTGAATAGCAACTGCATATTGCTTTCAGGTGATCCTTATATTTAAACACTGTTTTCAGAGGATTTATACATAATTACACAGTCGTGTGTGGAAAGAACAAAAGGGATTTAAACAACCTCCACTTAAAAGTGAAAAATGGCAAATGTATAATGATTATGTGCTGAAACAATGTGAGACACACCATTGTGTTCAAAATTCTTTTGGCCGGGAGCAGAATTAACAAGAATTTGGCTCTGAAAGCAAGAGCTGTCAGTTGAAGTATTGTTATTTTCTTAGAAAGGCGGAGGATGGAATATTTGCAACTTGAGGGCATATTGTAGAAAGCAACTACAAAAAGTATTGTCATGGCATCCACCCATAAATTTGCATGCATGCCTGCTAACCACAGATTATTTTTTCTCTTCCAGCTACGTTAAGAACACTTTAAATTTTTCTCTTCCAGCTACGTTAAGAACACTTTAAATACACCAACTCAGAGACAAAGGGCAACCCTCCCCCAAGAGATTAAACAAACTATGCCAATTAAGATGAGACGGTGTATCAAAGAAGACATCTATATCTATCTATCTGTTCTATATAGAATGTTTGTTTGTATGTATGTGGCAGCATTCCGATTGGCTCCCAGCCTCTACATTCTGACAACATGATTGGTTGCCAGTGAGGGAGTATTTGCATAACGCCTCTAATTGGCAAGCCAACACGAACATTCCGACACTCTAAACTGCCATGGTGGGAGTTTCAGACCAAAACACTTTGTGGCTCCCAACAATGACAGAACAAGACCACACTTGGCACACAAAACCCCCAAGACCCACTCTACATCCTGGTGCAGTTTGAAGGAGGGCAGACCATGGATGATGGAACTTGAAGTACCTCCAATCACTTCCCTCATCCAGATCAAAACCAAACTTGCTGCTACCCCCATCCACTAACTGATGATGGGACTCAAAACCAAACCTAATGACACAAGACAGACACCAGAGCCCCCATGATCCACTTTACATCCTGGTGCAGTTTTGTGTGGGACGGACCATGGATGATGGGCCTTGAAGTACCTTCACTCACTTCCTGAGAGCACTGTGACCCTCATCCAATGACCACTACAGACCGAACTTGGCACACAAAACCCACTCTACATCCTGGTGCAGTTTGAAGGAGGGCAGACCATGGATGATGGGACTTTAAGTACCTCCAATCACTTCCCCAGACCGTTGCAACCCTCATCCTCTGACTGATCAAGGCCAAACTTGGCACACAAAGCCTCCATGACCCACTTTACATCCTGGTGCAATTTGGAGGAGGGCAGTCCATGCATGATGGGACTTGAAGTACCTTCACTCACTTCCCAAAACTGCTGCAAACCTAATCCAATGACTGAACAAGACCAAACCTGACACACAGAGCCCTCATGGCCCACTCTACATCCTGGTGCAGTTTTGTGTGGGACGGACCACGGATGATGGGACTTGAAGTACCTTCACTCACTTCCTGAGAGCACTGTGACCCTCATCCAATGACCAATACAGACCACACAGAGCCCTCATGACCCACTCTACATTCTGGTGCTGTTTGAAGGATGGACCATGGATGATGGGACTTGAAGTACCTTCACTCACCTTCCGAGACCGCTGCAACCCTCATCCAATGAATGATCAAGACCAAACGTGGCACACAGAGCCCACATGACCCACTCTACATCCTGGTGCTGTTGGGAGGGGGAATGGACCATGGCTGATGGGACTTGCAGTACCTTCACTAACTTCCTGAGACCACTGCAAGCCACGTAAACATCTGATAAGAACCAACCTTGGCACACAATGCATTTCTCAAATAACCCGGGCAGGGCCGGGTCCCCAAGCTAGTAAGAAATATGGAAGATTTTCAGTACATTAACGGTGCTACACTACAGCGCTGTAATGAAATTACATTTGAAAAGTCTCAGCAGAAAATTTCAAGACAAACTTTACTGAACTGAGGATGATTCATGAAACCAGCTGGACAGAAGCTGGTCAAACACATACAACCAGCCAGTCATGGTCCTCTGAATGCTATGGAAAGGTACAGAAAGGGAAAGAATATAAATGGAAAAGCTGAGTTATTTAACTGTCAGATAGGTAAGGGGGGAAGAATGGGATAGGAAGTTGGTTGAGTATTTTATTTATCTTAAATTCTGCCGTTTTCTTAATATGGAGCACAAGACAAAGTGGGCTGGGGCTGAAAAGGAAGAGTTGGTGGTGACATGTCTGAGGGGAGAGTTCAGGGAAAGTTGAAATAAATTTGTTATACAATATAAGTAGGGAGCCATCATCCAGACTTGACAGAACCAATTAACCTTACTATGTTTTGTATCTTTTCATGTCAGTCCCCCTAGTGGTGCAGCGGGTTAAACCACTGAGCTGCTGAACTTGCTGACCAAAAGGTTCAAATCTGGGGAGCAGGGAGAGCTCCTTCTATTAACCCCAGCATCTGCAAACCTAGCAGTTCAATAACATGCAAATATGAGTAGATCAATAGGTACCGCCTTGGCGGGAAGGTAATGGTACTCCATGCAGTCATTTATTTATTTATTTATGTACGACATTTTTATACCGCCCTTATCAGCCCAAGGGCGACTCAGGGCGATTTACAGTTGGCAATAATTCAATGCCACAACACAATAACAATTAAAATCAACTTTAAAAGCATTAAGCAATTAATATACAGTATAAAATTAACATTTAAAGTATTACAAAATATTAAAAACCGTACAGCCTAAAAACATCATCGTGAGCATTAACCATGTCGTGTTACCATTCAATTCATGCTGGCCATATGACCTTAGAGGTGTCTACGGACAACATCGGATCTTCTGCTTAGAAATGGAGATGAGCACCAACCCCCAGAGTCAGACACGACTAGACTTAATGCCAGGGGAAACCTTTACCTTTACCTTACATGTCGGTCAAGTGAGGGTTTTGAAAGGGAACTAATCTTACATAAACAAACCAAAATCTAAACAAGGACACATTCACTGATCTGTTGTTGTAGCCACCTCATGGCCACAAAGAGTAAAAATAACGAAGGGGGTTCAAAGTTTTAGGGGGAAGATAAGTCACAGAAGCCTAGGGTTGATGTCTATGTGTGGGATCTGGCAGTAGGTGATCTGTTGCACCATGTAGTACAATCATATCTCTTTGTCTCTACCAGTAATCCTATTGTCTCAATAAAGCTTACTCTCAGGTAAATTCACAGTGGTTTATAGGAAAAATTCTGCTGGGAGGGGGGGAGCGGGGTGCACGTGCAAATGTAATACTGTACAAACTATTCTCATTAAAAAAAATTAAAAATGCTGGCAGGAATCTGACACAGTGAGAAATAAGTGCCTAAACCCCAAACAAATATACAGGCTTTCAAATAAATGTGTCTGAGCCATGAAGTTGCAATCAAAGTCCAAATTCTGTCAAAATACAGTATGATGTAATATAAATAAAACTCTGAAATTAATATGATCTGTCTCAGGAATTTTCCTGGGAAAGAAATTTGAGTGTTTCTTACTCTAATTCAAGTGGAGTGCAGGAGAGAGAGGAAATAAAAAGGAAGTTGGAATGTAAACAAATTATGGTGCACGATGACTAAAATAGTCTTTTATTAAAGAAGACTAGCAAATTGTGGCCCATGAGTCATACCTTTCTTTTTGGTACCCATTGTGGCCCTTAGTACCACAGTGTCTAATGCCTCCTTTCATGTCTTGATTCAGTGGTTCTCAACCTGTGAATCCCCAGATGTTTTGGCCTTCAGCTCCCAGAAATCCTAACAGCTGGTAAACTGCCTGGGATTTCTGGGAGTTGTAGGCCAAAACACCTGGGGACCCACAGGTTGAGAACTACTGTTTTAATACAACAGAGTTCATATTTTAATAATGTTGACTTGACCATATGAGGAAGTAATTTTTATTAAAAACAACCCAAATTCCCTGGTTTCAGATAGAACACAAAATGGTGATTGTCCTGCATTCTGCTCCATATATATTAAAAGAAAAGGAGAATGGCGGGGAAGTATAGAAACCCACGATTTGCTATGTTTCATACCTTGGCACACAAACCATTTTAACTAAGCTAAACTTTTTATTAGAATTAGGGCACTATTTCCCTTTTAAAAATGGGAAAAGGAACAAAAAAGTTTCATTTGAACCCTTGATGTTTTATAAGTCTAAATTTTTTTGATCAGTTCAGAGAACATTTTTGAGACAACAAAATCCAAAATCAATTGTGCCCTCGCCGTGCACCTAGGCTTAGGCATTCTTTGCATACTGATATGTAATTGCTCCAGCTCAGAAACAAACATTTACTTTGCTATACCCACAGGCAAATACCATTGCACTGTATAAAGAAAACCTAAAGTAAAGCAAAATTAACAATACCCTCAATATACAATATCCTGTGCAATTTTAATTCCAACTACGATTTTTTAAAACCCTGAAGAATATGAATGAAAGTGTGAGTTATTAGTTCTTTGTCCCATGTTTAATATCTGATGGGGCAAACTGTCAAATCTGATCCTATCTAGTTACTTGGTTACAGGTTTGCCTACTAACCTCGTGTTTTGGTTATCGGTTAATTTGGTTCCCAAACAAAATTTCAGCCACTTTAAATACAAAGTCCTTCTCCTCCCTCCGTCCCTCCCTCCACTGTATTGTTTCATAAATCTCTGGCATTTCCTCTGTATTCATAAATATATATATATATTTTCTACAAAGCTAACGGCTATGAAAATAAATCACAGCTCTGAACTGTTTGCTACTGTGGAACTTCCTGAATAAGAAAGAGCAACACATACACACGCATAGACAGAGAGGTGGGGAGTGTTAGTTATTTATCCAGAGTAAGCTGGCTTTATATATGATCCAAGTGATGAGAGTTAGTGGATACTGAAGGACTTTATCTGACTGAAATGCTGATTCGGCTGATCATATGGGGGTCACCCAACCATGCAATAAGTTGTTGTAGATAGCAGTTGCAATGCCTTTGAACAAAAGCAGCATGATAAAAGCATGTTGAGTTCCTAAGCAGGCGACTTTGAGTTTTTTTTGCTGCTTTGAGTTTCTTTTAAGAGAGAAAAAACAGGATATAAAAACAAAAACATAATTAATAAATAGCCAAAAGAAGGAGTGGAAATGAACACCCACACCAGCTTCATCTTATCGCTAGAATCTACAAGTATGTACAACTGGAAATAAGAGTAAAATCATAGGGATATGAAAGTACAGGGCAGAAACATATTACTTGGTAATGTACTTGATGCAAAAACCATGTGCTCACTCACTTAGGAGCTTCCGGTGCCACAATGGGTTAAACCCTTGTGCCAGCAGGACTGAAGACCGACAGTTCAGAGGTTCGAATCTGGGTAGAGCGGGTTGAGCTCCCCCTATCGGCTTTAGCTTGGTCTCCAGTAGGGTTTGGGTTACTGCTCAGCTCTAGACACATAGGTGGCACCAGAGGAAGATAATGGCAAAACACCTCTGAACATCATAAGACAGAAATCCACCCACATCTTTATTAGCCTATATTGATATTTTATGGAGTTTTTTCCCCCTTGTTTGATGTGTGCCTTTGTGTTATGAGACATCGTTCATTTATCCACTCTTATTGACTGTATTCTGTCAGTTTCACTGGGGACTTTCTCCTTCTAGGAAAGCAAGCTACAATGAGATTAACTGAACACAAATGTGAAAGTCCTGGGTAAATGACAGGCTGCCCTGAGGCTGAAATCATTTGGGCGGCCCTTCTATTCTCCTTTACATCTTGTCCTCATCCCCAGACACAGAACAGCCCAACTTTCTCTCATCTTCAAAAGTGTTCTCCAATCACCCAGAGGGATGGATGATAACAAAAAGAGCACTTTTGAAGGTTGTTGTGTGGCAAGTCATTTTCAACTTTTTGAGACCCCAGTGGCTTTTCTTGGCAGGATTAGTTGCCTTTGCTTTCTGAAGCTGACAAAGTGTGGCTTGCCCTAGGTCACCCACTCTGTTTCCATAAAAAGGTAAAGGTTTCCCCTTGACATTACATCTAGTCTTGTCTGACTTTGGGAGTTGGTGCTCATTTCCATTTCTAAGCCGAAGAGACAGTGTTGTCTGTAGACACCCTCAAGGTCTTGCGGCCAGCAGGACTGCACGAAGCGCAGTTATCTTTCCACTAGAGTCGTACCTATTGATCTACTCACATTTGCGTTTTCGAACTGCTAGCTTGGCAGAAGCTGGGGCTAATAGTGGGAGCTCACCCTGCTCCCCAGATTCAAACAGTTGACCTTTTGATCAGTTCAGCAGCTCAGCAGTTTAACCCACTGCGCCTCCTTAACATAGCTTGTTTGATCAAGGAAAATAATGGTTCAAAACACATTTCCAACTCATGAAAGACTGGAGTTGAAGGGACATTTGGGAACCTAACAAATGGTTGACACCCCAAAGAGGAAGAATGGAAGTCACTTTATGTCTGCTGTGTTCTGTTTTTTCTCTCTCTCTTTTTCTTCTTTGATTTTGTTTTTTTTCTTTTTAATTATTTCATGTTTTTTCTTCCCTCCCCCCTCATGCCCTTCCCCTTCCATTTCCCATTTTTCCTTTCCCTGGACCACCCCACTTGCTTACCCACCTTTTGAATTTGTTTTTTCAGGCTGGAACCAGGGCTTTTCTCCGGGGTACAACCTGTTTTTGTATTTGTATGTGAGATTTTATGTTACACAACTATTCACAAAATCAATAAAAATTATTTTAAAAAAACAACACATTTCCGATGTAGGGGGCGCTGGTGATTCGATTCTGAAATAATTTCAAAATTTTCCGAAAAAGTTGGAATTTTCCAAAATTTCCAAATTGCTTCTCCCTCTGGTAATGGTGGCTGATTTTGCGATTGTGTAATGGCTCCTGTAAAACCTGCAAACGGGACAGGCAAAACTTGGGGGATTCCCTTTCCCTGAGTTTTAGAATGCTATTGACAAAACTTGTCACAGTGGTAGAAAAGATTCTCCTCTGTCAGCATACTAACTTTCAATGTGTATAGGAGATCCCTGCGGTTCTGACAATTTTAAAAGTAATTTAAGTAATTTAGTAAGGAATATTACAAGAAGAAATGTGCTGTCTCCAGGATTCTCTTGGAAAATTTAAATCTGTTTTGCATATTTGTCTTGAGCACACCCTTCTGAATATGAGAAAATGGAATTTATCTCATAACATTCAATTAATTTACTACATTTGCTTGTTTCCAAGATAAGCAATTTCTAGTTTCCAAAAGTACAACTTGTAACCCCAAGGAGAGGAAAGGGGCCTTCCAAACTGTTATTGTGTGGTCCCTCCCCCCAAAGATGAGATTAGGAGATTTCTAGTTTCCAAAAGTACAATTTGTAACCCCAAGGAGACAAAAAGCCCTTAAAAGCTGTATTCCCTGCTTCAGGAAGGGAATTATTAGCAGCAAAGGGGAATTCCAGTTTTCCAAAGCACAGAAGTCAAACCCCAGGAGAGGAAAGGCTCTTAAAAGTTGTATTCCCTGCTTCAGGAAGGAAATTATTAAGCAGATTGTAGATTTCCATTTTCCAAAACTACAACGTGTAACCCAAAACAGTCAAAGAGGGGTCCTTAGTGGTATTTTGTGTGGTTCCCAAGGAAATTATTTGTTCCCAACCCAGTCCTTAGCTTGCAAAGGTGGCGTGGCACCTTTCCCACCCAAGCAGCCTGCCCTAGTCTCTTCCCATTCATGTCCCATGCTCGCAATGAGACGAGGCACGCGCGGCCCCTTTTTAAAGGGCAAAGGCGGTTTCCCCTCATTGGCTGGAGGCAAGCATCCCAGCACGCACGCAGCCAGCAGGCAAAGGCGGATTCGTTTCCCATTCACTTCCTGAATTGGAAAATAGATGGTGATAGTGGCTTCGAAAGGGCAAGGATACTTCCGGGTTCCCAAATCACTTCAAAATCGCTTCAAAAAGGAATCTGATCCTAATTTAATCCGAATTATGAATATTCCGACTGGACCTAACCATGCCTACTAAACAGATATTTAAAACATGGTCTCCAGAGTCACAGTCCAATGCTGTCATTTTCCCTAGGACTACACCATGTTGGATCTCACTTTTCAAAATAGCAAAAAAAACCAAAAAACAAACGTAGACAAGTGTCAACAAGAACCAAATCATTAACTGTAATCTTACGATCTGTTTCAAAAATTAATGTTGCAAGTTTAGCATTTGTCATCCCTATTTCAACAAATCACAGCATTCAATATTAGTGCTCATAATTAATTTACCTAATTTCTAATGTCTAGCAATTATCAAACGTATTGCCAAGCCAAGTTCTATCTCAAATATGTCTGGAGAGTGCCAGGAGGGTAAAGACTACTGTATCCATGTTTTTTTAAAAAAAATGTCCCTGAGCTAGCCCACTAAAACTAAAGCACAGTGCTTCTAGTTTATATTTTAATTAAGGGTGCTTCCAGACAGGCTTTTTACTGTACAACAGCATTGCCTCAGTCATGAATTGTATGGGAGGAATAGATAGTATCTATGCCTGTGCAGCTATACCATGCTTTCTTTGACTTTTTTTCTTAGCAGAAAAACTGTGTCAGGGGAATAGTGCACAAAAACATTTATGTCAGGGATCTCATGCTTGCCTAGAGTCTACCTTTGTTAGCAAGCTTTTCCTTAACTTGAAAGCCTTCAGATACTATCTGAAAAGCTAGCTATAGCTTGATGCTTTATAGAGAACATTCCTCGTCAATGACTACTGTGCTAGTTGAGTTCAAAGGTTTAGAGCATAAATATCAGTTCAGACAACTCAAGAGAGTAAACATTAGGGTTTGGTCATGCATCTCTGGCAGACAAGAAAGACGGTAATTTTACTAGAGCTCACATATACCTATTTGGATATTGCAACAACAATAATCAAACTGCTTAAAACAGTACATTAAGTTTATAAGGGAGAAATGGGATGGGGGTTCGTTTTTTTAGTGTTTAATGTTAGATAGGGTATATGGGAATGTAAGCAATATTTAACATAATGTGTTAACAAAGGCTTTCATGGCTGGAATCACTGGGTTGCTGTGGGTTTTCTGGGCTGTGTGGCCATGTTACAGAAGCATTCTCTCCTGACGTTTCAACCACATCTATGGCAGGCATCCTCAGAGGTTGAGGGGTCTGTTGGAAACTAGGCAAGTGAGGTTTATATACCTGTGGAATGTCCAGGGTGGGAAAAAGAACTCTTGCCTGTTTGAGGCAAGTGTGAAAGTTGCAATTGGCCACCTTGATTAGCATTTAATGGCCTTGCAGCTTCAAAGCCTGGCTGCTTCCTGCTTCCTTCATTGGATAATGAAGCCTTATATTGCCAGAATAAAAAGAAATTTTAAAAAGAATTATCCCACTCTAGTTCTTATTTGTATAGGTGCTCTTCTAGAAAACCTAAATTACAAAACAGATGTCTATATGAATTAGAAAAACCAGAATGATTCTATCCTACTTAGCATCCATTTATTTTCTTTTTAATACAGAGTCCAACACACTGGATATATCCCATTGCAAATGGTTATGTTTTGGAGACATAATTAATTAAGACTGACTAAAGCAATATGTCCTTGTTAGATTGGTTCTTAATGCATCAACATAAAATAATAAAACATTTTAAAAAGAATGTTATTCTAATTCTTTTAAGGTGTGGATGTTCATTACATTACATATTATTTTCCTCCACATTTAGTTAACTGAATTTAGTGTTTTTTTCACCAAAGTATTAAGAAACATTTAAATTTAAAACAAATATTAAGGCAGGAATTGAACACGTAAGTATAACAGTAAGTCCCATGACTCTTAAGGAGCAGCATAATGGTTACATGTCTTCAGCTTTATTTATCAGTTTATTCAGAGGAGGATTTCCCACTGCCTTCCTATAAGACAGAGGCAGTATTACTTGCCTAAGTTCCAGTGAAGCAGAGACCTAAACCAAAGAGGGCTGTCAACATATTTATCTTGAAACAAGTTTTCGTGGACTAAACAAGAACATGTGGGGCATTGTTTTTGCAACAACAGAGAAGAAGCCATCCAACGGGAAACTGAAAACTAAAAAACAAAAACTGAAGGTTGAATATAGTCTTAAAGGTGCTGCAATATTCCTTCCCCCCATCCTTTTTATAACGCAAGAAACTGACTCTTGATTACTCCTCTGAAAATTTCTCCTTTCATTATTGCATGTAATCCATGTTTGCAACTGTGTCACGATGCACGGACTTGACCGGCCCCTTAATCACACACACAGAGACGGACTGAAGGCTAACTACTTTATTAATATGAAAACAGTTCAAAAGGTATATTGTCCATAAAAATAGCAAAAGCAAATCCAAAGGCAAAAGGCAATCAAATGTCCAAAACAACTTGGTAAAGTATCCCAAAGACTTGGCAAAGCTCCGCACAGCAATGCGGATTCAGGAACAAGGCAAGGTGCAAGATGCAAGGCAAGACTTGGTAGGCCACTAGCCAATCTAGCTCCATGGACCAGCTTCGCTTCACGTCTGCTCAGAAGAGACATGGCCGAAGTACTGAGGATCCTTTCCCACGGATCCTATACTTAATCTTTCGGCCGAGGTCCCCGATGCTCTAGGCTTCGTCGTCTCCAATCTCTGCTGACGGACCTCGGCCTGTCTAGGCTATGGTACCATCCCCTCCTGCTAGTCTCGATGTCCCGTCTCCTATCGAAGCACGGCCTTGCCTCCCAACATCTGCTGCCCTATCTCCGTGAGAGCTCTCCTCCCTAGATTCTTCCCAGCCGCTCTCTTCCATGTTTTCACAGTGATGGGAAACTCTCCTTCTGCTAACCCTTCTAAATCCTCTTCAGAATCCATCTCCGCTGCTGCAGGCCCCAATGCCAATGGGACCCCCGGTCCTGGCCCCTGCCCCCCAGGCACAAACGAGAACTGCTGTGCTACAAACTGTCGGGACTGCTTAGATATTTGCTATTAAACCAGATGCATTTTGTATAGCTGGTTAACTAAAAAAAGGAAGTAACTTCCCTGTCACTAGTGAATATTTTATTTTTATTCCACCCTATCTCCTCGAGGGGACTCAGGGCAGACAATGCCTAGGATACTCTTGTCATTCTTAATTTGTAGTCCATGGAGCTTTAGTGATGTGGTTCAAGAAGTCAGCCCTCTAAAATTATGAAGAAAAAAAAAGAAACAAAACTGCTGATGTGCCAGTGGCTTCTTTGATCTTTCCACAAGAGCTGTTGTAATTTTGAGTTATGTTTCAGCAGGGTCTGCCCAGTAGATTAATGCTAGGGCCTTTTGCTAGGAACTTGTATTCTTTCTCCCATGCAGAGAGTAAGCTGGGTCTCAAATTTATAGGAACAAGGGATGGTCACTGACTTCAGGCTTTGCTTGCAAAGTTTCAGAATCATTAGAAAGGTACTTTGGAAATAGAATGCAAACTACATGGAACTGTGATTTGATTCAGCAAGGCAACTGTTATTCTTGTAGAATCATCACTGACATCTCTGTTTTGCATATTAATATTTCAGAGACACAGACCATTTGCAAAACCAACTATACTTCCCTATTTTCTTTATTTCTCACATGCAATTTTTTACTACATAGTGCAATTTTGTTTTAGGAGAGTAATAATAGAGTTTAAAAGAATGTGCAGCTGTGAAAACTTCGTATGTTCCTCAATACCATGGCAAGCCAAAACCCAGGCTTTTCTCGTATGTTCCTTAACTCAACCCCAAGATTTTATTTCTAAGACCTCCAAGTAAAGTTCTCACTGTAAGAATATCTGGTACAATGGGCCCTCTGGACATGCATGATCTGGACCTGTGTTTTCCATGCCCTAGATTAGTAACTGGTGGTATGAACACTGAAACACGTATTAAAGGGGAAATTCATGTTGCCGTGTGCTTTTTTGTAACAGAGTAGCAGGTCCTGATACTGTACCAACTGTGGACAATAATCCACTCTGATTGGCCCACTGCATTTATTAGCTCAAAAAAACATTATTTCAAGATTTTTGATTGGCGCATTCACCATGCAGGTTTACAAAGTTAGCAATTGGGTTAGGAGATGCGCATGGCAAATGATTCCACTTGGCAGGCTTCCAGTGGGAACTTCGGTAGCAAATGCAAAAAGCGGGCAGCCAAGTACAGTCTGCCTACAATAAAACATTAAAAAAGATTAAAATTTACATGTCACAGCAAATAAAGAGATGCTGAAAACTTTGTTTAGAAAGTGCCTATGGGTTCTGGGTCCCAATGCATGAAGAAGTAATTATGTCAGCATTGTTTGTATAAAATCTGCCTACTGGGAAAGATCTGATCTGTCTTCCAGGGCATTGTTTTAAAGGGGCAGGCCCATCAGGAATGCAAATAAGCTGGTTTCTGAATCGATGGTTTGAGTTTCCTCTGGGAGCCTAGCACAAAAGGTTCCAGAGCACTGAGGCTACTACAGTAAATTCATGTTGCCTGTCTTTTTGTATTTAGTTGAAGGTTTTGTTTTATGTTTTTTTTTAAAAAAACACCTTACATCTACTGTTCCAGGAAATCCATTCAAGAATAAGAAGGGATATTAATAAAAATAGTTAGTGTGTTGGGTTATTGTGAGTTTTCTGGGCTGTATGGCCATTACGGAAAACTCATAGCGACCAAGTGATTCCAGCCATTAAAGCCTTCGACAACACAGTTATTGTGTTAATGGTTACAAAAGCTCCTAAAGCTGACTTTTGTGTGTAAAAATAAGTGAACATTTATTTTGTGGTTTGGAACCCCTCATGGCTGAACATTAAAAAAAGAAAGGGGTTAAAAAAACTCAGCATCTCCCTTAATGAGCAGAATGTAGAAGGAGGGAAGCAAAAAGGCTTAAATACACACATAAGGGAAGATTGAGTGTGGAGAAACATGGGGAGTATCTAGCTCCTCACTGCACCTTCCCACTGAATATTTGAAGCATGTATTTATGTTATTTTACTGCTATATGTTTCACATGAATATACTAAAAGTGTTTAACCTTTATTTACATCAGAGGATAGCAATTTATACCTCTCCAGAACTTCTTGAATTATGGGTGAATTTACTTTGTAGAATTAATGCAGTTTGACACCACTTCAGCTGCTCTGACTCAATGCATGGAATCCGTTACGTTGTAGTCTGGTGAGGCACCAGCAATTTTTGGTAAAATAGGTTAATGGCTTTGTAAAACTCTCATGATTCTTTAACATTGAGCCATGAAGTCAAACTACATTAATTTTACAATGTAAATTCACTGTATTGCTCTATTTTATATTATACAGTTCAACTAGTAAATATATGTTTAACATCTCTGATCGTAGGCTTGTATTTTCACCTTAAAATATCTCTTTCTTTAAATTGATCTCTGAAGCTGATGAGTTCTTGTCGAGCCACAGGATCTAACTTCATCCACTGGCCCATGTTCTAAGTAGTTTTTCAAAGGTTACTGAAACATAGCCTAGCAATGACCACCAGACCTTACGAGCATTATGTTGCCAATCTTAGGATTTCCTACAGCCCTGCAAATCTTCTCTAGTTTAATTATAGGGAATATTTGGAGACAGTGGTGTTGCTATTCAAGAGTAAATCACACACCAGGTGCCCGCTAGCCATTCTTCAAAAGAAAAGGATGATGCCTTTGTGTTTTCACAACAAACCTAAATTGAGGAACTTCTACGTCAGGCTGTAGTGATACAAATGCAAAAAAAAGCTGTAAGTGGTTTAGCATTCAAATGTGGTTTCCTAAATTAGACATGTAAAGTAACCAGTCATTTCAAGTCCAAAAAAAAGCAGATATAGTGAAGGAAAAGGAGGAAATAAAACAAAAAAGCATTTAAAATTAAAAAGCCTGCAAATACAGACACTGCTATTTTGAAGACTACAAATGTTGTATAAAACATTTGGTTGGGTGTACAAATATACACTCAAGCAAATTAAGATTGATTATTGCTACAAGTAACTGAATTTGTACACAAGCCCTCTTTAAAAATACACAAGAATAGAACTACTGGTACAGAGATTACCCGACATAGGGGAATGATGGAAGGACAGAAGAGTATTAATATCAGTGATAAAGCTCTCAAGGAATAATGGGTAAACACAGCAATAATGTTTCAAGATGGGAAAAAACACTAGCAAGAATGAGACAGACCTGTCTTTCATCTATTGTAGTCCACAGTGTACCATGTTTACTATGGAAACTGTCACTTATAGTCGGCTATAAAGTATCACGGCAAACCCATCATACCTAAGACACCCAATCAATTCTAAACATAGTGTTGCACAATCACACACTTTTGGTCTGATTCAGCAAGGCACACTATATAGATTCCTTTGAGTTGTGCATCCTTTGTAAGGCAAGTCTTGCTACCGTGCACAGAATACATTTGCTGTATATTTTTAATTCTATATGACCTCCAAGATGCTCTTTAAAAACTGCTAAAAACAATCTAAAAACAATCCTGGAATCAAGTTTTGAAACAGTTGAAATATCACTTCAAAATATTAATGCCATGTAGAACTGCACTGTTTTGGCTACCCAAATATAGTAATTCCTATAGTGGATATAGTAGGTATGGGACTACAAAATTAGATGCAAACCTAAGTCATTATACAATCAGGTGCCAGGTATTTGCTCAGTTTGAACATTTGGTATCAGTCGTTCAACGTTACTAGCTGCCGTGTCTAGTTTCTGAAAGAAAACAAATTCTATTTTCTGTCTGGGTTTTCTGCCAAATCTGGGAAGAGGTATAATTTGAAACTTTAAAAGCAAGCAATTATATCTATGCCTAAATTTATCATGAACGCTGTCAGGAAAATTATAGAGAAATCATAGTAAATATAACTGTAGCCAGTTTCCCAAAATGTCCTCTGACTTTGTGAATAAATACTTTGAATTCACACTAATGTCTATTTAGTAAGACATGCACTCTCCTGCTTTGCAAAATATGGAAGAATCACATTTAATAAACTGCTTAGAAACTTTCACCTGTCTTTTTTGGAAAATCCTTTAACACACAATTCCTAAATTCACATAAGAGTTTGTACTAGTAAGATCTGGGGCAAGTAAACCTGGATAGAAACTATAAAAGACCTTGGCATCAAGGTCCTGATGAGTCTGAGGTAACTGTAAGGTATAAAAATAATTGTGGTTATGGATCTGTTCAGTTGTACATATGGAGAAAGGATATAGAGGCAGTCTCTGAGTTACAAAGATCCGGCTTACAAACGACTCATAGTTAAGATGAGGTGAAACAACAGGAAGTGAGAGAAAGCTACCTCCAGGAAAGGAAATTTACTTCTGAAAGAGTTATCATGGGAAAAGTGTCTCCACAACAAGCCACATTTTAAGGGACAGAAAATGAGGTGAAATCATCTGAACTTGGGCACAGACAGCAAAACAAACACAACAGGGGTGTTGGCACTTTCCTATGCTATCCAAAGCTGGAGTTGGAGTTGCACTTTAAAAATGTACCTGTACCAACTTACATAAAACGTCAATTTAAGAACAAATCTACAGAACCTATCTTGTTCATAACTTGGGGACTGTCTGTATAGGAAAATTGTGGCTTTGTGAGGAAACTAATATAACATATTACTCTTACGCAACTATATAAATGTTGACCTAGATCTCTGAGAGACCAGGGTTTGAATCACCACTAGTTCACATAAATATACTGGGTGAAAATAGGCTAGGTCACGCTGTCTCAACATCACAGTCCTTGGTGGCGAAATGGGTTAAACCTGTGTGCTGGCAGGACTGCAGATCAATAGGTCAGTAGTTCAAATCTGGGGAAAGCGGGTTGAGCTCCCTCTGTCAGCTCCAGCTTCCCATGCAGGGACATGAGAGTAACTTCCCACAAGGATGATAAAAACATCAAACATCTGGCCATCCCCTGGGCAATGTCCTTGCAGACGGCCAATTCTCTCACACCAGAAGCGACTTGCAGTTTCTCATATTGATCCTGGCACAAAAAATAAAATATTTTTTAAAAAGCATAACAAGGCAATTTATTTATTTATTTATTCAAAGTGCTTTTACCCCACCCTTCTCCCCCCAAAGGGGGACTCAGGGCGGCCTCACACAAGCACCTTATGATGCTGTCAATAAGTAAACAATTTGATGTGTGCTTGCATCTTTTCTGTGCAAGCACACATTTCTTCTCCATTTCGCTACATAACATGTACTCAGATTAAGCTGGTAACATCACTAGATTTTTTTTAAAGACTGGTTTTGCTTAATAGCTAACCAATGAGAAAAACAATGATAATTTCAGCAAGATTTAGGAATTACCAATCCTTATTTTGAATGTATGCTACTATAAAAGCACAAGCTGCAGTAACTCCAAAGCATATAAGCCAATGCCTTCAAAAATCTGGGAACTGCTCCAGAGCAGAATTTTTAAAATGCTGTACTCCCACCAAAATCAGTATCCAAAATCATATATCATTATACTTCTTGTTTGACACAAACAAGATTAGTATAAATATATACAGGTCATATTACAATACCTCTAAGAGACATTTATTGCAACATACTTTTCTCATTGGATCACAAGAAACCTTTGCAGAGCAATTCCTTTGTCAAAGGATACTATTCCAGAACATTGTCTGTTTTATTAGTCCAACATGTGTTGGATCCAGATACACAACCAAGCTGACCAAGCTCTGGCTTAACCAGAGTAAAACAGACTAATTTAGAACTTACTTAAAAGTGACTTGAACCAAGCCAGGCTCAACACTGAATGAAATGGTGGCATGACAGAAGATGCAAGTAGTAGTGAAAACTCTATTAGAATTCCTTGAGTGTTGTGTGGTTTCTGGGCTGTATGGCCATGTTCTAGTAGCATTTTCTCTTGATGTTTCACCTGCCAACCCAAATGCAGGTGAAACGTCAGGAGAAAATGCTGCTAAAGCACGGCCATATAGTCCAGTGATTCCAGCAGTGAAAGCTTTCAATAATCTATTAGAATTCCTTTCAAAAACACTGGATAGTAAGCAGTGCAGCAATGTCCTTCTGCTGTGACCTTCCCCTGAACTTCTGAAAGATGAACAGCTGCTAAATAATATCTCTTTATATTCAGCAAACAATATTCTCACATCAAGGACACAAATGAGCTCAGAATTCATTTGTAACATTCAAGAAAGATTTTAAATTCAATGCTAGAAGTTTGCAGCCTTTGTTTCCTGAAGAGATTTCCATTACATTGGCTGATGTTCTCTTTCGAGAGCTAGAATGGATGTCAACCCACGCTGATGGTTGTCTGTTGCCTTGAAATTAATCATAGGCCAGTTGGTTAAAAAAAATTCCAAAAAAAATTCACATACAGAAAACCTCAAAAACAACTTAGGTGATTTGGCAACAGTCCCTGCCACTCAACCTGCAAGCTGCAATTTGAATGAGATAGAGACACAACTGAATTTTATAAATAGGTTTTCTGTGCCGGACAAATTGTTTTTGTAATTAGTTAAACCATCCAAGTCTCAGCACAGCTGCAAACTATTTTAACTGTCAAGAGATAGTATTACAGCGCTCAGTGCCTCTGCTCTATAACATGGACTACAGCACAAATCTCTACTGCTATCTCCACCAGAAACAAGTGGCAGGGGTTTATAGTAAACAGTGCAATCTAGGAGATGACAAGGAGACCAATAAACACTTAATCAGAGAACTAGAGAACTAATGTTGGATAATTTCACTTATTCTGTAAATATTGATCACTGGGAAGAGATTGTCAAATGTTAAATTTTAAAAGGTGGCGAACAACATTGATACCTTTAATTCAACTGTAGTCAGTATGGAATAGCGGTCAGAATGTTAAACAAGGACACTGGGAGACCAGGGCCTGACACCCCCCCCCAAAAAAAAACCCCTTGGCCATAGAAATCTAGAAGCAAAAGGAATTCTGTTGTTACTTTTATGATAGTTTTTTTTCCTGTAGAGACCTGAAAATGTCATTGTTGTGTTCTACATTCCTAACTAGAATCCAATACAAATGCCAAATGGCTCTACTCAGTGTGGACAAAGGCCCTTTAATACATTTCATTTTTTTCCTACTTAATATTTTAAATGATATATCTTGAATCTCATGGGCCCCTGGAAATCTTACAAGCAGCAGTTACATTTGAATACATAAAATAACACAGACCTCTGTGATTCTCAGGGTCAAAGAAGCATAGGGCTATCTGAGCTGCAAGCTGTCTTGGATTTGGCATGTCAAAGATGTGTCAGGATAGAACATAGTATATAGGCAAATGCTACTTGAATTACTACTAGGGATAGGATAAATCATTATAGGTGAAAAACAGTTTTCTACCGTAGTTGTTACAATATTGCATTAGTATTGTCAAAACTTAGGTTCAAATCTCTACTCAGCTATGTAGTGCACTGAATGATCTTGAGCCAACTTTCATTTCTCACTCTAACCCAGTGGTTCGCAACCTGTGGGTCCCCAGGTGATTTGTCCTACAATTAGCAGAAATCCCAGCCAGTTTACCAGCGGTTAGGATTTCTGGAAGCTGAAGACCAAAACACCTGGGGACCCACACAGGCAAGTAGCCAGGGGGAGGCTTAGGGGGCTTCAGCCCCCCCCCCGAAATTCTCAGGGTGGTCCGTGAGAAAGCCTTACTGGTACATTATTTAAACTGTTATGTTTATTCATATTATGATCTGATCACCATGCTCATTATATCCCACATTCATGGGGTTATTGGAGTAACAATACAAAAGGTTTGCTAGGGTAGACCCTCTTCCACCCAGTCTCAGGTCAGCCCCCCCGAACCAAAATCCTGGCTACGGCCCTGGACCCACAAGTTGAGAACCACTGATCTAACTTATCCTCTGCTGAGAGTATAAAATGGAGAAGGGTCTCAAGAGTATGGTTTCTGTTTATATTCTGCTTTTTCCTTGGTGAAAGAGCAGAATATAAACATAACAAATAAATAGTGAAGAATGCAGAACAAACCAGATTTCAGACCAATTTTATATGAATTATCAATAATGCAAACATGTAAAAACTGGGCTATGTTCCAAAAACTCACATTGTTTTCACCTTAAATATCTAGTTTCAAATTAGTGGCAGTAAATCTTAAAAAACTGTAGCAGAAGAGCACACCTAATTTCTAGTTTTCCTTCCCTTTAAGCCTCCAATCATGTTTCTTTCATCTCTACTATTCTTCTTTTAACCCATTTTTCCTCCCACATCGTACTGAAAGGATTTTAAATTCTGACATTATTAAAACAGCTGCTGCAAAACCAAACTTGCTAACTGACTTGCCACCAGCCATTATTTTGTACAACTGTGAGCACAGCTGGTGAGAGAGGGCCTTCTCACTGGCTGCCCCTGCACTTCGGAAATCCCTTCCCTGTGGTCATTCTAAAGCAGGTGTGGGCAATTGCCAGCCCTCCAGGTGTTTTGGACTTCAACTCCCAGAAATCCTAACAGCTGGTAAACTGGCTAGGATTTCTGGGAGTTGAAGTCCAAAACCCCTGGAGGGCCGGCAATTGCCCATGCCTGTTCTAAAGGCTTTTTATTCAGGCAGCTTTTAAATCAAACAGTTTTGAAGAACAGATCAGGAGATGCTGCAAGGTGTTGTGAATTGTTTTTAACAGCTTTAAACTTATTCATTCTAATGAGATTTTAATGAAATTGTTTTAGTAAATATAGCATTTAATCCTATTTTGATCTTATGTTGTAGCTTTCTAATTGTATAGTTTTTAAGGTTATAAGCTGCTTTGGGTGTCAGTCCTGAAAGAAAAGCAGGGTACTACTACTAAACAAATTATTTTATTTGGGATGTAGGTATTTCTTGTGTTATACTTTATAGTTTATACATATTGTATTAATACAGGGTGCGTCAAAATGTTAGACCTAATCTCAAAGCAGTGTTACTATTACACAAAATATTACAAGTGGTTTAATGAGTTGTCAAGTTTTACTCACCATATTAAACAAAAACAAATCTGAAAAATAACCCTGCAAATGGATACTATCTCATTATTTATTATTTATTTATTTATTAGATTTATTGGCCGCCACTCCCAGCAGCTCAGGGCGGCTTACATCACACACCACTATAAAATAACAATCTACAATAGCATTAAAACCACAGAATAAAAACAATTCCTAAAAGAAAACGTAGCCTTTTAAAAGATAGCATATCACAGCTCAAAGACCTGCCGGAATAGGACCGCCTTGCAGGCTTTCCAAAAAGGCAGAAGATTGTGCAAGGCCCGAACTAGGAGTTGTGTCGTAGGTATGACATTTTGCGAGTGACTGAGACTAGGGGCTGTTTGTGTTCTAGGAGAGGCATCTAATGGAATCACTTGAAACTCGATGCCCCACCCTCTCAAGTGGTAAGTTCATGGTTGCAGAGATATTCCGATTTCAAATCAGGTCCCTCTATCTGAAACACCTTGTACATCAAATGGTTGGCAGCAGGATTTTATTTATTTATTTTTATTTACTACTAGCTTGGGGACCCGGCCCTGCCCGGGTTATTTGTGAAGCGCAGCAGGACGTAGAGTGGGTCATGGGGGCTCTGTGTGCCAAGTTTGGTCTTGATCCATCATTATTGGGAGTTGCAGTGGTATCATGAAATTACTGAAGGTAGTGCAAGTCCCATCATCTCTGTCCCCCCCCCCAAGTGTAGTAGGATGTAGATTGGGTCATGGGGGCTCTGTGTGCTAAGTTTGGTCTGTATTGGTGAATGGATGAGGGATGCATTCTTTTTCGGAAGTGAGTGAAGGTACTTCAAGTCCCATCATCCGTGGTCCGTCTCACAGTAAACTGCACCAGGCTGTAGAGTGGGTCATGAGGGCTGTGTGCCAGATTTGGTGTTGATCAGTCATTGGATTAGGTTTGTAGCAGGATTGGGAAGTGAGGGAAGGTACTGCAAGTCCCATCATCCATGTTCTCTCTCCTCCAAACTTCAGTAGGATGTAGAGTGGGTCACTGGGGCTCTGTGTGCCAAGTGTGGACTTTCTCGGTGTTTTTTTGGGCCACAGTGGTCTGTGGGAACAGAGGGGTGTGAAAATACTACAAATTCCATCATCCATTGTCAGTCCTCCCCGAACCTCACCAGGACGTGAAGGCAGTCATGGGGGTTATGTGTGCCAAGTTTGGTCTCAATCGGTAATTGGATGAGGGTCGCAGCAGACTTGGGAAGTGAGTAGAGGTACTTCAAGTCCCATCATCCATGGTCCACCCTCCTCCAAACTGCACCAGAATGTAGAGTGGGTCATGAGGGCTCTGTGTGGCAAGTTTGGTGTTGATCAATCATAGGATTAGGTTTGTAGCAGTCTTGGAAAGTGAGGGAAGGTACTGCAAGACCCATCATCCATGTTCTGTCCCCCCCAAACTTCAGTAGGATGTGGACTGGGTCACTGGGGTTCTGTGTGCCAAGTGTGGTCTTTATCAGTGTTTGTTGGGGGCCACAGTGGTCTGTGGGAACAGAGGGGTGTAAAAGTACTACAAATCCCATCATCCATTGTCAGTCCTCCCCCAAACCTCACCAGGACGTGAAGGCAGTCATGGGGGTTATGTGTGCCAAGTTTGGTCTCAATCCAGTGATTGGATGAGGGTTGCAGCGGACTTGGGAAGTGAGTAGAGGCACTTCAAGTCCCATCATCCATGGTCCACCCTCCTCCGAACTGCACCAGGATGTAGAGTGGGTCATGGGGGCTGTGTGTGCTGAGTGTGGTCTGTATTGGTCCTTTTTGGTGGCCTCAGTGGTCTGTGGGAACCAAAGTGTTGGAAAGTACTACAAATCCCATAATCCGTGGGTCATGTCCCCCGACCCGCGCCAGGACGTAAAGGGGGTTAGGGGGGTTATGTGTACCAAGTTTGATGCAGGTCCATCACCTGCGCTGGTCGCTGTGGCCTGTGAAAGTGGCTGCCACATATCCGCCCTGGCCTGTGAAAGTGGCTGCCACATATCCACCCTGGCCTGTGAAAGTGGCTGCCACATATCCGCCCTGGCCTGTGAAAGTGGCTGCCACATATCCGCCCTGGCCTGTGAAAGTGGCTGCTTCCGCCCTTCTGCCCTCCCGCCCTCCGCATACACACATACAAACATTCCGTTTTATAAAGGTATAGATACAGATATTTTTATTTTATACCGCCCCTCTCAGCCCGAAGGCAACTCTGAGGCTTTGGTGTTTTCTTGTATGAAGTCTGCAGTCTCTGGTTGCTATGCAAAGGATGCTACTGTATGCTTTTCTATTTCTTTATTTCCTTTTCTTTCTTCTTCCAGAGCAGCCCACAAGTTATCCAAATGTCACAGAGGCAGTTGCTCGTTTGCTTGCCAGAACTTTCTATTTACCAAACATGTCCTTACCCAGAAAAACTATTTTGTTCAAGTTTCCCCATTAAAAATGGAGATCGGACTTGTATCAAGCCTCAATGGAAGACTTAAACTCAGCTTTTAAACATTAAGATTTTTACTCATGCTGGTTACAAGCATTCTGACCTGTAAATTACACTTTTAAGTCACAGGACAAACCAAAATGTCGTAACTAGGGCAATGACATTCCTAGCATATGGTATCACTGAATAATAGGCCTTCTGTCTTTCTTTATTTAAAAAAACCCCTTAAACTGTTGCCAGTATTTTATAAGCCAAACATCTACAAATGCATAGCTTGGAAAGGATTTGGCTATTTTTCAGGTAGCCAAGTCTAGAAGACACTCGCCACTGAATATATAAAATAATGATAACCTTTGTTTTCATTAGAAGTTCCTTGTGAAGTTTTATTCTCCAGCAACTTTTTGTGATTACAGCTGTCTCTGTTCCTATTTGTTTCACCTTTTAAAAAGGGGGAAAACCTGAGCACTCTTTAAAATACTAGCTGTTTAGGCAAGTTAAGTGTGATTCAAGTACATTACTGCAACTTCAGGGTACTATAGGAATCTAGCAAAAAAGTTAAAAATCAAGAAAAATTGCTTCAACCACGAAGGGCCAGATTTGACATTTCCTTTGGTTATCAATTAATTTCTAAAGCCACACACAGGGATTAGACTAGCACAGTTGAAATGAGGAGAGCCTTGTGGTTGAAAAAACATGGTATTAAACTTAAGAGGAAAAGTCAACTGGTCATCCATGCATCAAAGAAAAACATATCCTTTTACAAAATTGTCATGAATAAAGGAACATCATAAACATTTATACTACAAACCAAAAGAGAGATATAACTCGACAAGTAAAAGGCAAAAGGCACAGCATTGGAAAAACATTTTCAAACGATTAGCTCCTTCAGTATGTTTTCTAAACAAACCAGTCTAAGCACAGTTGCCAATGTTTATGTTGTAGGACACAAAAGCACAAATAAAGTGCAGTCTGGAAGACTTAGGTACATTTCTTAAGAGTTTGAATTTTCACTCAGTTCTAACAACTTTTGCTGTGAGATACAGCTTTGCTTCAAATGAGAGTACAATTTATATCAGAAGTGAGGGAAAAGAAAAAAAAACAGTGTGGGATGAACCGTGTTTTGTTTTTTGCATGCCAAGCTGTTCTGAGTCAAACAGAACTGGCACTCTCAAGAGAGGAGACACTAGAACGACAATTCTTTCATCAACATCACTTAATATGCTAAAAACTTAACATAGCAACCTTCCCTCTCTACTAAAACTCAGTACTTCCACTTGTGAAGTATGACAATACATATGATGAATATTTTAAAGTGAATCTGACCATCAAGTGAAATTATGTTAAGAACAATAGCAAGTGACTCATTCTAAGGACCTTTCTGAGCACTTTTTTTTGGTATGTTTGCCAATTTGGCAAATCTAACATCAATTATGCAGGGACTTGTTGTACTGCACTCTAACAATTCAAACTGCAGGCCTTGGGATTAATAAGATGGATCAGCACAGGCGGCACAGTCCAAAATGAAATTTCCTTTCAGATTAGTATATGAGCCTCAGCATAACAATGTGCCTCTATATTCTGGGGTTTCCTTCAGCCTTGAAACTGAAATAGATTTAGATATTAATCATGAAACTATCAGCATGAGAAGCTTTGGCTTTATGTATAGGCTAAATTTCACTTTAAGGCAGCGTAAATGTTTAAAGCCAAAGCTGGTGAATTGTTCTTTTGGGTTGGTAATATCTTCACAACAGGAAGAGGTGTTTGAAGCATGGTCATCTTTTTACAGAAGCAAAACACCAACTCCTATATAAGGCTGGGCCAATCAATATGATTTCAATCCCTCTGCTTCCCCTTCCACTCATTTTCACTACCATTGGTTTTACCACCAGGTTTAAAAAGGATCAAGTGTAAAAGTCAGGGAAGTATTCATGTTGCTATGGCATGCTGCTGGAATAAATGCATTCCATTTCTCTACATCAAGTCATGTGGAATATCTGCTTAATAAACACTGCAGTTCGGTTGCTCCAACATAACTGAATGTGTAATATCCAGAAGGGCAATTTATAAATTTCAAAAGGCTGGAATGTGAATGGTAGCTTCTGAAATATTACTCGTTGTCTTAGCAGGTTCCAAATATGGTTTAAAAGAAAAGTAAGTAGCAACAGTAGAAGAAGTGTGCTGTATCCTTTAGAATTTCCTGGCTGTGTTTTCAACAGCCTATTGCCAAAACAGTAACTGTGACTTTCAGATTTAATAATAGCTAGACCGTCATGATTCTGAAGAATTGACATTCTATGTACTTTCTATAATGGAAATCTACTTTGTGGATGTTCAACATATAAACATGCATCATCTTAAATTAACTCCAATGTATTTTTATCATTTGATTGTATATCATTTGTTCAATTAGTTATATTGTTTACTGTTAATAAATTTGATAATATCAGTAAAAACGCAAACTCTAAAAAAGTATTTCAAAGAGTTGGCACTAATTTGTTTTAACCAAAAATTACAGCTTGATGGTTGCACATCACAGAAAACGGGAGAAACAGGCAAATTATGGAAGGTGTTGGGTCTGTGGAACATCGTATGCAGCTCATAAATCAATAGGAATCAGAATATAACACCATATCTATATATATATAAAGGAAGAGCCGTCATGTGAAGACTACCTCAAACAGAGAAACCTTACAACGCTGAAACACAAAACTTGCCAACAGACATAGCCCTCATGCAAGCTACGTTTGTAGCAAAGAAACTATCCCCCCAAAACCTAAAAGGCCCCCAAAACAACGAGTAAAAATAAAACTACATTTCCCAGCATCCTCCGGGGCTGCCAAAGACTCCCAGCCTCTACATTCTGACAACATGATTGGCTGCCAATAAGGGCGGTTTGCATAACTGCTGTACTGGCCAGCCAACATGAACATTCCGACCCATAACAAACTGTCAGATGACTGCCAGAGCCTCCTCCAACATCGCTCCTGACGTTTCGCCCACATCTATGGCAGGCATACTCAGAGGTTGATGGAATCTGAAGATGCCTGCCATAGATGTGGGCAATCCCTCAACCTCTGAGGATGCCTGCCATAGATGTGGGTGAAAGGTCAGAAGAGAATGCTTCTAGAACATAGCCATACAGCCCAGAAAACTCACAGCAACCCAGTGATTCCTGCCATGAAAGCTTTCAACAACACAGTGAAAGGTTGGTACATAAGCTTTCTTATTAAGTTGACTTTCTGTGATGCATGCACTGTAAGATTCTTTTGCAACCTGATATTCCAGACTAAAATGACTATGTCTTTCAATGCCGGATCTATTGTATTTTCATCTATAGACTCAGAATTCAATAAGTAAAGGTCTACTCTAGTTGGAACACACAAGTTCATACAAGCCAGTTTTCTAGAAACACTCAAAAAGAAAAAACCAAACAAACCGAAGGTAGAACATATTCCTGAAATCAAATGTTGAGCAGAGCTGGAGAACATGTGGAACTCCAGCAAAAAAGTGGCAGATGGAGAGACAACTAATCACTGCTACTTCTGTACAAAGCCCCCTCCCCTCCGAAACCCATCTCCCTGCTGGAAAAAAACCCCTTGGATTGCTGCACATTACTTATGCACATTACAAACTTGAAGTTGCATCATGGGAAACAGAAAGAATGCAAGCAATGATAAGTACTGAAACATGTTTAACATAGCTATTGGGTTGAAAGAGTTCTTTGATATCAACCATGTGTGAATTTTAAAAGCTGCTGTAGACAGGGATATGAACCCTCTGAAATTCCAAGTGCATGATGACAGAGCTATATACAAGGCACCAGGAAATCCAAATCCAGTGAGAATTGATAAATCTATAAGGAATTATTAATTAAGCCTAAAGGGGTGTTATTAATAAATGTATATGGCAAGAAAAAGGTAGAACGAATCTGGATGGCAACTGTGATTTTAATTCCATCCTTATACCACCCTTCAATTCTGCAAATGAAATGTACCATATGGATTACAATGTTCTCTTCTACAACTTACATGATCAATTGTTGCATCCAGACACAGAAAGAATAAATTGCTATTAAACTGGCTATCTTGGGTTTATGAGTTCTTTTTTAAAAGGTGAACTACTGGTTTGCTGAGGGCTGCTTCTGTCTGGTACAGGTGTTTCTAATCATTCATTCCCTTTCTCAACCCTCAGACAAAATCTGATGTGTACTGAATAAATGTGAAGAGAGATACTGTAAGTCTCAAAATACATACAAGTCAATTTATATATGCAGATTCCATAGATCCCAAGCACACAACACAACAAAGCAGTTACTATACTCCCAATTCAAGAATGAAAAACATAATGTTGGTTGGACAGGAAAAGATATTTAAAGATGGGCTTAATGCTAACCTTAGAAACTGTGGCATAGACACTGATAACTGGGAAACCCCAGCCCTTGAACACTCTAACTAGAGGTCAGCTGTGACTAGCAGTGCTGCGGAATTCACATAGGCACGAATGGAGGGTGAAAGGGAGAAACGTGCCAAGAGGAATGCACATCAAGCCAGCCCTGACTGGGACTGCCTTCCACCTGGAAACAGATGCCATCACTGTGGAAGAACATGCGGATCAAGAATAGGGCTTCACGTATCCACCGCCAAGACACTACACTTGGAAGGCCATCATACTCGGACAACAAGGGATCACTTAAGTAACTAAGTAAGATCCCAAGCCCTGTGTTGCTTCTAAATAACAACAATGTTGACAATTTTTAAAAGGCAAATACTGACAGAATAAAGATTCTTATTCCTCGCATGTGGCTTTCATTTAGTTCATTAGTGCACCCTTATTAGCCAAACCCACTATCACACAATTCTGAGCTGCCATGTAATTCCAAAAAGTTCAGTACAGATTTCCTTCAGTTAAGCATTCAAACATCTTTCATGCAGGACAGCTATTTCTATAACTCTGGTGTATACTGTATAATTAAATGGTGGCTGTAATAAAAAAAAAATTATGCCAAATAAAACTTGATAGGCTTTAAGATTATACAAAATTCATTCTCGGTTTTGCTGCAACAGGCTTAACAACAATCCTGCTCCTGCTACAATTCCTAAATTGTACATTGGAATTGATCATTTGACCATTCCATGGTTCAAAATCTGATTTTAGTAATGGGATGGAGGCAATAAAGACAATAAAACTTCATTCAGTTATTAAGAGGTTGTTTACACCATTAAAACAATCCAGATTATTTAGCCCCAGATTCACCTCACAAGCACCACACCTACCTGTAATATACTGCACTAAGATTGTACTGCTGATCACACCCCAAATTTGAGCAGTGGCAGATCCCCTCTTCCCCCTTCTTGCTTAGGCAGACTCCCATCTCACCCATTTGCCTGTGTCTTTTTTTGGCTTCCAGATAGCAGCCCTGTTCAGATGGCTTGACAGGGCCGGGCCTGCCACCATCACTGCTATGGGACACAGCCCCTTCTGCCATCAGCTCTTGGGCCTGTCATGATCATCATGTTGCTCAGGAACCATAAGAAAGTGGCACACTGCCAACAGAGCTGAAGAGTCAGAACAAGAATGTGTGTGTGTGTGGGGGGGGGGGGGGGGTTCTCCTGGCAAGGATGATATTGCAGCAGTGGCTGCAGTAGCAGCCACATGAAGGACAAGGGCTCATCTGGGCAAAGAGAGGGAGAGTGAGCCTTCACTCACTGGAGAGTAAATCAGTGAGGGAAGCCCTCACTGACCAATATTAAGGGATTTGTAAAAAAAATATTAAGGGATTTGTAAAGTTACAGCAAGCAGCACCGGGCACCTTTTAAAAATGTCAGTACTTGCCACCCCAGTAACCTATGGCCTATGCCAGGCCTGCCCAACTGGCGACCCGGGGGCCATATACGCCCCCCCAGCCCCTTCCCTCCGCCCCCCTAAGCTTTTTAATAAAAAATAAAAATTGAAAAATAAAATAAATAAAAAAAAAAAAAAAACCCCTACTTCCGGGTTTGGAGCAAGTATCGCGAGAATACACAATCCACACGGGATTTCGCTGCCAATGCGAGATCACGCCGGCGTTGACAGCGAAATCCCGTGTGGATTGCATATTCTCGCGATACTCTTCGGCTACTCTACTACTGGATCGCTGAGGCCCACAGACGCGATTAGGACCTTCTTCGACTCAGTCGGTCGTTGCCTCTCTCGTCGTCCGGGTACTCCTGGACCCTGCGCATTTGGAAAAGGTAGGCCGGTCAGGGGCTCCTCAGGGGCTCCTCATTCCCTCCCCCATCCCCCCTCATGTATTAAATATAAAATTAAATATATTTAAAGATGAAATAAGGGGAGATGGGATACATTAAGGGGGGAGGGGAGGATGGAATTAAATATATGGATGCCCCTTTTGAATTCTCACCCTGCATTTTATCTCAGTAAAAGATTATATTTGACTGTATGCATGCAGGGGCGGGGGCGGAGCCGGGGGAGGGCGAGTTGGACAGCCCTGGCCTATGCCATCCCTCCCCCATAGCCACTCCATTTAAATCATACACATGTAGCAAAGTATAGTAACAGACTAGATTTTCCAGGAAACTGTGGAGTAAGAAGTGAAATGTGGTGTATCACATTACATATTAGAAGCTCTTGAACTACTAAAGGGATTGGATATTGTGTGTCAGGATCAAGGCAGCTATAAGGTAAGTAATATTTTATCAGTACATACAGTCTCAAGTTACAAACAAGATAGGTTCATTTAAATGTAACTCCAGGCAATCTCTCTCTCCCCTCCCCTCCCATCTGTGTGTGTGTGTGTGTGCATGTTTTGAATATCATAGGGAAGGATCAACACCCCTGTGGTGTTTGTTTTGTTGCCTGTGTAGAAGATTTCATCTCACTTTCTGTACCTATGATAATTAGATTTTGAAAAATGTGGCTTGTTGTGGAAACAAGGATTGGTGCTAAACCTTCAGTTGAGATACCTTTCCCCCATAACTCTTTCAGGAGAGAATTTCCCTTCTGACGGGTAGATTTCTCTCACTTCCTGTTGTCTCACACCTGTTCTTAACTATGAGTTGGATGTTTGTAACTTGGGGACTGCCTGTATAGATAAAAAGCCCTAAGATACAAATAAAAGGTTAAGATAGACAACTGTAGCCAATTTCAAAACATCATTTAAAAGTTCCTATTTAAAATAAAACAGGTGGACAACAAAAAGGGGTTTTTTTCCACTGATGGGACAAATTAGGACCCTTCCAGGTAAGATAAACTACTATGAATCAGAAATGGTATAATCTCACTTCAGAAAATATCGGTTACCCCAAATTGCTACAAACCTCTCTCCCTCCAATTTACAAATAATCTTTATGAGTATAACTAGATCCCAAAATGACATTGCATGCAGTTTCTTAAATATGCATCACAGGAGAGTATATGGAAGGGGTAGGTGAGGAGGAAGCACATGTAGCTAGAGTTCAAACAAAGTATCACAACAGGATGAATGCATACACAGCTGGCTCAAAAGACTGTCCTCTGTAACACTGCTACAATCACAAACCAGTTTTCATAGTTATAAGTAATAAAATTTCTTTTGGTACATGCACAGACTTGTCTGACCTCATTTGCCTAAGGTCTACAAAAGTAGTTTGATGAGCCACTGTAGTGTACATTTAATTATGAATCTATACATGCCGAAGGCAACATTGACACATGCTGTGAACTTACTAGTACATCCTCAGTGCATTTCTGTCCTCTCAACCAAACAGAAATAACGAGAAAAATAATTTAAGTTCTTGCAAAATGTTCCAAAAACATGAATTTGGATCACACTGAATGTCATGATGCTGCCGTGATATTGAATGCCTGATATATTTTAAGACTAAATATATATAAATACAACAGTTTTGCAAAGCAACATGTTCAAATAAATTATCCTTTATTTGTTTTACATTTTTATAAATATGCTTCTGATCTTTTCTTTTTTGCATATTGAGGTGACAAATGTTCTCCACCTTCCTGTTGTAAAATCAAGCTCTCATCTGCAAACATTAAATTGCTGGTAAGCTATCAAAACAACTCTACTTTGGATTCAGCAGTCTGTTTCTCTATCTTGGTTGACAACCAGATCATCATCACTAAACATACACTGCTACTGTTCCATTTTTCTCCACATACAACACATCACACTCAGTAATTTCCTACTAGACTGTACATTCCCTGTTGAATTTCCCATACACAGATTAATTGAAATCGCTATGTTTTAGTGAAGTTTGATAGGCATGACCAAACAGATCTTTGCTGGCAAGTATGTCCTTAGCTTAATAAGATTATGTCCCCTCAGCACAGACCACAGCTCCTTATTACATCACCATCTAATCTTGTCAACCCGATAGCTTAGTTATTTCTTTCTTTAGTGTGCTGATGGATCCATGAAAACAAGCTGTGTTTTTCCAATTCCCCCCTTTTGGTTTTACAAATGGGCCTGACTGGATACTTCCAGTTTGCAGTAATATACTGGCCAATTTACTCTGGAAAATTCAGTAACATATTGAAAAGCACTTCAAGCACAATGGCAACATGCCTTTAATTCCAGCCATTTGGACAAAGCCTAAATTCTTTGAGCCTGACAGACAGAAGAACACACTGAGGTTTGTGTGGGCTGCTTTACGAAGGGGCTTTTCACAAGATCCCCACGAGAATCCTTTGGCGGCAGCGTCTGTCTGCCCCTTTTTAATGTGTGTGTGTTTTCTGCAGTTATGAATGGAGGATGGTAGGAACATGAAATAAAAAAATTCTAATTTAAAGCTTTATTAATTAAAAATGCATGCACATGTTTTTATCTATGCTAGAGTACTTTATATTTATAACCTACCGCTCCAGCCAAATGGGATGATCACACTTTTATATACAGTACTGATATGTGGAAAAATGATATTTTTCCATTTGCATACTGTATTACATTTTTACATAAACGTGATCATAAGGGGGTTTTTTTTTTGCAGTTGTTTGATAAATTTCTTTGTAATGTAATAGATACAGTCGCCTCTCCACACTTGCAGATTCAATAATGCTCAGGTTCGCAATTGCCCTGCCCAATACCCTTCTTCTTTCCAGGATAGAAATGTCATTTGGTTTGAATTCCCTGACTCATAACCCGAAAATGTGGCTGTGTAGCACCCATGGGTCCGCTCGGGCAACGGGGGGAGGGGTAATGCACCAGGGGTTCCGTTGGCATTGGGACCCGCACAGGCTGAAAGGGATTCGGAGGATGAGTTGGAAGGCCCAGAGCAAGATTGGTCAGCCGTGCCTTTGCCCAGTTCACCAGTAGAGAGTTTAGCTTGGGATCTTGAGTGGGAGCATTCTCCCGGGAAGGAGTGGACCAGGTGGAGATGGGAGGCAGTGAAGCAGATAGCGGAGATAGTTATGAATTCCCAAATGGCCGAGGTTCCCAGGAGCTGGCTGAACAGCAGATGGAGGCTAGCGGATGGGAAACTTCGGGGGAGGCTTCTTCTCAGGAAGATAGCGATACTAGGCTGGAAGAGCGGGGCCGTTCTCATAACAGGCGCAGGGACATAGAGGAGGGCAGGAGGAGCTGGCACCTGTCCCTAGACCGTCACCGTTCGGAAAGTAGAGACTGGGCGCCGGGCCCTAGATCGTCGGGGGCCGGCCGAGGATTAAGTACGGCCCGTGGGAACTGATCCTCAGTTCTCCGGCCACGTCTATACTGAATAGGCGCGAGCGGAGTGGGACCACAAGCAACCGTGGTCATCAAGTCTTGCCTTGCTTTTGCCTTGTTTCCTGAGCCGCAGTGGTTTGCGGCACTTTGTTTTGGTTCCTGATTCGCATTGGATGCGAAACCTTGCCCTGTTTCCTGATCCGCATTGAATTGCGGAGCCTTGCCTAAACTTCAAGCTATTTGCCATTATACTTTGGACTATTGACTTTATGCATTGAATACTTTCATATTGGACTATATTCTCTTTGGACTGTTTTTATATTCAATAAACTAGTTAGCCTTTGATACGTCTCCGTGTGTGTGTTAAAGGGGCAGTTCTAAGTCGGCGTTCGTGACAGGCTGCTGTGTACATGTCGCCTTGGCCTCTGAGATCGATCAATAGCAGTAGGGATTGACAACCAGGCATGCATTCTTTGCACTTACTGGTTCTCAGGGAATCTCCCAGCCACCCACTTGGCAAGTCTGGGGAACACTGGGGAGCCTTGCTCCTGCCTATAATGGTTCTGCGCCCATAACCTCAGCAAATACAACAAGTACAAAGAATGAGGAAGTTCTCCAGTGTATGCCTTAGCAAAGATCCATAAAAATAATCATAACATCAAATGGTGAGCAAAGCCACCATATGAATGAGTGTCAACATCAGGAATCCTAGACAAAATACTGTACTCATATTTACACTAGAAGTACCAGCAAGTCCAAAAGGTTTCACAAAGTTCTATGGTTCCTTCAGAACTGTTCTAGTTTGCCTCTCTGAGAAAGAAATTCTTTAGATAAGGCACCATCAAGAAGAAAGTTCTGCTCTTGGTCTATGAAGGTAAAAATATCTCATTCAAAACATAGTTCCAAGGAGTTTTGGATTTGAAATTACATGAAAAATTTACCATAGGCATATGAAGAAATCAGCAAGAGCCAGTCTGTTGAAAAATGGGTTAAGTCTATTGATTACTTGAAAAATAAGGATGGACTTCTGAAATTTCCACTACACTGTCAGAAATTTTTTGAAGGACATGCTGATAACATAATCACACCAGTCCTTTGGACATAACATTTGAAATGGCTGGCCTTTGGCAGAATCTTAAAGGTACACATATGATATTCAGGTATCAACCATTTACTTTGTTTGTATCCTGTTGTTTTCAATTTTAAAAAATTGAAAAACATTAATGGGCCACACTAAAAGAATTATCTTGGACCACACATAAAATACACAACCACTAATGATAGCTGACGAACCAGCCTCCACTCCAAAAGAGAGGGAGAGAGAAAGAGAGAGAGAAGTCCTCGCATAATATTCCTAATTATATTCCACCCAGTTTGGAAGGTTAGAGAGCAGGTGTTCTGGCCAAACTGCTTGCAATTATAATGCAAATTACAGTTAATATTTGTGGACATAACATACTCTGATCAGTCTATTCTGTTCCGTTGTCATCTACAAAGTTAGCACTCGAGAATTGCACAATTGAGTTTCCCCAAAAAGATCATACAAAATTTTCCCATAATATTTTAAATAAGTTTACAATTTTGTGTTGGGATGCATTCATAGGCCTCCTGGGTTGCATGCAGCCCACTAGTTGGACAAGCCTGCTTTAGACTTTGAACTTAAGAAGATTTCAATCTTGTTACTAGGGGTTTCTTGTCTCCAGCAACATGTTAAAAACTTTGTTCTTAAAGTTTAAGTTTGCAGAAACTCTGGATTTAATGGTTTGCTTTTTATGAGAAAATGGTGATGGGAAACAGAGCTCAAGAGAAAGAAAAACAGCTGCCTTCAAAAATCATATCCCAGTCAAATGTTTTAAAGAAAATAAGACATTTTAAATTAGTTATTTGAGGAATTTCTCTCTATTACAGCCAGAAGTCCCAAGTGGCGCTACTTTCCAGACTGTGACTCTGAATCCAAATTGTAGTAAGGATGGAAAAGATAGAATCTCGCTGGAACGTTTCTGAAAGAACTATCTGAAATCTTGAAAATGTTGAAAGGGTTCTAACAAGTATGTCAAATACCAAGAAAACGAAGCCCAAATTAAAGTTGACAATAGAAGTCTTTGAATTCAGGCCTACTCTCATCATGTAACAAGGATAGAGTCACATTTAAAAAACAAAAAGAACAGAAGAGCACATTAAACACTCCTGCACTTTTGTGGCACAGATCATACCTCCACATGCTTTTCTGATGCATTAATCTCTTTTAACAACAGAGAACTGGC
This sequence comes from Anolis apletophallus, assembly GCA_030556195.1. Taxonomy (NCBI): domain Eukaryota; kingdom Metazoa; phylum Chordata; class Lepidosauria; order Squamata; family Anolidae; genus Anolis; species Anolis apletophallus. The sequence continues at coordinate 49,424,932 of JARBWK010000005.1, forward strand.
AACAAAATATAGGGAAGTTTGAGTTGAGCAGACATAGCATTCGAGTCCAGACAATCAAGCCCCCACTCCAACCTCACCACATTCTCAGCAGTTACTCCCAGGTGGTGGAACTCCTTGCCACAGAAGGGAAGGCTTACCCTGCTCTGTTTTCCTTCTGTAAAGGCAATTTTTATTTACACAGGTTGAAGACACAAATTGGTGGCTGAAGGTCTTTTAATAGAGGCTCTACTTTTGTTATATTATGCTTTAAATGCTTTTAAACTGATATTGCTCTGAGTAGGCTAGGCTATGTAATTTTGCATGCTTTTTGTTATTGTTGAATTGTATTTTGTTTTAATTTGCATAGTCAGTCATGGAAGCCAATGTGGTGCCAAAATGATATAGTGATTTGAAAACTTGATTATGATTACTGGCCATGAAACCCATTGGGTGACATTAGGCAAGTCACATTTTCCCAGTTTCAGAGGAAAATAATGGGAAACCTCTTCTGAACAAATCTTGCTAAGAAACACATTAGATAAGATGCACCTGGAGGTCGCCATAAGTCAAAAAAGGCTTGAAGTCACACAAAAGCAGCAACAGCAGTAGCAAAGTGAGCCACACTGGGTCACATACTAGGAGAAAGGCAGGATACAGATGAATGAATAAATAATCATTGCAGGTCCACGTTTAAGCAACAAATCTAAATGCATTTAACACATTTATACTATATATCTTCTGCGCTTTTCTAAAGACATATCAGGATTTGGAAATCAGCTACCAATATTGGCAGAGTTTACAATTATCTTCAACATACAGAATGAGTCAGGGAGTCAGCCACATTGATGCAATGCTTCAACTCCTCCAAATGCCTTCAAATGAAACATTTGAGCAGTGCTGCAAATTTCAAAAAACTGTGCCACATAAACTGTGCCAATCCATACACTGGTAACACTGAACTTCAAATACAGGACCAGAATAAGTGGCACAGTGTTTCACCATAGACCTGAAGGATCCCTCAGTAAACCACTTTAGACCAGCCGTGATTAAATGCTTTATTTAGAATAAGTGAAGAGAAGTAAAGAGATAAAAAATATAGTCCCTTGATGCTCTCAGCATCTAGTATTGCAATGCAATAGTCCAAAGAGTAAAAAAAAGTTCAATGAATAAAGAAATAGTCTTGATGTCCCAATGGGCTAAATCCTGGATAAGTCTTTGCAATCAAAGGCTTGGCAAACACTTGAGTACGATGACTTGAAGGCCCAACGGCCCGGGCTGGAACTAGAGTACATAGAACTTGGCGAAGAAAGCTTAACGTTGGCGAGAGATTCAGAGAGCCAACGGGAAGCAGCTTAAATAGGTTTTTATTTCATTTATTTATTTATTTCGGGATTTTACCCCGCTCTTCTCAACCCCCAAGGGGGGACTCAGAGCAGCTTACAGTACGGCACAATTCGATGCCCACATAATAACAATATAAACCCCAAAACACTTCAACAATTAAAATACATTAAAAATACATTAAAATACAACTACATTAGCACCATACACCTACACGTTTTCCTTGGTTTCTCTCTTGAAGACGCACACTGCGTTGTAACTCTTTCCCATGGATAGTCTGTGGGCCTGGCCCTCCCTTGCCTTCTGAGGGGGAAAAGTATGTCCGCTCATTAGCGGCTGCACCTGGGAGCCGAGGAGGCAACAAGGCTTTGCCGTACCAGCTCTTCTTATCGGCCTGGAAAGAGGAAAGGCTGTGCCTGCCCTTGATCGCTGGTTGACACAGAGGCTGCTGCAGAGGTTTGCTCTCAGGCCTAGCTGATGTCTTGGAATTAACATGGCTTCGGTCTGGCTTGGCTATGGGACCAGGCTGGGGTCTGACACACAGTCTAAATTATTTACTGCAGTACAAGACGTCTATCTTATTGTAGTATTACTCAGTTGTTTCTCCCCACTTCCAGTTTAAGATTACATATGTGAATCAAGTAGGAAGACTACACTCAGGAAACAAATTTCTTTTACTCTTGTTTTAATCTTCCGTGCCAAACTATGGTCTCAAAAGCTCATGATTCAATGGATTGTTTCCCACTTGATAAATATAATTTTCACTCTTTCTGCTTCATAGATAGTGTAGCAACCCAGCCTCCAGTGCAGCCGGGGGGGTCCGGTGCCGCTCCGGGGGTCCCAATTGCCCTGGACCCGATTGATGGGGATACAGGTGAAGTGGATGCAGGGGCCGATGGGCCTGCATCTCCTACAGACAGTTTGCAATGGGACGACATCTGGCCCGAGGCTTATGAGGAGGGGGAAGGTCAATCTGACACAGATTCAGATAATGCATATGAGAAACCAGGTAGGCATGGTTCCCAGGAACATATCTGGGAACCAGCGGGGGATGAGCTGATGGAAACTGAAAGGGAGGAAGTTTCTCAAGAAGATAGCGAGCCAGCTGCGGCTTGGCCGGGAAGGAGTTTTGACCGTAGAAGAAGCATTGAGGCCAATAGAAAGGAATGGAGGTGAAGCCTAGAGCGGCACTGGTCTCACAAAGGAGGGAATTAAATATACGTTTCGTGGGAACGGTTCCTCAGTTGGTCGGCCACTTCTGATCTGAAGGGAGTGAAGCGATCTGGTTCCTGGAAGCCATAGTCTGGCGGCCTTGCCAAGAGTTACCTTGGACCTTGTATTTTCATGGACATTGCCTTGTTGAATTCCACGGATTACTTTGCCTAATTGAACTTTGCCTTGTTTTTATGGACCTTTGCATTTTGATTGATTCTTCATTTTTGACCTTTGGACTCTAATTGCTTTTCTCTAAATCTTTTGGACATTTTATCTTTTTCACCTGTTCTTAATTACTCAAAAAATAGTTAATTGATTACCGTCTCTGTGTGTGTAATTAAGGGGCCGGGCCTAGTCCCAGCATTGTGACAGATAAGTAGCTTGATGGACCAGATGTGCTGAGCTTCATTTTTCACTCCTATAGGTGAATGAGAAACCTTCTAAACAGATTAGGTACCTAGTCAACATAAAAATATGATGCAGGTAACTTGTTGGAAGGGGCCCCCTCTGTGTCTCATCAGTAAGGCAATAGATTGTAGAAGGAGGAACTCAGCCTCCCAGTTATGGAAAACCCTCTCCTTATCAAACCATATGAAACCAAGAAACATCAAGATTGGTTTGATGAAAATGACAACAAAATCCAAAAGTTAATTGACAAGAAAAGGAAAGCCTTCCAAACATGGGAGACAGACGTCAGCTGTGTTGCTAAGAAAATGACCTGTGCCAGTGCAAAAGCTGAGGTCCAAAGAATGACAGGAGAACTCAAGAACATCTGGTGGACAAAGAAGGCTGAAGAAATTCAACACCTGGTAGATACCCATGATGCTCAGGGATTTTTCAAAGCTACAAAGGTCATCTATGGACCAAGAAACCATGACATACACCCTCTATGCTCATCAGATGGAACCAAACTTCTGAAGGACAAAAAATAAATTGCACTACGTTGGAAAGAACACTACCAAAGCCTCCTGAATCACAGCTCCAATGTGGCTGAAAAGGTTCTCTCACAAATCCTGCAATAACAAACCAGGGATGAGCTTGCAGCACTGCCTAGCTTGGAAGAAGTCAGCAATGCCATCAGCCAACAAAAAAATAACAAAGCCAGTGGACCTGATGGGATCCCTGCCAAAATCTTTAAAGAGGGAGAATCTAGAGAATCTGATAATGTAGAGAATCTTTTTGTGCTCCTTATAATAGCGGCTAGGATTGTATTTGTGAAGTTGTGGTATTAGAACCTCCTACCCACAAAAGAATAGTGGTTAGAGAAAATTGTAGAGATAGAAGAAATGGATGAATTAAAATATTGGTTATGGTAGAATAATGGTAAAGGTATTATAAAGACAGATGGGACTTTGGTTAATGAATATTTAGAGAATATTGAATATGTAAAGTACTACGGTCAGATATTCACTTTAAAGAATAAGAGCATTTGGGATGCCTTGTGTTTAAAATGAAATTGAAGAATATATGTAAATAGTGTGGAACTAGAATGGAAGTCAACATATTCCCTTTCCCTTTCTCTCCTTCCCTTTTTCCTATTGTGATCTTGTATGTTTGATAAAATGGAAACTTTCAATAAAAAGCATTTATGAAAAAAAAAAGAAAAAAAAAGAGGGAGGACCTGAGCTGACACAATTCCTCCACCAGCTCATAGAAAAAGTGTGAGTGACCAAGAAAATCCCAACAGATTTCAGGGATGCCACCATCATCACCCCCTTCAAAAAGGGGGAAAGAACAGACCTTGCAAAGGCATTTGACACAGTGAATCGCAGTGTTCTCTAGACCAGGGCTGTCCAACAGGCGTACACGGCCCCCGAGCCCCTTCCCTCCGGCCCCCTAACTTGTTTTAATAAAATACAAACTAAAAATAAAAAATAAAATAAAAAAATAAAATTTAAAAACCTACTTTCGGGTTTAGGCAAGCATCACGAGACTACGCCAGCCACAGACGGGATTTCGAGGGAGGTCGAAATCCCGTCTGTGGCTGCGTAGTCTCGCGATAGCTGCCGAAATCTCGGGTCCCGCGGCCGGCCTGGGTGCGCGCCTCCTCCTCCCTCGCGGCTGCTTCCAGGCCAGCCCCCATTCCCTCAGAGAGAGGGAGGAGGGGAGTGAGGCAGGGAAAGCCCCTCCTGGCTCTGTCCTCTTCCTGTGGAGGGCCCTCGCTTCCCGCCCCGCGGATGGGAGAGACACCGCACCCGTCCTGAGCTTGGCCTCGGCTCCAGCAGGGCTCTTCGGGGGTGGCGTTGGCGCTTCGGCCCTGTGGCGGCGCTCCCGCAGTATGGGTAAGGAAGGGCCTGGCTCGAATCAATCAATCTAAAAACAGTGGGACGTTGGGTGAGGGGGGGAGGGGTCCCTCAGCGGCTGTTTTCTTGGCGACGCTTCCTTCCCATCCTCCGCGCCCCCTCCCCCTTGTTGTGCTGCCTTCCCCCGCGTGCAGGGCGCAACGTGGCTTCCTTTGCACCTGCCCCCGCGGCTTGTTTTCCCTTCAGGGAGGGAGGGAGCTCTTTGGGCCTCCTCCACCCGCCTCTGGGAAAGGAGGCCCCATCAAGCCCTGCGACGGCATTGAGGTGTTTGGTTTTTTTGTTGTGTGTCCCAATTTGAGTGTGGACTCAAATAACGCAAAGGTATTAGGAAACATTCCCCCAAATCCACCAGTGTTCCCATTTGGGTATATTGAGTATTCATGCCAAGTTTGGTCCAGATCCATCATTATTTGAGTCCACAGTGCTCTCTGGATGGAGGTAAACTACAACTCCACAACTCAAGGTCAATTGTAAGTAAATTGGAGCTGGGAAGGAAGCGGAGCCAGGGGAGGGGCGGAGCCGGGGAAGGTGGCGGAGCCAGGGGCGGAGGCAGACCCTTCGCCCCCCCTGGTGATCAGTGACCGGAATTCCAGCCCTTGGGCCCATAGAAGTTGGACAGCCCTGCTCTAGACCATCCTCCAAAAAATTGGGTGCCCTAACAAATTTGTGAATATCCTGCAGCTCCTTCATAATGACATGATGGCAACAGTCTTGGGCAGCAATGGCTCCCAAAGTGACCCATTTAAGGTGGAATCAGGTGACAAACCTGGATGTGTAATTGACCCAACCTTATTTTCTATCTTCATCACTATGATACTTTATCTTGTTGATGGAAAGCTTCCCACTGGAGTAGAAACCATCTATCGGACAGATAGCAAGTTATTTAACCTCAGCAAACAGAAAGCCAAAACCAAGGTTACAACAACATCTGTTATAGAACTCCAATATGACAATGTCATCTGTGCGCATTCAGAAGAAGACCTACAAGCCACTCTAAACACCTTCGTAGAAGCATACAAGAAGCTCGACCTGTCATTGAACATCGAGAAAACCAAAGTGGTCTTCTAGCAGTCACCAGCCAATCCCAGAAATACAGCTTAATGGTGTGACATTAGAAAATGTTGACCATTTCCGCTACCTCGGCAGCAACCTCTCCACAAAAGTCAACATCGACACTGAAATACAACACCGCCTGAGCTCTGCGAGTGCAGCATTTGTCCGAATGAAGCACAGAGTGTTTGAGGACTGGGACAGCCGTAGGGATACCAAGATAAAGGTGCTTGTTTATAAAGCTGTTGTTCTCCCAACCCTGCTATATGCCTGTGAAACGTGGACTATCTAGAAATGTTATATGCAACTCCTGAAACAATTCCATCAGTGTTGCCTCCAAAAATCCTGCAAATCTCATGGGAAGACAAGCGGAAAAATGTCAGTATGCTGGAAGAAGCAAAGATCACCAGCACTGAAGCAATGGTCCTCTGCCACTGGACCGGCCACTCCGCTGGACCGGCCATGTTGTCCGAATGCCCGACCACTGTCTCCCAAAACAGTTGCTCTACTCCGAACTCAAGAATGGAAAACAGAATGTTGGAGGACAGGAAAAGAGATTTAAAGATGGGCTCAAAACCAACCTTAAAAAACCCTGGCATAGACACTGAGAACTGGGAAACCCTGGCCCTTGAGTGATCCAGCTGGAGATCAGCTGTGACCAGCAGTGCTGTAGAATTGGAAGAGGCATGAATGGAGGGCGAAAGGGAGAAACATGCCAAAAAGGAAGGCACGTCAAACCAACCCCGGCCGGGACCACCTTCCACCTGGTAACCGTTGCCCTCACTGCGGAAGAAGATGCAGGGCAAGAATAGGGCTCCACCGTCACCTACGTACCCACCGCCAGTACATCGACCTTGGAGGACAATCTTACTTGGACAACGAGGGATCGCCTAAGTAAGTAAGTAAGTAAGTAAGTAAAGTACCCTCTCCCTAGGGCTTGAATGACTCCAACATTGGTATCATTCCAGCTCCAAGTAAAAACATGAACTTTTGACTGCAAGCTCTGAGGCCTCATTGATTTCCTTCAAAACTGTCTATGTGAAAGATTTTAATTTATCTTAAATAAGATTGTCAAAACTTTTAAACATGGTTTTGGTCTTTTTAATTAGTTTGTTTACTGTTAGGTTAAATTGATTTTATGTATGCCACTCACATCTTTAGGTGTAGAGCAAAATAATATTTTAATACATTAAAATAAGCTAAAGCTTTACAATCAGATGATGTCTGTGGGATTCAAACCTGTACTACCGTGTTTCCCCGAAAGTAAGACAGCGTCTTACTTTCTTTTCCCCCCAAAAGTCCCACTACGCCTTACTTTCGGGGTACGGCTTACATTGGGCGACGGTAAGCCGTACCCCCGGCCGCCGCGTCACTCGGTCCCGCCTCCTCCTCCGCCGCCGCCGCCCTCCCTGCGGCCGCCTCTTCTCGGATCGGAAGAGAGGCGGCTGAGGAGAGCCCTCTGCGCCTCTCTTCCATTCCCCAAAGAGGAGGCTGCAGGGAAACCGCGCGATCGCCCCCCCTGCAGCCCCCTCTTCGGGGAACGGAACAGAGGCGCAGAGGAGAGCCCTCTGCGCCTCTCCTCCGTTCCCCGAAGAGGAGGCTGCAGGGAAACCGCGCGATCGCCCCCCTGCAGCCCCCTCTTCGGGGAACGGAACAGAGGCGCAGAGGAGAGCCCTCTGCGCCTCTCTTCCATTCCCCGAAGAGGAGGCTGCAGGGAAACCGCGCGATCGCCCCCCCCTGCAGCCCCCTCTTTGGGGAACGGAACAGAGGCGCAGAGGGGAGCCCTCTGCGCCGCTCCGCCCTTCCCGAAGAGGAGGCTGCAGGAAACCGTGCGATCCCCCCCCTGCAGCCCCCTCTTCAGGGAACGGAACAGAGGCGCAGAGGAGAGCCCTCTGCGCCTCTCTTCCATTCCCCGAAGAGGAGGCTGCAGGGAAACCGCGCGATCGCCCCCCCTGCAGCCCCCTCTTTGGGGAACGGAACAGAGGCGCAGAGGAGACCCCTCTGCGCCTCTCTTCCGTTCCCGAAGAGGAGGCTACAGGGAAATCGCGATCGCCCCCCTGCAGCCCCCTCTTCGGGGAACGGAACAGAGGCGGCAGAGGGCTCTCCTCAGCTGCCTCTCTTCCGTTCCCCGAAGAGGAGGCCGCAGGGAGGGCGGAGGAGGAGGCGGGACCAAGTGACGCGGCGGCCGGGGGTACGGCTTACTTTCAGGGTACGGCTTATATTAGCCGACCCCTCTGACACCCCCGATACGTCTTACAATCGGGGGTGTCTTACTATCGGGGAAACACGGTACCAACTCAAGACGATAAATATGGAACATAAACAGACCAGGCAAAAGAAACAGCATTTATTTATATATATATTTACCTATTAAAATATTTCTACACTGCCTATATAAAATATCTCAAGGTGGCTTAGAAGTGAAATTTAAAAAACAACAACCCTAAAACCATATTAACTGGTGAGTTAAATGTATTTAAAAGTTTTAAACAGTTTAATACTTTTTATATTGTATTTGAGAAAAATCAATGAGGCCCAAAGGCTTTGATGATCAGCCAAAATTTTACTTGGTGCCTAAACAAAATCAATCTTGCCACCGATTGTGCCTCCAAGAGAGGAGTAGTTTGTATTTGGGGTGCCATGGCTGAGGAAGCCCTCATTCGTACACAAAAGTGAGACACAAAATAATCCTCTTCCCCGGCAGCTGGGTGGGCAGCTGTATCTATATTCTGACTCCCCACCCAAAACAGTTGTTGTGCGAATTAAAGTCATTTCCCTAAGGTAATCATAAGGTGAATCTATCATTGAGTTTTCTTGATACATTTGTTAAGGAAGATGGAATTGTTATGAATAATGGTAACTTCCCATTTCCCTACAGCCCCCTTATCTAAGTTGATTCTGCACTTAATATCCTTGTGAACAAAGCTGGAAGAAGTCAACTCTGCCAAGGTCATCAGCTCAGTTTCCATAATACATCTGAACACCACATACATCCACAACCATGACACAGAAAGTAGTTGTTTTGTTATAGACATGGCATTCAAGAGCAGCACCAACATATGAGTGGGTACACTGACACCGTAATCTGAATGTTGTGGTGTGGGAAAGATCCTGTACATCTGTTCCATCTTTCTCTTACCTAGCATGTCCACCCATAGTATTGAATCCATCACACCAATAGGGACCCCCCCCCCCCCCCGAATTCTAGCAGATGTACAATACTTAACAAACACAAATAATATGGAACATACATTGGTGAGGTACCAGTTTTGCAGGTTAAAGCACCTGTATCAGGTAAGCTTATCAACATTTCCAGGGGCCACCAGCAAATTTTAAAAGCAAGAGCCAAGATAGGACAAACAGCTATTTGGCATCAGATACTTAGACCTTCCTCAGCAAGCAGCATAGTCCCAATTCTATGGGGGAAACAAAGGTCTGGTGCAAAGGCATTCACTCCTCCGCCCCAGCTCCAGATAACCTGGCTGCAGCACACTGTCTTAGTAGACAGTCTTAATACATGGCTCATTTTTTTCATTAATGTAGATTAAACTAGAATCCCATGTTTACCCTAGTTTTTATCTATATTTTAGAAAGTGACATTACTGGCAGCTCAGACTGTCTAAAGGGATTTTCACGTAGATTGCATGTTAGAACAAGAAACCGTTGCAGCAAGGCAACAAAGATTTAAGACTAAATAAAGCATTTGGAAAAGGTATATAGGTTCTAATCATAGATAATTGCGAGTCAGGAAAAAAAACTAAAGCACAGAGACCACAAGGGAACACACGAAGGAGGAGGAGGGGGCCACAGAGGAATATTGATTAAAATAACATGTATTAACTTTCCAAATCTTCCATTACATTTAACATTTGCGGGGGGGGGGGGGGCTCATGAATTAAGAGTGTTGACAGTTTTTAGACCTTGCAAATATTTATTGCCTATCTACCCAAAGATGTTGTATAATGAAGTATTTCAAATGCATTCATTTTCTTCCTATTTGCTTTCTACACTATCAATGATATAGCCTTCACAACCATACAGAGAAATGGCAAATACAATGGCATGAATAATTCTAACTTTAGTATTCAGTGACATAGCTTTACACTTCAGGATCTTGGCTAGTTCTTTCATATGTGCCCTCCCAAGTCCTAGTCTTCAATGCAGTATTTCCAAATATAGAATTATGTGCAATTTGACCTTGGAATGGCCTTAGACATTCAACTCTGGATGGCATGTTTTTAACTTTAAATGTATTTTAATCATGTCTAATATGTTGAAATTTTAAACTATTTTAGGTGAATTTGTTGTTTTGAAGCACTGTGTATGTGCCACTGTAAGCCGCCTTGAGTTCCCCTGCTTGGGTAGAGAAAGACAGGGTATATATATGGCAAATAAAATAATACGAAAAAAATTCTGGTTTCTTGACTGCAGTTACCATTCTGATTAATGACTATGATAAGGTATGAAAAAACTTTAACTTTTTAAATTTGTTTATTGTCTAAAGTTATACAAACTGTGGTCATAATTTTGATTTATTGAAATTCAACTTTAAATTTGTCTCTGCACTGACATTCTTAACTATCTTTTGTAATTGTTCCAAGTCTTTGTTATTTTCTGCTATTAGCATGGTATCTTTTACATCTTAAATTATTGTTGTTCCTTTCACCTCTCTGAGCATGGCATCAGCTAGAAATTTGTATCATCTGCTATTTGTATCAGAGCAGTTGTCCTCTGCTCTGCCTCAGTGGCTTACTGAGTGGCTTCAGATCTGGAAGTCTCATTTTCTGACACTATTTATTGTTTCACCTTGGATTACCTGACCAAAGGGTTTTTCTGGTGTGACATTCAGAACAGGTTTACTGTGCCTCATTCTGTGCAGTACTAACAAGTGTTAGCTATGGTACCACTACTGTGGTCTTTGAGCTGTTCGGTAGATTTAATTTAGTTCCTTAGCAAAAGGCTTTCTAACACGAGGAACCCTGCCAGCAAATCTGCAATAGTGCTACAGTGAGCACATATTTTGCTTCACAAGAGCACCCAATCCCACCACCATGGAAAGGTAGTGCAAAGACAGGAGTGATTTAATTACATTTAAGCAAAAAATATCCTTAGGACTTTCACATATATTAATTCAAATCAAGCATGAGAGGGATGAACAACTATAAAGAAAGTGATATTCAACTATACTACCCTATCACTCAAATATCCAAGTAAGTCAGGAAACATATGGCACTTTAGATCTTGTTGAATTTCAGTTCTCAACAGTTCTACCTCATACAGCCAATTGTGATTAATGTTAGGATTTGCAATTCAACAATATGTGCAGTTCCTTTCCTCCCACAAAAAGTAGTTCAGCTGCATGAATATGTGTATATAAACAGCCAATCATGTTTATTTTAATTTAAGATTAATTTATTATAATGTAATATATATAAGATATAATGTATTTCTATCTTATCTTTAATATGTATTCATTCAGATCATACTTCTCACTGATTTTGATGGGAGATTCCCATGTAAATGTGCTGAAGCACACAGATATGGAAAGAAGTTCTGTGGAAAATTATTATTATTTGACTATAATCTTTTAGGATTATATTATTGATATCTATAGTTACTAACTTTCAGGAAGTTATATCTATATAGTCTGCTGTGCTTTTAAAAGAACGTAAGTGTTTGTTTTAAAATTTCAAAACGAACATGTTTAAGGTTTTTGTCACCTCTCAGTCTGCCAGGAACTGGGGAAATACACAACTGATAAAAACTCTGCTTAAAACACCAAACAAATAAACACATTATTTAAAAACATTTTGAAACAATATACAGTATTTAAATTAGTTTAAAAAACATATATCATTTGAACATGAAACCAGAACACAAAAGCAACTACTTCAGATTAAAAGGATCAATGGTAATCCAAATAATACAAACTTCACTGCCACAGGTGTTACTACAGAGAAAACTCTGTCTAGTGCAGTGTTTCTCAACCTTCCCAATGCCGCGACCCCTTAATACAGTTCCTCATGTTGTGGTGACCCCCAACCATAAAATCATTTTCATTGCTACTTCATAACTGTAATTTTGCTACTGTTATGAATCATCATGTAAAATATCGGATGTATTTTCATTCACCGGACCACATTTGGCACAAATACTCGATATACTCAAGTTTGAATACTGGTGGGGTTGTGGGGGGTGATTTTGTCATTTGGGAGGTGTAGTTGCTGGGATGTATAGTTCACCTACGATCAAAGAGCATTCTGAAATCCACCAACGATGGAGTTGAAGCAAACTTGGCACACAGAACTCCCATGACCAACAGAAAATACCGGAAGGCTTTGGTGGGCATTGACCTTGAGTTTGGGAGTTGCAGTTCACCTGCATCCAGAGAGCGCTGTGGACTCAAACAGTGATAGATCTGGATCAAAAATTTTGGCGCAAATACTCAATATGTCCAAATGTGAACACTGGTGGAGTTTGGGGAAAATAGACCTTGATATTTGGGAATTGTAGTTGCTCAGTTTTGTTGTTCACCTACAACCAAAGAGCTTTCGAACTCCACCAACAATGGAATTGAACCAAACTTGGCACACAGAACTCCCATCACCAACAGAAAAAACTGTATGGGTTTGGTGGGCATTGACCTTGAGTTTTGGAGTTGTAATTCACCTACATCCAATGGTGGATCTGGACCAAACTTGGCACGAATAATCAAGATTCCCAAAGGTGAACACTGGTGGAGTTTGGGGAAAATAGACTTTGACATTTGGGAGTTGTAGTTGCTGGGATTTATAGTTCACCTACAATCATGGAGCGTTCTGAACCCCACCGACGACAGAATTGGGCCAAACTTCCCATAAAGAACCCCCATGACCAACAGAAAATAATGTGTTTTCTGATGGTCTTTGGCGACCCCTCTGACACCCCCTCACGACCCCCATAAGGATCCCGACCCCCAGGTTGAGAAACACTGGTCTAGTGGGACATGAACAGGCTTTTGATGTGAATCAGAAAGTGCTAAATGGCACCAAGTTTTCTGGGGTTTTGTGAGTCATGATTTATTTTAGGTTACCCTCAGAACTTGGAAAAGTTAAGCTTTGTGATGAAAATAATGATGAAAATAATAATGAAGTAAGAATAATAATGAAAGCTGTAATCTAAAAAGGGAACTTTTCCAATATTTTAATTTCACATCCTATTGTACTGTGTCACACTATTTGGGAAAAAGAACCCACCTCGTATCTCACTTTGAGAGAAAGGCGGGATATAGATAAAAATAATAAAAGACATTCCAGCAGCTTTTTAAAATTAGATTTTCCCCTTACCTTCCTATAAATACAATTTTTAAAAATAATTCCATTCAAATATAATACCATGAAAATTCAAAGACCAACCACAACCACACAACACTATTACTTTAGATATCTCAATGAACAGCAATGCCCTCCTTAAAATTACAGTTTTTACAAATGCCGTAGGTGCATCTACACTCTATAATTAATCCAGCTTGACATCACTTTAACTGCCATGGCTCAATACTATGGAATCATAGGACTTGACATTTTACAAGGTCTTCAGCTTTCTCTGTCAAAGACTACTAGTGCTACACCAAACTACAACTCCCAGCCTCTAAAAACAGGGACACATAATTAAATTCTACTCTCCTTTTAAAATAAAAGTTTATAAGTCTTTAACAGAATTTTTAAAATATATTCGAATAACTGTAGACATCCAAATTTCCCAGTAAGCAATATGTTTTCTATATATGTGGATTTAAAAAAAACAGATTTCCTATCATATTCCAGATTGTGCACAGGACAAAAAAAAATAGAACAATAAAATCTGCCAACACAATATAAGTCTGAGCTGATATTTAAATTCATAAAATAAACTTTCAATAAATAAATATATAAATGTATCCTAAACATGTCTACCAAGGACAAAGGTCAACCACACTCAATGGGGCTTTCTTACAATTTGAGCATTTAGAAAAAAGAGAGCCAAGTCAGCCCCAGACAATAAATCTGGGTTTTAAGATATTAGAGAATAATGTTTTTGTAAAAATCTTATGTTTTTTCTACTTGTGTTAATTCTGAAGATCTAATTAAAAAAATATTACATACTTTCTGAAGAACTGAAAACTAGTTATAAACTTTAGAAACCTGAAGTACTTAAACAGTCATCCTTTTTATTTTTAATTGGGATTAAACCTTAATTAGGTAAAGGGACTTTCACCTCTTAGTAAATACATACAGAATTGCCTAATGTGTAAATAGTTCCCCTAAAGTCTTGACCCTATCATTCTGTTTCTCCTGCTGCTTTTAGGTTGTTCAGAAATATTTACAATACGGTCCATTTGTTCCTTTTGTTGGACAAAGGGGCTCTTTAATCCCCCAATTTGCTGATCTGCACAGGTGGACAAGTTGTAAACTCCACATGACTGCATACAGACCAGATTAAAGAACAAGCAATGTTTATATCAACATATAAAGATTACTGACAACAGAGAGATTAGGATTTAGGAAAACAGAATGTATTAGTGCAGACTCATGGAATAAACCCAAGATGCATACAAGATTATATTTGCTTGGCTATCAATTCAGAGAGGACTGACAGAAACGACTTAGCCTTTTTGTTTATTTTTAAAACATCTATAACATTTTGCTTAGTCTCCTTCCTTAATTTTGAGAGATAAAATGTCTCTCACTTTTTGGCATATAGAATTTACACAGATTTTTTAAATTTTTACAATTTAATAGCAGGAATTATCATAAAACTATCTATAGCAAAATAATCAGCTCAGATACACTGAGAGATTTTGTTCTATTTTGTATACTCAACATGTGCTCCTGTTAGATGAAGTCCATTCTGAAGGGAGAACTCACATAAACTACATAATAATATTCACATATATGTAGGTGCTCCCAACTCTTATTATATCTTTCATTTTAACTGAATGCAAATAATAAGAATAAATTTCACACAAAGTCCCTGTTCTCTAAAAGGTAAACTAGATTACAAGAGGACTGAACAAATCTAAGTCGCAATTAATTGGACCTGTTCTTGGGCAGAAAAGAGAAAAAAATATGTACGCCTTTTTACTAGCGTGAGAAGGAAGACTGTGAAAAAAAATGTCCAAACTGATTTCCTGGCCAATGCAAAATGGATTTAATCTATTTATTTATGTATTTATTTAATGTGAATGTCATATTTTAGCTAATGTTACACTAACTGATTTGCAGTTTAAGTCAAAACAAAGTACACCTAAATTACAATTGCTATTTTAAAAGGTAAAATCAAATATCACATATTAAAAGGAGTACTAATATAAAAAGCTTAGAAGTATTTAAAATCTAATTATCAGATTATATCCACTAAAAGATCCTTTACTAGCAGACAGTTAATCACTAAAACGCAGTCGAAATTTTTAAAAGTCTTTGTCTTCCGGCAGAAAAAATGCAAAGAGGGAACTTGCCTAACTGCTATAAGATTATCTACACTCTAGAATTAATGCAGTTTGACACCACTTAAACTGCAATGGCTCAATACTATGGGGTCCTGGGATTTGTCACTTTACAAGGTCTTTAGCCTTGTCCACCAAACAGTGCTGGTGCCTCACCAAACTACAAATCCCTGGGTTACATTGCACTGAGCCCTCAGCCATGGTAGTTAAAGTGTTGTCAAACTGCATTAATTCTACAGCACATATACACCTATAGTCTTTTCAGATAATCTACGAGAAACCTAATTTTACAATGATAAAAGGAACTGATAAAAGGAAAAGTGAAATTAAAAAGCACCTGACATTTTATGATGCCTGGCACTAAACATCAATGTATTATTCTTTATTTTATATCAAAATATTTACGCCTTAATTTGTATCCGATGTTGTCAAGGCGACATGTAATAATGTTATACATTTTCAAATAATTTCAAATGTGAAAAAGTAAAAGATAATCTACAGTTTGAAATATATTAAACTGCGTAACTAACTATAGAAAGCGAAAATAGAATTGCTAAGAAATCTGATTTGTTGGAAATAACAGACTGTTGTGGTGTAAACTGATTAATCTCTCATGCATGGCTCTTTTTTGTCAACTCAAAGCAGCACAACAAACTAAGTTTGTTTAATGGTTTGTGTAGTGCTACTCTCATTTCAAGACATTAAAGACAGACGGATTAGTAGTTGAACAGATTACCATTAGTATTTAACCCAGAATCAATTTCTACTATAATAGATCAGGTTTTTTTTGTGCAAAATGGCCAGACATTTTATTGTTGTTGTTTTTTGTCTTACTACCCCTTACATACTACTCATATCCGTTAAAATTAAGTTGTCATGACATATAATTTGGTCAGTTATACGGTTTTCCTCAAAGAAAGCACAGATTGGGATATTATTTATTTATTTACTATATTTATATAACATCCCTCTCAGCCCACAGGCAATTTGGGACGATTTACAGTTGGTACCAAGACCATAAAATACAATTTTAATAAAATTCAATAAAAAATTAGTAAGAAACAATAAAATAATAAAACCATAACAGACTCAATAAAATCAATAAAAACATGTATCATTATGGTCTCCTCATTAAAAACATCGTCAAATCACATCGTCCAAACATTCCATTTTCCTCTGTATTTGCAAATGCCTGTTCAAAAAGCCATGTTTTAACTTTCTTCCGAAATGTTAAAAGGGAGGGGGCCAATCTGATGTTCTTAGGAGGGCGTTCCATAGCCGAGGGGCCACCACTGAGAAGGCCCTGTCTCTCACCCCCGCCAACCGTGCTTGTGACAAAGGCAGGACCAAGAGCAGGGCCTCCCCAGACGATCTTAAAATCCAATATTCACTTACAGCTTTTATACAGCAAAGTTAAACCATATTTAAATATAAAAGGAATTTCAAATAATGCATACACAACTTTCCATAACTTACTGTAGGGTTTACTGTGTTCCCATAAATATTGCATCCCTTCTAGAGTTATCATTTCTAAATCTGTTTTAATTTTCAAAGTCAAGACAGCCCCTTCAAACAGAACTGAGTTGTACAAAAATCCTACTTGGCACAAAATGTTGGATCTAGGTAAATTTCTTGATATTACTGTTGCAGAAACATCAATTGCTTTACCATCAAAAGCTGTTGTTTCATGTGAAGAGAAATCACAGTTATGGCAAATAAGATAATTGTTCCAGGTTTCTTTGAGAATGTAGTAATGGGTAAGTGCATACATCTTTATTTACACCATTTATTTATTTGTTGTGTGTCGTGCGAGCATTCAAATTAGAATCTGAACCACGTTATACTACATAACGTGAAACGTAACTTCACAAACATGCACTTGCAAAAATAGAAAGCCATTCCATTTAAATGTATCAGGTTGCCTATTTACTCTTCTGCACAAACAAAAGCAGCTGATACTACAAGAAGAGAGACATGAAACGCCACGGGTTGATCAGCCAAAGAAATAATCTCTTGAGAGCTAAATCTGCAAAGTAGCATTCATTAACTTTGCCTCCATAAAGCAAAGAATGAAATGGAGTCCTAAATTTGTTGATACACCTCTGAAGGAATCAACTGGTGATAAATATATAAACCCCATACACACTGTATTGTGCATATTTTTCTAAAACCTTAGCGGAAATGGAAACAAAAATGGATTCTTCCCATTAAGCAAAGTGAAAATGAAATCTCCATGACAAAAAGGGACATGGAAGTATCACTGTATGTGCTGAACAAGCAAAGCGTGACCGGGTTCTGAAGAAACTGTGCAGACATACAGACTGTAGGATCAATGCAGTTTGACACCACTTTAACTGTCATTGCTCAATGCTATGGAACTCTGGGAGTTGTAGTTTTACAAAGTGCTCAGCTGTCTCTGCCTAGGACTCCACAGTATTGAGTCATGGCAGCCAAAGCGTGGTCAAATTTAATTATGTATTTCTTTCATGTCAAAAGCATTGCATACATAAGTATTAAAACTGATAAAAACAATATAAGGAGCACAACCGGCTAAATATCTTTTGACCAAAGTGGAGGATTCTTCTAGGCCAGTGTTTCCCAACCTTTTTTGAGCGGCGGCACACTTTTAACATTAAAAAAATCCGGGGGCACACCACCAACCAAAATGACACTCTAACACAGTAAAGAACGGCTGGGGGATGGTGACCTGCTGGGAACAGCTGTTGGGAGTGCCGAAGTCGGGGAGGGGGAGGAGCCAGGCCATGCCCCGCCCCCTCCCTCCGGCTTCAGTTCTCCCACAGCTTTGCCAGCCTTGAGGAGGCAGTGCCAAGCCAGCGGTGGCAGAGCCAGCACAATGCTGACTTGGCACTGCCCCCTCAAGGCTGGCGAAGCTGTAGGAGCGCTGAAGCCAGGCCATGCCCCGCCCCTCCCCCAGCTTCAGTTCTCCCACAGAGGAAAAGCATGAGCGGTGGGCGGGTTTCAGTAGGCGGGGCAGCTCCTCCGCGCGGCTTCAGCGAGCGAGGGGTGCAAGTAATGGCGGGAGTCATGGTGGATTGGAGACTGGCTGGGGAAATGGCCGAAGGAGGCGGCGCCCCGGCACCTTCTTCTTTTTCTTCGCCTCCGCTCGGCCCTTCCTCCTCCTCCCCCAAGCTGCAGGAGTTCGGCAGGAGGAGGGGGAAGGAGGGGGGCAGAGAGCTTTTCTCGCGGCACACCTGATGATCGCTCACGGCACACTAGTGTGCCACGGCACACTGGTTGAGAAACACCGTTCTAGGCCGTGCCATTTAGCCAGGTTGTCTTTTGATCTTCCCACTTCACTTCTGAGTCTGCTCAGGGACTTCCAAGTTGACCATTCTTGGTTTGCCCCTGGAGGTAGACCCTTGGTTGGGGGGGGGGGGTCCAACTGGGATTTCCTGGTTTAGTTGCCCAGAAGGAGGCTCTTGCTGTTGCTGGGGAAACATTAAGAGGAGTGGTGGTTGTCATGAAGCTTTTCCTTCATTTGAGTCTACTGGGAGGAAGCTGATAGCCATGCAGTGGATGGCTTTCACAGTGCTCAACCTTATTTCTCTCACAGTTAGCAGCACCTTCCTGTTGCACATTTTGGGGGGGGGGGAGAGAGGCAATGCCAATTAGCTTGGGTAGGGGCCCTCTGTTGAAGTCAAACTGTATTTCCAATCTGTGTCACGACGCGTTCAGTGTGTCGATGTGACACATGAATGTTCTTGAGTTCAGAGTAGAGTAACTGCTTTGGGAGACGGTGATCGGGCATTTAGACAATGTGGCCGGTCCAGTGGAGTTGATGGTGGAGGACCATCGCTTCAATGCTGGTGGTCTTTGTGGGAAACAGAATGTTGGAGGACAGAAAAAGAGATTCAAAGATGGGCTTAAAGCCAACCTTTAAAACTCTGGCATAGACACTGAGAACTGGGAAGCCCTGGCCCTTGAGCACTCTAGTTGGAGGTAAGCTGCGACCAGCAGTGCTGTAGAATTTGAAGAGGCACGAATGGAGGGGGAAAGGGAGAAACGTGTCAAGAGGAAGGCGCGTCAAGCCAATCCTGACCAGGACCACCTACCACCTGGGAACCAATGCCCTCACTGCAGGAGAACATGTGGGTCAAGAATAGGACTCCACAGTCTCCTACGTACTTGCCACCAGGACACCGCACTTGGAACACAATCTTACTTGGACAACGAGGAATCGTCTAAGTAAGTGTGTTGATGTGACACGTGAATGTAATGAGAAACCTCTGAATCTACATGAAAGAAGCAATAAATGCTATCCTTTAAACATATACAGTATAAGCAAAAGGTTTTCCATGAGATAGCTTAAGCGGCTGAGGAGGAAAGG
Organism: Anolis apletophallus; assembly: GCA_030556195.1. Classification (NCBI taxonomy): domain Eukaryota; kingdom Metazoa; phylum Chordata; class Lepidosauria; order Squamata; family Anolidae; genus Anolis; species Anolis apletophallus. The sequence goes on from JARBWK010000005.1 coordinate 49,444,631, forward strand.
AAGGGGCCTGAGGCTGTTAGGAATGATGGGAGTTGAAGTCCAAAACACCTGGAGCGAAGGCCCAAGTTGGCCCATGCATGAGTTATCTTGACCTGCTGATTTGCATATGGTTTCTGATTGGCCAGCCTCAACATTCTAACACTCTGAAGCGGCTGAGGGGGGAAAGGAAGGGGCCTGAGGCTGTTAGGAATGGTGGGAGTTGAAGTCCAAAACACCTGGAGAGAAGGCCCAAGTTGGCCAAAGCATGAGTTATCTTGACCTGCTGATTTGCATATGGTTTCTGATTGGCCTGCCTCAACATTCTAACACTCTGAAGCGGCTGAGGGGGAAAAGGAAGGGGCCTGAGGCTATTAGGAATGGTGGAAGTTGAAGTCCAAAACACACAAGTTCGCTTAGACACGCATCTGCCTATTCACACCATATTCATGACACTGAAGAAACCAATGCTGCTTCCCAAAGTAACCGAATATTATCCTACGAGTAACTCATGAAGAGGAGCCAGATCTGCTCAGCCTGCGGAGAAGTTTAGAGGAGCAGCCAAGTTGGGGCCTCCTCTCTGGGATCCCTCTTCAGACCCCCAACTTTCCTCAGGACGCCCTCTCGGAATGGCGGCGGGAAGAGGCGCCTCGGCACTTCTTTCCTCCCGCCCCGGCCTCGCCCCAGTTCAACAGGTAGTAAGGGAGACAAGAGAGAGAGAGGCAGACGGGACTCCATTGTCTCTCTTTGTAGTTCTCCTCCCTCAACTCCTGAGCAGTCCCGACCTCCGCGCTTACCTTTCCGCCATGTCTCCGCCTGGGATTCCTCCTCTTCCTCTGGCTGAGTGAGTGAGGGAGAGGGAGAGAGAGGGAGAGACGGGATCAGGATGTGAAACCCGATCCCTCCCGGCTTCGTGCGGACTGGCTGAGCCCAGGCGGCGCTGCCTAGGCAGGCCCTCTGGCGGGGAAAGGCCCTTCTCGGCCCCGCGGGGGGAGGAAGTCCAGGCATCCCTTCAGAGATCACAGAGGAGGGAGAAGCGCCTGCCCCTTCTTTCCCCCCCAGGCATGCACGCTTCTCAGAGCAGAAAGTTTTCAAACAAACAGCCTGTCGCAGGCACGGGCAAATTTGGGCCCTCCATGTGATTTTGGACTCCAACTCCCATCATTCCTAATAGCCTCAGGCCCCTTCCTTTTCCCCCTCAGCCGCTTGGCTGAGGGGGAAAAGGGAGGGCCCTGAGGCTGTTAGGAATGATGGGAGTTGGAGTCCAAAAACACTTGGAGGGAAGGCCCAAGTTGGCCCATGCACGAGACAGCTCAACCTGCTATTTGCATATTGTCTCTGATTGGCCTGCCTCAACATTCCAACACTCTGAAGAAGTGTTTCTCAACCAGTGTGCCGTGAGCGATCATCAGGTGTGCCGTGGGAAATTGAGAGTTCAATATGCCAAGTTTGGTTCAATTCCATTGTTGCAAGAGTTCAGGATGCTCTTTATTGTGTGTTAACTATAAATCCCAGAAACTGTAACTCCCAAATGTAAAGGTCTATTTTTCCCAAACTCCATCTGCGTTCATCTCCACGCATTGGGAAGGCCCGCCTCCCTTTCTCCAAGTAGAGACCTCCTCTTGCCTCCTGGGGGTTCTGTGTGGGAAGTTTGGCCCAGTTCTATCATTGGTGGGGTTCAGAATGCTCTTTGATTGTAGGGGAACTATAAATCCCAGCAACTACAACTCCCAAATGCCAAGGTCTATTTCCCATGAACTCCATCTGCGTTCATATTTGGGCATATTGAGTATTCATGCCAAGTTTGGTCCTGATCCAACATTGTTTGAGTCCACAGTGCTCTCTGGATATAGGTGAACTACAACTCCAAAACTCAAGGTCAATGCCCACCAAACTCTTATAGTATTTTCTCTTGGTTATGGGAGTTCTGTGTGGGAAGTTTGATTCCATTCCATCATTGGTGGAGTTCAGAATGCTCTTTGGTTGCGGGTGAACTATAACTCCCAGCTGTTCAGCAAGACCTTCGTGTGTGCCTTTCTGCCATTCCTGCCAGGATATCTATGTTGTGTTCATCGAAACAGGCCCAGGTTTCACACTGAGTGTATAAATACGTTTAAAAACATATTAACTGTATGTATTACCGTGTTAGAGTGTCATTTTGTGTCATTTTGGTTGGTGGTGTGCCCCAGGATTTGGCAAATGTAAAAAATGTGCCGCAGCCCAAAAGAGGTTGAAAAACACTGCTCTGAAGCACCTGAGGGGGAAAACGAAGGAGCCTGAGGCTGTTAGGAATGGTGGGAGTCGGAGTCCAAAACACCTGGAGGGCCTAAATTTTTCCCCTGCCTGGCATGTAGTATCTTAATTAAATAAGACACTCTGCAATGTGGTCATGACTTGAACAGTTCTCAGTTGTTTTATAATAATAACTAGCTTGGGGACCCGGCGGTGCCGGGATTATTTGAGAAAGGCATTGTGTGCCAAGGTTGGTCTTTGGTACTTCAAGTCCCATCATCCACGGTGCGCCCTCTTCCAAACTGCAGTAGAAGATAGAGTGCGTCATGGCAGCTCTGTGTGTCACGTTTGGTCTTGATCATTCATTGGATGAGGGTTGCAGTGGTCTCGGAAGGTGAGTGAAGGTACTCCAAGTCCCATAATCTGTGGTCCATCCTCCTTGAAACAGCACCAGGGTGTAGAGTGGGTCAAGAGGGCTCTGTGTGCCAATTTTGGTCTGTATTGGTCATTGGATGAGGGTCGTGTTGTTTTCAGAAAGTGAGTGAAGGTACTCCAAGTTCCATCATCCATGGTCCATCCTCCTTCAAACTGCAGCAGGATGTAGAGTGGGTCATGGGGGCTCTGTGTGCCAAGTTTGGGCCTGGTCTGTGATTTGTAGGGTCTACAATGTTCTGTGGGAAGTGAATCGGGTGAAGGTACTGGAAATCGCATCATATGTGGGCCATCCTGCCATAAACCGCACCAGGTTGTAAAGTGGGTCATTGGGCCTCTGTGTGCCAAGTTTGGTCCTGATTTGTCATTGGTGTGGGCCACAGTGCTCTAAGGCAGTCTTTCTCAACCAGTGTGCCGTGGCACACTAGTGTGCCATGACGGACCTCCTGCTGTGCCGCGAAAAAAGCTCTCTGCCCCCCTTCCTCCCCCCCCTGCCGAACTCCTGCTGCTTGGGGGAGGAGGAAGGGCCGGCCAGTGGCGAAGAAAAAGAAGAAGGGACCGGGGTGCCGCCTCCTTCGGCCGTTTCCCCAGCCAGCCTCCAATCCGCCATGATTCCCACCATGACTCTCGCCCCTCGCTTGCTGAAGCCGCGTGGAGGAGGAGCCCTGCTCACTGAAGCCCGTCCACCGCTCATGCTCCTCCTCTGTAGGAGAGCTTAAGCTGGGGGGAAGGGATGGGGCATGGCCTGGCTCTGCCCCCTCACCTGGCTTCGGCACTCCCAGCAGCTGCTCCAGCCTTGAGGGGACAGTGCCAAGCGAGCATTGTGCTGGCTCTGGCACCACTGGTTTGGCACTGCCCCCTCAAGGCTGGAGGAGCTGCTGGGAGTGCCGGAGCCGGGGGTAGGGGGCCAGGCATGGCGCAGCCTGGCTGCGCCCCTCCCAGCTTCGCACTCCCAGCAGCTGCTCCCAGCAGGCCACCATCCCCAGCCGTTCTTTACTGTGTTAGAATGTCATTTTGTGTCATTTTGGTTGGTGGTGTGCCCCCGGATTTTTTTAATGTTAAAAGTGTGCCGTGGCTCAAAAAAGGTTGAGAAACACTGCTCTAAGGAAGTGAATTAAAGTACTGCAAGTACCATCATCCACGGTCCATCCTCCCTCAAACTGCACCAGGATGTAGAGTGCATCTTGGGGAATCTGTGTGCCAAGTTTGGTGTTGTTCTGTCATTGTTGGGGGCCTAGTCAGGAAAATCAAGTTGAAGAAGCCTTACTGTCAATTCAGGCCCCAAACAATATCCCATGACCTGAGGCCTAGTCAGGAAAATCAAGTTAAGGAAGCCTTGCTGTCAATTTTGGGCCTGGTCTGTGATTTATAGGGGCTACAGTGTTGTTTGAGAAGTGAATCAGGTGAAGGTACTGCAAATCCCATCATTCCTGACCCATCCTGCCCTAAACCACAGCAGGTTGTGAAGTGAGCCATTGGGCCCCCGTGTGCCAAGTTTGGTCCTGATCCGTCAGTGCCATGGGCCGCAGTGACTGACTGCCTGAGGCCTTTCCTTTTCCCTCTGTGTCACCTTAGAATGTTGGAATGTAGATAGCCAATCAGAGTCCTTTATGCAAATAATCCCTCAGTGGCAACCAATCCCCTCTGTCTGGTGCCTTAGAATGTTGGAGTTCTGAGGCTGGCCAATCAGAGTCCTTTATGCAAATAATCCCACAGTGGCAACCAATCGAAACGCTGCCACATATTCCTCCGCACCTCTGCAAACACTTTTATTATATACATAGATAGATAATAATAATAAACTTTATTTATACCTCCCCCCCAATCTCCCCAATGGGGACTCCGGGCGGTTCACATGGGGCCAAGCCCAAACAACAAATTACAATAAAAACAAAATCAATACATCAGCAATTAACACAGTAAACTAAATCTAAATCAGTGGTTCCCAAAGAGGGTGTTACCACCCCCTGGTGGGCGGTGGGGCGATCTAGGGGAGCACTGGAAGGCTCAGGAGAATTTGGGGGGTGCTGAACCCCTGTAAGGGGGCGGTGGGGGCGGTGGTGTGAGCCAGGTGACAGGCTACCATCCATCTGTGTGTGTGTCTCTCTCTCTCTTCTTCCCTCCTCCTGCTCCCTCCTCCTCCTCTGGCAAAGCAAGGGATAATAATAATAATAATACCTTTGGGTTTTCCTTCTAACTGGTTGAGTCTTATAACAATAATAATAATGTCCTTCAACATATTTAGTGGAAACATGGATTCAGTGCGGTAACCAATTATTAACAAAAAAAAAGAAACCGATTGCAAAATAGTCAATCGCGATGATTTGAGATTACTGCTAACTAAAATAGAGCCAAGGATTACTAGATTGGTAGCAGCATACCAGGTTCATCCTTCTCATTAAGATGATTTCAAATGTTTTAACTTTTTTTGTATTACCTTTCTATTCTAAGTTCAATAAATAGTTTCATAATTTCAAACTTCAATGTTTCTAATGTATAACTTTATTATATTTTACGAAAAAGGTAGACATATTAATACATACTGTATATCTTTCTGTTTAATTGCTATTAAAACTTTTTTAAAAAAATTCTAAGGGGGCGGTGAGTAATTTTTTTTCTGGAAAGGGGGCGGTAGGCCAAAAACGTTTGAGAACCACTGATCTAAATTAAAAAATAAAAATATACAAACAATATCTAAAATCACACATGACAGGGTGGGTCGCATGTACAAATATGAAATGTTAAAAACTCGGGTGAGATAAACGGGGTAGCATTCTTTGTAAAGAAGAACACATGTAAACATTGGGGGGGGGATTATTTATTTATTGTATTTATTTACTTTATTTATATTCCGCTCTTCTCACCCCGAAGGGGACTCAGAGCGGATTACAGTACACATACTTAGCAGACAATTCCTGCTGTTTCGACGTACGCAACATATAGACGGACACAACATATAGACGAACAGAGGCAAACTCTGGCCACCAGGGGGAGCTGACACACTTCTCATCTCTCAGCGTTCTTCAACGTCCCTTGTTGTTCCTTCCGCATTCCTCAGCATTCCTGGAGTTCTTCAATGACCTCATAATTCAGTCAAAATTTGCCTCCCCACTTAATGTGGTACCTTTTATCTCCTACTTGACAGATGCAACTGTATTTCGGGCTGCAAAGGTCGACAGCAGGCTACACTTAAAGGTCGAGCACCCACCTCGACCCGGGCAGGCCTCTAACTCATGACCTACTGGTCAGAGAGATCTTATGCAGCTGACACTTAGCCAGCTGTGCCACATTCCCAGATTAATGGACTCCAAAACAGAGCATTGAGGAGAGCAATAATATCAAACTAAATGTCTACTCTCTGAAAGCACAGCGGAAAAGCCGACTTTTAAGGAGCTTTTTAAAGGTTTCCAGAGTGGGGGCTTTCCTAATCTCTCCAGGCAGTGAGTTCCAGAGTTGGGGGGAAGGGGGGGCACAGAGGAGAAGGAGAAGTTAATTAAATAAGACTCTGTGTAATGTCGTCATGACCTGAACAGTTCTCAATGGTTTTATAACTATTTGTTTTTAAAGGTTATACCTTTAACTCTGTTCTGTTATAATTCTAGTATGCAAGCGAGAAAAGTGGGGTGTAATCATAATCATAATCATCATTTATATATATATAATTGTAATGTTCCTTTGGGGGATTAACATAACTCAAAAACCACTGGACGAATTGACATCTAATTTCGACACAATACACCTATCAGGCCAACGACTGACCATCACGCATAAAATTTTTGTAGGTTTTTAATGGTATTTTTATGTTTTGAGATGTGTCAAGTTTCGTACAAGAGAGGAAAGTGGGGTATACATAAATACAATAAAAACAATAACAGCTCATTCTATTTTAATATTTATATCTTGTAGGTTTTTAATCATATTGGGTTTTTTATGTTGTGAGCCGCTTCCAGTCTCGTTTAAGACGAATTGGGATATAAACAAATATAATGATAATAATAACAGTTCTATCTTTAATTCGGTTTTCCTGTTTATATCTTGTAAGTTTTAAATCACATTTTAATGTTGTTTGCTGCTTTGAGTCTCATTAAAAGAAGAAGGCGGGGTATACATAAATATTATAATAACCATAATAACAATAGAATTTAGAATAATTATCCATGCTGATAAACTATGAGTAAAAGGCAAATGGTAATTGGTGTGCTATATTGATCTACAATGAAATTATACTTACACAACTTTATTCTGATCAACCCAGAACCAGTTAATAAATAATAAGCACAAATTTATTGTCCCTTATCTGCTTGGACCAGAAGAGTTTTAGATTTTGGATTATCTGTATTTGCATTTACAGTATGTATATAATGCCATATCACAGAGATGGGATCCAAGTCGAAATGCAACATTCATGTGTTTCATGTACAGTTTATACATCTAAACATTAATGTATACATTTTAAACATAGTTTTGTGCATGAAACAAAGTTTATACATCTAAAGGGAAGGGGGCATTAATGTCCCATGCTCCCAGCAGGCCATTTTAAAGTGTCATTTTGTGTTTTTGGTTGGTGGTGTGCATGAAACAAAGTTTGTGTACATTGACCCATCGGAGCACTTGTTTTGCAAAAGAGCCAGCATGGTGTAGTGGTCTGAGCATAGGGACTATGACTTAGAGACCAGGGTTCAAATAGCCACCCAGCCATGGGAATCCACTGGGTATATTTTGGACAAGTCACAAAGAAAGGCAAAGGCAACCCCCTAATGAAGGTATCTTGCCAAGAGAACATCATGATGGCTTTGTGGCTTAGGGTCTCCAAAAGCTGGAAATTACTTGAAATTTAGCAACCCCCACTGCAACCTTTTTCTACCTCTGTAAAGTACTTGTACCCGAATTAGAAATACAGTATGAAGGACAGCATCTTGTGAAAGGAAACTGTACAGAAACCTGCTAATTCAAAACAGATTATAGTAATGCAGGCTTATATCTTTCTCTAACTAACAAGGCATAAATGGCCTTGAACAAATTGTTCAGCAGCCAATTATCTCCCTTTAGAAAGTGTGGCCTCATTTCAAATACAATACAATTGCAACCCCTGCTGGCAGTCTTCAGTAAAAGGGGGGAATCAGCATTTTGAAGCATCAGTAAAGGTATTTCAGCCAATCTCTGTGTATGTTTGCCTTACAGTCACCTGTCCATGCACAGAGGAATAATTTTTTGAAGCTACAGACAATGCAGTTGCTTTGCCTGTTTATAGTCTAAAATAATTTAGCCACTTGTGCATCCTTTATTTTATCAGCTTTATACTTATTTCTGCAATGCTTTTGAAACTAAATAAATAAAACCCATCCATTCATTTCACAAGGTTTTCTTGGGAAAGGAATGTACAAAGACGGTTTGGTCAGTTCCTTCTTCTGCACATGATATCAATTGGTAGTCTCCTATCCAAGTACTATCCAGGGCTGACTGTACTTAACTTCCAAGATGAGATATGCTTTAAGGTACAGATCTGCTTGCAGCATATTCTGTCTTGATGAACTATAAAACATACATTCTGTCAAGAGTGCTTTGATCATACTTTTCCTGCATTACAGCAGGTTGGAATTGATGTTACTGGTGGTCTTTTCCAGCTCTGGGATTCTATGATTCCAGCAGTGTTGGTCAAAACAGCAGAGCCCTGGGACATTTATTATATTTCATATTTTCTGGATGTCAGGCCACTTCAATTTATACATGTTAGATACGATATATTACACTTAGATACCATCTACACTGTACAACCTGCACTCCCAGGATTAGAGGGCATCAAAGACACCCCCCGAACAAATGTTGCCCCAAAGAAACCCCTTAGAGTTTAATTTGAGATTACCATGTGTTAAAAAATACTTGAGGGTATACTTATTATACTTTTTAATATTTATACTCTCACCCAATCTATTCAACTTGTATGCAGAACACATCATGCAATGTGTGGGGCTTGATGAATGCAAGGCTGGGGATAAAATTGCTGGAAGAAACATTAACAAATTTAGATATGCAGATAATACCACTGATGGCCAAAAGCGAGGAGGAGCAGAGGAGTCTTCTAATCAAGGTAAAAGAAGAAAGTGCAAAAGCTGGGTTGCAGCTAAACATTAAAAAAACCAAGATTATGGCAACAAGAATGATTGATAACTGGCAAATAGAGGGAGAAAACGTGGAGGCAGTGACAGACTTTGTATTTCTAGATGGAAAGATTACTGCAGACGCAGACTGCAGCCAGGAAATCAGAAGACGCTTACTTCTTGGGTGGATAGACATAACCAATCTTGATAAAATAGTGAAGAATAGAGACATCACACTGGCAACAAAGATCCGCATAGTCAAAGCAATGCTATTCCCCGTATTAACATACAGATGTGAGAGCTGGACCATAGGGAAGGCTGAGCGAAGGAAGAGAGATGCTTTTGAACTGTGGTGTTGGAGGAAAGTTCTGAGAGTGCCTTGGGCCGCGAAAAGATTCAACTAGTCCATACTTCAGGAAATAAAGCCCGACTGCTCATTGGAGGGAAGGATAGTAGAGGCAAAGATAAAGTACTTTGGCTACATAATAAGAAGAGAGGAACGCTTAGAGAAGACAATGATGCTGGGGAAAATGGAAGGAAAAAGGAAGAGGGGCCGACCAAGGGAAAGATGGATGGATGGTATCCTCAAAGGGTTGACCCTGAAGGAGCTGGGGGAGGTGATGGCCAAGGAGGAGCTCTGGCGTGGGCTGGTCCATGAGGTGACAAAGAGTCGGAAGCGACTGAACAAATAAACAACAACATCATTAGCTAGAGCTACATAAAATGGGGCAAATAATTTGGACAAGGTATGGTTCTTTTAATTTGCTTACAGCATCTACTAAGAAAACCTGAATACAGGACACATGCTCTTCTAATAATTATAAGAGCTCAAAAAAGAGATGAAGGCATTGGAATGTATGAGGTCATCTAGGCACAGAGAGAGACTTATCGGAAGACTAAGCAGTACATCAAAGTAGTTGCACTGTTATTTCGTATAAATGTCATACAAGATTGTCGAAGGTTTTCATGGCCAGAATCACTGCCTTTCGAGGGCCAGACACGCCAGTTGGTTTAACAATAAAGAGTTTCCAATATAGACCTCACAACCTCTGAGGATGCCTGCCATAGATGTAGACAAAATGTCAGGAGATAATGCTTCTGGAACATGGCCATACAGCCTGAAAAACTCACAATAACTCATACAATATTATCTATACATGTTTGTACATTTCTCCCTCTAACAGATATGAAATATGTCTACATCACACTGATTCTCACACTATATCACACTGATTCTCTTAAATCGCTTGTTTATAAAAACTAGGAGAGTCCTGATACTTTAGTAGTCTTTTTTTAGGAGGCATGTATGTTCTTTGCTCTTTGATCATACACTGTGTGCTCTGGTAAATTATTTATCAAGGTTTGGAGTGGTCTAATTGCGAAACTAATCATTGGATGCTATCTTTTGTGCAATGAGCCATAAAAAGCTCAAGCAAGGTACATAGTATCTGCCTAAAATTAGTTAATAATTTTAGAACGTTTCCATTTTGTTTAATCTCTATTTAAGAGAGGCAGAATAAAAGGCTGTTTACATTCCAGGAAAATGAAAGTATGTTATATAGTGTTGTTTGCTAATTAAAGGTTTTCCTTGAACACACCTTAGAATGCATTAAAGTAGTTATCATACAAGAGATTAAAAATAGAAGGGAACAGTAATAGTTTCCAAAACTCCATTCTGCAATGTTTTACCCTTTGATTAATCATTTCCCTTTTAACTTGTGCATATATTAACTTATGAGGAGGAAAACAAATGAAATAAGCTTTCCTGCAGCTCTACAGGATAGCCATTAACCCTTGAGTCTTAAGACAATAGTTGTTTGAAGGGATTATATTTTTGAAAGCCTGTGCAGTCAAAGTATAGTTTCAGGTCAAAGAACCACAAGAAGAGACAGCAGAGATTTTAACATTTGGTTCCTCCGGACTGAGTCCATCATGTCAAATTTACCCACCATGGTGAGCTGTACTGTATGTATAAGCTGAGTGTATATATACCTCTTGTCACTAACTCTAGGTTTCAGTCTAAGAAGACAGCTCAATCCTATATACTAGGATGAGGGACATCTGCAGTGGAACCACCACTGTATCACAGCCCCGCTACTCAGTGTTCAGGGCTGAAATTGTGTGCTGGGAAAACAGATCTGCTTTCCTTTTTCCATTTCCTCAAATTGATTTACCATATACTTGTTAAGGTTACAGTTTCAGAAGGAAACAAGGGAGTCTAGGATCCTGTGTATTGCCTGAAACATCCTAGCTTGGATGCCACCAATACATTTACCAATGGCACACCTGATCACTCATTTGTGAGCCACCCTGCTATAGGATTGCTCGGTTATTTCTTCTTAGCATTTTTTGGCCAGTGTTATTGTTAGTCCTGGTACACCTCTGAATCTACCGTAGCTGCACAGGTTACTATGCTTTCACTGTGAAATATATATTTCATGTGGGAATAGATGCTTGTGATGTCAAGCCTACATAAATAATCCAGCTACTCCAGTTCTGAATCAGTTTAAATAATTTTCAAAGATGTTACAATGAGAAAATTGCAATAAGCCAACCTGGAGATCAACAAAGCATGTGCTGTCTTCACTCTCGTTTAGTATTTTATTATTTTTGATAAGCAGACTCAAATTTGTCCTTTCTCCATCTTTCTTCATTCACACATTATATTAATCTGTCTCTTACTCTTTCTTTCCAATGTTGTTGTGCGCCTTCATGTAATTTCTGACTAATCTTCTTTCCCAATGTTGCTGTCTGCTTTCAAATTATGTTCAAGATACGTATACACACACACACACACGGCAACCCAGAGGAGTGTTCTTAGCAAGATTAGTTCACAGTGGATTTACTTTCCTTTGTAACTGAAAGAGCGTGACATGCCCAAATTCATCCAGTGGGTTTTCACAGATGAGTGAGGATTTTAAGTCCTTATTCAGCATTCAAACCACTACACCACACTGGCTAATTTCAAACTCCACCTTCCTTTTTTGCTTACATCATTTTGTGTCAATGCCTCCACATGTTTTTATTTAATGATCTTTGTTCTTTGCTGATAACAAAAGTCTACTAATGTCCACACAGAAGTATTTAATACTAGGCAAGATCAATTGAAGTGCTAAAATACCATTAACACTTGACCAGTTTGTGGTTACCTGAAACTTCAGATACATTTGAACGCTGTTATTTAACGTGACAACTAGTCTGACGTACCAGAGCTGTTTTAGGTCTATAAGTATTCTCTGTAGGAATTTACAAAAAGTATGTTCTTTGATTCCAACCCTTTTGAAAGCTTGCATTAAGTGTTTTGGGTATATTGGGCTAAATGTTATGTACTCTGTAAGCCGCCCCGAGCCAATTGGGGGGGGGGGGGGCGTCAGATAAGTGCAAAATAATAAATAAATAAATAAATAACACTATTATTATTTTAAAGTGTTGCTCTTTTATGGAGTTTTATTTTGCTGTAGGATAATACAACTTCCGCTGAATATTTATCCAGTACAGGCAGTCCCCAAGGTCTGGGTTGCTGAGAGTATTCCGGGCTGTATGGCCATGTTCCAGAAGCATTCTCCCCTGATGTTTTGCCCACATCTATGGCAGGCATTCCAGTGGTTGGGAGGTCTGTTGGAATCTAGACAGGTGAGGTTTATATATCTACTAGCTTGGGGACCCGGCCCTGCCCGGGTCATTTGAGAAGTGCAGCAGGATGTAGAGTGGGTCATGAGGGCTCTGTGTGCCAAGTTTAGTCTTGATCCATCATTATTGGGAGTTGCAGTGGTATCATGAAATTACTGAAGGTAGTGCAAGTCCCATCATCTCTGTGTGTCCCGTCCCCCCCAAAGTGTAGTAGGATGTAGATTGGGTCATGGGGGCTCTGTGTGCTAAGTTTGGTCTGTATTGGTGAATGGATGAGGGATGCATTGTTTTTCGGAAGTGAGTGAAGGTACTTCAAGTCCCATCATCCGTGGTCCGTCTCACAGTACACTGCACCAGGCTGTAGAGTGGGTCATGAGGGCTCTGTGTGCCAGATTTGGTGTTGATCAGTCATTGGATTAGGTTTGTAGCAGGATTGGGAAGTGAGGGAAGGTACTGCAAGTCCCATCATCCATGTTCTGTCCCCCTCCAAACTTCAGTAGGCTGTAGAGTGGGTCGCTGGGGCTCTGTGTGCCAAGTGTGGACTTTCTCGGTGTTTGTTGGGGGCCACAGTGGTCTGTGGGAACAGAGGGGTGTAAAAGTACTACAAATCCCATCATCCTTTGTCAGTCCTCCCCCAAACCTCACCAGGACGTGAAGGCAGTCATGGGGGTTATGTATGCCAAGTTTGGTCTCGATCAGTGATTGGATGAGGGTTGCAGCGGACTTGGGAAGTGAGTAGAGGCATTTCAAATCCCATCATCCATGGCCCACCCTCCTCCGAACTGCACCAGGACGTAGAGTGGATCATGGGGGCTGTGTGTGCTGAGTGTGGTCTTTATTGGTCCTTTTTGGTGGCCTCAGTGGTCTGTGGGAACCAAAGTCTTGGAAAGTACTACAAATCCCATAATACGTGGGTCATGTCATAGGGGGGTTATGTGTACCAAGTTTGGTGCAGGTCCATCACCCGCGCTGGTCGCTGTGGACTGTGAAAGTGGCTGCCACATATCCGCCCTGGCCTGTGAAAGTGGCTGCCACATATCCGCCTTAAACTCTATTTTGGGGCCTGTAATGTTATGGCCTGCTATTGGTAACTTTAAAAGGCCGAATGGCAGGCAGCCGTTTTCTAAAAGCTGAGGGGATGAGAATACAGGAATCCATTTTGTTTTCACAGAGCCAAGTGGGGAGGGAATGTTGATGGTGCATTTTTCCCTCAGTGGGAAGAAATCCTGTTGTTTGAATGTAGAGGCCTGGATTCTGGGTTGCTGGCTTTTTTCCCCTCAGTGGGAAGAAATCCTGTTGTTTGAATGTAGAGGCCTGGATTCTGGGTTGCTGGCTTTCTTCCCTCAGTGGGAAGAAATCCTGTTGTTTGAATGTAGAGGCCTGGATTCTGGGTTGCTGGCTTTTTTCCCCTCAGTGGGAAGAAATCCTGTTGTTTGAATGTAGAGGCCTGGATTCTGGGATGCTGGCTTTTTCCCCTCAGTGGGAAGAAATCCTGTTGTTTGAATGTAGAGGCCTGGATTCTGGGATGCTGGCTTTTTTCCCCTCAGTGGGAAGAAATCCTGTTGTTTGAATGTAGAGGCCTGGATTCTGGGTTGCTGGCTTTTTTCCCCTCAGTGGGAAGAAATCCTGTTGTTTGAATGTAGAGGCCTGGATTCTGGGTTGCTGGCATTTTTCCCCTCAGTGGTAAGAAAACCTGTTTTTTGAATGTAGAGGCCCGGATTCCGGGTAGCTGGCTTTCTTCCCCTTAGTGGGAAGAAATCCTGTTGTTTGAATGTAGAGGCCTGGATTCTGGGATGCTGGCTTTTTTCCCCAGTGGGAAGAAATCCTGTTGTTTGAATGTAGAGGCCTGGATTCTGGGATGCTGGCTTTTTTCCCCTCAGTGGGAAGAAATCCTGTTGTTTGAATGTAGAGGCCAGGATTCTGGGATGCTGGCTTTTTTCCCCTCAGTGGGAAGAAATCCTGTTGTTTGAATGTAGAGGCCTGGATTCTGGGATGCTGGCTTTTTTCCCCTCAGTGGGAAGAAATCCTGTTGTTTGAATGTAGAGGCCTGGATTCTGGGTTGCTGGCTTTTTTCCCCTCTGTGGGAAGAAATCCTGTTGTTTGAATGTAGAGGCCTGGATTCTGGATTGCTGGCTTTTTTCCCCTCAGTGGGAAGAAATCCTGTTGTTTGAATGTAGAGGCCTGGATTCTGGGTTGCTGGCTTTTTTCCCCTCAGTGGGAAGAAATCCTGTTGTTTGAATGTAGATGCCTGGATTCTGGGATGCTGGCTTTTTTCCCCTCAGTGGGAAGAAATCCTGTTGTTTGAATGTAGAGGCCTGGATTCTGGGATGCTGGCTTTTTTCCCCTCAGTGGGAAGAAATCCTGTTGTTTGAATGTAGAGGCCTGGATTCTGGGATGCTGGCTTTTTTCCCTCAGTGGGAAGAAATCCTGTTGTTTGAATGTAGAGGCCTGGATTCTGGGTTGCTGGCTTTTTTCCCCTCAGTGGGAAGAAATCCTGTTGTTTGAATGTAGAGGCCTGGATTCTGGGATGCTGGCTTTTTCCCCATAAGTGGGAAGAAATCATGTTGATTGAATTTAGAGGCCTGGATTCTGGGATGCTGGCTTTTTTCCCTCAGTGGGAAGAAATCCTGTTGTTTGAATGTAGAGGCCTGATTCTGGGTTGCTGGCTTTTTTGAATGTAGAGGCCTGATTCCTGGCTTTTTTTCAGTGGGAAGAAATCCTGTTGTTTGAATGTAGAGGCCTGGATTCTGGGATGCTGGCTTTTTCCCCTCAGTGGGAAGAAATCCTGTTGTTTGAATGTAGAGGCCTGGATTCTGGGAAGAAATCCTGCTGGCTTTTTTCCCTCAGTGGGAAGAAATCCTGTTGTTTGAATGTAGAGGCCTGATTCTGGGATGCTGCTGGCTTTTTCCCCCTCAGTGGGAAGAAATCCTGTTGTTTGAATGTAGAGGCCTGATTCTGGGTTGTGGGAAGAAATCTGGTTTGAATGTAGAGGCCTTTTTTCCCTCAGTGGGAAGAAATCCTGTTGTTTGAATGTAGAGGCCTGGATTCTGGGATGCTGGCTTTTTCCCCCACAGTTGGAAGAAAACCAGTTGTTTGAAAATAGAGGCCAGGATTCTGGGTTGCTGGCTTTTTCCCTCAGTGGAAGAAATCCTGTTGTTTGAATGTAGAGGCCAGGATTCTGGGATGCTGGCTTTTTTCCCCCCTCAGTGGGAAGAAATCCTGTTGTTTGAATGTAGAGGCCTGATTCTGGGATGCTGGCTTTTTCCCCTCAGTGGGAAGAAATCCTGTTGTTTGAATGTAGAGGCCTGGATTCTGGGTTGCTGGCTTTTTCCCCCTCAGTGGGAAGAAATCCTGTTGTTTGAATGTAGAGGCCTGGATTCTGGGATGCTGGCTAATCAGTGGCTAGCAATGCCCTCTGTCTGGTGCCTTAGAATTTTGGAGTGGCGAGGCTGTCCAATCAAAGGACTTTATGCAAATAGCTGCCACATATCCGTCCTTCCGCCCTCCGCATACACACATACACACAAACATTCCGTTTTATAAAGGTATACAGATACAGATGGAATGTCCAGGATGGAAGAAAGAACTCTTGCCTGCTTGAGGCAAATGTGAACGTTGCAAATGCCCAGCTTAATTAGCACTGATTGGCCTCGCAGCTTCAAAGACTAGCTGCTTCCTGATTGGGTAATTCCTTTAAAGCCCTTTACAGTTCTGGCTCAGCTTACTTGTCTCCCCTTATGTCCCACCTCGAAATTTACGATCTTCCGGGGAGGCTCTGCTCTCAATCCCACCTTTGTCGCAAATACGTTTGATGGGGACGAGGGAAAGGGCCATCTCGGCGGTGGCCCACCTGTGGAACTCACTACCCAGTGAAATTAGATCAACTTCTTCCCTTCTTTCCTTTAAAAAAATATAAAGACGTGGCTTTGGGACTAGGCATTTGGTTGATATTGAGTAGCAGGCGGACAATAAAATGATGCCAAGATTGCGGAAATGGACTGCGGATTGGCTTGAACAACCTCTGAACGCGGAAACAGGAATATGGGTTTAATTATTGATCTTGCTAATCTATTGTAATGTATTTGTGATGTTTTGATGTTATTGTCTTTATATGCGGCATCGAATTGTTGCCTTTGTTAGCTGCCGAGTCCCCCTTCGGGGGTAGAGATGGGTGGGTTGTAAATAATTGAAATAAATAAATAAATGCATTTGTTGTGGGATGTTAGCTGGCCCTGATTGTTTCATGTCAGGAATTCAATTTTTTTAGTGTTCCTTTTTATGAACTATCCTAATTGTAGTGGTTAAAAAAAATACTGGTAGCCAGATTTTGTTAATTTTCAAAGTTTCCTTCTTTGTTGACATGCTTGTCGATTTCAATGGCTTCTCTGATGTGGTTGTTAGAGTGGTCCAGCATTTCTGTGTTCTCAAATAATATGTTGTGTCCAGGTTGGTTTATCAGGTACTCTTAATGTTCTTAAGTTGAATTTCGAAGTTGAAAGAGTTACATTTTAAAAGTGTAAGTCCAGTCAAATCTATCTTTGGATAACATTGGGAAGGCTCAACTCCCCTGTGGTGTTTTTTTGCTATGGAGATCACCGTTTGAATCCTCACTTGGCTATGAAACCAACTGCGTGACCTTGGGTAAGTCACTCTCTCTCAGCCTCACAGGAAAGCAATGACAGACCCATTCTAAACAAACTTTGCGCGGGGGGGGGGGACGGGACGGGGACAGACAGACGGACATGAAGTGTTCACCTTAAGACTTGCCATAGGTCAGAAACAACTTGAAAATCTGTGTTAAATTTGTTTTATTGTTGCATATTATGATTGTGCTTTTTAGGCTATGTAAACCGCCCCGAGCCTGCGGGGAAGGGCGGTATAGAAATGAACCGAGGCTAATAGAGGTGGCCATTTATGAAATATAGAAATAGTTTTGCCTATTAATCAATGGCACAAAGGTAGACGAAACTCTACTGATTAGCAGAAACCAGTTTAGGCCCAAGGGGGAAAGACCCTTTTGGAAAGAGCTGGCGCCTGCTATTGTCATGCTAATTAGGTTAGTGGAGGGGTGATTGAATCACAAGCTTGCAGCTGGCAAGCCTCAAGGTAGCTGGCTAAAGGTAAACAGTGGCACTTTCATATTTTTAAAATTACATACATGGGGAAAACATGAGGGTAGTTACATTGGGGTTTATGGGGAAAATATACCATCCTGATCACCCCTGCTTACCCACCAAAAAGATACTCGGTTTATTAGATATATAAAAGATAGCCCAAGGGGTCCTAGACAGAAAGGAAAAAGTCTTTGGGAATGAGCAAAAGTCCATAAGAGTAATGCAAAAGGAAAATAGCTGGTTGTATCCATAAAGTGTGGGTTACAGGGGCATTGTCATGTGGGACCATGGAGCCATGGGAAGAGCCTTAGGTTACCACGTGAGGAGAGATAGGGGATTATGGGATCACTTCCAGCCTTGTGTTCTTGGGAAGACTATGAATCCCTTGTTTTTTTAAATGATAATTTTTATTAAATTTTCCACAATATATAAAAGAACAAAAGACAAATACAAACAAGAACACCCGTACCCCTCCTCACCTCCCCCCCTCCCCCCCATTCCCTATCTAACATAAAAGACAACTACAAACAACCAACATATTGGCTTCCATTTCCCTCAGTATGCCTTATAACTGATTTGTATCACCGATATAGGTTTAAAGAATCAAACCAAAAAGAAAAATTCCTATTCAGACTTTATATTCATGTATACGCTTATGGTTTTGTAGCTAGTCCAGATCAATCACCCAGTTCATCTTTAAATTCTTAAAATAACCAATTAGCAATGTCCAGTCAGTTCTTTTCATATTTGGGTTCTCAGCCAGCGACCTTGTGAGACAATCCATCTGTACTATGTCCATGATCTTCATTCACCAATCAGTTGTGTTGGGGATCCTTTCCTCTTTCCATTTTTTGGCATACACCATTCTTGCTGCAGATGTGCAATAAACAAAAAGTTTTTCTCTGTTTTCGTCTAACTCAACATATCTCTCGGCATTACTTCGCGAACGAAGATTCAGGAAGGACTCATCCCACGCTTTTTACAAGCGCGTTGATGACTAAAAAGGCCAATCTGAGATAGGCAAGTTCGGTTGCAGAAAGCGCAGCAGAAAGTCTCCTTGGGTGATGTTTTTTCCAAGTTGCGGTTCTTTCTGCGTTGTTGTTTCTCTTCGAGACCCATTCGGCGTGTCTTCTCGAAAGAGGCCGCAGCATTGTGGATAGTGCTTCTCCATGCCTCCCGATGTGAGGCCAGGGTGGACCATTGTTGGTGATCAATCTGGCCAAGCCTGAGATGTTGTTTCAGGAGTCCTTATATCTCTTTTGGGGCGCCTCTCTTGCGCTGACCCGTGGCGAGTTCACCGTAGAGTAGTATCTTTGGGAGGCGGTGGTCCTCCATCCTAGAGACGTGCCCTGCCCAGCGCAGCTGTGTTCTCAATAGCATGGCCTCAATGCTGGTGATCCCTGCTTGCTCAAGGACAGCAACATTCGTCACATAGTCGGTCCAGTGTATATTTAGGATTGTGCGAAGACAGCGCTGATGAAAGCGCTCGAGGAGTCGTAGGTGTTGGCGATAGGTGACCCATGTTTCAGACCCATAGAGGAGAATGGACAGTATGATAGCTCTGTACACACTGATTTTGGTGCTTTGTCTCAGGTGCTTGTTGCTCCAGACTCTTTTGTGAAGCCTTCCGAATGCACTATATGCCTTTGATAATCTGTGATCTATCTCTTTGTCAATCTTGGCGTCTGAAGAGATGATGCTTCCCAGGTAGGTGAACTGCTGAACGGACTTAAGCACAGATGTGCCTATGCTGACGTGAGGATGGTGGTGTTCTTCCTGTGGTGCGGGCTGGTAGAGGACTTCTGTTTTCTTCAGGCTGACTTCCAGCCCAAACAGCTCTGCAGCTGTTGCAAAGCAGGATGTGAGGCGCTGCAGGGCTGCTTCCGAATGGGCGACAAGGGCAGCATCGTCAGCAAAAAGCAGCTCACGGACTAGATAGTTTAGAGTCTTAGTGCGAGCCCTCAGACGGCTTAAGTTGAACAAGCTACCATCAGTACGATAAGCGTATATATATGCCGTCTTCTTCTTGTAGGTCTGCCATAGCCCTTTGGAGCATCATGCTGAAGAAGATTGTAAATAGGGTTGGTGCAAGAACACAACCTTGTTTCACTCCATTAGTTATGAGAAAGGGCTCCGAGAGAGCATCGCCATATCTGACTTGACCGTTTTCGTCTAACTCAACATAAGAACATAGGAACATAAGAAGAGCCATGCTGAATCGGGCCTCAGCCCATCTAGTCCAGCATTCTGTGTCACACAGTGGCCCACGAGTTGTACACGGGGATCTCTAGCAGAAAGGAGGGCAAAACCCTGACCTGCTCCCGACCCCCCACAACCAGTACCCGGGGAAATCCTGCCTACCTCAATCAACACAGAGGTGGCACTTGGATGTCCATTTCAGTAACTACTGATTCCCTTGGTATCCATGAATCTGTCTAATCCTGCCTTGAAGCTGTCAGGCTGACAGCTGTCACAACCTCCTCTGGAAGTGAGTTCCATAACCCAATGACCCTCTGGGTGAAGAAATATTTCCCTTTATTAGTCCTAACTTTCCTACCTTGGAGCTTTAGGGAGTGCCCCCTAGTCCTAGTGTTGTGTGACAGAGAAAATATTTTTTCTTTATTCACCTTTTCTATCCCATGCATGATTTTATACACTTCGATCAAGTCACCTCTTAAACGCCGTCTTTCAAGGCTGAAAAGACCAAGGCGTTGCAACCTGATTTCATAAGGGAGCTGCTCCATCCCTTGGATCATTTTTGTTGCCCTTCTTTGTACCTTTTCCAGTTCCGTTATATCCTTCTTAAGGTGCGGAGACCAGAATTGTACACAGTACTCCAGATGTGGCCTCACCATAGATTTGTAGAGAGGCAATACAACATTTGCCGACCTATTTTCGATTCCCTTCCTGATCATGCCAAGCATAGAATTTGCTTTTTTCACTGCTGCAGCGCACTGGGTTGACATCTCCCAAAGATACTGTAGCAGATTACCATGCACCCACTAGGCAGGCAGCTCGTGTAGACGCAGTAGGAGAGACAGACAACAAGATTTCTCAGAAAAGCTCAGTTTACTTTGTTACCACAGCTGCGGGGTCCAACCTGTGCAACATGGCACTAAAGGGTTAGAACACCCCCCTCCTCCCAGCCATTTGGTTTTATACAATCACTGTGGGTCGGTCTAAGTCCCGCCCAATTCATTCATTTCACTGGCTAACATTTTTGATGTGCTCTAATTCTAACCAATCAACAATGCATTATGTAATCTTAATTCATTGGCTACCAAACAGTACGTAGTTTATTTTCTGACCAGTTAATAAGCTTTGTCTATGTGCGTAGCTTTGTTCTCATTGTTACTTATTCTGATAAGCTTTCCTACCGGGCTAGCCAAATGGGTGGCGTCCCCTCTAAGCCAATCATTGCTGTTCTCTAACATGCTTGTTAACTCTGCCTCCTTCTCTATGTTTTATGCTTGGGTAGCATTTTCTCCTGACGTTTCTTCTGCAACTCAATGAGTCTCCTTCAATACTACTCTATGGTGAACTCGGCACGGGTCAGCGCAAGAGAGGCGCCCCCAAAAAGAGATACAAGGACTCCCTGAAACAACATCTCAGGCTCGGCCAGATTGATCACCAACAACGGTCCACCCTGGCCTCACATCGGGAGGCATGGAGGCGCACTATCCACAATGCTGCGGCCTCTTTCGAGAAGACACGTCGAATGGGTCTCGAAGAGCAACGACAACGCAGAAAGAACCGCAACTTGGAAACGACATCACCCAAGGAGACTTTCTGCTGTGCTTTCTGCAACCGGACTTGCCTATCTCAGATTGGCCTTTTTAGTCATCAACGCGCTTGTAGAATGCGTGGGATGAGTCCTTCCTAAGAATCTGCGTTCGCGAAGTAATGCCGAGAGGGAGTAATGATACAATATCCAAACGTTATTTAACAAGGCATATTTAGTATCATCAATAGTTGAAAAAGGAGAGAAATATATAGACTATACATCATAATTATGATGTTACTGATATCCCTCAGTTTCTCTCTGACAAGAGGCCCAGTTCACAAAAGGCCTTCCTTGCAAGGAGAGGCCTGAGGGGGGTTCCATCCGGGCCTTCGAGCTTCCTATTATGACGCTTCCCAGCGCCTAAGCAACCAACTCTCGCGGAGAAAGCAGCCTCCCAAACAACACCAACACCGCAGTCTCGCGAGGTGTGAGGCAGCTTTCTTCCGCGCGGCGCCTCTCGCGAGATCTACCTCGCAGGCGCTAGGCCCAGCATTCTTGCGTCGAAATCCCGCGATAACCCCTGCGGAAAGCGCTGGGCGGCCCCGTGTCGATTTCGCGGCCCCTCCTCCCAGCTTCAGGACGCGGCGGGCGCCATTTCAGGGAGCAGTTTTGGGTGAAGCTGAAGCGGAGGCTCCCTTGTGGTTGTTGTTTTTTTGAGGAACTGACTCGGCCCTGGCCTTGTTTGTGTCCTTTCTCGCTTAGGCCCCGCTTTCCCCCCCGCGTCTCTCTTCCCCCCCTTCCCACCATTGTCGGGGGAAGCTGAGGCCTAGCCTTTCCCCGTCCCTCCCTCCCTCCTTCCCACAGCACACCCGGAGCCAGCAAACAACGGCAGCCGCCTCTTAGGCACCTGAGCTACAAGCGAGGCCTCCGGCAGCGCAGGTAATTAATTGGCCCTCACCTTTTTCGGAAGCCCCTTCGGCCGAGGAAAGAAAGGGATTCTCTCGCCTCGGAGGCCTCGCGCCTCGCGTCAGGCCTCGGCGGGCCTACCGTTTCCCCTCCTTCTCCTGGAGGCATTTCCACCCCTATCCTCTGCTGACTGGGTACATCCACACTGGAGAATTGATGCGGTTTGGCACCACTTTTGTCGATAATTGTTCCATGCTATGGGGATCCTGGGAGTTGTAGTTTGGCGGGGTATCAACACCATTTAGCATAGAAGCCTAGGGGCTTTGTAAAACGACAACCTCTACTCTCACGTTTCCATAGCATTGAGTCACGGCAGATAAAGCGGTGCCAAGCTGCTATAATTCTACGGTATAGATCAGGCCTGGCCCAGCTTGGGCCCTCCAGGTGTTTTGGACTCCAACTCCCACAATTCCTCACAGCCTCGGGCCTCTTCCTTTCCCCCTCAGCCCCTTTCCTTCTCTTCTCTCCTCACCTTGGTGTGCATCTAAACCAGGCCTGGCCCAACTTGGGCCCTCCAGGTGTTTTGGACTCCAACTCCCACAATTCCTTACAGCCTCAGGCCCCTTCCTTTCCCCCCTCAGCCCCTTCTCTTCTCTCCTCACCTTGGTGTGCAGAAACAGGCCTGGCCCAACTTGGGCCCTCCAGGTGTTTTGGACTCCAACTCCCACAATTCCTCACAGCCTCGGGCCTCGCCTGTTCTATAATATGCTTAAGTGGCTGAGGGGGAAAAGGAAGGGCCCTGAGGCTGTGAGGAATGGTGGGAGTTGGAGTCCAAAACACCTAGAGGGCCCAAGTTTGCTCAGGCCTGGTTTAGATGCATACGAAGGCAAGGGGAGGAGAGAAGAGAAGGAAAGGAGACGCCTGGTGATAATGGTGTGTGCTGAATTTCGACCAAATGTTTACATCAGGCCTGGGCAACCCCCCCCCCCTCTTCATGTTTTGGATTCCTAACTCCCACAATTCCTAACAGCCGGTAGGAATTGTGGGAGTTGGAGTCCAAAACACTTGGAGGGCCAAAGTTTGCCCAGGCCTGGCTTCCCAGACCAGAGCGGCCTTCCTTGCCCTCAAAATGGTGATTGGAGTATACCTTCCAAGGCAAGATGTCTAACTATGTCTTTATTGCTTCAGATATTCTCGTGGGGAGGGCCTTTGCACTCGGCAGTGGGTGCTATGTGTTATTGAAAGGCAGATGACCCGAGCAAATGAGACCATTTAGTAAAGAGCCAACGTAAAACCTACTGGAAGGAAGGAGTCGTGGTATTTTTTTTTTGCAGTATGTCAAGAGTGTGTGTTTGTATTCACCAGGCCTGGGCAAACTTCGGCCCTCCAGGTGTTTTGTACTTCAACTCTCACAATTCCTAGCAGCCGGTAGGCTGTTAGGAATTGTGAGAGTTGAAGTCCAAAACACCTGGAGGGCTGAAAGTTTGCCCAGGCCTGGTATACACCCATGTATAGAAAAGATACACACATCTTAATCGTGCTTGATATGTGAAAGTTGTTCTTCCCTCACGAATTGTGTGGTGTTTCAAAATTAGGAAGGCAATATTCTTTATTTTCCATGTATTGTAAAAATTAGATTGGCCGTTTGTATTTACTTAAGGTTTTTGTACTACTGTACTACTACCCAGGAGCATAATTCAAAGCTTAGTCAAGCAGTTGTAGCCCCTCTCCCCCAGCCATTCTGCTTGACACAATATTTTTGAAACAGAGACATTGTAAAAGCTATTTTTAAATTGTGTGTATAAGGAGAGATGCTTTGATTAATGAAGTTTGAAAATCCAGTGCCTGTTTTAAATAGGAGTACATCTCATTTGAAGTCAATTGGTGTTCTGAGTAGATTGGTTTGTAAGCAAATAGGTGTTCTAGCTGGAAATTCCAATGTTTTTCAAAAGCAAAGTATAGTCACTACTGGTCAGACCAGTTTTTCTATTTTAGAAAGCAAACATCCATGATGCAAAAACACATTTAAGTCCCTACAAAAAGGTTCTGTTTGTACATAATACTTGACATGGCCCCATAGGACCCCATTTTTCTTTCTTTTTTGTTTTGATTTGTTTTATTTCCTATAAACACAATAAAAATAATGCTTGACATTGTGAGTCATGGTTCATGGTTACACATATAATTTATCTTTTCTTCTTGGCATGTTTTCAATTGGCTTCAAAATCTAGTTTATAAACTGCATTTCTATGCTTTTTTTAGTTATAAAAGTGTTCTATGTTGTTTTGGTCCGTAAATGGGCCACCAGAATGTCAGATAAACCATATACTTTGAACATTTTCTCATTATTTTATGGACTTGTATCTGCTCTGAGTCTTTGCCCTGTAGTGAATACCAGTATATTTCGTGTGTGCCCTAATTTATTTCACAACTGTAAACTAATAGTATCTTGAAAAAAATTCACGTTCTTGGTAAATTTAACTATCACCCCGTGATATAGGCCAACCTAATATATGTATGGGAAAGTGTAAGGGAATTTAGGGCATTTGCTGAAGTTACCCGGTGAACTTTTTGGCTTAAATGTGACTTGGACATGCATCCTTTTAACAATTTGGCTGTGCCATGCTTCCTTGATCCAATAATTTTGTTATGTTTGTTTAACTCAGTAAATTGACATTTCATTAGTAGTTTCTAACACTTTCCTCTTATTTCAGACAAAGTGGGATTAAATAAAACTGTCGGGCAGACTTCTCTTTTGATACATGGTCTTTCCTATTCCTTGAAGTTACAAAAAACCCAGATGCACCAGTATGTGAATGTTATTGTGGGAGATGTTTCCATAAATGAAAGTTTGTTATCTACAGAAGAACTCTATTTTGTCAAACACTATTGTTTGTTCAAGACCAATATTTTTCTTTTATTATTGCTTTGACAGTAGCATACCAACTTTTTAAACTCACTTAAAATACTATATTTAAATACATATTTGCAGTTAATTAAGCACTTCAGCTAAGTAATTACATAGATAATAGGAGAAGTATAGGTTTTGCCATGTGTAGATCCATTGAAATCAATAGAATTTATGCTGGTAGTAAGTAACTTCAAGTTCGGTTTATCTCAGTATAAATATCTGGCTCCAACCTTGCACTTTTAATACACATATTAAATGTTGGCAATATTTCTGTGTCTCTCTTGTATATTATTTTCACTCACATACTTGACAAGGCAAGTTTACCAAGTTATTTGTTCCGTTTTATTTAACTGTTGGTAGGTTTTCCAGTTCCATAGCTTATGATTTTCTGTATATAGGCTGTGCTTCTGTTTACAATTGCATGATGATTATAGTATTTATATGGCTGCCATTCAACCATTTGGACTATTGCAGTTGCTTGTCATAATAGTTAAACATGGTTCTATTTTTGTGTATAACTTTAAACATTTCTAGCATAGTAGCATCCACTTCTTGTCTCAGAACCTACTAGATTTAGTGGATCAGTTAGGAAAACTTAATTTTAATAAGTTAAAAAAACCAGGAAATTGCCATTTTTTAAAAAAGCAACTTAAATGAAGTGATTTTATCAGGATTCATTTCCACACAACAGTTACTATTGTGTATCTTTCTTAGGGAAGTGATCTTTCGATCTTCATACAAATAGTGCATGCAGCTGTTCATGTAATTGCCTTCTATTGCATTATTTTCTCTTTGATTTCATCAGTCTTCAGTGTGAAGGCCTTCTGACTTGCTCTATGGCTTCACTGAATCCTGAATCACAGGAATAGCTGGAGCCTCTGTTTTAAATATACGAACATACAACTCGATACTGCATATGAGTTGTGCTTGCTGAGCTAGGAATTGTTTTCTTTGCAGCTTTTAGGACTGCAAATTAAGGAAAGCCTGTTAGTAATGTTTCCGGGATTCAATCACAGTTCTGTTGCATGTTAATGACCATGTACTTTATAATGGTTTCCTATCTTTATGAATACAACTTACTAATTATTTGGATTTCTTTATCTAGAAATCTGAAATACTAAAAAAAGAAACATTTGTCTGCCAGCTACCCATTTTCACCTTTGGGGTAAGAGGGCTATAGTCACACCTCCAGCACCCACAAAGTTTTTCCTTAAGTAGTCCTGATTGGAAAAGAAGAGGGAGAAGTTTGCTTACACAAGTTACCTTGAAAAGCAGATGTTCTGACTAGGGCAGACATCCTGGAAATGGCTATGAGGGTGAGCATAGGGCAACCTCATTGACCATCTGTTTCCAGCCCAGAGAGAATGAAAAAAAACTTACAGGGAGGGGCATTTCCCTCACTTCCTTCTTTCTTTAAAGGACAGAAAATATGTTGATCACCTGAAAAACAGCTGGGACTTGTGCTTTTTACTGGAGCCTTGTGTATGCAAAGTTCTCCCCTCATCTTTCTGTCATTATGGCTCCTTGAGGGGAAAACGTCTCAGTAAGCACTAGATGTGTGAGCAATCCCCTTTTCCATTCCTCATTAAGTATTATTTACAAATATTTACAAATCTGGAGATCCCAAAACATTTATCACCCCAAGAATTTAAATTAAGGGAAACTCAGTCTATAGCTTTAAAATATTTTGAGAAATGTAAGTACCACAATATCATGGCATCTCTGTAATGCTATATTTCAGTTTTCTTGGATGTCATACTACGAATGTTTGGTAACTACTTCCTCTACCGCATTGAAGCCATTATTATTATAACAAGCCTTAATATTTGGTAGTTTCATAATGAAGTGCTCACAAACAGTGCAACTAATCTATTTTGAATTTTTGACCCACGGAGTCAATGATTTATGGCAAATTTCAGGGAATGGGAAATTTTCAGATTCAGGAGAAACTTCTATTCTGAAGCTTTAGTGAGCTTTTTCACAATATGGATGTTTCTCCCACACCCTGGAGGTGAGGCAAGAATACATAATAGAGTAGTTTTATAATTCTAAATAAAGTTTAGAAAAACTCTGAACAGGAAACGAGTGAAAATAGACTTAATAAAAAATGTTAAATAAGAATACCAGGGTTAATTTTATTTACTTAACAGAAGATATATGCACCTGCAAATGCTCATATTTTATAAATTACCGTAATGATAACATCACAAGTTCAGGATCATTAGTCGTCATAAATATAAAAATCTTGGTTCAATAGACTTGATATAAGTTTAAATCAGATGTAATGTGGGTGCTCTAAAATGTTCTTGTTTTGCTTTTAGGGGTTGCTTGTGGCCTGCGGCCTGTTTGTTGCTGGCCCATTGACGAAGCCTGGGCTCGTCATGGTACAGAGAAGTTGGGAAACCCTGCTGTAGCACAACCGCACTCTGAGCTGAAAGCAGCACTTATTTTGTGAAAACTTCATCTGTCTTAGTCTACAGAGGATTAAAATCTTGCAGCTTTTTTATAAATCAAACTGACTATTTTGGTGGTAGGGAATCAACAGCTGATTGTATTAATTATGCAAGGATTCTGAATTTCCAATAATGTGTGTTCTTTGAAGGAGGGAATTTAATACTATATTTCAATTTTTTGCCATTGGCAGACATGTGCATGGGTCGCATATTTACAGAGTGCTTCGTAATAATGTGAAGCTGGTTCGTGTTTTCTGAATGGAAATGACTAGATAGCTGGACCAGTGTGTGTGGCCAAACATATTTCATATTAGCATAGACTATGTTTCCAGAATGTTAAGAATGGAACTCTTAACTTCTCTTTTCAAATGTTTGAAGCAACTATTGCTTTGCTTCCATTAAATATGACAATGGTATTGATGGTTTTTCAAAACAATCTCAGTAAGTACCTTTTTGACTAAAGACTGCTATTCTTCTTTCTAGGTGTCCTGAAAAAATGGCTGATGATATTGATATAGAAGCAATGCTTGAAGCTCCTTATAGGAAGGTGAGAAACTATGCTTATAAGGTTTTAAGCAATATTCATTTAGCATTATTCTTGAAACTACTGCTGAACTGTAACATCCCTGGAGCCCTCATGATTTATCTTATGGACTTGCGTTACATGTATCTTGCAAGTAACTATATACTGTTGATGTAATTATTTTGTGCAGTAGTTTCACTTCAGCGTGATGAATAAATGCCCATCTATCTCTCTTTGTAGACTTGCCTAACGATATCTCACCTCTACTCCCATGAATTCACCTTTGATTCCAGTGTGAACTGTCAATCATAAGGTAGTAATTGAGTGACGTATCGCTGTACCGTGGTCCCCCTAGGTAAAAACAAACAAACAAAGAACACTCCTAAAAACTACCAACTCAATTTTGGTATAGCAACAAGGTGAATGCAGTGGTTTGGGCAAATAGCAGGGTTCCAAGAATAACCTTTTCAGGTTCATGGCAAGCAAATAAATCCCTAGTCTGCTTAAAGCAAGAAGAGTGACTTATTTTTTTAAATAAAAAGATAGACGGGTGATTAATTTTTAACATAACAGATGGCAATCAGCTGCTGTGAGAAAGACCTTTCCAAAATTCTTGGATCCCTGAATAGTTCACATTTTCGTAGAAGTAAAATAAAGTATTGCTGTCCACTATATAGTCATCTTTGTAGTCAGGTTTAGAAATTTTGGTAATGTCTTTACATTATTTCAAGATTTTATACTTAGTTTCATATCTAAAATAGACAGGAAATGTTTAGTTTTTCACTAGACCGTGGTGAAACTATTAAATTATGCATGCAGTAGCACTGGCTTCACAAATGTACTATGCAAAATTAAAGAATGTAGCAGTTGAACTCATGGTGTAATTGGTGTGATCACTACAGTAAACCTAACAGCAACTGTTAGATCATTTTTTAAATATATTTAGTGCAGCCATAATGTATGAGATTTCAAAAGTGCTTGTAACCTTGTAAATTTATATTTGTATATAATTAGTAGCTTGTAATATACTGAAATGAATCATAATTTGTAATGTTAAGAATCTTGTGTACAAGCTTAACATGGATATTTTCCATGTAAACAGGTATGGAAATAGGGAATATTTAGGCTGGACTGGTTGGATAATTGATGACTGACTTGGGAGTCGACGTTACTAAAGCAGTGTGAATCCCTGTTTGCTTCAGGGCGAGATGTGTGACAGAGGTGGCATCAAGCTCTTACAGTCCCAACCCTCCAACGAAAATGGGCGAAGATCTCAGGAATGGCATCGGTCACAGGAAATCGATAGTGGCTGGCTGCTAGCATGGTCACTTGGGGCTTAGGCAGAGATATAGCCTTGGTACTGGTCAAAAGGGTTATAGTACATGAAAATGCTTTTAAACACAATTCTACTTTTTTCATTTTGTTCTTGTAACCACTTAAGTGCTGAAAACTGCAGATAACTTTGAAATTTAAGGAAATACGATTTAAATATCTTTTAAAGCAGTAATTCTTCAATTTATAATTGTGCAACTTAAATGTAAATAAAAGTGGTTAAAGAAGTCTACATTAACTAGTAGCATTCCACATTAAATATAAAACTTAGCATTAAATATCTCGTTTTGTATTTTCTTATCCCTATTCCCATTACCCTTTTGACCACTTGAAATGTTTCCACTTCGTCCTCACGATGTTCTTCTATCAACCCTGCTTAGGATGAGAACAAATTGAGCAGTGCCAATGGCCATGAAGAGCGCAGCAAGAAGTAAGTGTACATCATTATTCTTTATTGTGTAGCGCTAAGAAAATAGTCTTGACCTCAGTCAAAAGCTTTGGTAGCTAATATGCCATCCTCATTGTGTTCTTGATGTTTTTCAATTTTTATGTGAAGCACTTGTCAGAGAAAATTTAGTTTCAATGCAGCCCTTCCCCCTTTGGATACCATGATTGCATGGATGCTGAAGTTCATTATATACAATCGTATAGTAAACACCCATTCAACCTATAAAGATTATGTAAACTGAATGCTTGTGATATCAGCAGTTCATTCACAAGTGTATCAGAGGATATAAACTCATAATTGCAAAACATTAGATTACAACAAATCTTGGCTTGCTTTGTGATACTGGAGAGCTTGGTTTTTTTAAATTAAGTCTGAACATTTGGAATCTAAGAAAATAGGCATGGTTTGGTTTAAGTGGCTATTAAAAGGTTGGAGCTGCCACAACTGAATAGACTTGAATCCCAGTCAATCGTACCTCTAAATCAGTCTTTCTCAACCAGTGTGCCATGGCGGACCTCCTGCTGTGCCGTGAGAAAAGCTCTCTGCCCCCCTTCCTCCCCCCCTCCTGCCGAACTCCTGCTGCTTGGGGGAAGAGGAAGGGCCGGGCAGCGGTGAAGAAAAAGAAGAGGGCGCCGGGGCACCGCCTCCTTCGGCCATTTCCCCAGCCAGCCTCCAATTCGCCATGACTCCCACCATGACTCTCGCCCCTCGCTCACTGAAGCCACGTGGAGGAGGAGCCCCGCCCACTGAAGCCCGTCCACCGCTCATGCTCCTCCTCTGTGGGAGAGCTGAAGCTGGGGGAGGGGGCGGGGCATGACGCGGCCTGGCTCCTCCCCTTCCCCCGGCTTCGGCACTCCCAGCAGCTGCTCCAGCCTTGAGGGGACAGTACCAAGCCAGCATTGTGATGGCTCTGGCACCGCTGGCTTGGCACTGCCCCCTCAAGGCTGGAGCAGCTGCTGGGAGAGGTGAAGCCGGGGGTAGGGGTGGGGCATGGCACAGCCTGGCTCCACCCCCTTCCCAGCTTCAGCACTCCCAGCAGCTGCTCCCAGCAGGCCACCAACCCCCAGCTGTTCTTTACTGTGTTAGAGTGTCATTTTGTGTCATTTTGGTTGGTGGTTTGGCCCCGGATTTTTTTAATGTTAAAAGTGTGCCGCGGCTCAAAAAAGGTTGGGAAACACTGCTCTAAATTATAGGACTTTTGAGTAGTTTTGGGTAGTTTGGAAGAAGGGATATTTGGAGACAAGGTGCAATAACTGGATCACATTTGGAACACCATATTTTAACATAGACAAGATAAAATAGATCCATCAATGTGATCTTTTTAAAATGGCAATGTATACTATATCTAATTATGTATATAATTATACAAAAATGTTTCCAAAATGATACATTATCCTGACTTGTGAGTAGAGGCTACCTTTTGTAGTCTTGTTATGAAGACAACTTGACCCTTCACCCAATATTTAATAGTAAAAGTAATTAATATCCCTGATTATTTTCCATATCACATTTATTTTTATAAAGTTCTCATTCTCAATTGTTCAAAATTTAGTTTGTGTGAATATCGTAAGTCATAGTATTCTTTTTACCATCTAAGTTCCATGAATAGGAGGGAAAGTTATTTATTTTCTAAATACTTCAGGGTGCTATAATAGAATGAGTTTTATGTATACAGATCCAGTGGTGTAAAAAAAGGATGAGCAACTTTTATGGGAAGGTAGGGCCTGTGTTAACCCTGCAGAAGACCTTGGAGGTCCAGGCTGCTTGCTATCACAAAAAATTAAACAAAATAATCCCTGCAAATGCTACCAGTGCTTTCTAGGGAGCTGGGGCATTTTGCCACATTTTTAGGACCAAGAGATGTTTGTTTTAAAAAAATGTTGACAGAGATGATAGTGAAAATGCTCTCCAAGACCTTTTGAAGAAGTTCTGGGACCAAATAAAAGGGCAGTGTGTGTGCATGGTGTAGGCAGCACTTTGCCTGATCGGTGTTAAATGGTAGTATTGTAAAAGATAGAATTGCTTGTCTAATTGATTGCTCGTGCCCTCTGCTCATTGTTAGAAAATACTTGAGTTGTGAATGTTGTTACCAAAGTCCAAGATTAATTATAAGTGTTTGGTATTTGCATAGTAGAATTAATATTCTAGCATTTTATTTTTAAGAAATGTGTATTTTTTATTTGGACTTTTCATTGTAGCCTTTCTTAACTACAGGGTGGGCTGCAATTCCCAAGAAGTCATGGAGTCTCCTCACTAAATGTTTTCTGATAAAAGGTTGTTAACTCTTTGCTGCTTTTCTTAAATGTTGGAAGAAAGCTTCATTTTCTTTTGCTTTCAACAGTTGGCAAGGTTCTTTGTAGGTAATTGGATCAATAGTCAAGCATAGTTACTGTTAAGGAACACTATATCAGATTTATGTAGTTTCATTGTTTCAGTGGCTTTGGTTAACTGATCTCTGAAGAATTTCATACAGATTTCTTTGTGTTAAGATGCATTTAAAGACATAGATTTTGTCCTATGTTGGTTGGTTAAAGACTTTATTTTCCAGCTGTTTGCTACAATTGAGGTCACATTATTAAGTTAACAAAAAATTTCAATTATATTACAATTAATGGAAGCATCATGCAACATCACAGAGTAGAAGATTCAAAAGATGTTTAGTGTGTTGAATAACATGTTTCA
The DNA here is from genome assembly GCA_030556195.1 of Anolis apletophallus. Lineage (NCBI taxonomy): Eukaryota > Metazoa > Chordata > Lepidosauria > Squamata > Anolidae > Anolis > Anolis apletophallus. Next base: position 49,477,092 of record JARBWK010000005.1, read on the forward strand.
ATTTATTTCTGGAGGGGAGCAATCTGGCCTGTCTGTGGCATATTATATCCCAAAATGTCCGCTTCATTTGAAGCTGGGCAAGCCTAGGTAAAGCCAGCCAAGCCCAGCACATAGAATGTTTGTTGGTGGGTGGGGGTGGACGGTGGACTATGGATGAAATAACATCATTGTTTGTTAAATGGTTAGTTAGGGCAGTCAAAAATAGAGGGCCAGCTAGGATGTGAGAAATGGAGGAAACCTGGATAGTTTTTTGAGAGCTGAGAACATTGAGGGAAATAAGAAAGAAGTTTTTTTTAAAGAATTGAAGTATTGACTCTTTCCCAACATATAGCTAGTTTATATTCATACAAAAATATTTGTGATGCTTATTTTCTACATCTCTGTGTGGATGTTTAAATAATTAAGAAAAACCTGCCACACTGTTATCACACTGGACCCACTGATCAAAACATCTGCTTCTCAAGGCTTGAGTACCATATCTGGAAGGTAAAGGACAATGTAAATTACAAGAGCCCAAAGGTTGTAACTGTAGGGCCAACATGGATAGCGATTCTGTCACACCTAGTACTAATTTGCCACATAGGTCTATCAGTGAGATGTATTACCTCTGGTTAGTACTTAGATGGGAAGCCACTACCAAATACTAGGTGCTGTAGACTATGTATCAGAGGAAGGAACTGGAAAAAATGCTTCTGAATATTTATTTCTAGGAAAATTATAAAAATCATTTGGCCACCACAAGTTGACACATACCTGCCCCATTCACCTATAGTTATAATTTAAGGACAAAATAAACGTTGGTTTAAAATAGTGATCAAAGATACACCCTGGAGATATATTAAACTCTCAGTCATTTCCTGTCCAAGAGATATATAAGATACATTCAGTTACTTTCATCCATGTTGCAGAGTATCAGATGAATCCAGCAAAAACTAGGTACAGGAAAATACGTTCTAATCCCCCATGCTCATCCCGCCCATCTAAAGACTAGTTATTCAGGAGGATATTGGATTCGGTTTTCTTGTGAAAGTCCTCAAACTTCCTATGTTTATATGTACCTATTCAGAATGGTCCATCAGCAAAACAACCTGCTTGCTATTGCAGTTCACTCCTTCAGCTTGCAATTTTAAATCTTAGGAATGGAAGAAACATACAATCTGAGTGCTTCATTTTAATAGTCTTGTGATTTTATTTTATACAATATTTATTTATTTACTATATTTATATCTCACCCTTCTCAAGCATGAAGGGGACTCAAAGCAGCCTTAAAATCAGGAGCAATTTAATGCCGATTGTAGAGGAGATAATGCTAAAGATGCTAAAGATTATTCTCAAGGCTGTGTTAGAAATGTTTGATACCCTTTGATTGCATGTTACTGAAGTTCTCCAGTGGCCTGTTCAAAGCCAAAGCGGTCTTGCACACAGTGCAGGCATTATATTAACACATTCTCTCCTGCAGTTGTAGTTGTGATCATCCAGAACTGGTATTAGGCTAAAACTAACCTTATGACAATCTAGGGTAGAATTTGCTACGACATAGTAGCTACTTTGTATACTGTCACAATCTTTTAAAATTGATTTGTTTTAGTCTATATTGTTTAGTCAGATATTTGATTGATCAAGGTTAAGCAGATCTTCTGTGGGAGAATTACAGTTCAGAATATCAATTCTTAATATAACTGATTCCTTAGTTACTGAAAAACTAGGTACAACAGATTTCAAATTGAAGTGACTTGATTATCACTATAAAATATACTTGTTACCAGTTCAGTAAAGATTCTATAGTTTGTAAGTATGTGGTTAGTTTTTATTTTCCCAGTGGCATTTAGCTTGTATAATGTGATGTTGTATAATATGTTATTTTTGTGTGCCTTCAAGTAGTTTCTGACTTTTGGTTACCCTAAAATGAACCTATTGCAAGGTTTTCTAGACAAGATTTGTTTAGAGCTTCCTTTCAGCTTTTGGTGAGCCTTAGAAAGCATGACTCATGCAAGGATGCCCAGTGGGTTTTCATGGCAGAGTGGTCTTTGTTTTCCTAGAGTCCTAGTTTAACACTTAGATCACTACACCACGCTTGCTCTTTGTATAATAACCAGTACACACTAGATATGTGTGTTTTATTTTGTGGTTAAGCCAAATAACCTGTTGCCATGAAAATGCATTTAGAAATAATTGTAAAATAAATACATGTGTTTACTTCCTACATTCTTTGGTAGTATTCTTCCAAGGCGTCTTATATAAAACAATGTAAAGACATTTATTTATAGAGAGAGATTTAAAAAAAATATTTACTAAGGTTCTGATTCTACATGTGCCAATTTCCCATGTCACTAGAAGTTCCTACTCCTTGTAGTGAGCAAATGTTTGATGGCACATGACTGTCAAAACACCACTGCAGATAGGGATTGTGCTGAATATTGCTTACTATTTCATAGCTAGACTAACGGAAAGGCTTTAGTGTATAATGAATAGACAATTGTAGCAGCTGTTTATACATTTATAAACTCCCTTTTGCTGTATAATTTGTAGCGCATGAGCAAAAATTATGGGACCCATAAGTAACTGTGTATAGAGAAAATCTATATCAACAATTGCCCTTTAATGTGTGTAATACTGTCATTAACTTTGTTTTGGGCAGTTTAATTCCCTTGAGTCCACTTAACGTTCAAATTAAGCAACAAACAGGGAAGCTATGGGTTTTAACTTTTTTTGTTTAAAGTGTGATAAATCTTTAACTGCTGCTTATTTAGTCCTTGTCTATAGAAACTTCGGCCACTAACCTAAGTGAAGCCACAGGCAGAATATCTCTCTTCCAGAATTTCAAAATCCTCCCAAATTGTCCATATTGGTGGCTGAGATACTGGCATTTTTTCTTTATGGTGATTTACTTTATACAAAATTTACATATGTATAATTTAATTTGAGAACAGAATGCTAGTCTTAAATAGAAGGGTTCTTTTGGTTAAAAATGAAGCATAAAAGCATTTTGTCAAGCATTTTCAATCTAAAATCGCAGAGAAATAACCTCCAGATTATTTAAGTAAATTGAACCTAACATAACAATTAGTCTTTGTATTGTTGCAGTTAAAAAATAAAGAGTATTTGTTAATTTTAATAATTAACTGTGGAAGGTCCTTGGTTATGAATTACAAGTTTAATAACACTCTTTTGAGAGTTTAATGTAGCCCCATTCACATAAAGAGCCAGTTCTTTAATTCTACAGAAGGTCATCTACAGTTGATTGCAAAAAAGAGTATTTTTTTTGTTTAAATGGGTGTAAACACTACTAACTAATGCAGGAATTGCAGAAGTTGAATCCTTCTGTAATAATAAAACATCAATAGGATTCTAAATTTATAAAATGGTCCTTCACAAGTTAAACTTAATGTGTTACAGCAATTGCTCTTTCAACTACATTTTATAGATTAGTAGCTCAAAAGTCCTAGCATATTCAATTGAAAAACCAGACAAAGCAGGGAAATGAAACATGGATAGCATGTTAAACATAAATTTAGCACGGGAATACCTTGGAAGATTATAGTTTGGAAATGTTTGATCTGGGCTACTTTCTGTGAAGATTGTTGTTGCGGATACAATGACAAAGAGGAGTGCCATGAATAAAAATTATTTAATGATGTGTTTGGCATTTTATCAGGTTTGATTTAGTGTGCAATGATACAGTCATTTATACAACATCTGGGGGAGTGAATGCTTCATATTCCAACTGAGTCATGCACAGGCTTTCCCCACTGATTTTGTAAGTGATGTTAAGCACATATTGCACTAGAGGAGTGTTTAAAGTAATGGCTGAGTAACAGGTTTGCTTTTACAGGTCCTTCTCAAAAAATTAGCATATAGTGCTAAAGTTCATTGTTTTCCATAATGTAATGATAAAAATTAAACTTTCATATATTGCACACCAACTGAAATATTTCAGGTCTTTGTTTGTTTTGTACTGGTGATTTTGGCATACAGCTTCTGAAAACCCAAAAATACTGTCTCAAAAAATTAGCATATTTGGTTGGATGGAATATGCTAATTTTTTGAGGTATGTATGCCAAAATCATCAGTATTAAAACAAAAAGACCTGAAATATTTCAGTTGGTGTGCAATGAATTGAAAATATATGAAAGTTTAATTTTTATCATTACATTATGGAAAATAATGAACTTTAGCACTATATGCTAATTTTTTTGAGAAGGACCTGTATAACTTGCCCAGAAGAGTAGGAAACAGTGAAATGATGTAGCCATGACTTCTAGAAGTTCTGCTTGAGATGGTAGCGAATCCTAAGCCATTTTGCTTCCTCTTCCCTGATTGGTAAATTGGAGGGAAGTCAAAAGAGTTGAGGGTGGCGGAGCTGCTCCTAACTTGTTATTTTCCCCCTCTCCTTTTGGGTGAGGAAGGACTTTAGAAAGCGGAAGATCTTTCCAAGGGCACTCAAGTTAACAGACTAAATTTGGTGCTTGGGCAAAAAGTGTTGCATCCCCAGTCTTAAGGAAAAGCCAAAGCAGCACTGAAATGACAGTGAGCAAATTGTTGCAGTTATTTAATGCAAAATTTGCTACACATTCTTTAATACAGTGGTTGGTGATCTTCAGTCGATTTGCAAATGTTTGACTATCAGTTGTTTACAAGCACCACCAAAACACTCATCTTGCATTACTGAGTTATAGTAGGCTTTATGGTGAATAAAAAAATGGAATCTCATGTGAAAGGACTGTTGAGTTTGATTCTGGTATTAAAAAGAATCTAGACTGAGGCATGTTGTCATAGGCATTCTGCTCTATAATTTTTAAGTCCCATTATTCTGCCTTCTTATAGTAGCATCACTAATTTGCACTTGATACCAGTTGCTGGAACCCAAAAAGGTCTTGTAAAATGAACATAGATCTTCAAACCTGAAGTCTGTTCACCCATGCTTTAAGGAAAACAGAGGTCCCAATTACACACAACATTGCACTTTCAGGTAATATATTTGAATCTTTTGAGAATATAATGCCATCAGTCTTGGAGTCCTTAGTTCTTCTCAAAAAATAGTAAATATTTTTGAGACTGCAGTGTTTGATACCAACAAGTTGCAGTGGATTGAATTATGCTTACAATAACCAAAAGAAGAAAGTGTATTTGTGCTGTCTGGTGAATTTCATTTTTAGTGCTTTCCCAGTCGAGCAGCATAGTATTTTAGGGTGGGGGAATTGTGATTACATTTTGAGAAAAAGAGTTCTGAGAAATGGTGATAATGGTTAAGAAAGCTGTAGTATAAGATACAGCAAGGTATAAGAAGGTCTCAGAAATAACTTATGCAGTGGAAGAACTCTGAATTTGAGATTTTTTTCTCACACAATGTCTTCCGCTAGGTCGGAAACAGCCCTTCTGTGAGCAGAAGAGGCTTTCCGCTAGTAGAAGGGCACCTTTGGATCCAAGCCACTGGCTCCAATGGAACTTATTCATTCTCCATTCGGAACATATCTAGCACACACAGGGGATAGCTTGAAAAAAGTCTCATTAAATGAACAGTACAGAATCAGCGATGAAGATGACTTTTCTGCAAAGGAACTTGGTAGGTATAGTTACCTGCAGTTTTGAAAAAAATATGGTTGGAGAAACATTCTTGCTTATTCTAAAAGAATAGGGAATTTAAAGATCCAGTTAGAAATATCTTCACTCTGATCATAATTATGAATGTGCATTGTTGCCTGCAGGAATTACATAATATCAACAACTTTCTTTGCTTTTAGACATTATATACATGCATAATTTGCATTACAAATGTATTTAAAATAAGCCCATTTGTCCTATCTTCTCTTAACTAGCATAATCAGGATTTTAGATCTACCTATATTAGCCACAGCATTACTATAATTAATAAAAAATGTGAAATTTATTTTCTTTTGAGGATCACATTCTTTTGTGACTAGTTAGTTGGGGGTTGCATGTTGGTGTTGGCCAAAGCCAGTTTTTAGTAGGCTAGAGTAAAAAATAGGTTTGTAACCTACATACTTTTTTCTGTTTTACCACTCTATTTGCTTGATCATGTACTGATTCCTTCCTGGCCAGCACACTATCAGAGCTGGGGCAGGCTGAATCATTCTTGCCAGATGACTTTAGAAAAGTTTTAAAATTTTAATCCATCGTCTGTAGATTATCCACCCCAGCCTAATATTAAATGGGTCTTATTGCTTGCAGTTTTTTCGCATCAAGATAACTGACATTTTTTGTTCTTTGTCCTTTACAGGAGAAAAAAGAGCAAAAGCAGAAGTCGTAGTCATGACAGAAAGAGGAGTAAAAGTAAGGAACGCAAACGAAGTCGTGATCGTGAAAGGAAGAAGAGCAAAAGTCGAGAGAGGAAACGCAGTAGAAGTAAAGAGCGGAGACGTAGCCGTTCCAGAAGCCGGGAACGTCGATTCAGAGGACATTACCGAAGTCCTTAGTATGTTGCTTCAGATTACCATTTTTGTTTTATCTTGTAATTATTATATAAAGTCTTTCATAAAAGAAGTAACAAAACTTTCAGGCCAGTATTTTTTAAAGGGAAAAGTAAAGAACATAATATAAACTTATTATATTAGAACAAAGCAGTAATTTAAAATCATATATGCCTTGACATAGGTCTTTAGAAAAAGAGTCTACATTTTTCAGTCCATTCCCTATTGCTTCATAGGGTCTTTAAGTATTATATAAAGATAGCCATGTGTCACTTTGTTTTACAGGATTGGAATGGTTAATTGTGTTAATAGTAAATATACATCTCTAACACAGAGGAACTGCTGTAATGTTATTTTTAGAGTTGCTGCATATGCCTCAGTCCATCTAAAATTGCATTAGTTGTATTCCATTTGTTTTCAAAATATACTCTTAATGTGAGCACAAGTTGAGATGGTTCTTCTTGATAAAGAACTTATTTATTAATACTCTTATTTTTATTTTTAAAACCTAGTTCGGGTCCCAAGTTCAATAGTGCCATCAGAGGAAAGATGGGCTTGCCTCATAACATCAAAATAAGGTTTATTTTTCATTATTTCATACTATGTATTTAATTACCTGTTCAACATTTGTCACCTTCCTAACCCTATATATGTGTTTTTAGTGGTAGACGACGATCTAGGAGCAAAAGTCCATTCAGAAAAGACAAGAGTCCTGTAAGGTAGGAACTTGAATTTTACTTTTAATGTTGAATAGTCTCTGCAGTGGTGCTTGTTACTTCGGTTGCATTCTGTGCAAATTCCTTTTACTGCTGTCAACTTTTAGAACAAGTTGTGGTCTTCTTGGTGTTGGTATACAAGTTCTATGATGATTCACTACTAGGTTTTCTTTTTAGAGGTGATGGTAATTGCCTTTCAGTATCAACTTCGAGGCTGCGGATTTGCCCTGCATGTTTTTAGGATCTTCCCTAATATTTAAATGTAACGTATTGCCACTGCATGCTGGCATTAAGATGATAATCTGGCACGGTTGGAGAAAAGTAGCATAGTTTTGTATCATTCTCCTTTAGTGTTGGGGCTTACCTACTCTCCACTTCTACTGAGATGCCCCAACTCCACGGAGAATACTTTTGCAAACCCCAGTAGCTAGTACTTATAGAGAGGCTATGAAAAATAACCATATAATGAGTTCTATGAAGCCACTGTCAAAGAACCAGGGTAACAGTCAAGTAGCAGATGCTTAGAAAGACTCTGGCTAATTAGAACGCTGTATATGTCAAAATTTTGGAAAGGTAGCAGTTTAAAATAGTGTGTACAGGAGGGAAGAAGTCAAACATTTTGTAGTATCCCTTTTATTTATTTATTTGCTTCATTTATACCCCACTTTTCTCACCCTCGTAGGGAGACTTAAGGTGGCTTACAACTCTGGCAAGATTCAATGCCACTTAAAACATTGTCATAAAACCTATCCCACATACTTTTCAATCTTAAAGGATTACAGTTGGTACATTTCATTTCAATTTATTTATAAAAGTGCCTTAGTTAAGTATTGTCTTCAAACAATTCTATATAAGTATAATGATAAATATGGTGCAAATTGCAATGCTATCCCTTCATTTTTCTGTGTGTGGCTGCATTCCTGTTGGTGCCCTGTGCTATACAGATTGCATTTGTATGAATAGAGTGTAGAAAGATACAAACTTTTATAAAATGGCTGAATACATTCTTTCATTTCAGACACACACAACTATTAAATGTACGTTGGTTAAAAGCATTTCCTTTCTAATGCTGTGATTAGGTAAGGTGTACATCCTTAGAACTGTGTCTATTTAAAATAGGCATTTCTAGGCATAGATGCTTAGAAAAGGGTACAAGACTATTAAACGTTCTTTGTTACACCCAATAATCTACTTCCATTAATCCATCTGTTATATTTGTTTTCCATATTAGTATTTTGGGGTAGAATATTGCAGAGGAAAGTGGCAGGATCCTTTTCTGAGGTCAGTAGTTTCTGTTGCAGTGAAAATTCTGAGATACTCACCAAAGGAGCCAATGCATTTGAAAAAGAAAGCACATCTTACCCTTACTACGTATATATAGCAACAGTCTAAACTGTATCACTCTTATCTCTGTGTTAGCAGAAATTGCCTGAATCAAATTTATTTTGTCTCTTATTAGAATTTTTGAAATTACTGATCATAACATTTATTTTTATTCAGAGAACCTATTGATAATCTTACTCCAGAAGAGAGGGATGCTCGAACAGTGTTTTGTATGCAACTTGCTGCAAGAATTAGGCCAAAGGACCTTGAAGAATTTTTCTCTACAGTAGGAAAGGTGGGTTTAAAACCTCTTAATTTTTTTCTGCTGGTGTTCTTGTACTTCTGAAGCAGATGCTGAGCAGATCTTACCAAGCTTTGTAGTGTATATATCAAATTAGTTCAAAAGTCACTTTTTATGTTTGGTATGGCTTGCCAGATTGAGTTACTAAAGTTGAGTTACAGAGGCTTGTGGGAGGTGCTAACTGAAACAACTTGTTATGATTAACTATAAATGTGATTTTGGGATGTGGCCATATTTAAAAGTTATTTTTAGCATGTTCATGTTTTGTGTTTTTAAAAAAATCACAAGCCTTGCACTGAAGTCAGAAATCTGTGAAGATTTTGTTGTTTCACATAGAAATGAAAACATATGATGTTCATAGTTCTATTAAAAGTTTTCAGATCATTAAAACAGCACTTTAACTCCCTATTTTTCTAGGTCCGTGATGTACGCATGATTTCAGATAGAAACTCCAGACGTTCCAAGGGAATTGCTTATGTGGAATTCGTTGATGTTAGTTCGGTACCTTTGGCAATTGGATTAACTGGGCAGCGAGTGTTGGGAGTACCAATTATTGTACAAGCATCTCAAGTAGGTTGATATATTGTTTTAAAGGTTCAATACACATTTTTAAATTGTGTCTTAATAGAGCTAAATGAATTTTATTATGCTATATGTATGGTATGGAGAACCAAAGGAAAAAAATTGGGCTAATATAATGTCATGCTTCAGTGAAATGTTCTTAGCTTTTGTTCTATTACTTAACAGTCTGTCATACTTAATATTGAAACTTTGAGGAAATTAAAAAGCATTTTCTCAAGCAAGCTGTATATGGATGCAGTCCTAAGCATACTTAATAGAGAGTAAGTGGGACTTTGATTATAGTGAGCCTTTTTTCAGTACAAGTCTAGAAAGATCCTTTGGACTCACCCAGTTTCATAGATTCTCAAGTATTGGCAGTGGCATTACTTACAACATTTTGTTTTGAAACTTTCAAACAGCAGAACTGGACATATTTGATTTTTACTGTAGCAAATATAAACCTCTACTCTTAACAAAATAGTTATATGTTAGTATATTTGGTAAAGTAGACCTAAATGTTGCAAGTAAACATAGAGTGAGTTGGAATGATCTACCGACTTTGCATGTACTGATTAGTTTACTTCATTTCAGAGCTTGCATATCACTTGGAGTATCGTTCCATAAATGTAACACATTTTGCTGTTAAACCTCATGGATTCTTGTTTATTCTTTCTAATTTATTTTAGGCAGAGAAAAACAGAGCTGCTGCAATGGCTAATAATCTACAAAAGGGCACTGCAGGCCCCATGAGGCTCTATGTAGGATCCTTACACTTCAACATAACTGAAGACATGCTTCGTGGAATCTTTGAGCCATTTGGTCGGGTAAGTTTTCATATTAGTAGACATGAATTTAGTTGTATTCCAGTTGCGTACTCCTTTCCTTGAAGTACTTATCCCACGAGTGCATCCGTACAAAAATGTGTGTGGTTCGGCTGAAATAAGGATTCATGCAAGGACATTCATTGAGCTTTATGGTTGAGAAGAACATTGAATGTTGCTTTTCCTCATTCTAGTTTGACCCTCCTCATTCTAGTTTGACCCGGACCACTGTCTCAAAATGGAGGACTTCCATCCCATAGCTGAATATTGATTGTCATCATTCTGCATTGGTTCATGATCGCTACACTATTCTTAGTTAAAGATAGTAGTATTGTCATTTAACTTGAAATACCCTTTTGGACTGGAGCTGTTCTACATAGATTGGAAAATTGTTGCCTTGGGGCATGATGTTAAATATGTGTGCATGGATGTGTACTGTGCTTTGTGTGATAGGAGAAATGTTCAGATCCATAAAAATCACACTTGGAATTGCTTAATTCTGTCCACAGCCCTCTATAATGCCAAAGCATTGTATACTGCTGGAACTTAAATCTGTAAGACCATTCACAAATTGAATTCTACTCTCTCCCCTGACCAAAAAAGGTTCCATGTCTCAGTAATATACCATATATTGCTTTTCTGGTATATATATTGAAAAGATAAAGATTTCTTTATAGACAAATAAATTAGCAGTGGGAGTTCATAGAAACAAAATAGCAAAGCAAATTGAATCCAAAAGAATATAATTTTAAAATGTTTTGTCTATGCTAATAGGTAATTGTGATTCTTTTCAGATTGAAAGCATCCAGCTGATGATGGACAGTGAAACCGGGCGTTCCAAAGGATATGGATTTATCACTGTAAGTTTATTGCCATGTAATATATGTACCCTAGGAGCTGCTGACTTACAAGTTAGAAACTTGATTATTGAGTTGTAGTCATTATCATTTTATTTTTTGCAAGGTTGGGACCCATTATAATTACTCAACCCTGATGTAATGTGTTCACTTTCAGTTGTGTATCAGAAGAACAAATATTAGTAATAAAAATAATTATTGCAGTAACAGTAAAAATACCAAATTTGTAATGCTTAACCATTTGTGGTTTTGCTTTTATATGACTCTTAGAGTTAGTCTGTTGACACACTGCCAACCATTTTTATCTATTTTGCATGGCTTAGTAATAAGGCTTTTTGCATCCAAGCTGCTGCACATTTCCAAGTTTGGGTGAAAGTAGTCAATATCCATGGGCCCCTTGGGTTAAAGTACTGAGCTGCTGAATTTACTGACCGAAAGGTTGGTGGTTTGAATCCAGGGAGCAGGGTGAGCTCCCGCTGTTAGGTTCAGCTTCTGGCAACCTAGCAGTTCAAGACATGGAAATGTGAGTAGATCAATAGGGTTCTGCCTTGTCGGGAAGATAATGGCACTTCATGCAGTCATGCTGGCCACATGACCTTGGAGATGTCTATGGACAATGCCAGCTCTTTCGCTTAGAAGTGGAGATGAGCACCACCCTCCAGAATCAGACACGACTAGACAATGTCAGGGGAAACCTTTACCAATCAATATCCATGTGTCTTGTTGTATTTTAACATTGAAAATTGTTCAGTATGCATAAGACAACATTAGAAGGTCTTTGTTGATGTATCATACGTATTTCAATTCGCAATGAATTTTCCAGAACCTGAGATAGAGGTATTTCTTTTGTCTTATTGATATTGCATATGTATGTCTACAGTTCATTTCTAAACATTAAACATTTTATGACAATTTAGATAGCAATAAGGAGACTACAATCAGTCAGTTTTATGTTTCCAAAAAACAAAGAAATCTGAAATATGATTGCATAGTTAAATTTCTCAGCTAGGGGAGAGGAATTTTTTGAAATTCATGTTCTCATTAATAAAGGCCACAGTAATTGATGTGATAGTATAATTTGGCCACTAACATATAAGCCAGGAATTGAGTCTGGAACAGGCTGTTTGGAGAATTACGTGCTCTAGTTTGTTTTACAGTTTCTATAAACCAAATGTCTTATCTCTGGAGATATAAACATAGTGTTAGTTTTATATATACGTTTTCATAAGGCTTGTCATTTTAAAAATGTTTAATGATGCAATAGAATCTTGTTACTGCATTACATAATAAATATAATTTAATTACAGTTTTCAGATTCAGAGTGTGCTAAAAAGGCTTTGGAACAACTAAATGGATTTGAATTGGCTGGGAGACCAATGAAAGTAGGTCATGTAACAGAACGCACGGATGCATCCAGTGCTAGCTCATTTTTGGACAGTGATGAACTGGAAAGGACTGGAATTGATTTGGGAACAACTGGCCGCCTTCAGTTGATGGCAAGACTGGCTGAAGGTAGGTGTATTGGGAAAAAAACAAATAATTAAGGGACTATGTTTTATCTCTGAGTTTTTGAACTAAACTGCACTGCATCTTATTGTAAAACTTCAGTCCAGATTATTTGAATATAGTAGTGATTTAAATAGTTTTACTGCATAATTTGTATTCTTACTTCATTTTTAATGATGATTTTAGACTCCCGCAGTACTATTTTTAGTGGATAGGTAGGATGAAAATGTAAAACCACTATTGTCAACTTTGCAAAGTAAGACATAGCCATTCTTGTGTTGTAGCTATTTAGTTTAGCCACATTGGCAATTGGAACTTCACAAGGTGTTTTGTTATAGTTAAACATAAGAGCTTCTATCAAAAAATGGATTAATGGCTTTTTATTCCAGGTACTGGTCTTCAAATTCCTCCAGCTGCACAACAAGCTCTGCAGATGAGTGGCTCATTAGCGTTTAGTGCTGTAGCAGGTAAAATCTATTTGTCTTAGTATGGAATCTAATCTAGACATCATCTAAAGCAGTAGTTCCAAATTTTTAATCTTTCAGATGTTTGGGACTTCAACTCCCAGAAACCCCAGCCAGCTTGGGCAACTGTTGATTTGTGTGCTTTCAGAAATTTCTGTATTTGCTAATATTTAGTGCAAGCAAAACAGAGTTAACTGACACCCATTGAGCTAATCTAGACAATCTAGAGCAGTAGAGAATAAGTGTCCTGATAAATTACTTGGACTTTTGCATCATATTTATACTATTATTTATTTATTTATTTATTTATTTATTTCTTCGATTTTATATTCCGCTCCTCCCTGCAGGCTCGGGGCGGGTAACAATAAAGTATACATGGGCGACATGACCACAGCATGCAGCCCTACAAATGCATAAAAACAAGTTAAAACACAATCCGACGACTTCCAAATACAAGGGGCATACTGGAATTTTACAGTATGCAATCCATTGAAGCCTAAGGGAATGCTAGTCCAAAGAGGGCGGTCTTACAGGCCCGTCTGAAGGGTACCAGTTCTAGGATGGCCCGGGTACTGTCCGGCAGAGAGTTCCACAGGGCTGGAGCTGCCGCGGAGAAAGCTCTCTGACGAGTCACGGATAGGTGGCAGGAGCGGACTGGTGGTATAGTCAGTAGGTTCTGTTCCTCTGATCGCAGTGATCTCGGGGGCAATCCTGGACAGGTAGGGTGCCAGTCGCCAGCCTGTCGTAGGTGATAGAAGGACCCCCTGCAGACCGCGCGACCTGAGCCTCCATGGTCAGCAGGGAGTCCAACTGCACCCCCAAGTTTAACCAAAGATGACGGGCTAAGTTGCCCGCCATCCAGGGTAGGCAACCGGCACCCACCCAGCCCAGGGCGACCGGGCCATAGGATCTCCGTCTTCGACGGGTTCACCTTCAGCCGGCTGGCACGGCCAACCAGTCACGGCTTCTAGGCATCGATGGAAACAATCGGGTACGGTATCCGGCCTGCCGTCCATTCTCAGCAGAAGCTGGGTGTCATCCGCATACTGATAACACTCCAGACCAAAGTCGCGGGCCAGCTGGGCCAGGGGTCGCATATAGACGTTGAATAATAAGGGGAGAGGATGGCCCCTGGGGACTCCCGCAGTTGCCGGGACCTCCCGAGACCTCCCCACCCCTCCACACGTTGTCCCCGGCCCCGGAGGAAGGAGGCCACCCATTGAAGTGCGGTCCCCCTCACTCCGGCGTCGGCTAAACGGTGGGTCAACAGTGCGTGATCTACCGACAAACGCTGCTGTCAGGTCTAACAAGACAAGCAGGGCTGACCCGCCCTGGTCCAGCTGGCGGCGAAGTTGGTCTGTAATGGCGACAAGCACGGTCTCCGTCCCATGCCCAATACGGAAGCCGGACTGGTAGGGATCAAGTCCAGCTGTGTCATCTAAGAACTGAGATAAAAATTAAAATCTTCCTATAAGTCTCCTTTCTGCCTGCTGCGTCTTAGTGTACCCAGCTTTTAATGACTTAACAATGGTTTGTGAGTGTTTTGTCATTTATTACAGTGCTAATCTTTAACTACATAAATAACAAATTATTTACAGAGCACATACCTAATTTAAGCCAGACAGTTCTTAATAGATCACTATGACAGAACGTTAGCTGTATTTACTGTATAACTGAATTATTTTATTTTATTTTAAGTCTTGCTGTTGTGTATTTTTTAGTCAAATGTGTCTTTTAATTAAGGATTTTATGGCCTATTGACTGAAAACAAATATGAGTGATTGAATTATTTGTGTGATATTAAGACGGTCTGTCCTATACACATCTGTATACATCAGTACAGTACGTACTCCTTATCCATGTACTCAATAGCCATGGTTTCACTTAACCACATTCCAGAAGATTTCCTCCCCCTCCTGGAAGTGTTTGTGATCCTCTCTAGGTCATCCGGTGTAATTCTAGTAACATTCAATACCATAGACATACAACATACATATAGACAGACAACGAGCTACACAATTTGTCAAGAGCTCACCCCGACCTGGGCAGGCCTCGAACTCATGACCTTCTGGTCAGTAGAGATCTTATGCAGCTGCGCCTCATCACTGGTACCAAATGTAGTCAAAATATTATCCATAGTTTCAGGTACTCACGGTATGTGTATATGTGTGACTTAGAATGTATCCCTTGCAGTTACAGGAGAGTATTTATGAAAAATCTATTGACATTCTGTAGCATATGGGTGAGCATGTGTGTATATATGAATGAAAGTAAATTATATATTATATATGAAGGTACTAATTGTTCTTTTTTTTTAGATTTGCAGACTAGACTTTCACAGCAAAGTGAAGGTGAGAATAATTTCTGTAGTGCATAGATTTTAGTATTGTACATGAACTCAAGCTTCTGGGAGTACTTTACACCAGAGAACAAGAAACATATGCCCTTCAAAAACAAGCAACCCTTCTAATTTTCATTGTTCATTGAAAAACAAACAGCTTGAATGCGTCTTGCTGATCCTTTTCCTATCCAAGTCTTGGATGAAAACAAAGCAAAATCATTTCCTGCTTCAGTCTTCCATATTTTGTAGAAATACAGAATTGTAAGTGAAGAGTAATAGAGGCTGGTAAATCATGATGATCGTTTGTACTTCAAGTATAAAATAACATACTAGTTGATTATCTCTTATGTTAAAGTAAATAACAAGGGTAGTACAGGTTATGATGGCAGTTAGAAATTTATTCTATTTTCCCTGGACAATTCATGTTATATTACTAGGCAGTGTACAATCCTCATTAATTATACTAGAATTGTGTGTGCATGTCTTGTTTTAGAACTGTGAGAAAATCCTAGAGATACAAAGCATTACTTCTTTATTTGCATAATTCCCACTTCTTAAGCCAGTATGAGGAATAAACCAAAAAAGTGTTAGTTAAAGAAGTAGAAATTTACTCTAAACTTTCCTTTTGACTTTTTAGTATTGGCTGCAGCTGCTTCAGTACAACCCCTTGCAACACAATGTTTCCAGCTTTCCAACATGTTTAACCCTCAAACGTAAGTTAAGCTTTCATAATTTCCATTATATTGCTTGTTCACTCTTTTAAGTTCATTTGTTGGAAATTTTTACATTTATGGTTTATTATTTTTTAGTGAAGAGGAAGCAGGCTGGGATACAGAAATTAAGGACGATGTGATTGAGGAATGTAACAAACATGGAGGAGTTGTCCACATTTATGTAGACAAAAATTCAGCTCAGGTATGTTGCTAAAATAAATTCATGAATTCTAATAACTTAATTAAGTTATTATATTCAATTATAACTTACAATATTTGTAAATGAGCATCTACATCTTTCATAATTACCATATGTGTTCTTGTAATTCAGTAAGATTTAACCATGCTATTAATTTCAATCATTTTGAAGCAATTTTAGTTCTGGAATACAGTGTTTAATCTGAGGGGATAATGCAGTTATTCCTTTATTGTTAACAAATCTATAGTCATGTACGTTCAGTGAATTGTATACCAATTCAAGGCCAATACATGATTTCATGGATCTGATTTGTCCCACAGAATAGTTTTGGATTTTAAACACAAACAGCTGACCTTTTGCTGCTCAAGTCAGACAAAATAAAAGTGCACTTACTGGATGGGATGCTAAGATAGGCTTGGATATGAAGCTTGTTTGAGCAGCTTCCTTGTTGTATTTGTCTCCTGGGTAGTCAAGTGTTATAAAATCTGGGACTACTGTCAAGATATTCAGAAAACTGCTGTTCCCAGACTTTTGGTTGCATCTAGGCACTGTATTAGTCAATTTATATTACGTACTTTCGTCTATCTTGGCACTGGCTGGTATTTTGTTTGTGGGCTCAGTCCAGGGTGCATGTTTTATCTTTTAATTATTTGGGGCCTGAGTATCCAAAGGGTTACTTTCAATGTGTTCTTCCTTGTGTTGTTCAATATCAGAGGCTGGCACTGAGTGCAAAAGTTAGAGAAATTGGAAGACTTCCTTAGCAACAGGAACCTTTTTAAACAGTACCTATGCTTTTGGAATTCCCTCTGCAGGGAATGTATTGGGTCTTGTTTTCTTTGACATTTGATAATGACATCAGAAGGCTTTTGAGTTCTGGGATTAATTTATTAAAGTTTACTTCCATTATTTATATAGATGTCTTATTTTGTTACTTGTTTGTTATACTACATTCTATTGTGTCACCTTAATTAACTTCATGAAAAAGCAGACTTATGAGTATTCAATTCACTGGTTTATCTTTTGTTCTGACTTTTTACTCTGCCAGCTTCCCTTTATATGATGGTTAAAAGTTCATTTCAAAACACCTGTTGAAATGTTAGGATAGGAAAAAGGTGGTTAAAATTAATTTATAGAGAAAATTAATACATTTTTTTTATTTCAGGGCAACGTCTATGTGAAATGCCCTTCAATAGCAGCAGCAATTGCAGCTGTAAATGCATTACATGGAAGGTGGTTTGCAGGTAAGTAAACTTTAAACGTTTTGCTATATTGTTGTTTAATAGGAGACCAAGTTGAGAACATCCAACACGCAGGTGGATTATGCTCTTGTTCTAACTCTCTATTTCCCAAAGTCTCTTTCGGCTACCCAGCTACAAGCTTACAATATCAGGAGAGGGGTTTGTGGAGAGGATATTATGCCTTCTTTTTTAAAAAGCCTCATAGCACTGCACACAAACACACAAAGCTATCCCATACAGCATTCTATCCAGCCTCACATCTCATATTCCAAAGAGATTGTTTTGAGGAGTTTACCATGTTGTGTTTTCCACCCTTTCTTGCAGAGGGCTTTCCTCAACTACCAGCCATTTTTTTCAACTTTGTTTGGGTTGAGACCTGAGGCTCCCAAGGTTAAAAAAGGGCTTTAAAAGATTTCCATATGCTTTTCAGCAGACAGCTATATTGTAAAGATGTCATCCGTTCCCTTCAAATTATTTTAGACTACAGCTGTTGCAATCTGTGATTACAGGTCTTGGTGATTGGTTTTGTGGGAATTGTGGCTCCAGAAATCTTAAGTAATGACTTTAGGGAGGGGAGAAGAATTGCCTTGAGTGCTTTCTGGTTAGGCTGTTTGGGTGATCAGGTAGGTTTTTACAGCATATTACCACCAAGGAAATAACTCTTAAGAAGGAGGTTGCCCAAAAACATGTTTATAAACATGTTTATTCCATTGAATCATGAGTGTGCTATTAATCTGTCCGAACCTGAATAAACTGTGTACCAGTTAATCCAATCCATAGAATTGTGTTCTCCCCCCCCCCCTGAATTCTTTTTCTTACCAAGGGAAATGAGGCAGGAGAGCAATTGAGCCATTTTTTGGTACACAATTAATTTCTCCGATGAGGTTCTGAGTGTGGAAGCACTCTCATCAGTGGTTGGAGATGAGACCCCCGTAGCACATGATCTGATAGGCAACTGCGCTTCTGCTTTGGAGAGGAAACTGGCCATCTGCTCCTAAAACACTTTTCTAATTTCCCCTATAGCTCACAGAGTCTGTACAATACTACTGCACGTTGACGTTATGGCTAAAAAAATAGATCAGTGTCTTCGGAGATCAATGCATGGGACAAATACTTACTGGATTTCTTTGATTCTTAAGACACACTCTTTTCCTCACATAAGCATCATGAAAAATGGGTACATCTTAGAATCATGGATGTTTTTCAGGGACAATTGCAATTTTAATTGCGTCTTATAGTTACAGGATTGATGACTTGCTTTGCAGGCTACATGAAATTTAATTACTATTTTGCATAAAGCAGTCACTGTGAAAAACATGTTTCATTACTTTAGTTTGGAACCTATAACCTAGGATAATTTGCCAGTATTTGTAATATGGGAAAGATGAGCAGCATGGATAGTCAAGATAAAAAGAAATATTTGCTCAATTCCTCATGGGAATGTTTCTTTTTTTATTAATTTTAAAAATTCCATGGAGGCTTTGGGGTGCACTTTAATGGCATTATTTTTTTTTTGTCACAGTACTTGACTCATTTTCAAAAGCAAGAGTTTTCAAGATGTCTCCTTTTTCTTTCTCTTTCCTGATAGGTAAAATGATAACCGCAGCATATGTACCTCTGCCAACATACCACAACCTTTTTCCAGATTCTATGAATGCAACCCAGCTCTTGGTTCCTGCTCGGCGATGAAGATGGAGTTAGTCAGTTTTGTACATAGCTATTTTTTGAAGGAGGACTTGAGTTAAACTTTTATTTAGATGAAAACAAAATGAAAAGGCATAAAGACCTTTTGTGTACACTTCCTGTTACCTTTAAAGACAAAAATATAGCAAGCAGGAATGCCATGTGTTCATTCTCTTGGTTAGCATTCCCACTGTATACAAAGCTGACTAATTGTTCTGCCTTGTAATTCTTGTACATTTAGAATATTTGGCTAAAGTGAACTATAGGAACAGGTGTAGCTTAGAGAAAATACTTTTCTGTAAAAGGTGGGCAGGACATGATTTTAATGTTTCACAAGCCTTTTCTTTTAAAGCAGATACTGCATTTTACATTCACTTAAATGCTCTGCTAAAGGTTAATATCAGATTTAACTGGATATATTTAGTGTGTTTTGTATGGACTGAAAATACAAGCGGCTACTGAATGATTTTGGTCAGCTGATCTCACTGGTTAGCAAAAAAAGGATTAGAAGATTTTATTTCTAAATGGTAACTTTTGATTGTCTCTGTAAAAGTTTCTTGTAAATAAGGTGTGAGGTGTGTTTAAAATTCCAAACAAAGCTATCTCTGCATTTCCAGGTTAAAGTTCCATTGATTGCAGGGAATGTATCTAATTGAACGTTGGAGTAGGAAATGCAGGAATATATTTTGTCTGGTTGCATATAATCTCTGCTCTTTTTTAAGCTCTGTGAGCTCTGAAATATATTTTGGGTTACTTCAGTGTGTTTGACAAAACAGCTTGATATTTCTATCAACAAATGACTTTCATATTGCAACAATCTTTGTAAGAACCACTCAAATAAAATTCTCTTAAAGGCCTGTGGAAGCATTATTTTTGAGAATTGAATTACCTATAAACAACATTAATTGAATTCTTAGCTACTAAGTTGAGAAAATCAGCCGTACACCATGTTCATATCAGAATAGATAGAATAGTAGATCGGAATCCATCATCTTAATCAGCTATTATCTGAAACTACAAACCCAAACAGGGATATCTTAAGCAGAAGACTGCCAACTAGCTATTTCATCAAATTTCACACTGTGGACAGCTGTTTGGATTTTTCACCTGCTTCCCCCTCTTCAGATGCTTATTGGTTTTCTTTCCCTTTTTCATTGCAACTGTTCAGCAATTAATACTGATATTTTTTAATATGGAGTTACTTTAGAAAACTTGGGTGGTGATGTTTTAAATATCCAGTAGATGGATAAACCCAACCAAATGGACCTGAACCAGTGCTTGCTAAATAAGTCTAGGAATGATTTAGCCAGGTCTTCTCCAAAAACAGATAGTGGCTGTTAAATGCTGTCAAGTTGACTCCGACTTAGAACAGGCTGAGCATCCCTTATCTTGTATTCGAAATCCAATATATTTTAAAAATCCAAAATTGTGCATATGGGTGGCTGATAGTGACACCTTTTTTTCTGATGATTCAATGTGCCAAATTTGTTTCACACACACATAATTATTAAAAATATTGGGTATAAAATTAGCTTCAGGTTATTTGTATAAGGCAGTGGTTCTTAACCTGTGGGTCCCCAGATGTATTGGCCTTCAACTCCCAGAAATCCTAACAGCTGGTAAACTGGCTAGGATTTCTGGGAGTTGTAGGCCAAAACACCTGGGGACCCACAGGTTGAGAACCACTGGTATAAGTTGTATATGAAATAAATGAATTTCATGTTTAGACTTTGATTCCTTCTCCAAGAAGCCGCATTGCGTACTTATGTATAAATA
The DNA here is from genome assembly GCA_030556195.1 of Anolis apletophallus. Lineage (NCBI taxonomy): Eukaryota > Metazoa > Chordata > Lepidosauria > Squamata > Anolidae > Anolis > Anolis apletophallus. The sequence continues at coordinate 49,498,019 of JARBWK010000005.1, forward strand.
CAGGTGTCTCCCCCAAATTTTTAAAAAGCAATCCAAATCACTTCTGTTCCCAAGCATTTCTGATAAAGGATACTCAGCCAATATGGTTCTTCCCAACAAGTATCTACAGTGTTCAAAGACAGAGTACTTGTTGTTCACAGTGGAGAAGAGGGTCCATAAAGTGTTATCTGTGACACTCAAGTACAGCCGGCATCTAACCTGGTTACGCCATTTACAATTTCACTATCATTTTCCACTAGTTTTTCTTGATCTGACAGAAATTTCTCCTCTTGTAAATTCCATAACATCACATTATGCAACAGCCATCTTAAGAAGTCTGAAAATGCTCTAATAAACAGGTTTTACTGCTTCTTCCAAAATGAGACAGAGGCAAAAAACAGTGGATTGAGAACTTGGGCACTTCTTTACCACTTCCCTCTTCGTCTAATTAAATTGTCAATCTGCTAGATTTTAACATAACAAGGAGCCCATGATTGCTATCTGGAAGTCTCAATCCAAAAAAAGTGTCTTAAAGATCCAGTTGGAAATGTTCAGATGTAGTTCTGAAGGAAAAATACAATGGATCAGGTGATCTGAGTTTCCTCCTAGGGTTAGAGGTCCCTTGTTCTAGATCAGTGGTTCCCAACCTTTTTTGGCCTACCACCCCCTTTCCAGGAAAAGATTTACTCGCTGCCCCCCTAGAAATTAATATTTAAAAAAGGTAATAGCAAACAAAGATATCTGTATTAATGCAGTAGTTCTCAACCTTTCTAATGCCGTGAGCCCTAAAAAAGGTTCCTCATGTTGTGGAGACCCCATCCATATTTTCATTGCTACTTCATAAATAATTTTGCTACTCTTATAAATTCTAATGCAAGTATCTAATATGCAGGATGTATTTCATTGCTACAAATTGAACATAATTAAAGCATAGTGATTAATCACAAAAACAGTATTTTTGGGGGAGTATGAACAACGGATGATGGGATTTGCAGTACCTTCTACCAATTCAGCTCTGACTTCCACAGCCGAGACCACATGAATGACAGACCTGGACCAAACTTGGCACACAGAACCCCCATGGCCAACAGAAAATACTGGAGGGGTTTGGGAGGAATTGACAGTGATTTAGGGGAGATGTAGTTCACCTACATTTGGAGAGCACTCTGAACCCAAACAACCCTGGATCTGGACCAAATTTCGCACAAATACTCAATATGCCCAAATTTGAATACTGGTGGGGTTGGGGGGGTGATTTTGTCATTTGGGAGTTGCAGCTGCTGGGACTTATAGTTCACCTACAATCAAAGAGCATTCTGAACTCCCAACAGCAATGGAATTGAACTAAACTTGAGCAATAGAGAATACTGGACCTTGGAAATTGGGAGCTGCTTGCATTTTCCTTTGTGCCACGGCCATCTCCCAGGAGGCGGCTGCAAATGCCGCAGCGACTCGGGGCGTTTGCAGATGCGGAGGCTTTTCTTCGCTGGACCAACTGGCAGGCACACACTCGCAAGCGCGCGACTGTCTCAGCTTGCCAGTTGGAATCCCTGGGCAGGTGTTGCCTGGAAACCAGTGCGTGCCCCCTTCCTCTCAACTCCACCCATAACGCAGTCCCTTATTGCCCCTTCCTTCCAAGGGACCCGTTGGATTGGAAGGGGCGATACAGGACTGCTCCGTGGGCGGAGTTGAGGAAAGGGGCGCACGCTGTGGTTTCCAGGCAGCACCTGCACGGGGTTTCCAACTGGCAGGCGCACACGAGTTGGAATCCTGCCACCGCCCCATAAGGGCTTCAGTGTTCCTCAAATTCTCCCAAGCCTCCCTATATTATGACGCGTGCAATATGGTGGCAATTAAGGACTGGGTATTACTACAAAATCCAAATCTATCGACACTGGAGGGGCATGATCTACGTGCCGGATGGCACGCATACCTCTGGTATGATAAAATAAAATCAGAGAAAAACTTTACACCACATTATGTGCGAGCTGCGCTGTACAAAACGTGGGAAAAATATAAGACAAGGTCTTTTAGGGGTATTCCATTATGGGTATCACCCATGGAAGCCTTACATAAAAAAGAACTTGCAGATAATAAATGGCTAACATACAGACAATTACTTCATAAATCAGACAGATGGGAAATCAAATCTCTGGAAGAGTTAAGGCAAGAATTCCCAACACTATCATGGTTTCAGTACCATCAAATCCATGAAAGATAAAATAGATTTTAAAAACTGGTTTTACGGAAGACGAGGTATGGGAACCAATGATGAGAAAGAGAAAGACAAATATAAGCATTATGTATAAAACATTACTGAGATGGAAGTTGGAGAACGAATATATTAAAGATTGCCATACCAGATGGGCCCAGGATTTAGGTCATTCCATATTGCTGAATCAATGGGAAGAGATTTTGGGGGGGAAAGCTAAAATACACAACCTCAACAGAGATTACCGAGAACTGGCTAAAATGCAATTTCGCTGGTATTTTTGTGTCCAGTAAAAATAGCAAAATTTGACAAAAAAGCATCAAATAGATGCTGGAAATGAGGTAAAGAATTGGGCACTTTTATTCACCAATGGTGGCATTGCAAGTGTGTTAATAAATTTTGGAGATCAATCCACACTGAAATTCAGAAAATTTTAAATATGAAGTTTGACCTAAATCCGCAGTATTATTTACTAGGACTCGCTAACAAAATCTTCAACCTCAACCAGGATATATTTTTTTTCATTTTGAGCACCTGTGCCAAAATAACTTTGGCGAGACACTGGAAGAGTAAATCTACCCCAAATATCGAAGAATGGACATTGAAAATACTGGATATGATCCAGATGGACTCCCTCTCTCAGGCATTATGTGACAATAAAAACAAGACAGACTGGTCCGCTTTTAGATCTCATGCAGAATAAAGGAAGCAAAATTTTGCTTGACCTAAATGAAATATAAAGAAAAAGGTCGACGCAAAGCATTTAAACGGTCTGTAATTTTGTAACAAGATATCGCATTCTGGAGAGACGCTCGGGAAGTCTTTGTGAACTTATTCGATCTGTCTCCCCTACCCCAAACCTGTCTATTCCCCCCTCCCCCACACCCTTTCTGTACCCTTTCCCCCGATTTTCCTGTTCTCCCTCCCCACTTCCTTTTTCTATCTGTACATGGAACATCGAAATATATATATATATATATATATCTGTATGTATATATGTTTATTATTTCTTTGAAAATCACAATAAAGATATATCCAAAAAAAAAATCTCCCAAGCCTCCCACCGCCTCACTTTGGGAACCACAGTTCTAGATTAAGGAGTTACTTAATAAATGAATTATACAGAAAGGGGCTCAATTAGATTGAACAAAAATTGCTGCTATGCAAGATCCTCTCACTTCCATGGCAAAAGACATAGTATTTGCTACATATTTCAATCACTTCAAGTGTCATAATTCACCCATTAAGGTTGAATTATTTAGACACAGAGGAGGATGCTGGTGCCAAGTATCTGCATCTCCTGATCACATGGGTCTTTCTGAGGCCAAGGAGTTGGGGCTGAGGCGGGGGGAGCACTATCCCTAGCAGGAGGCTGCAGATGCTAAAGATTGTGACAATGATTGCATGATCCCCAGAGGTTATTAAGTAGGAGACGCTTCTAATTAGGCACTTAGTGTCTAATTCCCTGTCTATAAATCCCCCTGCCACTTCCTGGTAGCTTTGTCTCTCTCATCCCTCTTTGACAACCAGCATTACTTTTTAGAGCATTCATATTTTCCTGATCGTGAGCTGGCTACAATGTGCAACTGTTTTACTCCTTCCTGGCTGTATCTGGATTATTGACTTGCTGAACCACTTTGCGACCATCTGACAACCTCTCTATTACTTCTCCTTCATCTGGCTGGATACCCTGTGACTGACCTAGACTGAATTGACTTGAGTAGGAGTTGAGTATGTAGTGTTCTGGAAGTTGTCTCTAGATTTTAGATAAATTTTGTTATATAGTGGAAATTTTGGACAGAAACTCCCATGTGATTATTCGGACTAAACATCTACTGTGCTCCCTTGCTACTTCGCGGTTCACTTATTGCAGACTCGCTGTTTCGCAGATTTCAAAAAATATTAATTTAAAATATATGTTATTTTCGCTGTTTTGTAGGGGGTTTTTTTGCTGCCACTCTCTCCAAGGCGCTTTCCCTCCTCAGTCCTTTCTCCCTCCAGCCTTGAAGGGCCTTTCCTTCCTTTCACTTTATTTTAAGTTTATAAAGACTTAAAATAGTGTATAACTATTAAAATAATGTATAAATATTAAAATAGAGTATCCCTACCATGGTTTTTCACTTATTGTGGGAGGTCCTGGAACCTAACCCCAGCAATAAATGAGGGAACACTGTATATCTAAATGAGGATCGTCTCCACATCTCTATTAATCCATATACATTTTTTGTTTCCATTTATCACTTCCCATTCAAGGGACCATCTTTCAGGTTTTCCTCCACCCCAAGTTTCTGCCCAGGTTTTAGTTTTACAATTACACATACGACTTCAAAGAGTCACATATATCTTTATTCCTATGTCCCCCACTTTATCTGGAGCTAATCAGTTCTGTTAAGATATGTATGCTCAGAATCGAGATTAAATTGTTGGAGTTCTAAGATGGGTGTCCTCCAGTCCATATTCTACTCAAAACATGGATGTATTCAGTGATGCTCTGTTCTACTATTTTGATTCACAAAATTCATCATACAGTTAAGGGTCAGAATTACTACTTTGTGTTACAGAGACAAATATTTGCAGACTATAGCTCCAGCAATAATGGCTGAGACCAAGTTTCCTGGCGCAAAGATGTTTATTGTATTACACAAAAAGACTTTGACTACTCTTCATGGTTAAAAAGTGTCATATTAACAGCGGATTCCCATGCCAATTGCCATAAATGTCCCAAATGTTCCTCCACTCTGCATCATGGTTTTGCCAACGCCACCCATCAGTTCTCGTCCTCTCATGCCAATCCTAAAAGAGAAAGAAAAGAGGACAAACATTTATTCCCCAGCTATACAGACAGTACAGCTGATGACACAAATGGGCTCAACAAAATTTCAAAATGTTAATTTGAAACCTACATCTCCCTCAAATGTTGGTGTATAGACAGCAAAATAATAGTATACAAGATCTTGAATGGGACTGCTTTTCTATGATGAGCTCAGCAATTATTGACTGATGTTCTCAATGTGCAAGGACTGAGAGGTTAGAAGTATTATTTGTTCTTCAGTTTTTCTTGTCTACAGTCAGCAGTGATTAATATGTAGTCATTAGGCCTGGTTGATCCATGGTTCTAAATGCTTCAAAAGTACTTACAAAACAAAAGTTCTGGTAGTGAACATTTCAGAACTCTAACAAAACTTTCAAAATTTCATTATAAGTTTTTAATTGGTTGTCTTAAAAATTGCCAAGAATGAAATAATAATGAAATTTTGATAGAGTTCTGAAATGTTCACCACCAGAACTTTTGTTTTGTAAATACCTTTGAAGCATTTAGAACCATGACTCAACCAGGCATAGTAGTCATGTCAAAAAGCAATCTGTCAACCTCACATACCTACATCTTATATACCTACATCTGTGAGCTGTAGTAACTGTTAAAATATTTTTCACACATCAGTCTCAGTCAGATCAAAGTTTAAAGTTTATGACCCCTTCAGTTGCAGAAGCAATTTGGAGGGCTGATCAGACCAGAAAAAAGTGTTTGTAATTCTCAATCAGTAGACGCGCTACTAGTAAGTCTCTACTGTTTTTGCTGACATCAGTATTTATCTCAATTATTTAATTTGACTACATAATGTTGTTATGTGAAAGGAATCCTCCCCCTTGGAAAACTCAATCTTTCCTGATATATATTGACAAAATTAAGAATTCGTTTTTAATTTCAATTATTTCCTGAGTACAATGAGTTTACCGATGTTTTTATATAAACATGACATAAAGCATGTCTAGGCCTTACCTTTCTGACACTGATGATTTACTTCTACTGATTACAATCTACTGTCATTTCAAATTATAGCACAAGGTTTATGGCCTTACATTTATCTTGACATTCTAAATTAAATACATAAAAGCTTTTAACCACACACCAAAACTACTCCTTAAAATTAATTTAAATCCACAGACAGTTAAAAGAGCCAGAACAGCCCTAATTCAAAATATTAAAGGACAAACAATAGTTTTAAATACGTGCCAGAAACCCAGAACTCACAAAATCTAGAAGGGACTACTTAACAGTGAGAATAGTTTGCCAATGGAACCAGTCCTATAGCAGTCTCAACATACCTGAGACAAGAAAATGTACCAAACAGTGCACCGGCTGCCATACCAACAGCAAAGCCCATCATGAAGCCCATTTTCACTCTGTCAAAACAACTGGGTTGCGACTGGCCATACGGCCCCACTGTTACAGGCATCTAGAAAAATAAATGAAAGTACTAATGAAGCACCAACATGAAATATATTGTTTCTGTAGATTATTCTCCTTTCCAGTGTAGATTAAATGTCTAAAAATAACTGGGCAAAAGTATGATAGCTGGGACCCTAAGCTACGCAAGTTGCACAACGTGGCTCAGAATTAATGAAGGGAAGACATGCGCGAGACAGCGGAGTGAGAGATGCAGCTGCGACAGGATAGCAGTGAAGTTAATTCAGGTGGGAGAGGATAAGGGTGAAGTAATTTAAGATATATTTAATGTCAAATGATAAACAACGGCTTACGAAGATGGTAAACAGGATAGAAATGTTCCCTCTCCCTCTATCTGGCATACTATGTTGCCACGATGCAGCTGCGTCTCTCACTCGCTGTGCTGTCTTGTGCACATGTTCCCTTCATTAATTCAGACCCGCGTTGTGCAACCAGCATTGAGTCCCAGCTATCATACTTTTGCTGATAACTGCCACTGGGATACCCCTTAGGCCACTTTGAAGTGTGGATTTGGCTTCAATATACGCTTTTTAGTAGACTGTAAATGGACTGTAATAACAGCTCCTGCAGAACAGGCTTTGACTTGAAATCCCTATATTTTGGGGTGGGGGGTGCATTTGCAGATCTGTGCAATGCTGTTATTAATATGCAAATTTACAACAGTTAAACTACAGTTCCTGAAAAAGCTTGCTGAAGGTTCCCAGAAAAGTTTATTCTTCCTTTGCATTCTGCAATAATATTGATAATGGCTTGATATGCTATCATTAGCAAAAGAGGCAAGTTTTTGCGACAAAGAACTTCATAACTTGAGCTCAACTAAAAGAAAAGGAAAAAAACCCAACAAAAACAATGATTAACAACAACAAAAAACAACAAAATTTAACATTAGAGAAATTGACCCATTTCAGAATGCATACTGTGGTGGATCAACAAGTTTAGTAACTATTCAATAATTTCACCACTAAGACTATTGCTTGGTGAAATGAAAGTGATCTGGATCTTGAATCTGTAGTTGTTTACACAGTAATAGACAAACAGTGGTAGAGCAATACTAATTTGAAAATGATTCAGGCTTTAACTACTCCTTGAATGCATTATTCATGCTCCTGTAAGGGAATGAACTTTATGGAAAGTACCTACTGAAAGCACCATCAGTACAGATGCTTCAGAAATCACTCAATGGGTAGAATACATGTTTTGAAACAGAGAGGAAAGCATTACACACTCAGCACCCCAAAGGATCATGTAGCACATTTGGGGCAGCTTGTGAATCGGCACCACAAGAGAGGGAGGTACAAACTGCAGTTCCATTTGTCTGTATAACCCGTTGAGGATGCATTATACTGTAGAATTACTGCAGTTTGGCACCACTTTAACTGCCACAGATCAGTGCTGTGGAATAATTGGAGTTGCACTTTGATGCGGCACCAGCACTAACTGGGAGAGAAGACTAAAGACCTTGCAAAACTACAACTCCCATGACTCTATAGCAGGGGTGGGCAATTACCGACCCTCCAGGGGTTTTGGACTTCAACTCCCAGAAATCCCAGCCAGTTTACCAGCTGTTAGGATTTCTGGGAGTTGAAGTCCAAAACACCTGGAGGGTCGGTAATTGCCCACCCCTTCTCTATAGCATTGAGCTATGGCAGTTGCATTGATTCTACATTAGTACCAAAAGGGTAACGAATCTGTTTTCAGTCAACTTTAGATTCAGTTTGGTTATTTGGGATGCTGATTCAAAAAACTGTAGTGGATAGGCCACATCAGCTCAAGTTTCTGATACACACGGTTACCTCGAGGCTGGATTACTGTAATGCAGTGTATGTTGGTCTCCCTTCGTCACTGACGCGGAAGATCCAAGTTGTCCAAAATGCGGCTGCCAGATTACTCACGAAAACACCCATGAGATGCCATATAACACCGGCTTTACAGCGCCTGCACTGGCTTCCAATTGAATACCAGGCTTCTTATAAGACATTGGTCCTGACATTCAAGGCCCTGCATGGACAGGGTCCACTATATCTCAGGGAGCATCTTCCAGCCTTTCGTTACCAGAGATCACTGCGACCAGCCCAAGAGAACCTTCTCTACATCTCGGGTCCCCCAAGGCGTGGGGACTTTTCAATCTCTGCCTCTACTCTGTGGAAACTCCTTACCATCTGATGTAAGAGCCATGACTGACCTACGGTCATTTATGCAAACACTCAAAACATGGCTCTTTGGTAGAGCATTTGATCTGTAACCATTTTAATGTTATTGCTGTATACGTTCGTTATTGTCTGTGTAAGTTGCCCAGAGCACTCCGGTGGAGGGCGACTCGTCAAATAATAAATTGAATTGAATACAGAACATATCCCATTCAGCAATTGCCATCTACTTGCCCACAGAAAACCATATTTAATAAGGCTTGGGACTATAAAAGGGTTTAGTGAGACCAGTCGCTCTTATTGCAATGGTGTAGTAACAGTGAGGTCATGAACCATATCTTGCGGACCACTGGTGGTCCACAGACCACAGGTTGGGAACTACTGATCTAAAGGGTTTTGGCTCTTCTCTGAAAGGCCATGCTGGCAAAAGTATGAGGCTGGGACCCAATGTTGAGGCAGCGCAGCGAGTGAGAGACGCAAATGCGACAGAGTCGTGGCAAGATAGTTCGCCAGAAAAGGGGGATGGGGAACAGAAAGGGGGGGGGACAACAAACAGCCAAGCATAGTGCTTAAGGCTACTCGGGTATCGTATGCAAAGACGTTCGAATACGTGATGTCTAATTCTAACCTGCGTTGTGCAACCAGCATTGGGTCCCAGCTATCATATTTCTGCGGCCATGCTTTCCTAAAAATTGCAATCTCCGAAAGGTTATGAGTGCCGTTTTCCAAAACGCTGGATTTGTAGTTTTACAGGGCCTTTAGCGTTCTCGCTAACTTGGGCCCTCCCTCCAGGTGTTTTGGACTTCAACTCCCACAATTCCTAACAGCCTCAGGCCCTGGAGGGAGGACCCAAGTTGGGTCAGACCTGCTCTATAATATGCTTAAGTGGCTGAGGGGGAAAAGGAAGGGGCCTGAGGCTGTGAGGAATGGTGGGAGTTGGAGTCCAAAACACCTGGAGGGCCCAAGTGGGGCCAGGCCTGCTCTATAGTATGCTTAAGCGGCTGAGGGGGAAAAGGAAGGGGCCTGAGGCTGTTGGGAATGGTGGGAGTTGGAGTCCAAAACACCTGGAGGGCCCAAGTGGGACCAGGCCTGCTCTATAGTATGCTTAAGCGGCTGAGGGGGGAAAGGAAGGGGCCTGAGGCTGTTGGGAATGGTGGGAGTTGGAGTCCAAAACACCTGGAGGGCCCAAGCTGGGCCAGGCCTGCTCTTTAGTATGCTTAAGCGGCTGAGGGGGAAAAGGAAGGGGCCTGAGGCTGTTGGGAATGGTGGGAGTTGGAGTCCAAAACACCTGGAGGGCCCAAGCTGGGCCAGGCCTGCTTTTTAGTATGCTTAAGCGGCTGAGGGGGAAAAGGAAGGGGCCTGAGGCTGTTGGGAATGGTGGGAGTTGGAGTCCAAAACTCCTGGAGGGCCCAAGTGGGGCCAGGCCTGCTCTATAGTATGCTTAAGCGGCTGAGGGGGGGAAGGAAGGGGCCTGAGGCTGTTGGGAATGGTGGGAGTTGGAGTCCAAAACACCTGGAGGGCCCAAGCTGGGCCAGGCCTGCTCTTTAGTATGCTTAAGCGGCTTAGGGGGAAATGAAAGGGGCCTGAGGCTGTTGGGAATGGTGGGAGTTGGAGTCCAAAACTCCTGGAGGGCCCAAGTGGGGCCAGGCCTGCTCTATAGTATGCTTAAGCGGCTGAGGGGGGGAAGGAAGGGGCCTGAGGCTGTTGGGAATGGTGGGAGTTGGAGTCCAAAACACCTGGAGGGCCCAAGCTGGGCCAGGCCTGCTCTTAGTATGCTATGCTTAAAGCCTGGCTGAGGGGGGAGTTGGAAAGGAAGGGGCCTGAGGCTGTTGGGAATGGTGGGAGTTGGAGTCCAAAACACCTGGAGGGCCCAAGTGGGGCCAGGCCTGCTCTATAGTATGCTTAAGCGGCTGAGGGGGAAAAGGAAGGGGCCTGAGGCTGTTGGGAATGGTGGGAGTTGGAGTCCAAAACACCTGGAGGGCCCAAGCTGGGCCAGGCCTGCTCTATAGTATGCTTAAGCGGCTGAGGGGGGAAAGGAAGGGGCCTGAGGCTGTTGGGAATGGTGGGAGTTGGAGTCCAAAACACCTGGAGGGCCCAAGTGGGGCCAGGCCTGCTCTATAGTATGCTTAAGCGGCTGAGGGGGGAAAGGAAGGGGCCTGAGGCTGTTGGGAATGGTGGGAGTTGGAGTCCAAAACTCCTGGAGGGCCCAAGTGGGGCCAGGCCTGCTCTTTAGTATGCTTAAGCGGCTGAGGGGGGAAAGGAAGGGGCCTGAGGCTGTTGGGAATGGTGGGAGTTGGAGTCCAAAACACCTGGAGGGCCCAAGCTGGGCCAGGCCTGCTCTTTAGTATGCTTAAGCGGCTGAGGGGGAAAAGGAAGGGGCCTGAGGCTGTTGGGAATGGTGGGAGTTGGAGTCCAAAACACCTGGAGGGCCCAAGTGGGGCCAGGCCTGCTCTGTAGTATGCTTAAGAGGCTGAGGGGGAAAAGGAAGGGGCCTGAGGCTGTTGGGAATGGTGGGAGTTGGAGTCCAAAACTCCTGAGGCTGTTGGGAATGGGGGAGTTGGAGTCCAAAACACCTGGAGGCCCCAAGCTGGGCCAGGCCTGCTCTTTAGTAGTGATGAGGCTGTTGGGAATGGTGGGAGTTGGAGTCCAAAACTCCTGGAGGGCCCAAGTGGGGCCAGGCCTGAGGGGGCTGAAAAGGAAGGGGCCTGAGGCTGTTGGGAATGGTGGGAGTTGGAGTCCAAAACACCCTGGAGGGCCCCAGCTGGGCCAGGCCTGCTCTATAGTATGCTTAAGCGGCTGAGGGGGAAGGGGGGCCTGAAATGGTGGGAAGGGAGGGCCTGAGGCCTGCTCTATAGTATGGAATGGGCTGGGGAGTGGGAGTGGAGTCCAAAACCTGGACCTGGGGCCAGGGCTCTAAGTATGCTGGGCCAGGCCTGCTCAAGCGGGGCCAGGCCTGCTCTTTTGTATGCTTAAGCGGCTGTGTGAGGGAAATGGAAGGGCCTGAGGCTGTTGGGAATGGTGGGAGTTGGAGTCCAAAACACCTGGAGGGCTCAAGCGGGGCCAGGCCTGCTCTATAGTATGCTTAAGCGGCTGAGAGGGAAAAGGAAGGGGCCTGAGGCTGTGAGGAATGGTGGGAGTTGGAGTCCAAAACACCTGGAGGGCCCAAGTGGGGCCAGGCCTGCTCTGTAGTATGCTTAAGCGGCTGAGGGGGGAAAGGAAGGGGTCTGAGGCTGTGAGGAATGGTGGGAGTTGGAGTCCAAAACACCTGGAGGGCCGGTAATTGCCCAAGCCTGGCCTAAGACACCTCCCAGGACAAGGCCTGAGGAGCCTCCCTGTGGCAAATGCGGGCCCAGGCGTCCTTTCTACTGGGCTTATTTCTCTTGCTGAACTTCTGCGAAGCCCAGGGGGGGGGAAAGGAATGGAACCCTGCGTCGCTAGGACGGCTAGGCCCCCCCCCCCTCCTTCGCCCACCTCCTCAAGCCACCCTCTTTACCTCGAGCGCTCCAAGTTCCGCCAAACCCTGCCCGGCCTTCTTTTTCCTTCCTCGGGGCGGCGCTTCCGTCGCGGCCTGGTGGCGTCACAGGAAACAGGCCTCCCCCTCTGGCGTCGTCTCTGAAGGAGAGAGTTTGAGAGGCAGTCAGGCAGGCGGGCAGGCGGGCGAGGGAGATGTGGGTGCTGAGGCACGCGCCGCGGCGGGCCTGGCGGGCCTTCCAGGCCAGGAGGCTCTCGGGCCCCGCCCAGCAAGAAGGTAAGCCTCCCCTCCGAAGCTCTTCAGCGCCTTCAGGAGTCATGATGCAGTTAGGCAGGCACCCCTTGAACTTGCCAAGGCGCTCAGGGCCATGGAGTCATGATGGCAGGGCATCAGCACCCCTTGGCAAAGGAAGAGAAAGGCCTTGTGAAACTACAACTCCCATAGCATGGAGCCCTGGAGGGAAAGCAGCTGAACATCAAGAAAGAACTTCCTGACTGTGAGAGCTGTTCAGCAGTGGAACTCTCTGCCGCAGAGTGTGGTGGAGGCTCCTTCTTTGGAGGCTTTTAAACACAGGCTGGATGGCCATCTGTCCGGGGTGCTTTGAATGCAATTTTCCTGCTTCTTGGCAGGAGGTTGCACTGGATGGCCCACGAGGTGTCTTCCAACACTGGAACTCTCTGCCGCAGAGTGTGGTGGAGGCTCCTTCTTTGGAGGCTTTTAAACACAGGCTGGATGGCCATCTGTCCGGGGTGCTTTGAATTCAATTTTCCTGCTTCTTGGCAGGGGGTTGGACTGGATGGCCCACGAGGTGTCTTCCAACTCTATGATTCTATGAGAGAAAGGCCTTGTGAAACTACAACTCCCAGGATCCCATAGCATGGAGCCCTGGAGAGAAAGTATCTGAACATTAGCAAGAACTTCCTGACTGTGAGAGCTGTTCAGCAATGGAACTCTCTGCCGCAGAGTGTGGTGGAAGCTCCTTCTTTGGAGGCTTTTAAACACAGGCTGGATGGCCATCTGTCCGGGGTGCTTTGAATTCAATTTTCCTGCTTCTTGGCAGGGGGTTGCACTGGATGGCCCACGAGGTGTCCTCCAACAGTGGAACTCTCTGCCGCAGAGAGTGTGGTGGAAGCTCCTTCTTTGGAGGCTTTTAAACACAGGCTGGATGGCCATCTGTCCGGGGTGCTTTGAATTCAATTTTCCTGCTTCTTGGCAGGGGGTTGCACTGGATGGCCCACGAGGTGTCCTCCAACAGTGGAACTCTCTGCCGCAGAGTGTGGTGGAGGCTCCTTCTTTGGAGGCTTTTAAACACAGGCTGGATGGCCATCTGTCCGGGGTGCTTTGAATTCAATTTTCCTGCTTCTTGGCAGGGGGTTGCACTGGATGGCCTACGAGGTGTCCTCCAACAGTGGAACTCTCTGCCGCAGAGTGTGGTGGAGGCTCCTTCTTTGGGGGCTTTTAAACAGAGGCTGGATGGCCATCTATCCGGGTGCTTTGAATGCAATTTTCTGCTTCTTGGCAGGGGGCCATTGCACTGGATGGCCACTGGATGAGGTGTCCTCCAACAGTGGAACTCTCTGCCGCAGAGTGTGGTGGAGGCTCCTTCTTTGGAGGCTTTTAAACAGAGGCTGGATGGCCATCTGTCCGGGGTGCTTTGAATGCAATTTTCCTGCTTCTTGGCAGGGGGTTGGACTGGATAGCCCACGAGGTGTCCTCCAACAGTGGAACTCTCTGCCGCAGAGTGTGGTGGAGGCTCCTTCTTTGGGGGCTTTTAAACAGAGGCTGGATGGCCATCTGTCCAGGGTGCTTTGAATTCAATTTTCCTGCTTCTTGGCAGGGGGTTGGACTGGATGGCCCACGAGATGTCTTCCAACTCTAGGATTCTATGAGAGAAAGGCCTTGTGAAACTACAACTCCCAGGATCCCATAGCATGGAGCCCTGGAGAAAGTATCTGAACATTAGCAAGAACTTCCTGACTGTGAGAGCTGTTCAGCAATGGAACTCTCTGCCGCAGAGTGTGGTGGAAGCTCCTTCTTTGGAGGCTTTTAAACACAGGCTGGATGGCCATCTGTCCGGGTGCTTTGAATTCAATTTTCCTGCTTCTTGGCAGGGGTTGCACTGGATGGCCCACGAGGTGTCCTCCAACAGTGGAACTCTCTGCCGCAGAGTGTGGTGGAGGCTCCTTCTTTGGAGGCTTTTAAACACAGGCTGGATGGCCATCTGTCCGGGGTGCTTTGAATTCAATTTTCCTGCTTCTTGGCAGGGGGTTGCACTGGATGGCCTACGAGGTGTCCTCCAACAGTGGAACTCTCTGCCGCAGAGTGTGGTGGAGGCTCCTTCTTTGGAGGCTTTTAAACACAGGCTGGATGGCCATCTATCCGGGGTGCTTTGAATGCAATTTTTCTGCTTCTTGGCAGGGGGTTGCACTGGATGGCCCACGAGGTGTCCTCCAACAGTGGAACTCTCTGCAATTTTGTCGCTTCTTGAGTGTGGTGGAGCCTCCTTCTTTGGAGGCTTTTAAACAGAGGCTGGATGGCCATCTGTCCGGGGAGCTTTGAATGCAATTTTCCTGCTTCTTGGCAGGGGTTGCACTGGATAGCCCACGAGGTGTCCTCCAACAGTGGAACTCTCTGCCGCAGAGTGTGGTGGAGGCTCCTTCTTTGGAGGCTTTTAAACAGAGGCTGGATGGCCATCTGTCCAGGGTGCTTTGAATTCAATTTTCCTGCTTCTTGGCAGGGGGTTGGACTGGATGGCCCACGAGATGTCTTCCAACTCTATGATTCTATGAGAGAAAGGCCTTGTGAAACTACAACTCCCAGGATCCCATAGCATGGAGCCCTGGAGAGAAAGTATCTGAACATTAGCAAGAACTTCCTGACTGTGAGAGCTGTTCAGCAATGGAACTCTCTGCCGCAGAGTGTGGTGGAAGCTCCTTCTTTGGAGGCTTTTAAACACAGGCTGGATGGCCATCTGTCCGGGGTGCTTTGAATTCAATTTTCCTGCTTCTTGGCAGGGGGTTGCACTGGATGGCCCACGAGGTGTCTTCCAACTCTATGATTCTGAGAGAAAGGCCTTGTGAAACTACAACTCCCAGGATCCCATAGCATGGAGCCCTGGAGGGAAAGCAGCTGAACATTAGGAAGAACTTCCTGACTGTGAGAGCTGTTCAGCAGTGGAACTCTCTGCCGCAGAGTGTGGTGGAAGCTCCTTCTTTGGAGGCTTTTAAACAGAGGCTGGATGGCCATCTGTCCGGGGTGCTTTGAATGCAATTTTCCTGCTTCTTGGCAGGGGGTTGCACTGGATGGCCCCCGAGGTGTCTTCCAACTCTATGACTCTATGAGGGAAAGGCCTTGTGAAGCTACAACTCCCAAGATCCCGTAGCATGGAGTCCTGGAGCTTGAGCTTTAAGGGAAAGCAGCTGGTGCAATTTGTCAGGGATGGCAACTGTTTTGTTGTGGCTGAGCAAGGACAGACTACACATTAGATAAGATCTCAAGTTAGATAAGGTCTGTAGTTCGTACAGATCTCGTGTACGAACAAATCATAACAGTAAAAGAAGAAATAGTAGAGGAAATTTTCTAAACATGGAGAATGGACATGGAAATTGAGAGGGAAAACATCCAAAGGGAAATAAGTAATATAGCAAAAGAAAAGTACAATGTATTAAGGGAAGCAAGAAGGAAAATGTTACATAAATGGTACAGAACTCCTGCACAACTTTCACCGTTTTTTTTAACCAGGGATAAAGGACAGGTGTTGGCATGGTTGTGAACAAAGAGGAGTGTTTAATCATATGATATGGGAATGTGATCAAGTGCAAGAATACTGGAGAATGATTGAAGGAGAAATCAACAGAATGTTAAATTTGCAAATAGTAATCGTTAATAGAAATGTACTACATGCACGGATAACAGGAGTGAAGAATATACAAAAAGAAAAAAATGTTTGACAAATTAATAGCGTGTGCACACATTGTTTTAGTGAGGGGCTGGAAAGATAAAACAAAATGGACATTGACTAATTGGTATAACTATATAGTTAATATGTTAAATGTGGAAATAACGAATTGCAAATGGAATAATATAGATAAAATTGAAAAGGTTACAATAACTAAGAGGACGTGGGAGCCAGTTAGAAATTATTTAGAGTATGCGCTAAGATGTGAAGTAGAAGTATTAAGATCTGAGACTGATATTTCAAATGCAACTTGTGTTGTTTGATGTACAAATTGCATGTACAAGGAGGGGAGGGTGGGATTGGGGGGAAAATCAATAAAACAACAATTTAAAAGAACAAAAAATGATAAGGTCTGCAGTTAAGGTTGTATTTTTCCATTACTGCCTTCCAATGTAGTTGTACTACTAGTAAAAAGGTCAAGGTTTGCCCTGACATTAAGTCTAGTCATGTCCGACTCTGGGGAATGGTGCTCATCTCCATTTCTAAGCTGAAGAGCCAGCGTTGTCCATAGACACGTCCAAGGTCATGTGTCCAGCATGACTGCATGGAGCGCTGTTACTTTCCTGCCATGGTGGTATCTATCTACTAATCTACTCACATTTGCATGTTTTCAAACTGCTAGGTTGGCAGAAGCTGGGGCTAACAGTGGGAGCTCACCCCGCTTTGGATTTGAACCGCCAACCTTTCAGTCTGCAAGTTCAGCACCTCAGCAGTTTTACCTTCTTCGCCACTAGTATCACTAGTATTATTACTATTAGTAATAATAATAGTAATCATATTTATTTGTTGACACTCCTCTTTGATGCAGGGAACAACATAGGGTGCATCTACACCAGGCACGGGCAAACTTGGGCCCTCCAGGTCTTTTGGACTTTAACTCCCACAATTCCTAACAACCAGTAGGTTGTTAGAAATTGTAGGAGTTGAAGTCCAGAAGACCTGGAGGGCCCAAGTTTGCCCATGCCTGATTTACACTGTATAATTCATTTTGACACTGCTTTGGGTGGAATAGCGCAGTGCTATGGAATCCTGGGAGTGGTAGTTTGGTGAGTCACCAGCAGAGAAGGCAAAAAACCTTCTAAAACTACAACTCCTATGGTTTCCTAGCAGTTAAAGGGGTGTCAGACTGCATTGATTCTACAGTGTATGTAATCTTTATAGTTAGAACATAAGAACATAAGAACATAAGAAGAGCCATGCTGAATCGGGCCTCAGCCCATCTAGTCCAGCATTCTGTGTCACACAGTGGCCCACTAGTTGTACACAGGGATCTCTAGCAGAAAGGAGGGCAAAACCCTCACCTGCTCCCGACCCCCACAACCAGTACCCGGGAAAATCCTGCCTGCCTCCATCAACACAGAGGTGGCACTTGGATGTCCATTTCAGTAGCTACTGATTCCCTTGGTATCCATGAATCTGTCTAATCCTGCCTTGAAGCTGTCCAGGCTGACAGCTGTCACAACCTCCTCTGGAAGTGAGTTCCATAACCCAATGACCCTCTGGGTGAAGAAATATTTCCCTTTATTAGTCCTAACTTTCCTACCTTGGAGCTTTAGGGAGTGCCCCCTAGTCCTAGTATTGTTTGACAGAGAAAATAATTTTTCTTTATTCACCTTTTCTATCCCATGCATGATTTTATACACTTCGATCAAGTCACCTCTTAAACGCCGTCTTTCAAGGCTGAAAAGACCAAGGCGTTGCAACCTGGCTTCATAAGGGAGCTGCTCCATCCCTTGGATCATATTTGTTGCCCTTCTTTGTACCTTTTCCAGTTCCGTTATATCCTTCTTGAGGTGCGGTGACCAGAATTGTACACAGTACTCAGATGTGGCCTCACCATAGATTTGTAGAGAGGCAATACAACATTTGCCGACCTATTTTCGATTCCCTTCCTGATCATGCCAAGCATAGAATTTGCTTTTTCACTGCTGCAGCGCACTGGGTTGACACCTTCATTGAGCTGTCCACCAAAACCCCAAGATCCCTTTCCTGGTTTGTCTCAGAAAGCTTTGATCCCATCAGTTGATAAGTGTATTTGGGGTTCTTTTCCCCGATGTGCATGACTTTACACTTGTTTAGGTTAAAATGCATTTGCCACTTTGTTGCCCATTCACTCAATTTCGAGAGATCTTTCTGGAGCTCTTTACAGTCAGTTTCATTTTTAACTACCCTGAACAGTTTAGTGTCATCTGCAAACTTTGCTACCTCACAATTTACATCTACATCCAGATCGTTTATGAATAAATTAAAAAGTAACGGTCCTAAAACTGAACCTTGGGGTACGCCACTTCTCACCTCTTTCCACCCAGAGAAATGTCCGTTTATTACCACCCTTTGTTTCCTACAGTTTAGCCAGGTTCCAATCCAGGACAAGACCTGTCCCCTGATTCCATGGCTGAAGAGCTTATTTAGGAGCCTTTGGTGAGGACTTTGTCAAAAGCCTTTTGAAAGTCAAGGTAAACAATATCGACTGGGTCCCCTTTATCTATGTGTTTATTTACACCCTCAAAGAATTCTATCAAGTTAGTAAGACATGATTTGCCTTTGCAGAAACCATGTTGATTTTCCTTCAGCAATGCCTGTTCTTCTATGTGCTTAGCAATTTTTTTCTTAATAATGGTTTCCATCACTTTGCCTGGAACTGAGGTTAGACTAACTGGCCTATAATTTCCTGGATCACCCCTGGATCCTTTCTTGAAGATCGGAGTTACATTTGCCTCCTTCCAGTCCTCGGGTACAGTGCCTGATCTTAGAGAAAGGTTATATATTTTGGCTAGAATTTCAGCAATTTCACACTTGAGTTCCTTAAGAACTCTGGGGTGGATGCCATCTGGCCCTGGTGATTTGTTGACATTTAGTTTAGTAAGGCATGTGAGAACATCTTCCTTGTTTATCTCTATCTGGTTTAATTCATTTAATTCCCTCCCTGAAAAAACTGACTCAGCTGCAGGCATATGTTGTCTGTCCTCCTGTGTGAAAACGGAGGCAAAGAAGTCGTTTAGCCGCTCAGCAATCTCCTTGTCTTCACTTATCGTCCCTTTCTTACCATTTTCGTCAAGTGGCCCAACTGCTTTTCTAGTTGGGTTCCTGCTTCTGATGTACTTAAAGAAGTTTTTGCTATTTTTTTAATGTTCTTAGCTATATGTGCCTCAAAATCTCTCTTGGCTTTCCTGACGGTTGCTTTGCATTTAGTTTGCCAGAGCTTGTGTTCCTTTCTGTTCTCCTCAGTAGGAAGAGCCTTCCATTTCTTAAATGAGTTTTTCTTCTTTCCAATCACATCTTTTACTTCATTTGTAAGCCATACTGATGTCCTCTTGGGCTTTCCCGGCCTCTTTCTTATTTTAGGAATGCATTTTAGTTCGGCTTGTTTTATAGTATTTTTAAACAGTTTCCAAGCATTTTGGAGGGATTTGATTTTTTTTACTGTTCCTTTTAGTTTGTTCTTTACTATTTTTCTCATTTTGGTGAAATTCCCTTTGTGAAAATTTAAGGTCTCTGTGTTAGTTTTCACTGACAGTTTGCTATCAAACTTAAGTTGAAGGTTATTGTGTTGTGGTCACTGGTACCTATGGGCTCAGTTACAAGGACATCTTGAACGAGATCTTGTTCATTTGTTAGCACCAAGTCCAGGATCCCTTTCCCCTGGTTGGTTCCATGACCATCTGCTCAAGGGAATAATCAGCTAGCATGTCGAGGAACCTTGTCTCTCTTTCATGCGTAGAACAAGAATTTAGCCAATCTATTTGGGGATAGTTGAAGTCCCCCATTATGACTAATTTATTGCTTTTTGAGGCCTGTTTAATTTCATTTTCCAGATAGCAGTCTGCCTCTGGAGTTTGGTTGGGAGGGCGATAGCAGATCCCTAATGCTAGATTAGTTTTTTTGTCCTGGGACTTTTATCCACAATGTTTCTGTAAGTGGGTTTGAATTTTCTTGAAATTCTAATTCATGAGATTCTAGCTCTTCATTTATGTACAAGGCCACACCGCCACCGTTTTTCCCTCTCCTGTCTTTCCTGTACAGTTTATAACCTGGAATTTTTGTGTCCCAATTGTTTTCCTCTGTCCACCAGGTTTCTGTTATGCCAATAATATCAATATTTTTTTCTTTTGCCAAACATTCCAACTCCCCTATTTTTGTTCGAAGGCTTCTAGCGTTTGCGTACAGACATTTATATTTATTGCTCTGGTGCCCTTTCAACTTTGGCTGTTTATGAGAATTTGTAGAAGGCCTACCATGTCCTACCTCTTGACTACTTTCTATCTTTTCTGTTGACTCAGCCATTTGTGCGTAAATTTCATCCTCCATACTTGGCGTTTCACCCTCTCGAACCGGAAGCTGGCCAGCTCCTGTCGACTTTCCCCTAGGAATCAGTTTAAAAGCTGCTCTGAAGCCTTTTTAATATTATTTGCCAGCAGTCTGGTTCCATTTTCGTTCAAGTGTAACCCGTCCCTTTTGTACAGGTCTGGCTTTCCTGAAAATGTTCCCCAGTTCCTAACAAATCTAAATCCTTCCTCTCAACACCACTGCCTCATCCACGCATAGTTAAATTACATAACTGTAAATCAGATGGAATATTTGGTGATAGTGGAAGCAGAGAGTGAGTAAGGATTTTGTCAACAAAGGCATTTCACGCACCATCCACCTGGATAATTCAGGCTGTGGCAAATGTCTTCCCTCCTCTCCTGCATTAGCTCATGGTTCAGACACCAACAGCGCTTTCTCTTAGCATTGCATAAGTCTGCATTTCTCTTCCTCCTGTTATAACCCAGGGCAGTGTAGTTGTATCCCGCTCTCAGCTATGAAAGACTTGTTGATGCAAAGCTACTGCAGTTTCTTTCGGAGTGAGCTCTTTAAACGAAAGCTCTGAGTTGATAGTTTTGCTTTGGCAACTCTAATGGGAACCCAACAGCATCTGAATATGTTTTGACAATGAAATAGACTATTTTAAACATTAGTAGACTGTCAGTTTTGTCAGAGGCTTGTAGACCAGCATTGTGTTTGGTTTTCGGGAGTTGGATTGTTTTTTGGAGTCCCTTCCAACTCTAGAAACCTTTGAGAAAATTGCTCTCTTTTTCTTGTTGAACAGACATGATCTTGCTCTTTTAAGGCTAAACTATGCGTTCACCTCAACCGATTTTTGGTGTTTGTATAGGATGTATTTGTGTAAATGGGAAAAACTGTTTTAATGACCTTATTTTGTTTTAAAAGATATTATAATTATGGCTAACCAACCAGCTTAGTGATATTTACAATCAGCCTCCTCATTTGTGGCTTTCACTTTTGCAGTTTTGATTAATATATGTTCCTTCTAGAAATCTTTAGGTTTCCCAGTGCAACTCTATGGTCAGTGTCTGCCGGACATTGACCATTTCTTGGTACTCTAGTATAATTTTGTGGTCAGTATTCTACAGCATTTGACCATAAGAGTTGCACTGTGGGGCTATGAGTTTCTTAGAGAGGTGTTCTATCTGGTTAAAGAAAAGTTTCTTTTTAAAATATTAATAAATGTCTTTTGACGTTGTCTGTATATTTGCATTTGTTACACAAGTGGTTGTTTTTCCTAGATAAAAATAATGCTGAAGAAAATACACTCCGACCATTGTACATGGATGTCCAAGCAACTACACCTATGGTTTGTAAACGAAGTATTCATTTGGGGATAGGCTTTTTTTAGAAGAAGGAAAACAAAATACTATTTGTAGAGTAGTCCTGTGTACTTTTTACTCAGATGTAATTTCTATTCCTTGGGGGGGGGGGGGGGGTGCGTGGGTTACTCCCAGATAAGTGTAACTAGGTGTGCAGTATACTCCAGTATGTTTTGATTGTGGAAAAAATGGAATCTAGCAACTGGAGAAAATAAATTAAAAAGTTAGCAACTTTAGAAAGTTAGCTTTCTAAATAAATCTTAATTTATTCAGAAATTAAGATTTGCCATATTCTAAGCTATTATCTGTCTGTATGCATGTGTGTAAGTAACAGGGGAGGAAAATATGTTGTATTGAAATAAGAACTTTTTATAACTTATTTCCTAGGACCCCAGGGTTTTGGACAGCATGCTGCCTTACCTTGTGCATTTGTATGGCAACCCACACTCTAGAACCCACGCTTATGGGTGGGAAAGTGAATCTGCTATGGAAAAGGCCAGACAGGTAAGGTTTCTATATTCTTCTTATAATTTTGTTAATGTTTTCCTGCTTAGCTGTAAGTTTCTATGCTGCTGGATATTACTGAAATTTCAGAATGAATTTTATTTTCTGTTTCAAATGCAATTTAAACTGGGTTTTTTTTACAGCAAATTGCATCTCTAATAGGGGCAGATCCTCGAGAAATTATTTTTACCAGTGGAGCAACAGAATCCAACAATATAGCAGTTAAGGTAAATGATTCTACTGTAGTATCGGAATAGTATTTAACCTGGCATATGGTATGCAATCTGCTAAAAACAAGCAGAAAAAAACCTTTCTTTTAATAATTATTTAAATTATTTAAAGAACTATTTTAAATAATTGTTTAAATTATTTAAAGAACTGTTAAGATATAAAACCAACCATGATTTCTTGATTATATAATGTGATGTGAATATTTTGCAATAGTGTTAATTTACAAACCTTGTTTATATCATAAATTGTATCCAAAAATCACTTTTTTCAATAAAGGCTTTTTTTTAAAAAAAGAGCTGTAAATGTGTGTAATTGTATGTTTACAAGGCTTTATAATGAGATGAGCCTCTAATACAGTTTGGCATAAGCTTAAAAAGGTTTGCAACATACTCAGAAAGAAGCTTTGCTGAACTTAATGGGAATTACTACCAAGTAATTATGGATAGAACTGAAGCTTTAGGTTGTAATCATGCTTAGGCTGCAATCCTTATATATATTATTAGTGGGAGAATGTTCCAGTTAGGCTTCTTGATATAAAGGTATGCAGTTTTATTCTTGCTGTTAAGTAAGTCCTAGCGAACACATGGGTTATAGTTCTAGTTCTCAGTAAACATGTGCAGGATTGCACTTTGTTTCATTGAGCGTTTGACCTAGGATATGAGTAGCCTATTGCAAAGTTGACCTAATTCAGCCTGGAATATACTTAAAGCATCTGTGCTAAGCAGTCATATTATCTTTCCTTATGCCAACATATTGGACTGCAAATGTTCCTATGACTGCATGTATTTTCCTTGGTAGTTATACCCTACTATAGTCACTATTTAGAAAAAGAATATCATAGAATATTCCTTGCAATGATGAAAGCTAGAAAGTTTTATATAAATACGAATCAAATTAATCAAAAGTTGAAAAATCTATTTGACTAGTACAGTCAGTAGCATAATTCTCTGTGTACTTTTCTGGGTTCAGTGGCATTAAAACCCATTCAAGTACATATAGGATTACATCCTGAGACAATGTTGTTCACAGGTGCTTGGGACTAAGGCCCATAAAATTCAGTGGGACTTTTTCCCCACAGGAAGCACATTTAGGATCTTGTTTGCAGTGACTCCAAGCAGCCAAGTTACTGAACATTTCAAACCTCTGACTCAACGTTATTTTTTAAAAGCTAAAGTATTCCGGCATCTTTAAAATCTGCCCTCTTTTTCTTTGATTCCTTTAAAGGGTATTGCAAGATTCTATAAATCCAGAAAGAAACATTTAATTACAACACAAACTGAACACAAATGTGTGTTGGATTCTTGTCGTGCACTAGAAGCTGAGGGCTTTAAAGTTACATACTTGCCTGTAAAGAAAAATGGGATTATAGATTTAAAGGTGAGTAACTTGATGTTCGTTATACATTTTAGAATTTATTACACATAGCAATACAAGAAAAATGTTTGTCAAGTAAAAATGAGAAAGGCTGACTCTTGTTCTTCTGTCACACTGAATTGCTTCTGCAGATGTAGTAATAATAATACTAATAATAACAACTTTATTTTTGTACCCTGCTTCCATCTCCCCAAAGGGCCTTAACCTGCAACATGGTTAAAATATATAGCACATTAAAATATATAAGCAACAACATAAAATAGAATAAAACAACATTATAACAAAATAAAAAAACAAAACATCAATCAATAACCAATGAGCTCTGTGATAATGATCACTTTCTAAGCATAAAGTTAGATATGCTTGTATTCAACTAAAATGGATATGATTGAATCCAGTAAAACAAAATTAATATTGAACATAATGGAACATGTTGTAGTGAAACCATACTTGGTATTGTGAATCAAAGTATGCATTTTGCAGCCCTACTAAAATGTCCAAGGCAGTGTTTACTTAATTCCAAAATATACAACCAACAAATGATTGTTATCCAAAGAACTGTGCAGCCTTATGAATGTGCACAGGAAGTTTTCATTTACCACATCCACCCTTGAATTTTCTCAAAGTATTGCTGATGAAGACAATTGCCAATTCCTTGCTTCTCTAATGCACACACCTCTTTACATCTGACTCCTTGATGTCATTGAAACATAACTATGCCAAACTTTTTTTCTGAATCGCACCAAGGCTTAAGAAGTTTTAGTTCTGCCTTTGAAGACAGTTCGGAAATTACAATTAGTTCAACGGGCGGCAGCCAGATTACTAACTGGAGCTACATACAGGGAGCATACCACCCCCCTGTTGTGTCAGCTCCACTGGCTGCCTGTCATTTCCGAGCTCAATTCAAAGTACTGGTTTTGACCTTTAAAGCTCTATACGGTTCTGGCCCAGCTTACTTGTCCAAATGCATCAGCCTCTACGTCCCACCTCGTAATTTAAGATCATCCGGGGAGGCCCTGCTCTCGCTCCCGCCAACTTCTCAAACATGGTTGGTGGGGACGAGGGATAGGGCCTTCTCGGTGGTAGCTCCCCGTCTGTGGAATGCGCTTCCAAGCGACATACGATCAACACCATCCCTCCTGGCATTCTGGAAAAAAGTGAAATCTTGGCTGTGGGACCAGGCGTTTGCACATTAGCACAATGCAGCACTTTGGACTGGATTTGTAACAGCAAGTTGATGGATATGGCTCAATGCTCCTGTTATGTTCGAAATACTGTTTTAACTTAAGAG
Source organism: Anolis apletophallus (assembly GCA_030556195.1). Taxonomy (NCBI): domain Eukaryota; kingdom Metazoa; phylum Chordata; class Lepidosauria; order Squamata; family Anolidae; genus Anolis; species Anolis apletophallus. The sequence goes on from JARBWK010000005.1 coordinate 49,523,084, forward strand.
AATGTGTATGATGTGTTAATGTTAATTGTATTTTAATATGTTTTAATGCTGTATGTTTTTGGTTTATATTGTATTTATTATGTTGGCATCGAATTGTGCCTTTTGTTAGGCCGCTCTGAGTCCCCCCTCAGGAGTAGAGAAGAGCAGGGTAGAAATGTTGGAAATAAATAAATAAATAAATAATGGAAATTGTGAACAGATCTTATTTGGTCTGTTCACTTTTTACCATATTCAGATTTAATGTGTTTATTGCAAGTAGCTGAATTAAAATCTCAATATCATTTATAAAGAGAATTTACTTCCAGTGTTCATGTAATTTGAATTACTTCGTTCTCTTGCACTATTTCTTCCAGGACCTACAAAGTGCAATACAACCAGACACAAGCTTGGTTTCAGTGATGGCTGTGAATAACGAGATAGGAGTGATACAGCCAGTTGGTGATATCGGTGAGTAGATAATGTCTTGGCTTCAGCAAAAAAGCCCCAGAGCATTAAGATGAAATAACATTAACACAGAAGAATACAGGAAGCCTACATAACTGTGCTTGGAAACAAAACACTGACTCATTTCAATGTGTGTTCAAGATTTGCAGTGATTAGAAGAGATATCTAGAAGAGATATCTGGCAGATTTTCATGCTTGAAAAAAAAGGAAATATTTATTAGAGCTATTACTTGTTGCTCTTTTTAACAGAGCAGAAGTACAAACCTTCAGTGTTGAGATTTGTTGTGTATGCAGTTAAACCTGTACCCAATAACAGTTTAGGAATGGCCAGAAAAAAAGAGGTTCTCCTTTGGTCTTTCCCAAAATTAACATTAGGAATGATTTAGTTCAGCTGATTGGCTCTTAAATAGGTCTTAACTCCAGTACAGCTGCATGATTGAATCAGTTAGTGTCTGTATGCAAAGAGGTTTCTGTTGCCACGAATTCCTAATACATATTTGAAGAGCTCCTCTGAAAGTGAGGCCTCTGGGTCCCCTTAAAGTGGAAATAATTACTTTTATGTGTCTTGAAAATTGTCCTTAAAATAAATCTGAAGCTTTTCTTTAGATTTAACAATTTTTAAAATGAAAATTGATGTCAATGAAATGAAAATTTATGTAATGAGTATTAGTGGCTACAGAATATTTGACCCACAAAATATTTATTTCTTCAAGTTTTGTGTCATTAATCTTTCTGGCTGTTAAATATTCCTCCACTTGTTTGATTAGTTATTTACATAAAATTTGGAGAAATTGCTAATTTATTCCAAGGGTGTTGTGCAAAACCAAGGTTTGGGTGTTCATAGAGAAAACAAGTGTACCGTATCGTGTAACCAGACAAAAATTATATTTGCATTGAATGATTCTTCTTTTGTATTATAGGCCGGATCTGCAGCTCCCATAAAATTTTCTTTCACACAGATGCTGCCCAGGCAGTTGGGAAAATTCCACTGGATGTCAGTGAAATGAAAATTGATCTAATGAGTATCAGTGGCCACAAAATATATGGCCCCAAAGGTATTTTTTTTTCTCATATTATGGCATTTAATCTTTTTGCCTGTTAAATATTCTTACATTTATTGTATTAGATCTTCAAACAAAGTTTGGAGAAATAGCCAAAGGTATACTGTAAAACAAAGGTTTTGATATTTATGGAGGAAACAAATGTACAGGTCCTTCTCAAAAAATCAGCATATAGTGCTAAAGTTCATTGTTTTCCATAATGTAATGATACAAATTAAACTTTCATATATTGCACACCAACTGAAATATTTCAGGTCTTTGTTTGTTTTGTACTGATGGTTTTGGCATACAGCTCCTGAAAACCCAAAAATACTGTCTTAAAAAATTAGCATATTTGGTCGGATGGAATATGCTAATTTTTTGAGATATGTATGCCAAAATCATCAGTATTAAAACAAAAAAAGATCCGAAATATTTCAGTTGGTGTGCAATGAATCGAAAATATATGAAAGTATAATTTTTATCATTACATTATGGAAAATAATGAACTTTAGCACTATATGCTAATTTTTTTAGAAGGACCTGTATATTGGAACCAGAAAAAATAATGTTTGCATTGATTGATGTTACTTTTGTATTATAGGTTAGACCTGCAGCTGCAAATGTATATTGTTTTCTATTTTATATTATTTCAAGCTGCTGGGAGCAACAGTTTTACTGGATTCATCCCAAGGCTGTAAAATGACTTAAGGAAAAATGATTAGGAGACTTCGTTTTATCAGGCAGCTGTAATTTTTTTTCCTTTTAAGAAGTCTATTTACCTTACTGATAAATTTTAGGTGAATGAATTACAAGTTCTGTTTTTATTACTTGAATCCAGAAAAAATCTGTCTATACACATTGTCTGTGACTGCATTGAAGTACTTTTGATTTTCAGCCTAGAATGAATGGCTTTCATTCTAAGCATTCAGGGAGCTGCAGAGGAAGAGAAAATATCCCAACCTGACTTCCACTGACAGACACAGTTTCGTCTGGCATTTCTGTGAATGGAAGAACCTCGTGTAGGCCCCTTCTATACTGCCATATAATCCAGGCTATCAGAGCAGATAATCCACATTTTCTGCTTTGAACTGGATTATATGAGTCTAAACTGCCATATAATCCAGTTCAAAGCAGATAATATGCATTTATATGGCAGTACACATGGGGCTGAGTAAAGTCATTCTGCCAGTGAATTTACATATGTTCCTAGACATGTTGTGTAAATTACTTTATGTAATAGTCTTCACGCAGTTAATAAGTGCCTGCAGACTGTTCTGTTGTTGTGTTTATCTTTGGTGTAGTCTTCTATGCTTGTGTGTATGTTTGTGCATAACAATGTATTTCAAGTTTTGAAATAAGTTATGGGTATCTATGTATCTTGTGTATTGCGAAACACACTCTTTACTGAACAGGGTTGCCAGGTGAAATAAGGGATATATGTTCCTTTAATGGTCATGCAGAAGACAGAATTTCAGCCGATTTTGCTTACGTAACTAGCCACATCTGTATAATCTCCTCTTTTACACTACTATTACATAGATACCTGCCAGTCCACATGCACAGCACTATTATTGGATTCATGGCTATGTTTCTTAAAGTGCAAATGCTTAATCTTTTTTATTACTGGAGTGTGTGTGCGTATGTATGAATGCAACAGTATGTAGGGATGTCAGAAATCCTCTGTTATGTTTTGGTTCATAATGTCACATTGTTTATTCTTATTTTCTAGAATGAATTAACGATGAAGAAAGTATTGAGTTTTGATATGTTAAAGGAATAGCTACTAATTTGACAGAAAAGGTTGTGGGTAGTAGGGGAGTTTTCCATCTTTGGAAGACCATACGTATGGTTAGAATAATTGGCATAACCATAGGAAATTGATTTTGTGCTTATTTAAAACTCACCCATGTTTTTTTCTTCTTGTGACTGAGGATTTTGATGAAAGAATATTGATGCAGGGAAATAAGGCCTTTCTTTTTTTTATTTTAAAGAAACAACTATGTTTAGCGATTGGATGGCAAAATCGCTTCACATTATGAACATGAATTTATTAACACAGGGGCTTGCCCAAAATAGAGCATTGACAAATAATACCAATTGGGGAAAACTTATAGAATGCATAAGAAGGAATAAATACAAATACATACAAATTGTAGATTAATGAAATAAATTTTATTTTACTTTTCAACAAAACATTAATTGACTAAGAATCCAAAGGATCTAATAAAACCATGGAGGTAAACTAAACCCAGGAAGGTTTAAGGTTCAATAAAGGATATCACAAAGTGCCTAGGGAGTCAGGAACATTAGATTGGGGGAGTGGAAGAGTTGCTTGTTTTTTTTTTGTAGTTTGTCTATTGTATTTATTGTTTTCAAGTATGTGTTGTATAGTTACTATGTCACGAAGTATGCTTGAATACACATTGTTTGTCTTTTTTATCTGCAATAAAAACTTTTTTTATAAAAAAAAAGGGAAAGAAGGCTTTTCTCAACATTCCCAAACTTTGGAGTATGCATTGTCTTACGTTTACTAAGCACACTTTTTTCCCCCAAGGGGTTGGTGCAATTTATGTTCGGCGACGACCAAGGGTGAGAGTGGAACCCATACAGAGTGGAGGAGGCCAGGAACGAGGATTACGTTCAGGGACTGTGCCAACTCCTTTAGCTGTAGGCCTTGGGGCAGCTTGTGAATTGGCACAGCAAGAGATGGAGGTACAAAGTGCAATTCCATTTGTCTGTATAACTGATTGATCGTGCGTCTATGCTGTAGAATTAATGAGGTTGGCACCACTTTATCTGCCTTGCTTCAATGATATGGAATCCTGGGATTTGCAGTTTGGTGAGGCACTAAGCCTCTTTGGCGGAAAAGGCTAAAGAGCTTGTAAAACTACAACTCCAGTTATTGCCATAGCATGTAGCCATGGCAGTTGTGATGTCAGACTACATTAATTCTACAGTGTACAATTGTACCCTGATATCCAGTTAGCTTAGCTAGCTTTATTTTGCTGTTTTAACATAATTGCCATAGTAGAAAGTTTGCAACAAAGTTTGCAAAATACTCACCTGCTTATATGGATGAGGGCTTAACATCTCTTCCTTTATACTATAGATTGAATTTTCTTCCATATTTTCTCCTTAGTTTACAAAAAATACAATGTGCTTCAATGATCTAAGCATTAGCATCTTAATAGAACCATTTCCTGATACATTTTGATTTTAGTAATGCTGCAGTCGTTAGCTAAGTAGTTCATTTTTCTTCTTGCATGTATCAGCTACAGAGCCACCAAACTCGGAACTGCAAATATTTTGATTCCTCTGTTGCTGCTAATTAGAAAAGAGTTGTAGTTTCTAGAAGGAACACTAAACCATTTTAGTAACTAATAGGGTGTATTCCTTATCAAGGATGGAGAAACCTGACACAAAATTATACCTCTTCAGGTTTAAACATACATTAACAAAATATGGATCACTAATATAATATTTTGGATAAATAGATCAGGAGATATCTGTGGATTGGTTAATTAGCTGATTGGTATTCTTCTTTGTTTTCTAGTATGACCATAAACGAATTAGCTTATTGGCTGACAGGCTAGTTACAAAAATAATGGCAGAAGTTCCTGACGTGGTAATGAATGGAGATCCAGAGAACCGGTATCCAGGTATTGTTAGAAGAATATTGTTTTCCTTTTACTTCAGAATTTATTAAATACCAGTAATTATCTTAATTATCTTGATAATGCTCAAGGGTTCTTAACACCCCCCTCCTTCAAATAAAACAAAATTAATAAACCACTTTGTAAACTTATAGAACAGGAACGCTGTGCTGTAATTTAAAATGTAGTCAGATTTCCATATTTTCTGTGGTTTATGGTGCAGGACCCCTGAGTAGTGAAAAAACTGTGAAGGAAAAAAAGCCACTTTTTAAAAACCTGCCTTTTGTCTAGGAATTTGCCGTTTTCTCAGGTGCTCCTTTATGGTAGCATCATGTAACATCTGCATGAAGCAGCAGGGAGTGATCATCCGGAATTTTGGGGTTTGATGCCATCTGTACGCAGATGACACCCAACTCTATAACTCCTTTCCACCCACTGTTAAGAAGGCTGTTCAGGTCCTGAACTGGTGCTTGGCAGCTGTGATGATCTGGATGAGGGCGAACAAATTGAAATTGAATCCAGACAAGACAGAGGTACTCCTGGTCAGTCGCAAGGCCGAACAGAAGATAGAGTTGTAGCCTGTGCTGGACAGGGTTACACTCCCACTGAAGACATAGGTTCACAGCTTTGGAGTGATCCTGGACTCATCGCTGAGCCCGGAACTCCAGGTCTTGGCAGTGGCCAGGGGTGCTTTCATACAATTAAAACTTGTGTGCCAATTGCTCATGTACCTTGAGAAGCCAGACATGGGCATGATAGTCCATGCTCTTGTTACATCTTGAATAGACTACTGCGATGCACTCTATGTGGGGTTGACTTTGAAGACTGTTCGGTAGCTCAAAGTAGTCCCAACAGGTGGCAGCCAGATTACTCACCAGAGTGGCATACAGGGAGCATACAATCCCCCTGTTACGTCAGCTCCACTGGCTGCCAGTGTGCTACCAAGGACAATTCAAAGTGCTGGCTTTAACTTATAAAGCCCAAAATGGCTCCAGCCCAGCTTACCTATCCAAACATATCTCTCCCTATGAACCAGTTAGAGCAGTGTTTCCCAACCTTTTTTGAGCCGTGGCACACTTTTAACATTTAAAAAATTCGAGGGCACACCACCAACCAAAATGACACAAAATGACACTCTAACACAGTAAAAAACGGCTGGGGGTTGGTGGCCTGCTGGGAGCAGCTGCTGGGAGTGCCGAAGCCGGGGGAGGGGCGGGCCAGGCTGCGCCATGCCCCGCCCCTACCCGGCTTCATCTCTCCCAGCAGCTGCTCCAGCCTTGAGGAGGCAGCAGTGCCAAGCCAGCGTTTCCAGAGCCAGCACAATGCTGGCTTGGCACTGTCCCCTCAAGGCTGGAGCAGCTGCTGGGAGTGCCGAAGCCGGGGGAGGGGGCGGAGCCAGGCAGCGCCATGCCCCGCCCCCTCCCCCCAGCTTCAGCTCTCCTACAGGCCACGCCATGCCCTGCCCCCTCCCCCCAGCTTCAGCTCTCCTACAGAGGAGGAGCATGAGCGGTGGACGGGCTTCAGTGGGCGGGGCTCCTCCACGCGGCTTCAGTGAGCGAGGGGCGAGAGTCATGGTGGGAGTCATGGCGGATTAGAGGCTGGCTGGGGAAACAGCCGAAGGAGGCGGCGCCCCGGTCCCTTTTTTTTCTTCGCCACTGCCCGGCCCTTCCTCCTCCCCCAAGCAGCAGGAGGGAGGAAGGGGGGCAGAGAGCTTTTCTCGCGGCACAGCAGGAGGTCCGTCACGGCACACTAGTGTGCCACGGCACACTGGTTGAGAAAGACTGGGTTAGAGCATTAAGATCTGCTGAGGAGGCCTTGCTCTCAGTCCCATACTTTTCGCAAGTACGACTAGTGGGGACAAGAGACAAGACCTTCTCACTGGGGGCCCCTCAGTTATGGAACTCCCTCCCCAGTGATATTCGACTGGCCCCTCCCTCTTGGTTTTCAGGAAAAAGGTGAAGATTTGACTATGGAATCAGGCATTTGAAGAGTATTGTGATACAGAATCAGCATAATGCAGCAACACGAATGACGACTTTAGGGACTAGGTGTCATGTTTTTAACAGTTTTATCGTATTTATATGTTTTTATCTGTTTATTGCTTAATTGTTTTATTGCTTATATGATGCATTGTTTGTATATTTGTTTTACGCAGCACTGAATATTGCCATCTGTAAACTGCTCTGAGCCACCTTTGGGGTGAAAGAGCAGGATAGAAATATAATAAATAATAAATAAAGGTCAATCTCTGCCAGAAGTTGACCATAGAATTGTGCTGGAAGACCTGAGATTCCTAAAGAGACCATATTAATAAAATCTACAAAGTTAATCCCACAAGTGTGGAGACTGTAGTATGCAATCTTGTGTGTACTAACCTAGAAATAATACATTACATATTACACACATTATTTTCCATACTTTTATTTCCAAGAAACGCCTGAGATAGGCTTGCTGTAAAACAGAAAATATTTTTATAACAACTTTTTAAATTAGTATTCTATGTCGCTTTTACCAACGTAAGTTATCCACTTGTAAAATATATATATTGTGCAGAGAGATAGAGTAATCTTTCAAAACTATGCTTTGTTAACTTCCCAGGCTGCATCAATCTATCTTTTGCATATGTGGAAGGAGAGAGTCTGCTTATGGCACTTAAAGATGTGGCACTTTCTTCTGGAAGGTAATACTGAATGTGAAAGAGAAATAAAGGGCCTGAAGAATGGTCTGAGCATTCAGAAGCTGTTGGGGCACAATGTCTGGTTGTCATTTTACCTTGTTTGCATAAAACTGTTTCACAACCCCCCAATGCAAGCAGTTCTTTGTTCACCAACAGCATAATGGCCAAGCTTAAGAAGTCAATGAGAATGCAAACAGAGCCCTGCCCCATGAACAGATGCACATTGGTTATAAGGTGCACTATAAAGCTATTCGCCCCAAATGTGCTCCTTACTGATGGCAGGCTTGCTACGTCTGCTGACAGAGAAAGGTGTGATAAACAGGATGTCAGTGTCAATTTATGACCAACCAATCCAGAGTCCTCTTTTTAATTTGCACCAGAATTACATTGCTTCTATTCATAAAGAATTTGCTTCTAACATTATAGGTCCTTTTAAAGATTATATTAATATTTCCCAAAGTATAAACAGTATCCAAAACTGGATTTTATTGGCAGAGCACTGGAATCAAATAGAAGTGAGTTCCCCACTGTAGTCAATCAGTGCCCACAAAATTAGCTCCACAGAGCTGAGAAAGCTCAAAAGCTGATTTTCCTGGCAGCATTGAGAATAGTAGGAATAGTAGCATGCTATTTTAGTGCAGTTGGCTGTGGTAATTTTACATCCCTTATAAAAAAATAATTTGACATTTTGTTTTCATTTTCTTCAGTGCATGTACATCTGCATCTTTGGAACCATCATATGTGTTGCGTGCCATTGGAACAGATGAAGATTTGGCTCATTCATCTATAAGGCAAGGGTTTTAGTCACTTTGAGTCTTTACATTGTCATACAACTTCTTTAAAATGCAGAATGTCTCTCTGTGTGTTTAAGTATTGTGTTGCTCTTAACAAGCTCTGTTTAATTCCAGGTTTGGAATCGGCCGTTTCACTACAGAAGAAGAAGTGGATTATACTGTGACAAAATGTATACAGCATGTCAAGAGGTTAAGGGAGATGAGGTAAAATTCTAATTTTTCGACATTTAACCATTGCAGATTTTGTCTGCCATTGTCTCTGTTGTTGAGATATTGTGCTTGGATTCATTGAAATTCAGTGGTTAGAGTGGGTCAAGTCTGGGAAAGAAGAACAGTATTTGATGCCTTCCTCAGTTGAGGTTGAGGACTTGCCTTAGGCATGGAATAAATTGATTCTGGGTGTTCATGTTGGAAGCCACATGCCAGCAGCAAATGAATAAATGGTTTATTATACCAGCCATAGGCCATGACATCAAATAATATATAACCTTTAAAAGTAAAATAAGCACTTTCCAATATAAACATTAAAACTTATTCTGTATAGTGGCTCTTTAAAATTACAGTAGCAGTGACATAACAATGTCTGATTTCTATCATTCTGTCTCCATTTCTAGCCTCCGCTGTGGATTTTACTAATTTAGCTTGAAGTTTTTGGGCTGTGACAGCCCAAAAACTTCAAGCTAAATTAGTAAAATCCACAGCGGAGGCTAGAAATGGAGACAGAATGATAGAAATCAGACATTGTCATGTCACTGCTACTGTAATTTTAAAGAGCCACTATGTGGCAACCTTTAATGTTGTATTTTTGGAATAATTCACTAACAAGTCACAGATAACTACTGACTGCTGCCACTACTTGGTTTCATTTACTAAAGAATGACCAATATTGTCAACAATATCTTCAAGACTTAACGTCTGTAGCCCTTAAAAAAGCATTTAAGGCCCTGTGCTTCCAAACATTCCAGCAGTGAGTAGAGGCAACTCCCAAATATGCAGAGCCATTTACTTCTGGTATGAGGCCTGTGGTATAAGCTGCATCTACATTGTAGCATTAATGCAGTTTGACAACACTTTAATTGTAATGGCACAATGCTGTGGAATTGTGGGAGTTCTAGTTTCATGATGCACCAGACTTCGTTGTCAGAGGAGGCAAAAGACCTTGTAAAATTTTGTTAGCTGCTCTGATAGACAGGGATTTGAGCTTTTTTAGGCTTCTACGTTGTGCATCGAAACAGCTTCCCTTACTAGGCTTGTAAGGTTTAGTTGCTTCTGCATGGAACAAATAAGGTTTAAGGGAAGTAATAATTTGCTGATAATCCTCTATTGGGTCCATAGTACATTTGAGGATCTTATCTCAGCAAGTTCCCAATATTTGTCCATTAAGTAGGTCCATAACTTTGATGCTCAAGGGCTCAGACCACTTGGGCTGTCTAGGCCCTGTGGAGACCAGGTCCATTGGATATTTATTTGGCAATATGGACTACTCTATCTTTGTTTTTATGACTAATTTAAGGGGGTGATCACCTGGGTGTATGCCCACTGTAAAAGCTTGGACTGTTGATAGCAACACAGGTGAGATTATAAAATAATCCAGTACACTTCCCCTGCTTACTGAGTAGTAAGTATATAGGCTGGATGACTCCTCTAAATAGCTACCATTCATGATTAGTAAAAAAATGTTTATAAGTTAGCAGGGATAGTTCCAACCCATTTTATTAAATTTCAATCTCTTGCATTTCTATTAAGTGAAAATTGGTTCTCTAAATAAAACCCAAAATGCTGAGCTAGTATCTCATTTGATTTTCCCATTCTTGGATTGAAATCACCTCCCAATACAATGTTCGTATTTTCCAGACCAGCAGTCCTATCTCCCAAGGCGGTATCTAAAAACTGCCATACCTCTCTTTGGTGGACTGCACCGAATTTACTGTGGGCACATAGATGTTAATATAAAATAAAACTGGGTTACTCTTAAGTTTTATCTGGAAGGCTAGTATATTATGTATTATTAGACTGATCAGTCATAATTTGATACTCAGCTTCTAGTTCTACTAAAACTAAAATTGCTAAACCCCCACAGCAGCACCCCAACTTATTCCATCTCACTGCTGCCACTGCAAAGCTTCTAAAATCCTACAAATTAAAATTTGTGGCATCCTCCACCCAAGTTTCCTGTAACAGTATAATAGAGAACTCCTGTAAATATTCTGCAAACTTTTTATCCACTAAGTCCTAAGAATTACCATCTCACTGCAACGCGGAGGAGGGCTTTTTCGATTATAGCTCCTATCTTGTGGAATGCGTTGCCTTCTGGAATCCGTGCCCTTTCAAGTTTGCTGGCCTTTCGGAAGGCATGCAAGACATTATTGTTCCAACAGGCGTTTGGCTCCTAAGAACTGTCAATTTCTTTGACAGTATCCTGCCCTCCCTGATATTATTTGTATTTCATGGTCGTTGTTTTAACCCTAACAATTTTAATTGTAGCTGTGAATGTTGTTGTTATGGTATTTTACTTTATTGTTGTTTTTATTGCTTGTAAGTCACCCCGAGCCGAATGGGAGTGGCAATTGATAAATTCGAGTAAATAAATAATTTTCCGACCCATCCCGATACAATCCAGGACAGAATCTTTAGCTCCTTTGCTGTTTTCCTTCCTATATTGTTCAAGTTGTTCAATTCAGTTAGGTTTAATTCAGCCTAAATAGGCTCTACTAGCTTATCATGCTGTCTCTTCGTCAGATTTAACAACCCTCCTATGGGAGGATGGAGGTGGACAAGTGTCTTAAATACTATTCCCAACTAGAGTAGACCTGTTGGCTCAATGTGTTGAAATAAATATTGAGCCACTATTCAATAATGGATTAATCAATTGAGTTGGGAGTATCAGTAGGATTCAAACAATATACTACACAGAATTCATATTTCTTCGGATGCAGCTATTTTTAAATAACATTCTGTTCTTACAAATTCCTCAACATTTATTCATGTCAGATGTTAGTTGTATTTCTAGGTAATGACTGCAGATTTTCCTTCTCGTTTTACAGTCCGCTGTGGGAAATGGTACAGGATGGCATTGATTTGAAGAGCATTAAATGGACGCAGCATTAAAGAAAGGAGATGCCTTATAAACATAGACTGCACAGATGTGGACTGAATGGATGTATTCTGTACATTCCCAAAGAAAACTATGTGGCACCTATTTCAAAATGCACAACATCTCTGACAAGTGAATGGCTATTTCTGAATACAGAATCCGAGAAATAAATCTTAAACATGTAATCAGACCTATATTACACAACAAATATACAGGGACATCTGGTTCCTTGTGCCAAAGAAATTACTGCATTTTAATTTGAAGGTCAACATAGTATGTCAAGTAAATGTGCTCTGAAAAATATTTCTATGATTTTTTTTCTCCCCAAATCGCAGTGCATCTGTTTCATCAACATTTATTCTGTAGCAGAAAAATGTTTTAGATGTACTATATGGTGAGAAGTAAACCTTTTATCCAAGGTAATTTTCCATCTAAAAATCCTATGTCATATTTTTGATCAGTGGTGTGTACTTTATAATAATGAGTACAACTATGGCAAGGCTAAATAGTGATTGAATAAAGATGACTTTGCTCATAACAATAACAATTGGACTGCCTTTTCATAAACTAACTTTTAAGATTGTAAAGATGGTTTTCAAATAATTGCCACATATACATCAATGGACTAGACACTGATGTGAGTGTGGCCATGGTAGTCAACTGTCTTGTTACATCCTGAATAGATTGCTGTAATGTGCTCTACATGGGGTTGCCTTGGAAGACTGTTCGGAAGCTCCAAGTAATCCAATGGATGGCAGCCAGGGAGCATACAACTCTCCTATTACGTCAGCTTCACTGGATGCCAATCTGCTAACAAGCACAATTCAAAGTGCTGGCTTTAGCCTATAAAGCTCTAAATGGTTCAGTTCCAGCTTATCTGTTTGAATATATCCCCTTCTATGAACCATCTCGGGCATTAAGATCTGCCAGGGAGGCCCTGCTCTCGTTCCTGCCTTCTTTGCAGGTGGAACTGGTGGGGTCAAGAGACACGGCCTTCTCAGTGGTGGCTCCTTGGCTGTGGAGCTCCCTCCCTAGTGAAATCAGATCACTAGGGAGGGATCTGATCTTCAGAAAAAAGCTAAAAACGTGGTTGTGAGACCAAGCTTTTGGATAGCAATCTCCCATTGCCATATGTGAATGCGGATTAGTGCAATGACAATTGGAATGGCCTTCAACTTTGGTATTAAATTACGTGATTTTAATCAGTGATTTTAATGTTTGATATGTTTTTAGTGCTTGGTTTTAATGTATTTATTTTGTCTGATGTATAATTGTGTGGCATCGACTCGTGCCTTATATATAAGCTACTCTGAGTCCGCTTCGGGGTGAGAAGAGCAGGATATAAATATGGAAACTAAATAAATGTGAAAAAAGCAATGGAATACTTAAGTGGAATTCACAATAGCAAAATAAATCAGCCTCGATATATAAGATATTGTACCTCAGAACTGCATGTGATTGACCCCCTTAGCACTATATTATTTATTTATTTATTTCAGGATTTTACCCCGCTCTTCTCAACCCCCGAGGGGGGACTCTGAGCAGCTTACAGTAAGGCACAATTCGATGCCCACACAGTAACAATATAAAACCCCAGAACCCTTCAACAATTAAAATACATTAAAATACAATTACATTAGCATCATAGGCATTCATTCCAGATTAAAACAATGTTCTGTCCATAAAAGCATTGGCCCTATTCATCCACTTTCCATTAAAATCCCATCTAAAATGCTGCCTTGTGCTGGTGTGCAAACGCCTGGTCCCATAGCCAGGATTTTACTTTTTTCCTGAATGCCAGGAGGGATGAGGTGCATCGTACATCAATAGGGAGCGCATTCCACAGGCGGGGAGCTACCACCGAGAAGGCCCTCACCCCCACCAGCCGCATTTGAGAAGTAGGCGGGTGCGAGAGCAGGGCCTCCCCGGATGATCTTAGATTACAAGGTGGGACGTAGCGGCTGATGCGTTCGGACAAGTAAGCTGGGCCAGAACCGTATAGATCTTTAAAGGTCAAAACCAGCACTTTGAATTGAGCTCGGAATTGGACAGGCAGCCAGTGGAGCTGACACAACAGGGGGGTGGTATGCTCCCTGTATGTAGCTCCCGTTAGTAATCTGGCTGCCGCCCGCTGGACTAATTGCAATTTCCGAACTGTCTTCAAAGGCAGCCCCACGTAGAGTGCGTTGCAGTAATCTATTCGGGATGTGACCAGAGCGTGGACGACCGTAGCCAGATCAGACTTCCCAAGGTATGGGCGCAGCTGGCGCACGAGTCTTAACTGTGCAAAAGCTCCCCTGGCCACCGCCGAGACCTGGGGTTCCAGGCTCAGCGATGAGTCCAGGATCACTCCCAGGCTGCAAACCTGCGTCTTCAGGGGGGGTGTAACCCCATCCAACACAGGCTGTAACCCTATGCCCTGTTCGGCCTTACGACTGACCAGGAGGACCTCTGTCTTGTCTGGATTTAGTTTCAATTTGCTAGCCCTCATCCAGTCTGACACAGTGGCCAAGCACTGGTTCAAAGTCTGGACAGCCTCCTTGGTGACAGGTGGGAAGGAGTGACAGATCTGGACGTCATCTGCGTACAGATAACACCTTACTCCGAAACTCCGAATGATCTCTCCCAGCGGTTTCATGTAGATGTTAAATAACATCGGGGACAGAACTGAACCCTGAGGGACTTCACAAGACAACGGTTGTGGGGTCGAACAGGTGTCACCCAGTAACACCTTCTGGGTACGACCCTCCAGGAAGGATTGGAGCCACTGCAAAGCAGTACCCCCAAGCCCCATATCTGTAAGGCGACCCAGAAGGATACCGTGGTCAATGGTATCGAAAGCCGCTGAGAGGTCCAGCAGAACCAACAGGGACACACTCCCCCTGTCAAGTTCCCGACGTAGATCATCTACCAAGGCAACCAATATTACTTATATTACTTTTCTGAGTCCCCTTCGGGATGAGAAGGACAGCATATAAATGTTATAAATAAAATAAATAAAAAATAATATACTGGACTGAAATTGTATTGATAGCCACACATTTCCCCTGCCCAAATTCAAACTGACATCGCTTTTTTCCTCAGGGTTACTGCCCTTTCTCCAGTTGAACCCGACCAAGAGTGAGGGAGTCAATGTATCAAACATTTAGATAAATGGGGACACTTGTTGGATGGATTATGCCCCCACACAACCTGACCCATCCCCAATGGATGAGGCCTTTTTTGCTATTTACAGTATGTCCTTACATGACAAACTATCTGAAACTTGTGAAAGATAGCTGCAGCAAAGAGATACATATGTTTGCAGGAGACAGAGATGTCAGCAAAATAATTTTAAAACAAAGTTGAAATAATGTTTTCCTATTGTTAATGAAAAAAATAAGCCTCTAAAAGTAATCTTTAATAGTTTGAGTTGTGAATAATTATTAGACAAGTTGGTTGTTGCTCTACGCCAGTGTCTCTCAAACTGTGCTCCTCCGGGTATTTTGGACTTCAGCTCCCAGAAATCCCAGAAAGTTTACCATTTGTTATTAAGTGTGGAAACTGAAGTCCAAAACATCTGGAGGAGCACAATTTGAGAAATTCTGCTCTACGTTTTATCACATTAGTAGTGGCTTTCTGTTCCAACATGAAATAGTGATTTGTAAATTACATTCAGCCTTAGAAAGGCAAGGCCCCAATTAACAAATCTTGCCAAGAAATCCCTGTAACTGGGTCACATAAGTGAGATATGACTTGAAGGCACAAAACAACAAGCAACAATTAAAAGCCTACTTGTTCCATGCAAACACTTGTAAACTGCGGCTACTCAAATTCCATCATTTCAGGAGTGAAACAAAAACAAACAAAGCTCGTATATTCTTTTCATCTTTGTTTTTAGTCGTTATTGTGCTTTTCCTGCATGGCAAGGGGTTGGGCTAGATGGCCCATGTGATCCCTTCAAAATCTTAATATTCTATGTTTCCAGGGTATGTGTGTGTGTGTAAACTATACATATATATGCATATATATAACACACACCTCTCTCATACATACACACATATTATGTGTGCATATTACTGTGTATGTATCTCCTGGAGTCTATTCAAAGATTATTCCTTTTTTCAATTGACCCCAGCAGGTAGATATAATATACACATATACATACATACAAACAAACACATATTATATTTTATTTATTTCAATTATTTATAACCCGCCCTTCTCTACTCAGAGCAGCTGACAAAAGACAACAATTTGATGCCAAATAAACAACCGTTAAACAACAATACATCCTAAATACATTAACATAGATTAAAAACCAATTAAATATCAATGACTAAAACACATCATCTGAGCTCCACATTCATCAGTTGTCCAAGCCAATCCGCAGTCCATTTCCATAACCTTGTCATTATTATTGTCTGCCTGCTGCCCAACATTTAACCAAATGCCTGGTCCCAATGCCACATCTTTAACTTTTTCCTAAAGGAAAGGAGGGAAGAAGTTGATCTCATTTCGCTGGGGAGCGAGTTCCATAGGCGAGGGACCACCACCAAGAAGGCCCTGTCCCTCGTCCTCGTATTTGCGACAAAGGTGGGATCGAGAGCAGGGCCTCCCCGGAAGATCGTAAATTTCGAGGTGGGACATAAGGGGAGATATGTTCGGACATGTAAGCTGGGTCAGAACCAGAACTTATACACTCTTAATCTTTGTTTTCAATAGGGCTACTATGCATGGGCAAACCTGGGCCTTCTTTCCAGGTGTTTTGGACCCCAACTGCCACCATTCCTAACAGGCCTTTTCCTTTCCCCCCTCAGCAGCTTAAGCGTATGAGGGGGGAAAGGAAAGGGCCCGAGGCTGTTAGGAATGGTGGGAGTTGAAGTCCAAAACACCTGGAGAGAAGGCCCAAGTTGGCCCAGGCATGTATCTGCCATTTCTCACCATAGCCATGAATATTCTCCCTCCCCTCCAGTCCCTTGCTTCATAATTTACAGAAAATAGTATTGAAAATCCCCTTCAGTATAGGATTCTGTTGCTTCTATATCAGGCATGAGGGAAAAGTGGCTGAGGGGGGAAAGGAAGGAGCCTGAGGCTGTTAGGAATTGTGGGAGTTGGAGTCCAAAATACCTGGAGGGCCCAAGCTGGGCCAGGCCTGCTCTTTAGTATGCTTAAGTGGCCGAGGGGGAAAAGGGAGGAGCCTGAGGCTGTTAGGAATGGTGGGAGTTGGAGTCCAAAACACCTGGAGGGCCCAAGCTGGGCCAGGCCTGCTCTATAGTATGCTTAAGTGGCTGAGGGGGGAAAGGAAGGAGCCTGAGGCTGATAGGAATTGTGGGAGTTGGAGTCCAAAACACCTGGAGGGCCCCAGCTGGGCCAGGCCTGCTCTTTAGTATGCTTAAGCGGCTGAGGGGGAAAAGGAGGGGGCCTGAGGCTGTTAGGAATTGTGGGAGTTGGAGTCCAAAACACCTGGAGGGCCCAAGTTGGGCCAGGCCTGCTCTATAGTATGCTTAAGTGGCTGAGGGGGAAAAGGAAGGGGCCTGAGGCTGTAAGGAATGGTGGGAGTTGGAGTCCAAAACACCTGGAGGGCCCCAGCTGGGCCAGGCCTGCTCTATAGTATGCTTAAGTGGCTGAGGGGGAAAAGGAAGGAGCCTGAGGCTGTAAGGAATGGTGGGAGTTGGAGTCCAAACACCTGGAGGGCCCAAGTTGGGCCAGGCCTGTTCTTTAGTGTGCTTAAGTGGCTGAGGGGGGAAAGGAAGGGGCCCGAGGCTGTTAGGAATTGTGGGAGTTTGAGTCCAAACACCTGGAGGGCCCAAGTTGGGCCAGGCCTGCTCTTTAGTGTGCTTAAGTGGCTGAGGGGGAAAAGGAAGGAGCCTGAGGCTGTAAGGAATGGTGGGAGTTGGAGTCCAAACACCTGGAGGGCCCAAGTTGGGCCAGGCCTGCTCTTTAGTGTGCTTAAGTGGCTGAGGGGAAAAAGGAAGGAGCCTGAGGCTGTTAGGAATGGTGGGAGTTGGAGTCCAAACACCTGGAGGGCCCAAGTTGGGCCAGGCCTGCTCTTTAGTGTGCTTAAGTGGCTGAGGGGGAAAAGGAAGGAGCCTGAGGCTGTAAGGAATTGTGGGAGTTGGAGTCCAAACACCTGGAGGGCCCCAGCTGGGCCAGGCCTGCTCTATAGTATGCTTAAGTGGCTGAGGAGGAAAAGGAAGGAGCCTGAGGCTGTAAGGAATTGTGGGAGTTGGAGTCCAAACACCTGGAGGCCCCAGCTGGGCCAGGCCTGCTCTATAGTATGCTTAAGTGGCTGAGGGGGAAAAGGAAGGGGCCTGAGGCTGTAAGGAATTGTGGGA
Source organism: Anolis apletophallus (assembly GCA_030556195.1). Lineage (NCBI taxonomy): Eukaryota > Metazoa > Chordata > Lepidosauria > Squamata > Anolidae > Anolis > Anolis apletophallus. The sequence goes on from JARBWK010000005.1 coordinate 49,541,106, forward strand.
GTTGGAGTCCAAACACCTGGAGGGCCCCAGCTGGGCCAGGCCTGCTCTATAGTATGCTTAAGTGGCTGAGGGGGAAAAGGAAGGGGCCTGAGGCTGTAAGGAATTGTGGGAGTTGGAGTCCAAACACCTGGAGGCCCCAGCTGGGCCAGGCCTGCTCTATAGTATGCTTAAGTGGCTGAGGAGGAAAAGGAAGGGGCCTGAGGCTGTAAGGAATTGGGGGAGTTGGAGTCCAAACACCTGGAGGCCCCAGCTGGGCCAGGCCTGCTCTGTAGTATGCTTAAGTGGCTGAGGGGAAAAAGGAAGGAGCCTGAGGCTGTTATGAATTGTGGGAGTTGGAGTCCAAAACACCTGGAGGGCGCAAGCTGGGCCAGGCCTGCTCTATAGTATGCTTAAGTGGCTGAGGAGGAAAAGGAAGGGGCCTGAGGCTGTAAGGAATTGTGGGAGTTGGAGTCCAAACACCTGGAGGCCCCAGCTGGGCCAGGCCTGCTCTATAGTATGCTTAAGTGGCTGAGGGGGAAAAGGAAGGGGCTTGAGGCTGTCAGACCTGAAAACCTGGCTCTTCCGCCTAGCGTTTGGGGCCTGATCGGTACCTTGAATGACTGAGCCTCTCCTTGCCGTCTGTATCTATGTTTTTAAAATTGATGTACATTGATGTATTTTGGGGTTTTTAAATGATGTAAGTCGCCCGGAGCACCGGTGGTGGAGGGCGACTCACAAATATTAAAGTATTATTATTATTATTATTATTTAGTATGCTTAAGTGGCTGAGGGGGAAAAGGAAGGGGCCTGAGGCTGTTAGGAATGGTGGGAGTTGGAGTCCAAAACACCTGGAGGGCCCAAGTTGGGCCAGGCCTGCTCTTTAGTATGCTTAAGTGGCTGAGGGGGAAAAGGAAGGGGCCTGAGGCTGTTAGGAATGGTGGGAGTTGGAGTCCAAAACACCTGGAGGGCCCAAGTTGGGCCAGGCCTGCTCTTTAGTATGCTTAAGTGGCTGAGGGGGAAAAGGAAGGGGCCTGAGGCTGTTAGGAATGGTGGGAGTTGGAGTCCAAAACAGCTGGAGGGAAGGCCCAAGTTGGCCCAGGCCTGGGTGAGGCCTTAAGCCTGGGCCTGGTCGTAGACGGGCAGGCCCTCTTAGGCCGCGCCCCCTTTTAAGCCACGCCCCCTCCCTCAGCGGAAGGCAGGGGCCTGGAGGCGGCGCAGGCGGGCGGCCATTTTGTGGCGCTGCGCGGTGGCTGGCGCTGGGCTCAGCGCGGGGAGCGGGGCTTGAGTGGCGGCGAGTCCCTCTCTTTCTAATCCCTTTCCTCCTCCTCCTCTCCCCCCCCCGTGCAGGCCGCTCGGTAAGAACCCAGAGGCAGCCGCGGCCGGCCCTCCGTCTCCTGGGGAGGACGTGCCCGGCGCAGGCCTCTTCCCACACAAAGGCAGGCAGTCAGTCAGTCAGTCAGGCGGGAGGGCGGGAACTAGGCCTGAGAGGGGCACTCCCTCCGTCCAGAGGAATGTGGGCTCTGTGAGGAGGTGTGTTGCGTGGCTGGGCCGCTTGTGGGGCCCCTTTCCTTTGGTGAGGTGTGCCTGCAGGTGAGTATGGTAGGATCCTTCTTCCCCAGGTGGGATGAGAAGGGAGCCAGGGTGACCCCCCGTCTCTCTCTGCTGGCGTCCTCTTCTTCCTCGGGGGAGAGAAGGAGAGAGAGAGAGAGCGCGCTTTGAAGCCCAGCCTGTTCTCTTCAGAGGAACCAAAATGGCTGGGCTGCAGGCCTCAACCTGAGCTGCAGTGTTTAGGCCTCGATTCCCTGGCCTTCCCCATCTAATTAAGTGTGCCACCCTTGTGTTGTGGTAGATTGTGATGTTTTAGAATGGTTCTTCTATCTATATACTGCTGTCTTCACAGATTTTTTTTGTTTTGTAAACAATGGCTTGTGTTTGTGTGTGTTTTTTTAAATAAAGAAAATGTGAATGAGCCTAGTGCAGGCCTGGGCAAACTTGGGCCCTCAGGTGTTTTGGACTCCAACTCCCACAATTCCTAACAGCCTACCGGCTGTTAGGAATTGTGGAGTTGGAGTCCAAAACACCTGGAGGGCCCAAGTTTGCCCAGGCCTGGCCTAGTATCTAATTGTGTTACGGTGTAAATGCAAGACCTGAAGCGGTGACATGAAGTGATGTTTGCGAAGCTGGTTTCGGTGCCGAGTTGGAAAGGAAAGGCTCAAAAGAGCACGTTTGGCTTGACTTCGTTTACCTGCTTAGCTCGGTTCTTTAAATACTGTGGAATGGATTAGTATATTGAATTAAATGAGGAAAACCACACGGTGCGGATAGGTTTAACCCTGGGCGAATTGCACGGCATTTAGTGTATTGTTGTGAGGACTGGCTCGAAAATACACTTCTCTTTCGCAATGTATTTGAATAGCTTCTGTTCTGCTGTAAAAATTGAGAATTTAATGTGTTGTTGAAGACTTCCATGGCCGGAATCACTAGGTTGCGGTGAGTTTTTCGGGCTGCATGGCTATGTTCCAGAAGTTCTCGCTCCTGACATTTCGCCCACATCTGTGGCAGGCATCCTCAGAGGTTAAGCTCTTCTGCCGCAGGACTGAAGACGACAAGTCAGAGGTTTGAATCTGGAGAGAGTGTGGATGAGCTCCCCTGCCAGTTCCCTATGAGAGAAGCCTCCCATAAGGATGGTAAAACATCAAAACATCAGGGCGCACCCTGGGCAATATCCTTGCAGATGGTCAATTCTCTCGCACCAGAAGCAACTTGCAGTTTCTCAAGTCGCTCCTGACACGAATAAAAAAAATCTTCAGAGGTTGACAGGTCTGCAGGAAACTAAGCAAGTGAGGCTTATATATCTGTGGGATGTCCAGGGTAGGAGAAAAAGCTCTTGTCTGCTTCATAAATTAGTAAATAAAGAGGAACATTCAAAAAGCAGGGGACATCCAGACAAGAATCAATTAGGCCAGTTAATACCTCCCCAACAAAGATTTTCCCCAGGCAGCAACCAGCCAGGCTTTGAAGTTGCAAAGCCATTAGATGCTAATCAAGGTGGCTATTTGCAACATTCACACTTGCCTCAAGCAGACAAGAGTTCTTTCTTCCACCCTAAACATTCAACAGATATATAAACCTCACTTGTCTAGTTTCCAACAGACCTCACAACCTCTGAGGATGCCTCCCATAGGCGTGGGAGAAACGTCAGGAGAGAATGTTTCTGAAACATGACCATACAGCCCAGAAAATTCACAGCAACCCATTGGCATTTTATTTTGCAGGGTAGAAATTTATTTGAAATATTACTGTCACAGCAATGCATAGTTGACATTAATTGGCTAATTGTAGAATGAGCATATGTGCTTTTGAAGGGTTTTTTCCCCCCATTGGCAAGAAGGTTTTGATTATTCCTATTATCTTTGGCTCTTCCATTGTGAATTCTCCTAATGTTGCTCATCTTCCTAGTCCTTCCTCTCCTTGTGGGGTAGGGAACAGTGAATTGTGGTCTTAATAGCATTTTGTGGACAGTAACCAGTGTGCTGAAGGTTACATTGAGATGTTACTTTTTGTAGCTGCATATGTTGTGCATTTCATTCATCCTAGGATGTTATCCTAGTTTTCATAGAGTGTTGATATGTGTTTCAGAATTCAAACATGTTGGGATAAAGTTGCCTCAATCATTGGTCAAGATCAGAAATAAATGAACATTGCAGAAAGCCTGAGTGTGCATATTAGTGCATTTTCCCCCCAAATGGCTTTGATTTGTGCTTCCGTTTCTTAATATATTATTGGAATTTATACATGGAGTATAAAAAACAGGCTATAGAGATGCGGAGAATACTGTTGACAGCTTATTCTACTCAGTAAAGTCAATGAGACACACATTTCCAGGCTCGTGTCATTTCTTCTATAATGTCTGTGTAGAAAATCTGTGAATCAAATAGAAATGAAGTAAATAATATTTAGAATTGGGCCAAAATCGTTCACCAAGCTAATGGTTTTCAGTTAAACAAAATGTTGTAAGTGGTTTGAGACCTAGTGAAAAATGTCAGTAAATTACTGTGTAAATGAACATGTTTACTGTGAGTTGCTTTTAAAACTGATTAATTTAGAAAGCCGTCAGATTTTCAGTTTCCATGCACATTTGTTGTTCAGACTAACGTTTTGACATAAATTCTTGTGGGAATTTTTACTTTTTGTGATGATGATTGTTGGGTTCTGTTTTGGAAGCTGTGTTTTGATAAATGATTAGGTGGCTGCTGTGGTCAGCAAGTGCTTTGTTTAAATTAAGCCTCGTAACAATAGAAAAGAGTTAGGGCGAGGTACAAAAATGACATTGTGTATCAAGTTGTTCAGGTGGACGTAATTCCTTGTTTTTTTGTTTCTCTAAATCAAAATTCTCAGATGACATTAGAATTCTATGTATTGAGGTACTTCACTGTATGTATAAACATGCTGATTATGAAATATTGATTGGTCCAGTGCTCAGAGTTAGATTGTCCTCTTTGAGGCCTGTATTGGATCACACCAGTGGTTTTTGTAACTCTAAAATTAAATGATGTGTCAAACATTATCATAGTAAAACAAATAGAAGTGTGTTCCAAATTATATGGAGTTTAATTTGATTTCAGCAAATGTGGTAGCAATTAATGAATGTGTTTGGTTCTATAAAGTTCATCTTCACTTAGCAAACTGTGTAGAATTAGACAAGCTGCCTTGTAAAAAGCTTTCCATTCTTTTTCAAAGAGGAGAAAAAGAAATGAACTCTCTTTCTGAAACAAATACTACCTGGAAAGTACTATTAAAAGAAGAACTTATGTAATGAATGTATGTTTTCAGGCTTTTACATTTGTATTTATTCTCATGTCGATGTTTTGGCTCAAAATAAAACTGATTTCTTTATTAAAGTATGTGATGCAGTGAAAGAAAGAAATGTCTTACACGTTCTTTAAATTGGTGGTTGCCATGTGTTGGAGTGCCCTATTATGGTCATGGGCCCAAACTTTGATAATACACAGTTCATTGTGGACTGTTGACTCCAGTTGTCTGTTCCCTGCATTGATTTTTGCCTCCATTTATTCTTTATTGCAGTCTAAAAGTTGGTTTTAATTGGTTGCCCACAGGATTGACTTGGCTTCTGCTACTTGTTAAGGAAAAAAACACCTCTTCTTGCAGGTAAGAGACTCTGAAGATATATTTTTGCTTAGAGTTGGGTAATCAGTACTCCTCAAGTCTGTTTTAATAAATAAATTTGTTCTAGAAGTTTAAATGCCTAAATTATATAGTGATTTTTTCATGTTTGGACCCAGTTGTGATTATTTTTGTAACCATTTTTGTGGAAAGACTTTCTTTTTGGCTTTTGTCATGTAGTGATTTTAAAATTTCTATTATAATGCCAGCATATAGCAGTTGTGATAATACTTGTCAAAAGTAGCCATGTAAATGTTTTAAAATAGGCTTTTCCAGGGCGTTCCTATGACTTAGCTGGTTCTTTTTATTAAAATGGTTTCCTATTTGTTGTTTGGATTCATTTTGTTATATTTGTACTTTTAGTCAGAAATGATAGCCAAATATCCTTTTTGTTGATACTGTTGCTGCTGCTTTGTGCTTTCAAGTTATTTCTGACTTATGGTGACTGAAAAGTGATCTTATCACGGATTTGTTTAAACGGGGGATATCTTTGCCTGCCTCAGAGGCTGAGAGAATGTGGCTTGGCCAAAGTCAGCTGGTGGGTTTTTATGGCCAAATGAGAATTTGAACTCCATCTCAAGAGTCCTAGTCCAACAGTCAAACCAATAGATCACACTGGCACTTTTTGTTGACAGAAACAACATAATTTACAATTATATTTGGATCTCTTTTATTTAGATTAAGAAATGCAGATATTGCAGTCATATCTATAATCTAGAAAACTGGAGCTATGTGCTAATTAGCCTTTTACGTAATTTAAAAAATGGTTGTGTTAGATTGTACATGCCATTATGCTTTGACTTTAAAAAGAGTCATATGACTTTATTCAAGCAAAGTCATGTAATGTTATGGAGGTATTCAGTCTTTTGCGCATGCTGATTATAGATGATTATATTTGGAAATTGTTTTACTGCACTTTTCTATTTAAAAGAGTGTTATCAAAATTTAATACATTAATAAATATAAACAACAGCTCATCATAAGAGTGAACACTTAATTCAAATTAGAAAAGAAAAAAGTTATGTTGAAATCGATCTTCATGATTAAAGATGGATTCAAGTCAGTCTTTCAGAGTTGTGATACCATGTTAGAAAATATCCTGTTCCTCAATGTCTGTCCATAATTTCTTCTGTGGGGAAACATGGATCTAGCTTTTAAGGTTTATCTTAGTGTTTAAGCAGGTTGAAAAGGAGTACAAAATGATATATACTGTTATCTCAAGACTGCTTATGGTTGCAGAGTAGGTTCTGAATGTTCTGGTATGTTTTCATTGGCTCACTGAATAGAGGTGACTGGAAATGCAAATGTTGTTCTTTTTGTGGAAACGGTCTTGTTTTCGGATCTCCCACCTTCCTTTAGTCAAAATAGTGGGCCACCATAAATCCAGCCCATTAGTGAAGTAGATGGTATAAGTTAAACCAAATTTCAAACTGGACAATGAGCTTTGTAATGGGTCTTAAACCTGTAAATTCCTCAGTAACAAACGTGGACTTTCAGACATTGGATGGAATATTTAAATAGTACTTAAAATACGTTTTGTTGATACCATAGGTACTTCTGTAACACCTTTGTTACTAGATAACATTACTTACAGACCCTTTGCTCATTGTACAGAATTGCTTTAGACTTTTTAAATCTAATTATTCTACTGAGGAGTGCCTGTTTGATTTTTGCTACTGACATTACAGCTAGTCATATATATGGATTCTCTGTCAAATAAAAGTTTACACTGAATTGTCTTTTAGGCCTTGTAATGCATTTGTATTTATATAAAGTACAAATGCAATAGAGACATTATTCTCCGGTTTACTATATAATGGTTCATTCATTTTCCACTCACTTCTACGTATTTTACATAATTCTGGTTTTATATGCAAAATTGGGAAAAACCAGAATTGGTGACAGTTTTTCAAAGTAATACTGCAAATCCTTGGTAAAAGTTAAGAAAATTGCATGCCCACTTTTATGTACCTACCCACATTTTTCTTCTGTTAATTCCGATTTTATTAATATTTCAGCAGATAATTGGTACTAGTTTTCTAGTAGGTGCATATGATAATAAACCGAGTACTCCATTACAGTACAATACATATTAAATATGACTATTATACAAGAACACAAATTAAATGCTTTCCTTATTTAATAGTAGTATATTAGTAGAGTTTGCAATAAATTATTTTAACATACTATCAATTCCCACTAATTTGTTACAGTGGATTTCGATTCTAGTTTTGACTTTTAGAAATTAACAAAGACTGACAAATTCCTTTTATGATATTGATTAGGGATAAAAAAAGGTTTTAGAATTATCTACCCTATTAGTCACTTAAAAATGCAATGCTCAATGACTGTGACTTCTGAAAATTTCACATTATTTATTATTGAAGTTTTCTTATTACAATAAATATAATTGAGTTAGAAAAGTGAAAAATATTCTGAATATACCACCTTTATCAGCCCCATGTGTATAATTCCATCAAGGGTTACATTTCAGTTCCAGTAATTAATACAACCAGTTCTGTATTTGTTGTCATTGATGTTATTATTAATATTTATTCACTTTATTAGTACTCAACTTCACGCCCAATATTACTACTCTAGGTCACTTACAATTACAGTGATTACAATATAGTTGAAACATACGAAAGTGTCAACATTGTAATAGAATTAAAACTATTAATGTTATTAAAATAATTTAAAACATTTTCTTAGATAATCAAAAACAGTGAAAACACTACAATTTAAAATAATGTAGTTCCTGTTTATAAAGCCTTTTCTTGAAAGCCTTTAGTTCCAAAATATGTCCAAAATCCCTGGTGATGGAAGCAAGGAGAAGAATGCCATTTAACATAGAATATAGTTGGCAGGACTATTTGTTATGCTAAATATTTATCATAGAACATCATGAAGTGTGAATGTTCTACACTATGGTGTATATGTTGTCATAAGGATTACATTGTAATTGCCTTACGCAGTTATCCTTAGTCTCGCCATTAATGAAATGACCACACCTTAAGAAAAGATTGGCATTATTAATAAAACGTTTTTAATGGTACTGTCTGTAATGCTGGGAATTTTGTGCTAGATCTCTAGTGCAAGAACTCCAGAAACACCATAATGCCATGGGTTCATTCTATATACTGTAGAGGGTCTATTATGCCATAGCCTCTTCAGCTTCTGTTTGAAAACTCATGCCTATTTTCTTAATGTAATTTGAGGATGACTCCTCATATTCATTGGAGTTTGCTTAGATATTTTAACTCGTTTGTTTCCAAAATCTCAACAACGTTGCACCATATATATTTCCTGTCTTGTTTTATAAGCAGAAAATATATTTATTGGCTGTGTCACTGTCTCAGCTTAAATTCATTTTGTAGCTTTCTCTGCAACCATAAGGTTCTTTTCACATTGAATTTCTTCAACAACTTCTGATGTTTCAAACACAATTTTGCATGCTTTTGTATAGGCAAAATGCTCTTTGTTAGCTTCAACCCGATAAATGGCCGTAAGAACATTTTCTTCCTTTTTTAGTTGTTGCATTCAAAATTGTGTCCTTTTTCCCATAGAGTCCAACCCTTTTAATCTTTTAACATTATCTGGAACATTAGAAAAACTGGTTTTGCAAGGATATCTAGGCTGTATTAATAATTTCCGGCTGACTTCTAAAGAGTACCTCTTTCTGCATTGTCTAGAAATTCTAGACTTTACTATAGAAACATCAGTTCAGCTGCTCAGTTTACAGGATTTTACGACTTAGTTAATGGATTTATAAAAGGTATGAAGTACTAGAAGTAGGAATCAAGAAAAGGCAAGGAATAGTGGTTTCTGAATGCCTAAAGTTGTGATATTAATGCCTAATGTAAAATGTTGAAGAAAGCTTCTAAAATGTAGGGTGTTATGTAACATATGAGCTTAATTGAATATTTCTGTTTATTTAATATTACGATTGTCATGCCTGAAGCTCTGACTCAGTGTTCTTTCAATACATTTTTGTACCAGTTAAAACTAGTTTCAAGCTAACAGTCTTTAATGTTTCATACTGAAACTTAATGGAAAGACTTGCATAATCTTCTAATATACTCTGTAGAAAATGCCACAGATTTACTTTTAGAATTTTTATTCAAGATCTTCAGGCATATTTAAACATTTGCAGGTTAAGCATATGGTATCATAAATAGTCTGACCTAGCCGTTGCCTTTTCTCATCTGCAGGTGTGTGTGTTTCAGCGCAGCATGGCTGTGGTCATCCGCTTACAAGGTCTCCCAATTGTGGCGGGGACTATGGACATTCGCCACTTCTTCTCTGGATTGACCATTCCTGATGGGGGCGTGCATATAGTAGGGGGTGAGCTGGGTGAGGCTTTCATCGTCTTTGCCACTGATGAAGATGCAAGGCTTGGTATGATGCGAACAGGTGGTGCCATTAAAGGGTCCAAAGTAACACTGTTGCTAAGCAGTAAAACCGAAATGCAAAATATGATTGAACTCAGTCGCAGGCGCTTTGAAACAGCAAATCTAGATATGCCACCAGCAAATGCTAGCAGATCTGGGCCACCACCTAGCTCTGGAATAAGTAGTAGGGTCACTCTTCCTACTACAGTTCCTAATTTTAACAGCCCCTCTCCTATTGTAGTAACTGCATCTACTTCCGTTCATGAAAGTAACAAAAACATACCAACATTCTCTACTGCGAGTATGGGAACAGCACCTCCCAATCTTGGTCCTACTTTTGGAAGTCCCACATTTACCTCTACTATACCTAGTACAGTATCTCCAATGAACACTCTACCACCTCCACCAATACCTCCTATCCCAGCTATACCATCATTACCCCCTATGCCTTCGATTCCTCCTATGCCCGTTCCACCTCCTGTTCCTACATTGCCACCTGTGCCACCTGTTCCCCCAATACCTCCTGTACCACCTGTGCCACCTATGACACCTTTGCCTCCATTATCAGGAATGCCTCCTATGAATCCACCACCTGTAGCACCTTTGCCTACTGGAATGAATGGTTCTGGAATGAATCTGAGCAGTAACATGAATCCAATGTTCATGAATCCCATAAATGCTATTCAGATCAATTCTCAGAGTGGTGTAAAACCACTTCCTATTAATCCAGATGACCTGTATGTCAGTATCCATGGAATGCCATTTTCAGCAACAGAATCAGACGTCAAAGATTTTTTCCATGGACTTCGTGTTGATGCAGTACATATTCTGAAAGATCATGTGGGACGAAATAATGGAAATGGATTTGTTAAATTTTGCTCTCCTCAAGATACATTTGAGGCCTTGAAACGAAACAGGATGCTCATGATTCAGCGCTATGTTGAAGTTAGTCCTGCAACAGAGAGACAGTGGGTGACTGCAGGAGGCCATATAACATTCAAGCAAACCATGGGTCCTTCTGGACAAAACCATCCACTTGCTCAGACTCTCTCTATGTCTAAATCTCCCAATGGTCAGAAAAGGTCAAGATCCAGATCTCCACATGATCAGGGCTTCTGCGTTTATTTAAAAGGTCTTCCTTTTGAATCTGAGAACAAACATGTAACCGATTTTTTTAAAAAGCTAGATATTGTGGAGGATAGTATTTACATAGCTTATGGACCAAATGGGAAGGCACTTGGTGAAGGTTTTGTTGAATTCAGAAATGAAGCTGATTATAAAGCAGCTTTATGCCATCATAAACAATACATAGGAAACCGTTTTATTCAAGTTCATCCCATAACTAAAAAGGCTATGCTGGAAAAGATAGAGATGATTCGGAAAAAAATGCAAAGTTTCAACTATGATCAACGAGAGATAATGATAAATACAGAAATGGAGATGGGCCCGCCTAAATTATGTGCACGGATATCCAATATTCCATACAACATTACCAAAATGGAAATTCTTCAGTTTTTAGAAGGTCTTGCAGTAGAAGAAAACTCTATCCAGATCCTTGTTGATACCAATGGCCAAGGCTTAGGACAAGCATTGGTCCAATTAAAAACTGAAGAAGATGCTCGTAAGTCAGAGCGCCTACATCGAAAGAAACTGAATGGGAGAGATGTTGTGCTAAGGTTAATTACTTTTGAAGAAATGAAAGAAATTGAAAGAAACCCTCCTGCTCTAGGGAAAAAAATCTTTAAAATGCCAGTGCCAGGGAGTACAGTAATGCCAGGAATACAGAACGCTGGTGGAGATGAATATTCTTTCATAGGTAGTAGTTCAAAGGATCCAAGTAGTGGTCCACCCTTTCATTTTCCCAGTAATTTTGGTGGGTCAAATGCGTTTGGACCTCCTCTTCCACCACCAGGTATAGGAGGAGGTGGCTTTGGTGATTCTAGACCAGGAATGCCGTCTATTGGAAATAGTGGCTTGCCGGGTTTGCCTGGTTCAGGAATAGATGTCCCGGGATTTGCAGGTGGGCCTAGTAATTTAACTGGGCCACCTGGTTTTGGAGGTGGCCCTCAGAACTTTGGTAATGGCCCTGGCAATTTAACCGGTCCTCCTACTTTTAGTAGTGGACCTCCAAATCTGAGTGGTGGGCTTGGACACTTAAGTGGACCTCCAGGATTTGGACCTGCACCTGGACCTGGGCCTGCACCTGGGCCTGGACCTGCGCCTGGGCCTGCGCCTGGACCTGCGCCTGGACCTGGAAACTTGCATATTACAGGTCCACCTGGGTTTGGAGCTGGCTCTGGTAAGCCAGGACCAACTGTTATTAAAGTTCAGAATATGCCCTTTACTGTATCAGTGGATGAAATTTTGGATTTTTTCTATGGCTATCAGGTAATTCCAGGTTCAGTGTGTTTAAAATATAATGAAAAGGGTATGGCCACAGGTGAAGCAATGGTTGCATTTGAATCTCGTGATGAAGCAATGGCAGCTGTTGTTGATCTGAATGACAGACCAATAGGCTCAAGAAAAGTGAAACTTGTTCTAGGGTAGTTGGTGTATAAGATGTTGTAGAATAGATACCAGTGCTGTGATGTATGCATTCAGACTGTTTTCTAGTAGCTCTAGTTAGGACCTGTAAATTGTTTAAATTTCACATTTGTTTTGATAAGACTGAGAATCCTGGTTTAACCGTATACAGAACAGTCACTGCATAGGTAGATGTGCAGTTCTGCAAGTTCAGATACATGGAGAAGGATTCTCATCAATAGAAGAGGTTTGCTGATACTGAATTTACCATGAAATGTTCATCATGGTATCTAGATTGGTTTTATGAAATGTTGGAGAAGGAAAATTTTCATGATGAAGCTAGTGATCTCTTAGTGGGTGCTATTGCAAGCCATTGTAAAATAGAACGTAGCTATTTCTAGAGTTGGTTAAAAGCTGACTGGATTTATTTGTTTACATGTCAGTTATTTCTTTGTTTTGAAATCCTGATTTTACTTTGCATCTAAATAAAGTCTAAGTATATAGATTCTTTATGTACCTTTTCCCTCAAAGATATTGGTGTGTGGACAGTGAAATTATGCACATTAAGAAACATTTAGGCCGTTTTCTATATATGAACAGAACAAACAATCTGTAAAATTCCAGGATTTTGTGGAATAATTTTAGTTCTTATTGCAATTGATTGTATAGAATAAGATTTTTGCCACAAGTTCAGGTAACCTTGTTTATTATTCTGAATCTTTACTAACTGTATACTAAAATTGAATACACGGAGGTGCCATACAATGCCACAACTTGAAAATATTGCTGTTTGATTAGATGGATTTGTTAGGATTGTATGTTACAGTTGGGATATGATGCTCATTGCTTGGTTTTTGTACACTCTATGTTGTGTATCCTTTTGAACCACATTCTTATGAAACCTCTTGGTTCTAATTGAAAACAAGGGATTGATGCGAAGTGTTATTGTTAACAATCATTTGTGTTATTATGACTTCATGAAACCTTGTGAATTATTGCTGTGGATCACATAAAGAATTAAAGCTTTCAAAACATCTCCCAAAACATTTTGATTTTTTAAGGTCTTTCCAGCTCTAAATTTTGTGTAGAATTTTGACCTTGTTTTGTAGAGTTCTCTTAGGCGAAAGATGGAACGTGGATTGATACAGAAAATCAAAGTAGAATTTTTGACTGTCCATTATTAGATTTTCATAAACAAGATGATTTGATGAACTATCTGATACCCCCATATCATTGTAAATTGAACAATTTTTAAGATACTGTGTTCCCATTTAATGAAAAATAGTATCCATTTAAGTTTTCTATGATGGAATATTTGATGTTCATAGCCTGACATAATATAGAAATGCAAGTGGCAACTATTCTGTTAACCCAGTGTGTGTAAGATGGATATTAAAAAATCTCTTAATGTGACATCATGAGAGGATTTGGCAGTACCGTAATTGTTTGAAAGACTGTGAAGGTGTTGCAATGAAGAGGTGGCTGTATTACACATTTTGTAATTCATGGATTTGAAACTGTTTTGACAGGAACAGAAATGGTGCATTCCCGAAAAATGACATGATTGTATACACTGTTAAAATTACCAAGCCTCCTGTTAATAAAACTGTGTTTTTGAATATTCATGCGATCTATTTTTAATCGTCTGGTGTGTTTGAACAGCAGACTGCTTTTGTTGAAAGGCTAATAAACATTTTGATTTGGGGGGAAATGACCGGTTGAGCAAAATGATGTTTTCTGCTCTTATTTTAAAATTCTGTCTAATTCTTGAGTAGTTTGAAATACTTCAATAATTGGATTTTCCTGCTTTATTGGAAAGATTTAAAAAGTTTTGATCCAGATTTTACAGATGGCACAGAGAATCAGTGGAAGTTTTTCTGGGGAGAATAGGCAGGGGCACATTCTTCACCAGTTCTCATGGCATCCCCTTGCACCATTCTTGTGTGCTGGAGAGTCTTTTAGCCCTTTTGATATGCACACGGGGTGCAGGTGAAAAGAAGAAAGATCACCTGCTTGTCTTCACTTCTGGTGCCAATGGAACTATGCTAACTATTATTCCAGAGTGCTAAGTGCAAGTCCACTGGAAAGGTTTGAATGTTGTGAGCCGCATCTTCTTCTCTGAGCAAAAGAGAAGTTTTGGATCCAAAAGTAGTATTTGTCTTCATAACTGAGTAATGCTTTAAATGTTGAAAGAATTTCAGCATTGCTTTTATTGGTGTGTAATGAAATTAGAGTACTAGTTCCTGGACTCCCCCACCTCAATGTAGTGGTTGCACTATATACTCATGTATAAGTCTAGAAATTTTAGAATATCAGACTCCAAAAACTGGTTGGACTTATCCACAGTTACTGTGATCATTGTACCTTAGCTCTTATAAAAAAAAGAGAAGAAGAACCCCCCCCCACCCCCCCACACATTTTCTGCTGTGGTTTTGCTTCTGGCCTTTTTGAATGCCTGGGGTGGGGAAATAGCAGGGGTGGCTAGCCACCAGAGATAGCATTGGTTTTTTACCCTCTTTGAAGAATGACCTTTGAGGTCATATCCACAGGCTATATCAAAAATCCATAATTTTGTCCTAAAACTTGCCCGCTACTTATACATGAGGTCGACTTGTACATGAGTATATATGGTATAATCAATTTTTTTTGTTTGCTTGTTTCTTGAGGTGGGATTAGCATATATCTGCAAATAGTCTAGAAAATATTTCAGGTACATTTGTATACAATTCTCTCCAGATTGTTCTATAGATTGTGTTGGAAATCTTAACTGATCTTTCTCTTGTCTGGTACTGTGGTTTTTAACATATCAGAAGGGCTATTTGTTTAATTGATATGCTGCTGCCTTTCTCCCAGTGTGGACCCAAGGTATCTTACAGTGTGATTTAAACAAGCTACAGTATGTATCAATTTCCAGATATAATTAATTTAGCATAGATGCACACAGTGTATTAGAAAAACAAGCTGTTTTTTCCTCCCTCTCTCCCTCCCTCCCTTCCAGGGTACAGCCTAAAATTAACTTGGGAGCCTGTCTTAAAAGTCTGATGAAACAATAATTATATTCCGTAAAATTCTGCAAACTCCAGAATATTGGCTCTAAGAAATTCCCGTTAAAGTAAATTTTCCAGTCCATTCCTGTTTTATCTCCCTTAAAAGCCACTCCTTTCAGTTACAGGAACATCGTTGTATGATGATGTGTGGACAAGTTGGCAGTAATTGCTGAACCCACCTGGTGCTTTGATCAAGCACAGAAAGCCCATTTTGGAGTTAATATAAGAGACATAATACTTCCTTTTGTGCATATTTTATTTAAATATGTCTGTTCTAAATTATTTTTTTCTTTTGTGGTTGGCTGCCTTGAAAAACTTTGGATTGAAAAACAATTTAAGGATCCTTAAGTAGCTAAAATTAAATATCCCTTTACATTTTTAAAAGGGGAATCAAAAAATGTAAACATACATAATGTAGGAGGTAAATATGACAAATCTATTCTAAAGAATAATGAAAAAATTCCAAAATGATGAGCGAAGACACTCTAATTTCCTCTTGTTAACTGAATAAATAATCCAAGCAGTGAACATCCAGAGCAATGCTACTTCCTTCTTGCAGATCTCTGTGGCACTAACCGTCTGCTTCAGAGGGTTCTCTGAATCAAATTTTGTGTACAGCTGACTCCAGCAGTCTATGCCTTCTGATTACTAAACGTCATTGGAATGTGGCCTTTATTTTTTTTAATACATTTTTAATATTTACATTTTCATATACAATATGATACAGTGTACTTTGCAAGATGACTTGATATTTTCAAAAGCATGAGATATACACTATTAAAATACATGTATAATATTCACATTCAGCAGCATAAGCATTTCCCCTTTGTAGAATATACACTGTAGAATTAATGCAGTTTGACACCATCACGGCTCAATGCTGTGGAATTTTACAATTTAGTTTGTCTCTTCTGCCAAATAGTGATAGTGTTTCATCAAACTACATTTCCCATGATTCCAAAGCATTGTGTCTTGAAAATTGAAATGGTGTCAAACTGTATTATTGTATAGTATGCTTGCACCCTCAGGTTTTTTTTCCCTCTAGCTTCAGTGAATAGAAAGCATTGGAACGGAAAGACTTTTTAAAAATATGTATTTGAAATGTACTTCTAAAACTGTTGCTTTGAAAACATATTTGGGACTATTGGCCAATATTGGACACTAAGACATATTGAATAAGCATGAGTTATTATAATATAGTTTCTGAAATAGCTTAAGCTAACTAACAACAGTGGGAGCACTAGGCAATCCGTTGAAACTCCTTCTCTATTAATTTGATGGATCTTTAAATCAACACATGGTCTGAATAGATAAAATATAACAGGATCTTTAATAATCTGAAATGAACAAACACCTAATGCAACTAGTGGGTTTTGATTAAAATTTCCGATAATGTTATAAACTACAGTTCTACTTACAGATATTAAAATGCCTAATACTACTTGCTCTGTGTATTATTCTGCATTAAGAAACTGAAAGTGATTTCATCCTGAGAAGGTAATCGGTTAAAGTCCTACAATGAAAATGAAGGTATAGGGACAGACAAGGATAACAGAATGAATACTCTGTGTGATTACACATCTTTAGGCCTTGTTTTGAGTTATAAAAGGTCTTCAGAGCAGAAACGGGTTTTTGAGGAGGGGTTTAAAGTAAGAGATGGTATACCAAGATGATGTGATATTGATGATCAAAATTAACAAATATCAAGAATCATAACATTTCTGGTAGCCCTGTGTGGTAGAATTGAAATTATTTTCTTATTTTGCAACTTTTCTTCTAGGCTTCTTTGGTTAATTGTTATTGCCAGAATCTAAATTGGCTTTCATTGAGTTTTTAATTTGTTTGTTATCATTTGAGATCTGGAAACTAAGGACTTCAAAGTTTGAAAAAAAGTATCAGCACGGCCTGTGAATAGACAGAAACAATGTGGAAAGATTTGTGTCTGTGACAACAATTTAAGGGCACACACTTTTAGAGATTGGTGGGTTTTTTTTTGGGGGGGGGGTTACCTTGAACTACTTTTTCAGATATTCCTGGCTGTTATGTTGGCAAGACCTTGGTTAGCCTTTCAACTGTGCAATTGACAAAATCTGTTTCAAAGGAGAAAAAGAAAGATAAATGCTATTCCAGTAAAAGATGATTTGTCTGTTAGGAAAATTGTTGGATCTTTCTACTTTAAAAAGCATTTTTTATATTCAGGAAAGTCAAATTCTGTCAACTGTGCATAGATCATTAAACATTTCAGAACATGCTGTGTTTCTACTGTTCATGATGGAGGGCAAGAACACAAGTCACAGGCACAGAAACACAGTAAAATTATATGTAGTTCCTATGCACATTGAAGCGTAGAGTCAACTTAGCAAGTTGTTCTTTAACATGAAAACATAAAATCTGAAACCTAATTAAAGCTTTGGGTCTTTAGTGTTTTGTGGAATTGTAGGATACAAACAGCATTTGGTTTTCTGTAGTTGTGTCCAGGGAGTTCATGGTTTGATTCTATTATATCTTAATAGCAGCTTTCTGAGTTTGGTTAAGTGGAGATAACTGCCTAATGATCACACAGCAAGTTTCATGGGGATTTGAACCTGCACCTGTTTGATTTGAATCTAAATACTCTGTAATTTATTCATAGTATGCATGTTCAAAACACATGTTTACAAAAAAGTAGATAAATGTTTTCAGTACATGGCAAAGTTCAAAATGACAACAATAAAGTGAACAGTTGAACAGTGCATTTGACTAAATGAAAGAAATGCTTGCAGATAAAGTGCAGGTATTCTCTACAATATTTCTACAACTGGTAGTCTTTCTTTTTATTAATGATTTAGGTTTCTTTTCTCTGCATTTGAGATGTTGGCTTTTGCAACATTTAGCTCACAGTATAATTTACTCGGCAACTGATGTTGAGAAGATTGTTGTGTTCCACTTTGATTTGTGCTCTCAAGCAGGCCAAGTTTAATATATTTGACACATGGTTTTGAGTTCAATTTCATCAGTACATGGTTCTTCTGCATAAATAAAACATATGTGTTAGGACAGGTATTAAAATGTTTCTGTACTAAAACGGGTATTAAGGATGCAAGAGGACGTTATAGCATAACTATCTTTCCTAGATTTCACCTAAAAGTCTTCTATGCCTTTGACTGCATCTGAATGTTGACACCAGTGTTTCCTAAATATACACAGAGAGAAACTACAGAACTTCTCAGCAGTAAAACTTGGCACACTGTGGCATGCTTATTTTAAGCTACATGTGTAACCTTTGAGGAAATACGCTTTTATCATGAGCTATCCAGACATGTATGTACTTGTATTCACTGTGGTGAAGCCATAAAAATAATGTATTGGTTCAAAGACTTTGGAACACAAAATCTTTACATGCATTACATAGCTTGAAAACTACAAAAAAGAAGACACTTTCCCTACTAAAGCAGTGTGTCTGTCGTACTTTGTTGGATCTGTTACGGGAAAATAGTGATATTTTGGCATTTACATTGGTATAACCAAAGAATCCAGAGGATACCACCCCTTTGAATATTAACCACTTTTAAGGTAGGTGAAACTACATATCTGGGTGTCAATTGGCATCTTTAATTTTATTACATTAGCTGCTTGTCTTCTTTACACAACATTTTGTTCAGAACTATGGTAAGTGTTGTTCTGCACTGCTTTCAGAACCTTTTGAGATTTACTCTACAAGAAAGGTTAACTTTGTAGTTAAACAGACAGTTGGATCTTCTTCATCTGTCCTTATACAGAAACCCTTTAGGGTTATTGAAATGATAAAACCCACTTCAAGATGGATGAGTGGATAGAAATCTTCAATGAGTTTGAGGTGCCTGGGCTTCAGACAAATAAAAGAGAGGTTTTTATTCTGATTTTTTTGCACATGGATTCATCTACTTGTAATGCCTACATCCCTTAAAAAGAAGCCATGAAACAGCAGGAACATGGTTATTGCCTGCTTTTTGAGAGTATACCTTGTAGATGTTGTCTGCCTCATTGTTTCTTTAGTCTTCATCTAGGAAGTTCAGGCACAATATCAACCATGTTAAGATAGAAACTGCAAAGTAGAGAGTGTATTGTAAGCCCAATATTTTATGTTTTTTATATAAATATCGAGAAATGAACAAGCAATGTGGCCAGACTGGGTGATCAGCAGACATGTTTCAATATTCTTAATCTCCTGAAATGTTGATGCTACTTTCTAGGAGTTTGGAATATTTTGTTTCAGTTCTTTAGTTAAGTTAGGTGGTAAAATCTGAATTTACTATATTTCTTTTCAGATGTTCAAAACAGATTGTTATCCATTGTAATTGAGTTGTCATAGGGTGGTTTCAGTGTTATATAACCAAAGAGTTATACACTTGGTGGAACAGGTTGCTTTCCTGGGGCAATTTAGCCTCTGAGAATGTTGTAGTTGGACGGCCAAAAGAAATAAACAAAATATTATATAAATTTATTTTATTTTTCGTGTCAGAAGCGAATTGAGAGTACAGTTGTAATGTATTTAAAAACACAAACATTTCATTCTATAAATGAAAGGTGCTCTGCCTTTTTCTTTAAATTGTTTCATTTAGTTGAAAAAAGTAGAGTATAAACATAATTCTTAAGAAATAATTTTCTAATGAAGCAATAGTTTATAATAGTATCAGAAATTACATATGGCTTGGATCCAGAAAAGCAGTGGAACTGACAGACAAGCTAAAGAACTGTATCAAAATATTTTAGTCAACATAGAAATATATAAAACATACATACATGCACCAAAAGGTGTGCCAAATGGTAAGCATATGCGCTAGGAACACAAGGAGGCAAGGGCTTTCCCAGAAAATGCGTAGTAGCAATGAGTAAATCAATTCAACCCTTGAATTGATTTCCTCATTACTACTACGCATTTTCTGGGAAAGCCCTTGCGTCCTTGTGTTCCTAGTGCATCTGCTTACCATTTGTCACACCTTTTGGTGCACGTATGTATTGTTTTATATATTTCTATGTTGACTAAAATATTTTGATACAGTTCTTTAGCTTGTCTGTCAGTTCCACTGTTATTGTTGTATAGCTCTGCTCTATTGTTTACTTGGATCCAGAAAAGCACAGAGTTGCTTCTGCTTGCTAAGTAAGTCTCCTTCATAGACTTTAGCCTGCACCCTTCTCCTTCCTCAAATGCCCTTTAAAGGCATTAAGAGCTGCTTCCATTCAGCAAATTCAGCCACTATGTGCAGGTAGGACTAGTTGAGGATCAAATCTATAGCTTCCAGCCATTCCAAACAACCGCTTCTAAAGTTTTAGTGGACGATCAGTGTTGTAAGATAGCTACACTGCATTGTTTGAACACAGTTATTCCACATTAAATGCTAGGGTTGGCTCCTGTGGAATCCTGGGCTTTGTAGTTTAGTGAGGGTCAGGACCTCCCTGACAGAATTTTAAAAACCCCTCCCAGAACTGCAAATCCCAGGATTCCACAGCAGGCCAGTCATAGGATTTGTAGTGTAATAGTGCTTTAACAGCATAGTGTGAAAATCAGTGACAAGTGAATATTATTACAAGCTAATTTCAATTTTGTTTGAATAGTATGTAAAACAAAGGACTGTTAAAGAAGTTGTTAGTGCAATAAAACTAACTTATAATAGTTACACAATGGGTTTGGGTGATGAATAAAAAAATGCTAAAAAGTTAACCACAATGGAGAAATTACAGAAATATACTGAAATGTATATATTGGCTCTTGGTTGGCTGGCTTCTACCTTTAAAAGAATGGAATAACTGGCTTTGCTTTCAACCAGTGAAGTAACTGGAGACACAACTCATGCTGAAATGACATCTTCGGTGGCTTGTTGGTTTCTGCAGTATATCTTGAGTTCATAAATGGGCAGCTTACCATTCTTTAGCAATAGCCATACCTGTCAGGTGCTTCACTTGTGTGATGAGTTGATTCCATGAAAACATGGTAAACTCTTAGGTTTGTTTGGAACTGTTTTAGCTGAATATAAAAAAGAAGCATTCATACTTGCTGTCAACGGTGTCAAGAATTCAGATACTGAATTTTTAGTGTCTTTATTTGAAAGCACCTCAAGTTATTATTTTGGAAGCAAAGTAAACATGAATTCTTTCAGTGGCAAATTACAGGAAGGAATGAGGATAACTTTATGAAGCATTAGTACACTTATTTCAGAATGGAATGGGCTATATGTGTGGACTTAGTTCCAAAATCAAACACTTTTGCAGAAAAAAATAATTGGTCAGGATATATAGCTTATATATTGTACCCTTTATCTACCCAAGCCTTCTGAATATTTCAGCATAGTGAAAGTAGATTTTTATTACAAGTACCCATATTACTTGAGCAATGTGCCATCGAATCTAATGCACACCTCAATTTACAAAACCCAGAAGCCCCAAAAAGTAGTTACCATATTACACAAATCTAATGCACATCCTAATTTTGGGAAGGTAATTTAGTTAAAAAAAAGTGAGCATTAGAATAGAGCAAATACGGTTTTTCATATTTTATTTAGTCATAATATGCCTCTTAAAGGGGTGCTTGTAATATACATCTCATGTTTTATCTAGGATAAGATTACATGTCCTGTGACATACTTTTGAGTAGTTTTCTTGTATTCCTCTTCTTAGTACATATCTAGAGCTGCTGTTCTTAAGTTAGAAGAATGAGAGTTAAAGGAAAATGAAATGGGCCTTGTTTTTGTTACTAGCCAGATGAAAGTAAGGAGGTCTTTTTCTGCTGTCAGTTCTGTTTGATTTGGCACAAGATTAAGATGTGTAGTATACTCCATCATCATCGAATTTTAAGTAATATTTATTATAGAAGGAAATGCCACTTTTCTGAGCGTGGTTATGGTATCATACAGATGGCATATCTTACTATATTCACAAGAGAGGAGAGATTAGCCAGATACTCTAGCCCTACATTAAGAGGCATGGATACTTGATTTACCTTCTGGTTTTAAAACTCTAAAAACCCAAGTTGTTATTGCCAGCTGATACTCTTGAGTGTTGCAGTGAACTACCATTAACACTACAGTTTGGAATGAACCCTGGTGTTCATTTGTTCATAGGAGAAAATAAAAGCCTTTGAATGCAAACATGAATCCAGGGCAGTGTAAGCTACTACAGACAAACAGATTGTGGGCTTCTCTTGAAGTAACAACACTATAATACATGACTTGATCGGCTATTGCTAATCATGCTTGATTGTATTCTTCATCCCAAAAGTATAATAATTCATATGGTTCGGGAATTGCAATAAAAGTTGTTACATTAAGAATTTGAAGATATTCTAACTGTAATATCTCTAAATTTCTGAACACCATTAATAGAGATTTACTGTCTGAATCCTAGTTACCACTGGCCATTATCCCATAATAAAGATTAGTTGCATTTCTGACACTAACAGTGGCATTTGTGGCAGTGGCAAATCCATATGTAGACAGTTGTGACAAGAAAATGCCCTCTATAACTCCACTGCCATAGTTGTAATTAACAGTGTATTGTAATTCTCAAACTTACAACTATTGAAATAAAAATGCAAGAATGAAAATAATAGAACATTAGAAAAATGAAAGACCTTTCCATCCTGCTGTAATTTTTACAAAGTGTTCCTGATAGCATAATTCCAACAGACAAGGTTCTGAATTCTCATTGTCTTGTAGTAAAGAAAGTAGTGTACATCCTCTTTATATCAGCAGCAAAGAATATGTAGAATTTATTTTAGTTTGTGCATTGGTTAAAGTCTGAAAATGGTGTTTCTGCTGAACTGGAACAAAAGCTCCAAAGTATGTATCTATAACATATTCTAAATATTAAGTATTTCTAATACATAAACCCAAATGAGAAGACTGGAAAGTCAAAATGATAACATAAGCATCAGAGGGGAAATTGTGTTGTTTAAAGAAAATAAATGAAAACCATGTATTTTGTTTTCAAGGATATCATTGTCTTAAGAGCTGGCAACCTAAAAGCAAATAAATATACATCCTAAAAGACTGAAAGCTGAATGTTAAATTACCAGGATACAAATTATTTAACAACATGTTTAACAAAAGAGGTGCTGTCCAATCACCTTTGTCCAGTCAGGAAAATGGACTGACAGGACAAATGTGATTGGATAATGTTTTAATATGGAGATTCTACTGACTTATGTTTTTATTGATTTTATCTCAATTTTTATATTTTCTTAATTTTTTAATTGTATTTTGATGGTTGATGCGACTGTAAACTGCCCTGAGTCGCCTGTGAGCTGAGAGGGGCGGTATACAAATATAGCAAATAAATAAATATTAATGGGTGATTTTTGAGTAGGAGCCAACAAACATTGACCAGCCATCAGGACATAGTGACATTTGTTTCAGGGGGTATCAAGAAATTAATAAAATTTCTATACTACTAAATCTGGTTACATGTGAGCTGCTAATGGAATTCCCAATTAGCTAACACAATCTGTTGCAAAGAAGCTAGTATACAGGGAAAAATTGGTGCTTCATGCAAAACTAGAGCTTATTCCAAGGAAATCAGAAAATAATTTAAAATGGCAGTGTCATAATGAGAAAATACATCTAAAATTATAGTGTGTTAAGAATGAGTTATTACCACTTGAGGAAAAAAATATTAGGAAGATAAAAATAGAATCAAAATAAACTGATATTTCTAAATATCAAGTGCTACTTTGGGTTTATGGCAGCTTATTTGAAATATGGGACAATGTTAGAAAGGGAGTGATTATGAGTCCCCTTCGGGGTGAGAAGGGTGGGATATAAATATGGCAAATAAATAAATACAATAAATTATTAGTAGCACAAAAGACATTTTGTAGAAGACTGTTTCCCCAACCTCTTGTCCTCTGGATATTTTGAGCAAAAGAAATATCCAAAGACTTGTAAAAAAGTAAGTCAAATTATCTAGAATAAAGGAGTCGATAGGCGCGCGGGCTGCTAAAGAAGATATTGGAAGCAGTAGGACAAAGCTGTGGAAACCGGTCCCTTTAGGTGATAATATCCGAGCATTGTTGGACAGCACTTCCTATTACCCCAATTAATCTAGTTGATGGAGAACCAGTGTGGTATGGTGCTTTGAATATTGGATTGCAGTTCTGATGAGAAGCCATGAAATCACTGGGTGACCTTGCTGTTTATGCCTCAGAGGAAACCAAAGAGTTAATTCCCTCTGAACAAATCTAACCAAGAAACCTGGCAGATTCATCATAGGGTTGTCTTAGGTTGTGAACAATTTGAAGGTACAGAAGAACAATATGTTTGATGGTGAAAAAATATGTAGAGCAGTGGTTCTTAACCTGTGAGTCTCCAAATGTTTTGGCTTTCTACTCCCAGAAATCCTAACAGCTGGTAGGCCAAAACACATGGGGACCCACAGGTTGGGAACCACTGCTCTAGAGTAAACCTCTTTAACCAGTGATCCTTCAAGTCTTCTGGATTTCAACTCCCATAAATCCTGACCATTGAACAAACTGGCTAGGGCTTCTGGGAGTTGGAGGGCCAAACAAGTGGAGGGCCGCAGATTGAAGAGTTCTGTTGTAGAGGATCACAAGTTTTTGGCCCTTGTGAGAGATGTGTAGAACCTCCGATTTATTATGCCTTACTGAAGGGGCAATTGCAGCATACAAAATACACAATATGGCATGTTGTTTACATTTAAAATTAAAATTAAAAACTCTGATCTTGCCAGTATCATTATAGAATGCTGGAAGAATTCTAGGTGGATTTGGAAATGTGTTTTGCCGAGGGAACAGGGTAAAACATGTGTTTCATGCAGGATCTTAACCTGAAGTGCTGGCAGTTGAATTTTAAGCTGATCAGGGGTGCATCCATACTGTAGAAATGCTATGCAATCACAGGGTTGTGATTTATAAGGTCTTTAGCCGCCTCTGCCAAAAAGGGCTGGTATTACACTAAACTACAAATCATAATATTGAGCCATGGTAGTTAAAAAATAACATTAAATCTACAGTGTAGATGCATTCCAGGACAATGTAACAGAATGAACTTTAAACATTGCAGGGAAATAAACATAAGCAGGTGAAACTTCATAGGATTTGGCTGTACACCTAAAGATTTGGTGGGGCTACAGTTTATCACTTAGAGCAGTGGTTCTCAACCTGTGGGCCCCCAGACGTTTTTGCCTTCAACTCCCAGAAATCCTAACAGCTGGTAAACTGATTTCTGGGAGTTGTAGGCTAAAAACACCTGGGGGCCCACAGGTTGAAAACCACTGACTTAGAGTAATAAGGCAGGGTGGTATCTTATCAACTGTATGTCTGTTTAATGTATAATCAAACTGCTCCCTTCGTGTTAAGGATGGTTACTTGAGTGAATTCAAAGTTTTCTGTATTGATCAAACAATGTAGCTACCCAAATTCCATAATTTCAGTCTGAATTTGTGCGAATATAGAATAAAAACTTAGAAAATTCATAAAATATCAAGTGAGCTCTATTTACATGCACAGTGTTCCCTCACTTATTGCTGGGGTTAGGTTACATTATTTTACATTATTTTAGTAGTTATACACTATTTTAAGTCTTAAAAATAGTGTATATTCCCACATTAGCACAAGGCAGCATTTTAGACTGGATTTTAATGGAAAGTTGTTGAATAGGGCTCAATTGCTTTTATGGACGGAACACTGTTTTGAACATAAATGAATGCATAGGATATGTTAATGTAATTGTATTTTAATGTATTTTATTGTTGAATGCTTGAGGGTTTTTATACTGTGTTTTATACTGTGTTTTATTGTATGGGCATTGAATTGTGCCTCCTGGAAGCCGCTCTGAGTCCCCCACCAGGGATTGAGAAGAGCGGGGTAAAATGCCAGAAATAAATAAATAAGTACATTTATAAACTTAAAATAAAGTGAAGGAAAGGAAGGAAAGGCCCTTCAAGGCTGGAGGGAAGGACTGAGGAGGGAAAGCGCCTCGGAGAGCAGCGGTAGCAAAACCCCACAAAACAGCAAAATTACCATGATATATATTTTAAATTAATATTTTTTGAAATCCGCAAAACCGAGTCTGCAATAAGTGAACCGCGAAGTAGCGAGGGAACACTGTATTGCTTTTTGAACATCCTCAGTGTTATGCTGGTCTTTGAATGCTTTCTTTCATTGATTGGGTCATGTAGTTGGGTAATTTCATGATGTTTGAATACATCAGTTGTCACTCTAGTTGCTACACATTGAAATGAACAATGAAATGGATATAATACAATCTAAGAACATCAGTTACATGGACAAAATATGGAAGGAGTATGGCAGATGATATTTGTTAAAATGGCAAGTGAAATTTGGGACCATTAAAAACAAAATACTGAAGGGCATTGTTATTTCTCCTATTTGCCTTTCTCTCAGTCTGGTACTCAAGGTTATTATCAGAGGTTAAAATGCATTCAGCTAATACTCACTGTCGTCATCAACATACCATGCAATTGTTAAAACTCACTGTTACAGTTAACAGTGCAGTCCATTTTGAAACCACTTTCTCCTTGAGAAATCAACTGTCAACTGCATGGACTCACTATGGGATCTATATATAGCTAATTCACATCCTTGCGCTTTTTCAAAAACATACTAAACCATTCTGAAATGAGCATGGACACTATATATTGGAAGAGACTTCCAATTGATTGAAAAGTTGTGCAGACTATAGTAAACAGCCACATAATAAAGCTGGCAAGCAATAATGTATATTTCAATATCTCAAAAATAAACATGAAAAACAGGTAAACTACCTATTTAGTTCTACTAAGGGAACTGTGGCAGTATAATATGAAATTAAGTCCATTATTTTGCAACAGCCCATGGAACTAGTAGTTTGACACCACTTTAATTGCCATGTCTGCTATGGAATCTTGAGAGTTGTAATTTTACAGGTCCTTTAGCTTCTGCTTCACCAAACTACACCTCCCAGGATTCAATAGCATTTAGCTATGACAATTAAAGTGGTGTCAAACCACATTACTTCTACAGTGTAGATCCGCCCAACCTGTATGACTTACAGAATCTTTAATGCCTCCTACCTGCTTTTCAGCCTTGTCCTTTTGTCTGTCTGTCTAGGGTTTTTAAAGCATGTATCAGCAGTGGGATATTAGTGGACGAGAGCAGGAGAAACACAGACTTTGGGTGTCAAGTTGCAGCACCTTAGCTGCGAGAAATGTAGTAAAGCTTGAGCTCAAAATTGGGATTCTGCTCTAGCAGAACCTAATGTGTATCTCCCTAAAACAGGCAAACTAAATAGCATCCCTTTTTTGTTGTGTAAAAACTGATTTCTATACTTTTCATATGCTAACCTCTGCTATTTTAAACTTCCTGTTTAAGTAATGCTCAACAATAAACCAGGTTTTTAGTTCAAACCCTTGAGTCTCTGATAGAATATCTTTATATATCTCAGTTAATGAACTAGAAACCTGGTTTAGGCCTAAGCAACGTTTTAAAAATTCAGAGGGATTAGAAAAAACAAAACTATGAAAGCATACAAATGATGAAGCAATAAATAGTAAGAAAACATCACAACCTTTTGAAAGGCTGAATTCAAAGCATTTAAACTCCTTTCTGAAGCTATTGTAATTCTGTGTTTTGGGAGTGACAGGGAAAATCACCCCATGTACTCATCAAACAGGTTATGTGGCCTTATGAGAGAATATTCTGGGGTTTGTATCAGTGGAGCCCAGGGTCTGGGGTTTTACTGTTAATTGTTCTGCAGAGTGCTTATTCCATTACCTAGAAGCCAGAATTCATAAAATTCTACTCTTTTGCACATTCTGTGACAAGTTCATTTTTTTAAAAAAAGTTTATTAACTCTTGACTCACTGGAAACTAATAAAGGGAAAATGATTTATTGCCCTTTCTTATTTTCATTTCTTTCCAATGAAGCCTTTATGTACAAAATTCATTCCTAACTAGAAATTCTCCATGAACTTCTGTCTCTAAATTTTACGTGTTGTTGGGTTTATCACAGGAGCCCCCGGTGGCGCAACGGGTTAAATCACTGAGCTGCTGAACTTGCTGACCAAAAGTTTGGCGGTTAGAATCCGGGGAGCGAGGTGAAATCCCGCTGTTAGGTCTAGCTTCTGTCAACCTAGCAGTTTGAAAACATGCAAGTGTGAGTTAGATCAATAGGTACCACTCCGGTGGGAAGGTAACGGCACTCCATACAGTCATACTGGCCACATGACCTTGGAAGTGTCTATGGACAGCGCCTGGCTCTTCAGCTTAGAAATAGAGATGAGCACCTTCCCCCAGAGTCGAACACAACTAGACTTAATGTCAGGGGAAACCTTTGTCTTTACTAGGTTTATCTCATAAGAAGGATAATATGCTATGAGATGTGTTTAAAGGGATTTTCAAAAGTAGTTATTTGCAAGGAGGTATGTAGTGCTGTCTTGAGAGCAATCAGTACAAGGTTAAGAACTGTGTTCAAGTGGTTGAGACTGCTCAGCGCATGGCCCTTGACACCATGCTCTTGGGAGTCTTACTAAAACACTCAAACCTAACCATCCTTTTCAGAATGGTAAACAGAATGTGTGAGTTGCCCTACTGTTTGACCCATAAAATGAATGTTACTGCAGATTACAGAGCATTGAGGAATACTCCAACCTAAGCATAAAGATTCTCCAAAAGTACAGCTTTTCTCAGGGTTCTTACATTTTAAGAGGCAGCTAACGTCATGCAGATGATCTCAAGTGCTATCATTACCATTACATAATTGACCCATCTTTTGGCAGGTTAAAACAGCCTGGAAAGCCTGTTCTAACACAGCCATGTAAAATGCAGACAAGAGCTTTAATAAGTCCTTATCTGTGAAACTTTACCTATTGCAGCGGGTAAGAATTATACTTGTGGGCCTCGAAGTTCTGGATTTCATGTGAACAGAAAAAGTTGTTTTAAATAAGTCCAGGACATTATATCCTATTTGGTCTTTTTGACACTGTGTGTCTGTGTGCCTTCTAGTTGCCTGTTGACTTATGGAGACTCCATGAATTTCTTAAGCAAGGAATACTTAAGTTGCACTCATATGAACATTATAATATTTGAAGGATAATATTTTAAGGAGGACAACCAGCAGCCATGTGGGATGGGTAGGATTCAAAGAGCTGCTGGCCAGTAAAGCAAGCTGTTCACTTATGCTGTAATCTCTATATAATTTGCACACAGGAGGTTGTCTAGAAAGCCTTCAAGCATTCCTCCTTCTTGTGTTACTTTGAATATTTTGTACACTTCCCTTTCTAGCAACTTTACAGTAGGAGACTGACTTTGTGCTGCCATGAGATTCAGAATGTTGCTTTATTTATTTCACTCATAGTATTTAATATTCAAACGGAAGGGAAATACAACAAAATATTTTGTGATGGTTGGATTTATCTACTCAATAAGAAAAAGAAAAAATGAAGAACAAAATATTTTGCAATATTTTTCACTTACATTCATCTGGTTTAAAATGCTTAAAATGACAGTAAGATAAGTATGGAGTTATGTGGAGTTGGAAATAGAGAAGATGTCTATCTTAAATGGATGGCCTGCAAGGAAAGTATCAGATATAATTGTCTTCTAGACTTCTCTAGTTCTGGTTACAGGCTGTCAGAGAAAGGAATGACTTATTATCCTTCCTCTTCCTCCATGTTATTTCCTAGAGGAGATGAAGAGAGAATATACACTCCATGCAATACTTGCACCAACACTCCATGAGCTGTCTTTTCACAGTGTGTCATAATGGAACATAGGAAATTTACGGTAAATGTCAACTCTTAGTCACGGGTACTAAGTGATGTTGCTGGTTCTGCTGCTGGGTAAATCCCCCAATGTTCAGAGATGTCGTATGGGGCCCATCATATCTGTGACTCAGACAGAAATACAGTTGTTATTTTACTGACAAAAATACAGTATGTCACAGCAAATATATGTATGCTGGATTTCGTATCACAAAATCACAAGTCGAGCACTTCCCAAGCGTCTAGGACTCTGATGTTTTTTCAAATAATGCATGCAGATCCAAGTAAGGTGGCCCTTTGCAGTTGACAGATTGTGATTTTCTCAATGTTTATTGTTTCCAAAAGTGAGCTGTGACCGTTTGGCATGGCACCAGTGTGCCGATTACCACTGTACCACTGTGGCCACCTGTACTGGTTTATGCCAGAGCCATACTACTACTACTATTTTTTTCTCCTGCTTTTCTCCCACGATGCCTCCCTCAATGCTCTTCTGTGCTCCCGTCATTTAGAAAATGTTCCCCAGCATCTGCTTTCCAATGGCTAGATCAGGGCTGTTCAACTGGCGGCCCCCGGACCGTATATGGCCCCCAGCCCCTTCCCCACGGCCCCCTACCCTCCTGCAAGATATCTGCTTTTAAAGATTTTTTTAAAAAAAAATTTGAATATTTTTTTGGAATATTTTTTTGGAATATTTTTTTGAATATTTTTTATTTATTTTTTTTGGGGGGGTGAGGGGCGGGGCAGGGAGGAGGAGCAGGCTCTCTTCCTCCTCCTACTACTTCCCTCCCCCCCCTCTCTCCCTCCCTCCTTCTTTCTCTCTTTCCCCCTTTCATTCCTTCCCCCTTCCACCACGTGAAGGAAAGAGGGAAGGAGAGAGAGAGTGCGCGAGTGAGAGGGGGCGTGGCCAGAGCGAAAAAAGGGCGGGGCCGAGTTCAGAGCACGGGGGGGGTGCTCATCCATTCCCTTTCCGGCTTCCTGCTCTTCTGAGGCTTCGTGCCAAGTTTGGTCCTGATCCATCATTATTTGAGTCCACAGTGCTCTCTGGATGGAGGAGAACTACAACTCCCAAACTCAAGGTTCAGTACTTTCTGTTGCTCTCATGAGAGTTTAGGTTTGATTCAACATGGCTGAGGAATGCTTTGATTGTGTTTTCCCCTTATGGCAGAAGGAGATTGGACTGGATGGCCCTTGGAGGTCTCCTATTCTAGGAACCCATTGTAATTATTATTATTATTATTATTATTATCATCAGAGGCTGAATGGCCATCTGTGAGGAATGCTTTGATTGTGTTTTCCCCTTATGGCAGAAGGAGGTAGGACTGGATGGCCCTTGGAGGTCTCCTATTCTAGGAACCCATTATTATTATTATTATTATTATCAGAGGCTGAATGGTCATCTGTGAGGAATGCTTTGATTGTGTTTTCCCCTTATGGCAGAAGGAGATTGGACTGGATGGCCCTTGGAGGTCTCCTATTCTAGTAACCCATTGTAATTATTATTATTATAATATTATTATTATCAGAGGCTGAATGGCCATCTGTGAGGAATGCTTTGATTGTGTTTTTACCTTATGGCAGAAGGAGATTGGACTGGATGGCCCTTGGAGGACTCCTATTCTATGAACCCATTGTAATTAATATTATTATTATTATTATCATCAGAGGCTGAATGGTCATC
Source organism: Anolis apletophallus (assembly GCA_030556195.1). Taxonomy (NCBI): domain Eukaryota; kingdom Metazoa; phylum Chordata; class Lepidosauria; order Squamata; family Anolidae; genus Anolis; species Anolis apletophallus. The sequence continues at coordinate 49,572,638 of JARBWK010000005.1, forward strand.
TGTGAGGAATGCTTTGATTGTATTTTCCCCTTATGGCAGAAGGAGATTGGACTGGATGGCCCTGGATGGCCCTTGGAGGTCTCCTACTCCAGGAACCTGTTGTTGTTGTTATTATTATTATTAGCAGAGGCAGAATGAATATTATGCCTTATCATTCAGGGTTATAGGCCTGTGTGGAAGGGCCCTGGCTTCTTATTTGACTTCCTTTCCACACATCTGAATAAAATCCCATGTTATTTGCTTTAAACCAGATTATATGAGTGTGGACTCCGATAATCCAGTTCAAAGCAGGTATTCTGGGTTATATGGCTGTGTGGAAGGGCCCTGAATCCATACTGCAATATAATCCAGTTCAAAGCAGGTTTTGTGGGGTTTCCTGTCTGGATATTCTGAGTTATATGGCTGTGTGAAGGGCCCTGAGTCCACACTGCAATATAATCCAGTTCAAAGCAGGGACTGGGATTTGAGACTGGGATTTTGGTGTTCATCTCTATCTCAAGTCAAAGCCCGGTGTCCTCCACAGACACCTCCAAGGCGGGAGAGGGGCGGAGCCGGGGAGGGCGGGGCAGGGGTGGAGCCAGGGAGGGGCGGAGCCTGGGCGGAGCTGGGGAGGGGCGGAGCTGGGGTGGAGCCGGGAGGGGGCGGAGCCGGGGGCGGAGGCAGACCCTTCGGCCCCCCAGGTCATCAGTAACTGGAATTCCGGCCACAGGTCCGGTAGAAGTTGGACAGCCCTGGTCTAGATGGCAGGCCCCTTGACATCCAGACCTTCCCACCATGTCAAAATCTTTGCTTCCCTTGCATGGTTTGACGTCATGTGTTGGTGACAAAGCTTTTCTCACTTCACTGATATAAAAAAGTGCTCTTCTAAAGAAACAAACTACTTCATGCCTGTTAGATAATGTCCATTTTGGTTTTGTTTATCATAATGAGTACACAGAATTAGAAACACATATGTCCATCAAATAAGATATTTTAGTCATAATGAATAAAAAATCAGATATTTGAGTTTTATAGAATGGACACACTGATTCTTGATGCCTTACTGTAGGCTTGTGCTCTCTCTATAGCTTATGTGTATGTCACAAATTAGTTATTTTTTACTGGTGTTATTTTGCACAGTGCTTGCGGTAGGGTGACATCTCAGATTGTTGTGGGAAGTTCATAGCTGTTGCAGCTGCTCCAAATCAAAAGCCATTAATATTGAAATGCTGGCAGTAAATCTTACAGTCGGGGAAAATCCTTAAAGGATGAATTTACTTTGGTGTGACATCTTGAGGAATGGACTAAAACTAGGAATGCAAGGTATGCAAGCTGTGGTACTAGAATGACAAATGTACGGTGACTGAAAAAAATGATATAGATTGGGATGAAAAATAGGCTGCAAAAGGAGCTCATGAGCAAGTGGAGGAGGCTTGGCATGGTCAGAGAAGCAGGAATTAATGCAAGAGTGCACTGTGTATCAGGATAAAGACTATGGTACTCAAGGGTGATGTTGTGAGTAGGATAGAGCATCTGATGTTGAGGTAGCTGACAAAAAAAGACACAAAATAAAAGTCATAAGGCAAATTGCACTGACTGATAAACAGGAACCAAAAAAGCAATTAGAGAAATAAGCAGTGCAGAAAATGTTACAGTGCTAAGGCTGGCAGCTACTGTTGGGACATTGGCTACTTACTATTAAATTGTGACTCCAGAGACCCAACCCAGGGTACTCCAAACTGAGGAATGTGTAAAAACACCAAACAAAACAACCTCCAAAACCACTTAAGTAAGGGAAGAAACAGCTGTCCAAAACAAATGAAAAAAATTGGTTAAAACTCCACTTTCAGTGTATTTATTTCAAAATCTCAGGTGATATTCTGTGTTTTGGAAGACCTTACTCTTGAATCTGTGGGGAAGCTATTCATGATTTTGTGAATTAGAATGTGAATACTTTGGTTGCAGGCTTCATTGTTTTTCTTTCTTACTAGAATGTAAGTATCTGGTAGTAATTTACAGTTTACCGCTATCATAATGGATTTCCAGCTGTGTTCTGTTTCATAATGGAGTTTTCCTTGAATTGTGTTAGTACAAATTGTTGTTAGCATTTCCATTCAGAATCTGTTATGTAAACTGGCTGACGTTCAGGATGGCAATTCTTTTCAGGATTATGTGTCTTGCTCATCTCTGACTCAGTAGGGTGTTTCATTCCTTAAGACAAATATTTGTCTGTTGAAATTATTCACTGTATTAAAGATGCACTTCTAATACTATTATTGGCATTGGTTCTGAGGATTTCTATCATGGCATTTGATTTCAGTTAATCTGCACGTGTTTTGCACTGCCACTTGCCTCACTGCCTGCTGTTGAATTGGGCCTCATGTGACACAGTTTCAGTAAAATGTACAACTTCAAGAGAAGGAATGAGGAATACTTGCTTTTGAAACATTTCAGTTTGGTGTGTTCAAAATACCAATTTACTGCAAATGTTTATCAGGTGACTTCGTAGGTTAGGTTAATGTTTTGGTTCACAATTTGTATGTGTAAATTGTGTATTCCTTGGGTTGTTGTGATTTTTTCGGGCTGCACAGCCATGTTCCAGCATTCTCACCTAACGTTTCACCTGCATCTGTGGCTGGCATCTTCAGAAGTTCTGTTGGCAGTGAGGCAAGTGGGAGTGTATATATACCTGTGGAATGTCCAGTGTGGGAGAAAGAACCCTTCTCTATTTAAAGAAAGTGTGAACGTTGTAAATAGTAAGATTGAATTAGCATTTGAGTAGCCATGAAGTATGCAGTCAATCAGTGAGGCTGATTGAGGTAGCCTGGCTTTTGTTGCTTAGAGGCATTCTCTGTTTGGGAGATGTTAGCTAGCCCTTGATTGCTTATTGCCTGAAGTTCTCCTTTGTCTGAGTGGTGTTCCATATTTATGGTTCTTGGGAGTCCAGAAAGCCCAGGAGAGAGGGCTTCCAATTTGCATAGATGTGCATTCTATTTTATTAGCACTGATTAAACTGAACTTAGCAAAACTTTTGGGCATGGAAAGTAATTTTTCTGAGAAATTGAAATTTTTAACTATTTCATAAGAAAATGTTCTGTGCACTCTGTGATATGCTTCAGTATAATTCTTGCTTTTTGCATATGATGTAGTTGTAAAACCGGTTGGATTTCAGGGCTCATTTCTAAATTTGCTGCAGTCACCTAATTCTTGAATCAGTATTTTATGTGTTAGTTTAGTCATTTTTCAGTTCATCTGTACTAATGTATTCAAAGTGGACATTTGTCATAAAAATGTGGTGCACTGTCAGTGCTTTGAACATCTGAGATTATGAGTGTAAAGTTCTTGTCCAAAGACTGCGACTAGATGATGGACTGCTTTGCAGTTAACAGAGGTATTTGGAGGATTGTACAGCAGTGATGTTTTTGTGAACTGGCATCTTTACATGGTGTTGTACTACTTTTGAAATATTTATATTCAGAAAGAAAATGAATAAAATGAATGTTTTGAAGTTTTGCCAGTTTATAGAGGTTTTTTTTGGGTGGGACGACCTAGTATAGTTCTTCTTGTTTCATACTTGTTACATGTAGAAATTATTGCGAAGGCAAAATACAGATTGTCATTTTTGTATTAGGCTTGCTTACATTGCATGCGTCTGTGGCAAAATATAAGTTTGATGACGGCGTATGAACAGTGCAGTTGTAAGTCAGTTTGTGTTTTTAAGTTGAACTATTTTCCTGTTGAAAATTTGGCTGTGTGAAACCCTATCTGGCTGTTCTTGGCCAGATATTCAAGCCATGTGGATTTACTTCCTTATTTAAAATCTATATGGTCTATTTAAGATCTGGATTGCAATTATAAGAAGTGATCCATAAACTAGCAAAACTTAAGAGAAAACTCAGTGTTCGGAACCTAATGAATAATCACAATTCTCCTCTCTATTTACAGATGGCTCACTGCGTGACCAAGGTGGAACTGTCCATATCCTGTGACAATCTGATTGATAAAGATGTTGGCTCAAAATCTGATCCTTTATGTGTCTTGCTCCAAGATATTGGTGGAGAGCAGTGGATTGAAGTAAGGATTTATTTGTAGTAACTGAAAAACCGATAGAAACTGTGGGTACGGATCGAGTCTACATTAGAGTTGCTAAATGTCCCTTGTATCTTATTAACATGAAAGAGGCCACCAACAATCTTGCATTTTCAGATATCAAGCAAACATGCTGCCTTCAAATTGCACCCCATTAATTGTGTGTGTTGCTGGTGCTCGCTCTTTCAGTTCCGTACAAAGAGGCACACTTGGTTTGGCATCATCAGTAAGATACATTCCCCCCTGCTATCTTGTCATCATTGTGTTTCCAAGGCCATTGGATTCCTATGAGATTTGAGATCTCACTGGAGTCTGAAACTCTTCACAGGTGGATTTCCTCTCATGAGACTTTAGATAGGCCTTATGATTCCCACATCTGGAAGGGATACATACATTCCTGGTCATTATGTGGATACACAGAATGGCAAATAATAGTAAATCCTACCATTTTCCTCAGTATTAAAACTGGAAAAAGTAAAATTAGGGTTTTGGTATAGATTGCACATTAATGCTGCTTTGAAGACCACTAAATGTATGGCTTGTGCTAGCTACAGCAGCAGTTCATTTTTAATAGGAAACTTTCATATTCTGAACTGTATTATTGATTCATCTTAGTGCTCTTTACTTTGATTGGTAATAGACATTCAGGGTTTCAAACAGGAGTTTATTCTAGCCCAGTGTGGAAATGCTGCTGAAGTTAAATGTGTATGGTTATATAGCAGGGGTCCCCAAACTAAAGCCTGGGGGCTGGATACGGCCCTCCAAGGTCATGTATCTGGCCCTTGCTCAGGGTCAATCTAAGTCTACAACCCTATCTCATCAGCCAAAAGCAGGCCCACACTTCCCATTGAAATACTAATAAGTTTATTTGTGTTAAAATTGTTCTTCATTTTAATTATTGTATTGTTTTAAAGTGGGGTTTTTGCACTACAAATAAGATATGTGCAGTGTGCATAGGAATTCGTTCATGTTTTTTTCAAATTATAATCCGGCCCTTCAATAGTTTGAAGGACTGACCTGACCCTCTGTTAAAAATGTTTGAGGACCCCTGTTATATAGGACCAACCCCTATTATGTGAAGTAATATATTAAATACAATTTCCCTGTTTTCTTGTCACTACAGTTGTCTCGAACAGAAAGAATAAAGAATTGCCACAATCCTCAATTTTCAAAGAAGCTACTGATTGATTATTATTTCGAGAAAGTTCAGAAACTGAAATTTGGTGTGTATGACATCGATAACAAATCGTATGACTTAAATGATGACGACTACCTTGGAGGGGCAGAGTGCACCTTGGGACAGGTACTTGAAAACAAATACTGTCACATGCTATATTTATTTAATTAATTTAGTTAGCTTTTTCCAAATACAAGGCCCAAGATATGAAGATACAGAAGTAATGTGCACAAATCTCAATGTTTAGTTGCACAAATAAAAAAGTAACTAAATTTTAGAAGGCCCAAGTTAGAATCTTTCCCTTCTTTTGGGACATGGGATGGAGGCCAGAAGACAGTGCTTGCTTATTTTATTGTTGGTGGCAGTAGTTTTAGCAACTATAAAGCCAGTTACGTTGTATTTCACTGTGACAATTGCTTATGTAATATCTTGATAGATGTGTTTCCTCTCACACCCATTTCTAGACTAGAAGTAGAGATACAGGAACTTCCAATAATGCAAAAGGTGTAGCATGACCTCGATCTTTTTTCTCTGAACATAAGTAAAAGTTGAAATCTGTCCATCATACTTTTATATTTATGTTGGTAACTATCTGGGCAAAGTCTTTGGAAATTATGATTGCATTTCAGACTAGTTATAATTGGTAGTGGTAATATGTATATTAGTAGGCTTGACAATAAATAGCCATTTTGCAGGGGTTTTTTTTTGAAGAAGAGTATATTTAGGTTACAGAGATATACCATTTAATAGAATAAAACATAGCACATATTTTTTCCTTAAATGACTTTCAAAATTTATGAAATTTATGTCTTTAGATTGTATCAAGTAAAATAATCACACAACCTTTAATGATGAAGAAAGGAAAACCTGCAGGAAAAGGCACTATTACGGTAAAAAAGGTTTCTTGCTTTTTTATGAATGTAAACAGTAAATAACACTGCTAGAAAATTTAAATAATACTGCTTGCAAAATACTAAGGCTGGAGTAAAATAACTTTTCTTTGAATCTGTAGATTTCTGCAGAAGAAATTAAAGACACTAGAGTTATTTGTATGGATGTTGACGCTCGGAATTTGGACAAAAAGGTAAATGATGTTTCAAAAGTAACTTATGAGTCCATTTCATAATTATTGAACCAACAAGGTAAATAGCTGTATGTTTATATTTATTTGTACCAGAGATAAGGGTATAACCTCCGCTCCCAGATGTCTCACTCTCTGCAATACCAGAAAATTAGGAACCGAAGGAAAATTTCATGAAGTTGGAGTAGAATTCTTATTTGAGGTTAAAATCCTTATTTTGTCCGTCCCCCTGTAGTTACACTTCTAGGCAGTGCCTTTATTAGACCCAAAAGAATGGCACAAAGGAGTATGCAAGCTTTGCAGTTTCACTGAATTCTTCATCACAGATAGTTGGGAAGAAATGTAAAATGTATACAGGCAATCCCCAAGTTATGAACAAGATAGGTTCTGTAGGGGGGGGGGCGGCGCTTTGGATAGCATAGGAAAGGGTTAACACCCCTGTGGTGATTGTCTTGCTATTTGCGCCCCAGTTCAGAACATTTCACCTCACGGCTTGTTGTGGAAACAAGGATCAGTGAGAAAGCTTCAGTTGAGACACCTTTTCCCCATGATAACTCTTTCAGGAGTGAAATTCCCTTCAGAGGGGTAGATTCCTGTTGTCTCACCTCTGTTCTTAACTATGGGTCATTTGTAAGTCAGATGTTTGAAACTTTTGACACTGCCTGTAAAAATAATGTGTATGTATGTGTATATTACCAAAGCCAGAGACTGTGTTTAAGTGAACTATTGAGCAGAAACAGATAAGTCCTGAAATGTCCATGTATGCTTTGCCAATAGTATTATGTATGTGTCAAAAAGGTGTTTTGCTTTAGATTTAGATTTCTAATGTTTCGATGAACAAACAATGTATGTTTTTCCTGTTCAGGATTTTTTGGGCAAATCTGATCCATTTTTGGAATTTTACAAGCAAAGTGATAGTGGAAAATGGCTGCTTGTCTACCGATCAGAGGTAGGATTTTATCAGCCTTGGACATTAAAAGTTGTATATCTTCTGGAGGAAATATATGTCTGGGAGAAAATTAAATTGTAAAATAATGTATTTAAAAACTTTGTGGGTGCAATAATGAGCTATTTCTTTGCCAAAATTAAGAAAATGTTTTTCTACTAGTGGTTCTACAATCCAACCTGTTGTCAGTTCCTACTATTGGTGCAATGATAAGCAAGTTGCTTAAGTGGCTGAGGGGGGAAAAGGAAGGGGCCTGAGGCTGTTAGGAATGATGGGAGCTGAAGTCTAAAACACCCGGAGGACTCAAGTTGGCCAAGGCCTGCTCTACAGCATCTGGTATTCATTGGTGGTGTAGCACCCATGGGTTCGTTCGTGCCACTGGGAGGGAGTGAGGCGCCGGGGGTCCCGATGCCATTGGGACCCGCACATGCTGAAGGGGACTCGGAGGACGAGTTGGAAGGCCCAGAGCAAGATTGGTCAGCAGTGCCTTTGCCCAGTTCACCTGTAGAGAGTTTAGCATGGGATCTCGAGTGGGAGCATTCTCCCGGGGAAGGAGCGGACCAGGTGGAGATGGGAGGCAGCGAAGCAGATAGCGAAGATAGTTATGAATTCCCAAATGGCCGAGGTTCCCAGGAGCTGGCCGAGCAGCAGATGGAGGCCAGCGGCTGGGAAAGTTCGGGAGGCTGCTTCTCAAGGAGATAGCGATACTGGACTGGAAGAGCGGGGCCGTTCCCATAACAGACGAGGGACATAGAGCAGGGCAGGAGGAGCTGGCATCTGTCCCTAGACCGTCGCCGTTCGGAAAGTAGAGACTGGAGACGCGGGCCCTAGATCGTCGAGGGGCCCGGCCGAAGGATTAAGAACGGCTCCGTGGGAACTGATCCTCAGTTCTCCGGCCACGTCTGATCTGAAGGGCGTGAAAGCGGAGTGAATCTCGGAGCCTAGTTTGGCTCGCCTTGGACCAAGACCTTGCCTTGTTATTGATTCGCATTGCTGCGGATACCTTGCTTTGTTCCGGAGTCAATCCGGAAACTCTGCCAAGCTTTTTGCCACGCTTGCTTTTGGAACTATCTTTTGGAACTTTGCTTTCTTAATTGGACTACAGCTTTGCTGATTGCTTTATTCTTTGATCTCTTCAAGAGAATTGCCTTTTGGACTTTTTATTTACAATAAAACTAGTTAGCCTTTGCTACGTCTCCGTGTGTGTGTTAAAGGGGCAGTACTAAGTCGGTGATTGTGACAGTTGGCCGGAGAACTCCCCGAACCCCTTTTTTGCACCACGGGACGTACCAGGAACCGCCGGCTGCGTACCAAGGCTCCCATTGTCTCCACGGCCGCCATGGCGAACTTGACGGGTCCGCAAGTGGTGGCGTTGCAACAGGAGGTGGCGGAGCTGCGAACCCGAGCGGGGCGGCACCCGTCGGTGAATGCCCCGGCTCGTTTCAATGGACATCCGCGACGGTGGAAGTTTTCATTGCCCAGGTTCGGATGTACCTGGAGTTGCGGCCCAATGAGTTTGCCACCCCTCGAGCCCAGGTGGGGTTCGTGTTCAACTGTATGGAAGGGATGGCAGCGACGTGGGCAACTCCCCTCCTCAATGCCGCGTCTCCTCATATGGCGACTTTGGACACTTTCCTAGATGCGATCCGGGCGACCTGGGACCCCCGTCCATGAGGACCTGGCGGAACGGGATTTAGCACGGCTGACCATGAAGGACATAACCTTGTCTCAGTATATTTCCCTTTCGAGTATTGGCCAGCCAGACCAAGTGGGAAGGGCCACCCTTGCGCTACACGTATCTAGCGGGACTCTCGCCCGAGATTCAGCAACAGATGTTACAATTGCCCCGGCCGGCCGACCTGGAGGAGGCCATCGCCTCGAGTTTGCGGGCGGAGGCGGCCGCGCAATACAAGAGAAGGTGGGGGGCCGGCACGGCCGAGAAACCACCGACCAAGCGGGAGGCCGGGACCGGTCAATTTGTGCCCCGCCAGATCCCTGCCCCCACCCCTTTCGTGGATGACTCTGAACCGATGCAACTGGGTACGGTGCGGCCCAAAGTAGATGCCGCCGAGAAGGCTCGGCGTCAAAGACTTAACCTTTGTTGGTACTGCGGGGGCTCGGGTCCTTTTTCTCGGATTGCCCCCAGAAACCGCGGGGAAGACCCTCGGGCCTCTGCAGCGGTGGCCGGCCCTCCGGAGCCTGAGGAAGCCCTCCAGGCGGCGGGGGAAGGGTGCGGCCGAGTGTAAGAGGGTTCGCTCACTCGGCCGACGTCGCCACCCCCCCCCCCTGAACCCAAGACTGGACAATTGTTCCTTGTTATGGTCAGCTTGTGGTCGCCCGAAGGGGCCGATGATGGTCCATGCCATGATTGACTCGGGAGCGACCAACAACTTCATTGACGCAGACTATGCCAAGTCTGCGGATTAAAATTTCTTGATCTCCAAGAGCCCAAGGGTGTCCAGACCATCGATGGGAGAGTTCTAAAAACGGGGGGCTGTAACTCAGTATACCGCCCCTACCAGGATGTGGACTAGCTCCCATAAAGAGGACATTTCGTTTCTTGTGACCAAGCTCCCGGATTTCCCCATTGTCCTGGGCATTGTGTGGCTCGCGCTCCACGACCCCCAGATCTCCTGGGCTAAGAGACAGTTGATTTTTTCTTCGGACCATTGCCAGGGCCACTGCATGACGGCTCGGGCGTGCCTGGCCCACGAAGTGGAGAATGTGGTTACCCTGCCCAAGAAGTATGCCGGTTTTTGGGATGTTTTCAGTGAAAAGGAGGCAGAACGCTTGCCTCCGCACCGGCCCTACGACTGTGCCATTGACTTGCAGCCAGGGGCCCCAATTCCGCGGGGGCGCCTCTACCCTCTCTCGGCCCCAGAGCACCAGGCTCTCCGAGACTTCCGGGATGAGAACCTGCGGAAGGGGTTCATTCGCCCTCCCAATCCCCGGCCGGGGCCGATTCTTTTCGTCAAGAAGAAATCGGGGAGTTGCGGCTTTGCAATGACTATAGAGAACTCAATAAGATCACGATCCGGAACCGATATCCCCTGCCCTTGATCCCCGAGCTCTTGGAGCGGATGCGGGACGCTAAGGTGTTCACTAAACTGGACCTGAGGGGGGCTTACAACCTTGTCCGGATCCGCCAGGGTGATGAATGGAAGACAGCCTTCCAGACCAAGTGGGGCAGTTTCGAATACCTGGTGATGGGATTCGGGTTGTGCAACGCCCCTGCCTGTTTCCAACACTTCATGAATGACATTTTCCGAGACCTGTTGGACCGCTATCTGGCGGTCTACCTGGATGACCTGCTGATTTTTTCTCCGGATCAGGCGACCCATGATCGCCATGTCAAGGAGGTCCTCCAGAGACTCAGAGCTCACGGGCTCTATGCCAAGCTGGAGAAATGTGCGTTTGATCTGCATGAGGTGGACTTTCTGGGGTACCGCATCTCTCCTACGGGCATTGCCATGGATGACACCAAGGTCCAAGCCGTAGTTGACTGGGCGGCCCCCGCCAGCAAAAAAGACATTCAAAGATTCCTGGGCTTCGCCAACTACTACAGAAAGTTCATTCCTGACTTTGCCAAGTGGGCTGATCCGATCACCCAGTGTTTGCGGGGAAAGGTGCCGTTCCGATGGACACCGGAGGCGGATGTGGGGTTCCATAAGTTGAAGCGGCTGTTCACCACTCAGCCGCTTTTGCAGCACCCAACCCCGCACCCCTTTCATCGTCCCGGCCGACGCGCGGATGTGGCGGTGGGAGCGGTCTTGCTACAGCCTCAGGGTACGGATTTGTTGCCCTGTGCCTACTATTCCCGGCAGCTGACGGCTCCGGAAAAGAACTATACCATTTGGGAGAAGGAACTTTTGGCCATCAAGGTGGCCTTCGAAGTCTGGAGACACCTGCTTGAAGGGGCCAAGTTTCCGGTGGAGGTTCACACCGACCACCGGAACCTGGAGCATCTGAAGTCCCAGCGCAAATTGAACCAGAGGCAACAGAGATGGTCCCTGTTCTTTGAGCGATTCAATTTCGCATTCACTACGTGACCCCCAAGCAGACCAAGCAAGCTGATGCCCTGTCCCGGAAGCCGGAGTATGTCCGCGGCGGGGGAGGTCCTCTCTGAGCAGCCTCTGCTCAAAGCGGAGAACTTTGCGGCGCCCGAGAACGCCCCCGCGCCGCTCCGCGGCCCCGCCTGGCCCCGTGGATAAGCGGCCGTTGAGTGTGCGGGTCCAGGCCCGCCAGGGACGACCCTGGGTACGCGAGCAGCTGTCCAAGGGGTGCAGGCTCCGTTTCAGGTGCGGAACGGGTGCTCTATCATCGGGACTCTGTTTATGTTTCTCCGGGCCCTGAGCGGGGACATTCTCAAGCTTTGCCACGACTCTAAGGCGGCGGGCCATTTTGGCTCTTCAAGACGCTGCAGCTGGTTCTACGGGATTTTGGTGGCTTAAAGTGCGGAGGGATGTGGAGGACTATGTGGGATCCTGCCCTGTGTGCCACCGGGCTAAGAACCAGGGGGGCAAGCCGGCTGGCTTGCTCCAGCCCCTCCCGACTCCCTCCGCTCCCTGGAAGATGATTTCGGCTGATTTCATCACCGACCTCCCCAAGTCCAAGGGCTTCACCACGATACTGGTCGTGGTGGACTGTTTCACCAAGATGGGACACTTCATCCCCTGTGTAGGGGTGCCTACTGCCAAGGAGACTGCTGATATGTTTGTGCAACATGTGTTTCGGCTGCATGGACTTCCCCAGAGCCTGGTGACGGACCGGGGCACCCAATTCACTTCCCAGTTCTGGAAGGCTGTCCAGAAGCTGCTGGGGATTGATGTGCGGATGTCCACGGCTCACCACCCGCAGACCGATGGGCAAACCGAAAGGGTTAATGCCACTTTGGAGCAGTACCTGCGCTGCTATGTCAACTATCAGCAAACCAACTGGGCGTCCTTGTTGTCTTTGGCAGAGTTTGCTTACAACAACGCGACGCAGGAATCCATCAAAGAGACTCCTTTCTTTGCCAACTATGGACACCACCCTCGGTTCTACCCTCCGGTGGACCCGTCTGGGGACGTTTCGGAGGCTAAGGATTGGCTCCAGGAGCTCACTGCGCTTCAAGACTTGCTACGTACTCAATTGGACCAGGCGAAGGCCGACTACAAGCGGATGGCTGATCGGCGGCGCCAGGAGGGTCCTGCGATTCTGGTGGGGATAAAGTTTGGCTGTCCACCAAGAATCTGCCCACGCAACGCCCCAGCCGCAAGTTGGATGCCCGGTTTTGGGGCCCTACAAAGTTTTGGAGCGGGTGGGGCCTGTTTCCTTCAAGCTCCAGCTCCTGCGGACATGTAACTCCACCCGGTGTTTCATCGCTCCTTGCTCCGCCCGGCGAAGGGGGTGCGGCCTGATGTGACCCAGCCGCCTCCTCCCCTGTGATGCGGGAGGGCGGGGAGGAGGTCGAAGTGCAGGACATTTTGGATGCTCGCATCCGGTACCGGAAGTTGGAGTATTTTATTGACTGGAAAGGTTTTGGCCCGGAAGAGCGTGCTTGGGTCAAGGCTCGAGATGTCCACGCGCCGGAGTTGGTGGCCCGTTTCACCGCAAGTATCCTGACAAGCCCAAGCCCGGGGGGCCCAGGGGGCCCTGAGGGGGGATAGTGTAGCACCCATGGGTTCGTTCGTGCCACTGGGAGGGAGTGAGGCGCCGGGGTCCCGATGCCATTGGGACCCGCACATGCTGAAGGGGACTCGGAGGGACGAGTTGGCAGGCCCAGAGCAAGATTGGTCAGCAGTGCCTTTGCCCAGTTCACCTGTAGAGAGTTTAGCATGGGATCTCTAGTGGGAGCATTCTCCCGGGGAAGGAGCGGACCAGGTGGAGATGGGAGGCAGCGAAGCAGATAGCGAAGATAGTTATGAATTCCCAAATGGCCGAGGTTCCCAGGAGCTGGCCGAGCAGCAGATGGAGGCCAGCGGCTGGGAAAGTTCGGGGGAGGCTGCTTCTCAAGGAGATAGCGATACTGGACTGGAAGAGCGGGGCCGTTCCCATAACAGACGCAGGGACATAGAGCAGGGCAGGAGGAGCTGGCATCTGTCCCTAGACCGTCGCCGTTCGGAAAGTAGAGACTGGAGACGCCGGGCCCTAGATCGTCGAGGGGCCCGGCCGAAGGATTAAGAACGGCTCCGTGGGAACTGATCCTCAGTTCTCCGGCCACGTCTGATCTGAAGGGCGTGAAAGCGGAGTGAATCTCGGAGCCTAGTTTGGCTCGCCTTGGACCAAGACCTTGCCTTGTTATTGATTCGCATTGCTGCGGATACCTTGCTTTGTTCCGGAGTCAATCCGGAAACTCTGCCAAGCTTTTTGCCACGCTTGCTTTTGGAACTATCTTTTGGAACTTTGCTTTCTTAATTGGACTACAGCTTTGCTGATTGCTTTATTCTTTGATCTCTTCAAGAGAATTGCCTTTTGGACTTTTTATTTACAATAAAACTAGTTAGCCTTTGCTACGTCTCCGTGTGTGTGTTAAAGGGGCAGTACTAAGTCGGTGATTGTGACAGGTGGTTTCTCATCTAGGGCTGATTCAGCTTAGCTTCCATGATCAGTTGGGATCTGGTGCCTTTAGAATATTTAAACTATAACAGCTGTTAATTCATGTCGATGTTACCTGACTAGAATCTCATAGTGGAGTCAAATTTGATCTCCATTCAGTTCAAACTGGTTTGAATGCTCAAAACCTTTTTTTAAATAAAAGAAAGGCAATATGCACATGCATTTATGCACACATAGTCCTACTTTGTTAGTAGTCTAATGTCCATAATGTTTGTCACCAAAATTTGTACTGATTAGTTACAATATTTAAGTCTACTGTTCATCCAGTTAATAAAGATAGGTCTATTGAGAACAGGGGCCAGAAAAGTGCAGTCCTAAAGTTACTGTTTTTGTGGTGCTACCAAAACCATCTGTTTTCTGGCTACCAAAAGAAGTGAATTCCATTGGCATTGTCCAGGAATGGCAGTTCACCAGAAGGTTGCACCTCCAGTACTGTTTAATATTTTTAAAATTGGTGTTTTTCAAACTCAGAGTTGGATTAACAGCCATTTTTTTGGACTATGTTTCCTAGTTTTTGGCAGTCCGTATGGATCCAAAAGGAACACAAGGGCAGAAAGTTAACTTTTGCACTTGTCACAATTGCCCAATTCAACAATAAATGCTTTTGAGTTGAATTTTTAAAAAACCCACACCAAATGTATAAAGTTGAAAAGTAGAGTTGTCATAAAATACTCATGAATAAATCCTGTATAGCATTTTAGAGATGAAGAGGAAAAAGCATTACACTTTTAGCAATATACTTTGATTGTGATTGATATGTTTTTGCAGGTAATTAAAAACAATTTAAATCCTTGCTGGAAAAAATTCAGTGTTCCTCTGCAAACTTTCTGTGGTGGTGATTTCAACAAACCAATCAAGGTAATGACAGCTGTTTTTTCCCCGTCAGTATTTTAAAGAAGGGCGCAATAATTGTTTAAAGTAATATCAGAAATAAAACAAAACTGCATGAACATGTAGGAGCTCAGACAGTTTGTCAAGATATTTACACCAAAATATTTGGCGGTCTTATTCCTTCCCTACCCCCTTCTTCTTCTTTATTTTTCAAATATATAATGAAGATGCTGGCATGTGTCTAGTGGGAGTTAACTCCTCATACTACCCATGATAGATAAGTTTCACATGGTATTAAATCTTTATGGTTTCTTAAGACCTCTCTGCAACTCTCCTTTACTTTCATGTCCCCACATGGGGAGCTGGAGCTGATAGAGGGAGCTCATCTGCACTCTCCTCGAATTGGAACCTCCGACCTGTTGGTCTTCAGTCCTACCGGCTGAAGGGTTTAACCCACTAAGCCACTGGGGGCTCCATTTTATCCTGGGTAATATGAGGAATTAACTCATTTACCAATGTCTCTCATTTGCCATTCCATTGACTTCCATCCAATAGTTCCATCCAATAGTTCCATCATTTTCTCTTCACTTCACTTACATTACTAGCAGATATTCTCCCCCTCCTGTTCTTTGTTTTCTGAAGAGTTCCAGTATAGATTATTTTCATAGTATATTCACTCTGGACAGCAACACGATTAAATTGTTTTTAAAATAATAATATAATCCGACACACTTAAGAAATGTTTTTTCTTGAAGAGCAAGATTGTGAAGAGCTAAATATCAACTTACATTTTCCAAAGTAAGTCTGAAGTATTGTTAGTTCTGGGGGAAACTTGTAAATATGAACTGAATGTACCTGAAATGCCATTTTGAGAAGCTTCGCTTTAAGATGTTTCTTTTCTTACCCAATATATTAAATGCTGTTTTAAACCAAAGAGTTGTACAGCTTTTAAAAGCAGTTGTAATCTGTTCCTTCTCACTTTACCTTAAAGTATATTGTTAAAATGTATAATAAATTACTTTGTTGATGCTCACAAATAAATCCATGTCTACTTTTTGGTAAAACTGGTAGGTCAGATTGTTAACTGCTCTGTAATTTAGGATTTTATGGACAAATCAACCACTGTCACATGGTGGGCTTTCTGTATTGTCTTCAATAAGACAAAATGTTTAGTTAAATGAAAGATGCTAATACAAGTAGGTTTATTTATTTTGTGTCAAAAGTATTGCATAAATAAGTATAAAAACTCATAAAAAGAGGGAGCACACTGTAGACCAAAAACGGGCAACAGCAACCACATTATCTGTAGCTTTAAACAGTTCTTCCTCTGTGCATGAGGCAGGGCATTGTGGACAAGCACGGAGGGTTGTTTGTTCTGCTCCGCAGTCACACAAGATGGAGGATTCTTTTAGGTAGTACCATTTTGCCAGGTTGTCTTTTGATCTGCCAACTCCATTTCTGAGTCGTTCAAGGACTTCCAAATTGCCCATTCTTGGTTTGCTCCTGTAGGAAGATGGATGGCCATCTTGGGGGGCCATCCAGTTGAGATTTCCTGGTTATCTACCCAGAGGGAAACTCTTGTTGTTGCTGGGGGAATATTAAGAGGAGTGGTGGTCGCAATACAAGTAGGTGCACAGCTACATCACTGTGGAGTAGTGATGGTAACTTTTAAATAGCAGATCAAACGCAGTAGATAAAATAGAATTAGGCCTTCTGATGGAAACTGTGGAAAATTCAGGACAGAATGAATGCCAGATAAGAAAAAAAGACTATACGGTTAGACTAAATAGACTAGGTAACATTCATTTCACATAATAAAACAGCATGCTGCTCTTTCTCAAGACACTTGGAGAAGTTCTGGTTATCCTTGTTTAATTAAGTCTACTTGGCAGGAGCTGAGTCATACTTTTGAAAAGAAATATACCTACACCAAGAAAATGAACATGTCAGAGATTTTTAGTGAAAAATCAGAAGACATACGAGGGTTGAATGAAAAGTAATGCCTCTACCTTCGTAACTCCTCAACAGATTACAGTACTGGTATGCGGCAAGTACTGGCTTGTTCAGTAGACTCTCCTCTACAGTTCCATTTTGGCAGGAAGCCTTAGCATTGAATGGTAGTGTTGATAAAGTGTGAAATATGGAACCCTGCGCAGACGGTCGGTCAATGCGATTTAAGCAACATGCAGTCATTGAATTCTTGACAGAAGGTGTCACCCCAAAGGATTCATCAGAATATGCAAGCTGTTTATGGTGATTGTGTTGATGTGAGTACTGTGCGTTGTTGGGCGAGTAAGTTTAAAGATGTTGAGGTGGGAACATCTGACTTGCGTGACAAACAAAGAGTTGGACGTCCTGTGACTACACACTTCACATGCTACCACAGCAGAACTTCAGAGACTGGATCTCACCACCGTACGACATCCTCTATACAGTCCAGATTTAGCACCATCTGACTTCCATCTGTTCCCAATAATGAAAGAAGATCTGTGGGGACATCATTATGCTTCTGATGAAGAAGTTGGGGAGAACTGTGAGACACTGGTTGTGGAAACAGAGTGCCGACTTCTTCCATGATGTCTTCAGAAAACTTGTTCATCATTGGCAGAAATGTATCCAACTGGTGATTATGTGGAAAAGTGAATAGTGGTAGTTAACGAGCACATTATAAGGATTATTTCTACATTTGATTTATTAAAATATTCCCATCCAAACCCAAGTAACGAAGGTGGGGGCATTACTTTTCATTCAACCCTCGCAAATATCAAATATTTTCTCAGCTATTTCTTAATCTCAAACCATCCTTATTGATGTTGTTAGAAAATTGGCAAAGGCTTTATAATCTAACATATCCTATATCCATATTTAAATCTAGGAATTTTAGTAAAAAATGAACTATGCCCTTGTCTTCCACCACTACTCAGAGAAGGAGATGGTTCCTAAATGACTTGGCATGGACATTCAGTTCATAGTTGAGTTGATTTTTGATTCAAGCTTGCAGGTTTTTTGCATGAGTTGATATTATCAGGGTAGAGTACTCATGCAAAGTTCTTACAAATAAGTGAGAACTTTGGATTAGATAGCTATGCTTTGACACATTTTGCTGTTGGGTGACTTTTTTCTGGTTCCTATTCTTTCTTATTTTTGCATATGCATGCAGGGATACTTGCTTTTGTAACTGGATTTTTACTTAATTTTTTAGTCATGAAGCAATCCTTTTATTATAATCTCTTTTTATTTGCTTTGAGTTTGAGTTGCCTTTCTGTTGCATACTAAACAGGTGAGTACATCTACTTCTTCTCAAACACTCAATTTGGGGTGTCTCTCTTGTATTAGGTTACAGTTAGTGATATGGATGACAGCACCAGTTCAGATTTGATAGGGGAGTTCACGTGCATCACTGCAAAGCTGTTGGAAGCCAGAGACCAAGTGGTGAGCAACTGCAATTCTACATTGTAAAGTCCCCCTTTCCATTGGCTATCGTTTCTTTCCTTTCAGGTGCACTGTCATGATTATGATAGTGATGGGTCACATGATTTGATAGGCTCTTTTGACACTAACCTGTCCCAGCTACAGAGTGCAAGTGGCAGTTCTCCGGTGAGGTTTTACTTTTATGTTGTTTTTTTATTAATTAAACCAACTGCAAAGAAAAATGATAATTTATTCTAGCTTCCTTCTAAAATTACTTGTGGATTTGCCTATTGCTGCAGTATGACATGAAGAGGCAGATTTGTACCTCAAAGCTTCTGAAATAATTATTCTGAGAATATTAAGAGGTGTGCCCTCATGTGCACTAGAATATGCTTTCTGTTCTGTTCTATTTTCTGCTGTGTGGATGGCACCCTGATTTCTAAGGACCTCAGTCAAGTAGCAAATAAAAACAAAACTATAGCTGAATTGCTAGGTTTGTCCTGGCTCTCATAGCACTATAAATCCATGTGAAAAACCCCATATGGTTTTGGAAATTTGAAGACTGGGGAGCCCTTTAGTTTTTCCCATCCGACAGATTGTCAGCACTGAATCAAAAATAAAAGAAGTTATCTAACCATGTCATTTTACAAACCAATTAATACATTCACAATTCCTGCCCTTTGTTTTCCTGCAATCTGAAATATTTAACCAATCTAAAACAAATAGCGTCTCTTTGGAGATCTCTAATACAGTTGGCCCTCCATATCCATGGGTTCTGAGTCCATTGATTCCACGAAACACAACTTGAAAATATTCAGGGGGGAAAAATCAAAAGGCTGACCTCCTATTTGCCACATGCCAAGCACTATGCTAATGTGTAGGTGTACCCTTCTGTAGACTCCCACCATTTCACAGATCCTCAGGCTCTTTCTGAAATTTGTCTGTTTTTTTGCCATTTTATATAAGGGATGCCATTTGCATATAATGAGATTTGAGCATTCACGGATTTTAATATTCATGGTGAGGGTGACCCTGGAACCAAACTCCAGCAAATGCTGAGGGCCCATTGTATTTTATTTGTCTTAGTGACACCAAATGTACAATTATTGTACAAATGTCTTTATTAGATTCAACAATTCAACTGTGCTCCTAGCTAAATGTTCCTGGAATCCAAATATAAAAGTATGTCAGTCCATTTTTTAGATGACCCATGAAAGTGTTTCCCTGTGCAATGTGCAATTTCTTATCATCCATTAATACTAACTTTGATACTACTTGCATTGAAATATTTATTTTCTGTTGCTCATTATAGCATTTTAGCATGTTCAGTATACAGATGGCAAACATATAGTAATTCTTCATATGCACTTAAGAACTTACTTTATATATTACAAGTTATTCAAAGCAGTGCTTATGTAAAAAATGTACAGCTTGAGTTGATTTCATAGCTCACATAATCTTTGTGCTATGTGTTGCTTTTCTCTAGGTAGAATTTGAGTGTATTCACCCCGAAAAGAAGAGAAAGAAAAAGAGTTATAAAAACTCTGGCATCGTTAGAGTGAAATTGTGCAAGGTAGGAAGCATTTCATGCAGGATGAAGAGGGTTTCCCCCCACTATTTTATTTCCACTATTTTTTCCACTATTTTATTGTACAAGTTGTAATTATATTGTCTTTTTTCAGATTGAAACCGAATATTCTTTCCTGGATTATATCATGGGAGGCTGCCAAATTAATTTCACTGTGAGTTGCCACCTATTTATTAACCGCAGGAGTTAAGGTTAGAGTTATATGGGGGAGGAGGGACAGTTAAATGGTACCTTTATTAAATGATGAAGAAAAGCTTGCTTGCATTCAGTGACAGTGGCTATATCCGTATATAATGTGTTTGTGTATACACACACCTTGTAAATTAAATTCATACAATCAAGTAAACTGTTACGGGTAACTGAACAGCTTTTAATGAAGATACTTAGTTTGGAATGACAGGATGGCTAACTTTCAGTGAGTCATGTTAAGTTTACCATCTGTATTGATGAATTTCCTGCAACAACTGTATTTGATAAATGTTGGGATACAAATAAAGAATTATTATTATTTGTTACCATTGCACACCTTGATCAACTTTTTGGCTTTTGGAGTGGTTATTTTAG